>CM048752.1:65558867-66158867 GCA_026315105.1 Locusta migratoria | reverse complement strand
TTCCACTCCTGGGATTGGAATGGCTCCTTTTCCACTTCCTTAAAACCCGTATCCTTCCCTTTCTCCTCTCCTTCCTCCCTCTTTTTCCCGAAGAAGCCACCACTGGTGGCGAAAGCTCGAATGGTTGTGTGTTTTTATGTGTTTCGTGTTTCTATCGACAAGCCTGTACTTTAGGTAAGTCAAAAATCTTTATTTTATACCATTTTCCCACCTAGAAGGTCTCCTTCTATAATATTATATATATATATATATATATATATATATATATATATATATATATATATATATATATTATAGAGGGAAACTTTCCCGGTGGGATAAACAAAAATAAAAATAGAAAAGAGATGACTTACCAAAAGGCTCGTCGAGAGAAACAAATAAAATCACACACAAACAAGCTTTCGCCACCACTGGCAGCTTCTTCAGGAAAAAGAGGAAAAGGGGGAGGAAAAGGGAAGGATATGGGTTTTAAGGAAGTGGAAAAGGAGTCATTCCAATCCCAGGAGTGGAAGGACTTACCTTAGGGGAAAAAAGGAAGGTAAACAAATACACACACACTCAGACATATCGAAATGCAAACACACCTAAACAGACATTTGTGTGTGTGTGTGTATATATATAAATGTCTGTCTAGGTGTGTTTGCGTTTCGATATGTCTGAGTGTGTGTATTTGTTTACCTTCCTCTTTGTCCCCTAAGGTAAGTCCTTCCACTCCTGGGATTGGAATGACTCCTTTTCCACTTCCTTAAAACCCATATCCTTCCCTTTTCCTCCCCTTTTTCCCTCTTTTTCCTGAAGGAGCTGCCAGTGGTGGCGAAAGCTTGTATGTGTGTTTGTGTGTGATTTTATTTGTTTTTTATTTGTTTCTCTCGACGAGCCGGTCGACCATCTCTTATATATATATATATATATATATATATATATATATATATATATATATATATATATATATATATATAAATAGAAAAGAGATGACTTACCAAAAGGACCGGCTCGTCGAGAGAAACAAATAAAAAACAAATAAAATCACACACAAACACACATACAAGCTTTCGCCACCACTGGCAGCTTCTTCAGGAAAAAGAGGGAAATATATATATATATATATATATATATATATATATATATACACGTAAAAAATAGATGAAGTACACTTACCAGGCGAAGGGGCACAGGCAGTAATAGCAACAAATAAACACACAGAGACACACACACACACACACACACACACACACACACACACACACACACACACACACAAGTGCTAGCTTTGGCAGCCTAGCTGCTTCATCAGGCAGAAGGGAAGGAGAGGGAAAAGGAAATGATGAGGGTTTTAAGGAAGGGGGTAAGGAGCCATTCCAATCCCGGGACAGGAAAGACTTACCTTGGGGGAAAAAATGGAGGGTAAATAAATGTACACATACCCACACATTTACACAGACACAAGTACACTTAGGCAGACATACTGTAGAAAGCAAAGAATATATATATATATATATGTATATATATAATAATTGTAATATAAATAATATTGTTCATGTTTCAAAGTGTCTTATATTACCTACTTTCATAAGCCCCTGCCGTACGTTCATGACCGTGTAAGTGGCTTTTCAATATCTCTTGTAGTTTCAGAGATATCTGGGGATAGATATCTCACCCCAGATATCTCAAACTACAAGAGATATTGAAAAGCCACTTACACGGTCATGAACGTACGGCAGGGGCTTATGAAAGTAGGTAATATAAGACACTTTGAAACATGAACAATATTATTTTCAACACAAACTTATGTTCTTTTTTTTTTTTTAATGGATAACCCATATTATTTCTTGAGCAATCGATAGGATGAAAAATCACAGAAAGAATGGCGTCGGTTGGATTGTGTCAATTACATCCGGAAAAACTGCGAAGCGAAGTTGACGTTTGAAATACATGAGGCGCACTGCTAGTGGGTGTCCGAGACTCAACAGTGGCCTTCGCTTGAGTCTCGTGGCTCAATGAATAAAATATTCCTTCAAATCAAGAGTCACTATTTTACCCACTCTCAATTTTACCCACTTCAATTGCCGGGCCTGTTACGGAAACATAGGATATATTGTAGGGAGAGTTCCCATCTGTGAAATTCAGAAAAGCTGGTGTCTGTGGGGAGGATCCGTATGGCACAGGCAGTGTAGCAGACACTGAAGTGAGCCACACTATGCAGCGCTGTGTGCTCTACAGCAGGCCGGTTGATCTGTTTCCTGGCCACAGTTCCACTACGGCCATTAGTGCAGACAGCTAGTGTCTTACAGAGGTTGCAACTAAGTCTGTAGAGAACTTGACTGCTTTCACAGGTTGCCCTGCCTTTTATGGGATAGGAAATGCCTGTGACAGGACTGGAGTAGGTGGTCACAGGAAGGTGGATGCGACACATTCTATATCAAGGCAGTTGTGTAGTTTCCTGGTTTTTAATCCTGATTTGTCGCAAAAGTCCTATATATGGAAATCTGGTCATCTTAGTGAAGGCTCTAGTACATACCTTGGGGTCACAGTGAAACGGGATAAAAGTACATAGCCATGGTTAGTGTCCTGATAAACAAAACACAACTGTTCAGTTTGTCTGCACCGCATACAACCAGTTAGCTTGGGAAGTAACCTACGCTTTGTTTTATCTGCGAACGTGAGATCTAGTGGCAAATCACGTGACCAGATGAAAAACTATTGTGGTTCATAATTCCTATATGGAGCTCTCATGCTAAAACAGTAATACTCAACCTGGGGCCCGCAGGCCACTTGTGTCCCGCCGAACTTTTTTAAGTTGCCCGGCAATCTCTAATGAGTGGCTGATAGGGATGGGCAAAAAATATCGATATTTTTTTGGAAATTTAACGATATTTTATTTTCCGATATATCGATATATCAATATTGAATTTTGAATATCGAAGGCGATATTTTTAAAAGCCACCCTTTGTTTAAAAATTACAGTAGATTTTTTAACAGCCTTTCGGTATATTTTCCATACTTTTGGCTTCGTCAGTGTGAATATTACATATATATTTTTAAGATAGAGTACTTACATAATACATATAAGTAAAATATTCTTTAGTGAAAAAGGACACCAGATAGAAAATGTTGTTTCAGCAAAGCATTAGACTGTTTTAAGTTATGAATCTCTGTTCCTTACTATGGGTCAGAATGTAGAGTGCCCCCTGCTCTCGATGTGACTGGCTTTTTATCGAAAATGCTGTCTGTTCATTTGCGATAAGCATGCTATTTATTGTTTAGAATAGGTCTGCATATCACAATTATCTCATTCCTGAGACAACTTACCCCTTTTATTTCTGATGTTGGTTCTATGACGACCAAGAACATTTTCACAGTAAGGCAACTGAAAGAAAGGAAGGCTAAGACACACTAGCCAACTAATGAGATAAAGGCGCGTCCATTTAGATAGTGTGGGTAGTAGGCCGGAGACCAGGAGTTGGTGAAGAGGATGTAAAAATGCAGAGCCAACACAAATTTTACATCTTACGAGTCCAAGTCTCGATTATGCTCATGACACAACACCTCGTGGTGGCTAGTTTTGGCATATGTTACTGTATCATACGTAATCTTCAGCGAAGAAAAGTGAACAATTTCAAAGAGAAATTTCACTCTTATTGTAATTATTCTTGTTTTGTTTTTCATTTTAAAAGATCTTTGAATTTGGCATGAAATTAAATATGAATATATATGGCTGGCACGCTAAGACAGCTGAATTTCAACATCCAGAGTGTATAGAGATCAAAGCATGATATGTAAAGATTTCACCGATATATTGAAATATCGATATTCTTATTCTGTTAAAATCGATATTTTTTATAAATATTGATACGATCCACCCCCATGAACCACAGACATTGCCGAGGTGGGGTGGCTTGAGTGCCTCAATGATGCAGATAGCCGTACCGTAGGTGCAACCACAGCGGAGGGGTATCTGTGGAGAGGCCAGACAAACGTGTGGTTCCTGAAGAGGGGCAGCAGCCTTTTCAGTAGTTACAGGGGCAACAGTCTGGATGATTGACTGAGCTGGCCTTGTAACATCAGCTAATGTGGCTTTGCCACACAGTTACTGCGAACGGCTGAAAGCAAGGGGAAACTACAGCCGTTACTTTTCCCGAGGACATGCAGCTCTACTGTATGAAAACATGATGATGGCATCCTCTTGGGTAAAATATTCCGGAGGTAAAATAGTCCCCCATTCGGATCTCCGGGCGGGGACTACTCAGGAGGATGTTATCATCAGGAAAGACAATACTGGCATTCTACGGATCGGAGCGTGGAATGTTAGATCCCTTAATCGGGTAGGAAAATTAGAAAATTTAAAAAGGGAAATGGATAGGTTGAAGTTGGATATAGTGGGGATTAGTGAAGTTTGGTGGCAGGATGAACAGGATTTCTGGTCAGGTGAGTACAAGATTATAAATACAAAATCAGTTGGGGGTATCACAGGAGTAGGATTGATAATGAATAAGAAAATAGGAATGCGGGTAAACTACCATAAGCAGCACAGTGATCGAATTATCATTGTCAAGATAGATACGAAGCCAACACCGACAACAGTAGTACAGGTTTATATGCCAACTAGCTCTGCCAATGATGAGGAGATCGAAGAAATATACGAGGAGCTAAAGGAAATTATTCAGACAATTAAGGGAGATGAAAACTTAATTGTGATGGGAGACTGGAATTCGGTAGTAGGAAAAGGAAGAGAAGGAAAAATAGTAGGTGAATATGGACTGGGCAGAAGGAATGAAAGAGGAAGTCGCCTGGTAGAATTTTGCACGGAACCTGATTTAATCATAACAAACACGTGGTTTAAGAATCACAAAAGAAGGTTGTATACTTGGAAGAGACCAGGAGACACCGGAAGGTATCAGATAGATTTTATAATGGTAAAACATAGATTCCGGAACCAGGTTATAAACTGCAACACATACCCAGGGGCAGATATAGACTCTGACCATAACTTGTTAGTCATGAACTGTAGGCTGAAACTGAAAAAACTGCAGAAAGGTAGGAAAATAAGGAGATGGAACCTGGATAAATTGAAGGAACCTGAGGTTCTTAAGAATTTCAGAGGGAGCTTTAGTCAACAATTGACAGAAACAGGGGGAAATAAAACAGTAGAAGAGGAATGGGTAGCATTGAGAGATGAAATAGTGAAGTCAGCAGAGGACAAAATAGGTAGAAAGGCAAGACCAACAAAAAATCCTTGGATAACACAGGAAATACTGAATTTAATTGATGAAAGGAGAAAATATAAAAATGCAGTAAATGAAACAGGCAAAATAGAGTACAGAAGACTAAAAAATGAGATTGACAGGAAATGCAAAATGAATAAGCAGGAGTGGTTAGAAGCCAAATGCAAATCTGTAGAAGAATGTATAAGAAGGGGGAAAATAGATACCGCCTACAGAAAAATAAAAGACACATTTGGGGACAAGAAAAGTAATTCTACGAATATCAAGAACTCAGATGGAAAACCAGTTCTCAGCAAAGAAGGGAAAGCTGAAAGGTGGAAAGAGTACATAGAGCAGCTCTACAAAGGAAATGAACTTAGAGACGATGTTGTAGGAAGGGAAGAGGAAGTAGATCAAGATGAAATAGGAGATACTGTACTGAGAGATGAATTTGACAGAGCCCTGAAAGACCTAGGTTGGAACAAGGCCCCAGGAGTAGATGACATACCCTCAGAGCTACTAAAGTCTCTGGGAGAGCCAGCCATGACAAAACTATTTGAACTGGTGTGTAGGATGTATGAGACAGGCGAAATACCCTCAGACTTTAAGAAAAATGTAATAATCCCCATCCCAAAGAAATCAGGCGCAGACAGGTGTGAAAATTACAGAACCATCAGTTTGATAAGTCATGGTTGCAAAATTTTAACACGAATTATCTACAGGAGAATGGAAAAGCTGGTAGAAGCTGACCTCGGGGAAGTTCAGTTTGGATTCAGGAGGAACGTAGGAACCCGGGAGGCAATACTTACGTCTTATTATAGAAGATAGATTAAGGAAAGGCAAACCTACATTTTTAGCTTTTGTAGATTTGGAGAAAGCATTTGACAATGTTGACTGGATTACACTCTTTCAAATTCTGAAGTCAGCAGGGGTAAAATACAGGGAAAGGAGAGTTATTTAAAACTTGTACAAAAGCCAGACCGCAGTTATTAGACTCGAAGGGCATGAAAGGGAAGCATCAGTTGGGAAGGGAGTAAGACAGGGTTGTAGCCTTTCTCCGATGTTATTCAATTTCTACATTGAGCAGGCGATGAAGGAAAGCAAGGAAAATTTTGGAATAGGCATTAAAGTTCAGGGGGAAGAAATAAAAACATTGCGTTTTGCTGATGACATTGTAATTCTGTCAGAGACAGCGAATGACCTGGAAGAGCAGTTGAATGGAATGGACAGTGTGTTGAAGAGAGCGTATAAAATGAACATTAACAAGAGCAAAACAAAAATAATGGAATGTAGTCTTAGAAAATCAGGCGATGCCGAAGGAATTAGATTAGGTAATGAGACAGTGAAGGTGGTAGATGAGTTTTGTTACTTGGGTAGTAAAATAACATGCGATGGTCGCAGTACAGAGGATATAAAATGCAGAGTGGCAATGGGAAGAAAAGCATTTTTGAAAAAGAGAAATTTGCTAACATCAAATATTAATTTAAGGGTAAGGAAGTCTTTTCTGAAGGCATTTGTGTGGAGTGTTGCCTTGTACGGGAGTGAAACATGGACGATAAGCAGTGCGGACAGGAAGAGAATAGAGGCTTTTGAAATGTGGTGCTACAGAAGAATGCTGAAGATTAGGTGGGTAGATCGCATAACTAATGAAGAAGTACTGAACAGAATTGGTGAGAAAAGGAATTTTTGGCATACCCTGACTAAAAGAAGGGATCGCTTGGTAGGACACATTCTTAGACATTGGGGAATCGTAAATTTAGCATTGGAGGGAAGTGTGTGGGGTAAAAATCGCAGAGGGAGACCAAGAGACGCGTATAGTAAGCAGATTCAAGTGGATGTAGGTTGCTGTTCTTATGAGGAGATGAAAAGGCTTGCTCAGGATAGAGTAGGGTGGAGAGCTGCATCAAACCAGTCTCCGGACTGAAGACCATAACAACAACATTGATACGATATATATCAATATTTTTAAAATTTTGACCATCCCTACTGGCTGATAAAAATGAGCGAGATGTGTACAGCGAAATCGACGATGCCAGTGCCCTTAATTTAAGCAGCACGTTCTCCACAACGTTTGTCGTGAAGCAGGCTCCACTGGAGTGTTTGCGAGCCCCGTGCTGCCCCGGTGTGTTCCCCCTCCCTGTGACGATGTGGCATCCCTTTCGGTGCGCTGCAGCATCCCTTCTGAATCCTATCAAGTGTGACACTGTTAATTTGTCTTGCCAGCATTCAGCAGGACCAAAAACAGGTTCGGATAAAGGTTTGCCATTTTTTATGCTTACTGGAAAGAGTCGTATTTGTTTGTAAAGTGTGTTGAAAACCACTGTGCTTAACATGCAGATCAACCGTAAATATAAAAACACCGCCAGTGCGCTGTCACTACAAAAATAAACACTCTGTAACACACAGGAAGTAGATACTATGCGTTACTGTGCTGAAAGTTTCAAAATGCAGCTTTTGCAAATAGAAGAAGGAAAAAAATTAGAAGTCAGAGGAATACATATATGCCAGTTTGCCTACCAAAATTACCATTTCTGCAACACTCTTTCACACAATCAACACTAATTGTAAATACTTATTGAGGTGATATCTTTTGTGAGAACGGACAGCACATCAATATATAAGTAGTATTCACATGCGACGATGGCGTTCTGGGTTCCAGTCTTCATCGCTAATTTGATAAAATCATTGGACCTTGTGTGGGAATCCTTGATGGTGAACATTGAGGAATATGGTCGAGGGGCGCTACTTTGGTAGCGTGGGACTAGTGAGAATTTTGGGCAGGCGGGAGACGCACTCCGGATAGACAAGAAGTTAAGGTGACTGCTGGCCCAAAGTTTTTAATTGATTAATACACATTAACGGGATATTTTATCTTTATCCTAAAGTCTTCAGTTCTTTCAAGCACTAATATCACAGGGTACAGTAATTAATATTTTTTTGTAAAACGATGCAGTTATTTTTTATTTATTTTATTTCATTTATTTTTAATTAGGTAGGGTAATATGTTTTACTTAGTTTGCTCTTTTTCAATGGTACAACCACACACTGTGATGATACTGCCGGCCCTCTCATTTAATGTTACTGTACGTTACCATCTGCGTCGGACCCGGAATCGTGTGGTTTAATAGTGATATATGTTGCGTGTGAAGTTAGTTACAAACGAAACAGCCTAGGAATCAGTGTAGGACAGTGTCTCGGTGATACTGTGATTAGTTAACAAACAATAGATTTCATTAATTAAGAGATTCATTTAGATGCTTTCCAGACAGTTATATAAACAATAGTTTTGTCATTGTACATTATTTCAGTAAGTAGATAGATGAATTTTAGAAACTTTATGTAAATGAAAATACATAGCACTGTATATATGTTAGGCTCATAAACAAGTTGTGTTGACCAGTTTATTGTGTTAATATAATAGTCGAGATTTAAATATTATGATTTGTTGTACATATGGACTGACGTGAGATTTTAAACCTGGTTTCAGAATTGCCAAGATATTTGATAGTTCAATATATGTTAGGAACATGTCTGATGTACTCATTAACTAATTAATTGACATTTAACATTACTGTTTGTTGTTATACAAAAAGAACCAATATTACGACTTAAAAAGTTATGCGCCATCTAAAATTATTGTATGTATAGTTTTCATTTTATAATGTGATTATTTGTGCGTACATGAAATGTTTTACTGTTGTGTTCGGTAATTGTAAATTAGTGTATTCAGTTGTTATGAACAATGCATAATGTAATGTCATTATTGTCAATGTTATATATTCGCCTCACCGCCTTATGTGGGGGAGTTCGAGTTTTGGCGTTTGTTATGTGCACTGGAATGTATGTCAGTCCGTGTTTGAAAGTGGAAGTACTATCTGCTCTAAGTTCTGTTGCATTGTGTATATTTTGAAGCTGTAATGTTTTGGCAGAGAAGCATTATGATTGGAAATTAAAGAATAAGTGAAAAATTGTACCTACGAGTATTTATTTCTACCACGACCCCCCAGGAGAATAATGTTGCAGCGAGCAGAACCCCCATACGTCGTAATGTTGAAAATCTGAGTATTATGTTTGAAAGTGGTAGAATGTAATTACTTATAAATCTAGTAAACATTATAACACGAATAAAAATTCAGAAACTGCAGGCGAGATTTCATAGCTGCACAATACAGTTCCGAGTTAACGATTAGCGTCAACTTCCATTATGCTGTCAGTAATGTGACTCATTAGCATTTAACCAAGTTAACTTCTTCAGTAACGGGTTAATGATTAATGAAGTTAACTTTTTGGTTAACACTTTCCAGCTCTGGCAGGTACCATAATGACAGTTCACAGTAATGACTCACTCTGTCTGCCTTGAAAAACAAATCACCAAATTTCATATTCCACTGATTAACAAAGAATTTAATAAAGATGTAACTGCTCGGAAATGGCTGCGGCAGACTTTACAATAGCCATTCAAACTTTATAAGTTCTTACATATATCTCTTTGAAATTAATTATGACTTTTTTAAAGAACAAGTGCACAAATTCTGAAAAACTAAGAAAATATTAATTAACAATACGTTCAGCTGTATTTCAAAAAGCAACATTGGTGACACACACATCTGGAGCAGCCAGAGAAATCTGCAGTGGCTGAACACTGCCACACTGCCTCCATACAGGGCCAGTATGGATTACGAAAAAACCAAAATTATTTCGTCGACGTGCTCGTACTGGCATAGTGTTATTAAAGAGGCGGTGCAAAATCACAGCTCTTAAAATCTTCTCAACAGGGACACCGGTTACCAACTCGGCACAGCTTGGGATCCTGCACTGAATAGTTTAACATCACGAAGACCACCGGAGGAAACGACTGCGTGTGCAGATGAAGAGGCATCTGTAATGACGTAGTTTTATCAGTTGACCATGGCGAGAGGGACACAGGCCACCATGGACACACACATGCGGCTACCAACAGTGGGCGATGGGGCAGTTGGCGGCGCTCAGCTTATGGCACCACCCCCATACTATTAAAGTTTCTACATATAAAATTTTTATCATCTCATAACTGTATAACTCCTCAAAATAGCCATTAAATGCCGTAATCACGTCTTCATTTTTTTTTTAATTGTCAACCACCGAGCCTTTTTTTTTTTCACATTTGGGAACAGAAATTAATCCGGTGGGGTTAAATTTGGTGAATAGGGTGCATGAGGTTGCAATTCAAATTTTAAGTCATGAATTTTGATCATTGCAATGACAGATTTATGAACTGGTGCGTTGTCCTGAAGAAACAACACATTCTTCTTGCCCAAATGCAGTTCTTTTTGCTTATTTTCATTGCCCAAATGTTGCAATAAGTTTGCATTGTCCAGGTCTTATAGAGAGATCCCTCTGGTGGGGAGAAGGCTGTGGCGAAGGTGGCATACGAATGGACTAAGATGTTGACTCGGCAGTGATGAATTCAGGAGTTTTGTTTTATGTCACTATGCTGTTTCCAGTTTTTCCAGATAAATGATGGTATTTTCTTAATGCACTGTTATACCAAATTCAATTTTGGGAACTAGTGAGGCTAAATGCTCAGCCCCTCCCTCTTCCTTTTCAGTCAGGAGAAGAAAACAAGTGCAGTTTTTTATTTTTTGGTCGTTCTCCTATGACACTTGTCAAACATGGTGATAGTATTTTTTTTTTTTTTTTTTTTTTTTTTTTTTTTTTTTTTTTTTTTTTTTTTTTTTTGCAACTTCACAGTGCAACAACTATAAAATACGGATACCTGAAGGATTTCATTGAAAAAAATCCGGTCTCTCTCTTTGTTGAGTTGGGGATTAACCAATGTGGATCAAATTGCCAACAAGACTATTGCCATGTATAAAAAGCATTATATGGCAGACAGAGTGTGTGTTTAGCAGTGTACAGGGGTCTGTACAGGGCCGTATTTAGGTAGGTGCAACATGTGCAGCCACACAAGGCAGCAAAATTCTGGGGGCGGAGAAATTTGACCATCGAGGGGGGGGTGATTTTGTTTACAGCAATAAATTTAAAAATTCAGTTTTTGTTTTGATAGCAATGGTGTATTCAGAGTCATTTTTATTTTAGAAATCAGTTTGAACCCCAAGAGTCCAGGGGGTGGCATAAAATAAATTATTGCACAGGGGCATCGCATACCCTAAATACGGCCCTGGGTACGTCCATCTTAAATATTTGTTTACTGCAACTTCAGGATGTAACTTTAACATATATTGTTGAATTTGCTATTAAATGCATTATTAGATTTTCTAGACACAAAATTATTACTGTTTCAAAAATTGTGAGGCGAGGGGAGGAGAGGGTTTCAAAATATATAAAAATGTAATTGTACAGTTGTAAAATACAGTAGTAACCTTGGAAATTATGTTTCAACACTTCTGTTCAATCTGCTACTGTTTCAATGATATGTGCTCTGAAAGGTAATGTCTGTGATTTCTTCAGGAAATTTCACTTCAGCAGTTGTATGGGCAGATTATATTCATGTATGTGTATTTACGATTTTGACATTGACAACAAGACATTCAAAGCGTATAAGATTTGCCGAGTGGACCTCATATTTCTTGAAGGTATTTTATGTCCAGGGAAAAAAAGGATAATGTTGAAATAAGAATAAATGGGGAAAAAGCTTCAAAAGCAGAAATGTCTGTTCCTTTATAACCTAAAATAAATGTTCAATGGTTATTGTAAACTTTGAGAATCTTGTGAGGTCAGGCCAAAATGGCGTAAAAGTTGGCACTTCTAGATCACATTCAGTATGAGTATGTGCAATTAATCAAAATTTCAACTTCATGTTGGCTTCAGCAACATCCATCCAAGATGCCTACAAGGATTTGACAAACAAAATTGCACGCAGTTCTGAATCAAAACATTGTGAGGAATGTCCAGAAAAATTGAAACTAGAGGATTTTCTAGAAAATTATTTTAAAGACTGTTATCCTGAAGAAAAAGTAGAATACAACCAATGGATCTATAGTGACTACATTGCTTGTGTATAATCTTAAATGAATGGAAATTATGTTGCAAAACTTCAAATAATAATTACCCAGTCAGTAAAAGTTCAAAATGTTTGTATAGCTTATGAGACTTAACTATGGGGTCATCAGTCCCTAAACTTACAAACTACTTATGAATTAGCTAACACTGAGGACGGCACAAATATCCATGCCCGAGGGGGGGATTCGAACCCCCGACCGTAGTGGCCGTGCAGACCATGACTGAAGCGCCGCAGTCCCCTCGGCCACCGCGGCCAGCCGTCAGTAAAAGTCTTCTCCATGGGAGAGAAAAGTAGTTTCTGTCACCAGTCAGTACTGGGCTGAGTAAGGGATATCAAAAACCTGTTTATGTGAACATACCATCATCTGACATGATGCCCAGTGTGAATAGCCTTTGATCTTCAGCAAAGTATTCATTTGTAATAAACATTTGTGTCTGCCCAGATGAGATGGATAGGGATTCAAGTGATGGTAGGGCATAAATTTTTAAATTTTGAATAATGTTCATGATGCACCAACTATGAGTTTAGGAAACATGTATACTAGAGAATAAAGGCAATGCAGTCCTAAAATTTAGGTAATGACCTGAGTAAATGTCTCTAAAACTTTATATATAATGATTATATCATGTGATAATGAGAATAATAATATAGTGGATTTATCAGTATTTATTCAACACAAATATCTGTACAAAATATAAAATGTCACTTTAATCTCTCATGTTTTGCTTATCACACAGTCAGGTACAATTTCTATCTGCATCCATCTTTTCCACCAAGAACGGTTGGCACATCTGGGGTATCCACCTGAAACAAAAGAAACATTATCAGCAAAGTGTCTGAAAAGAAAAAAGGGTCTATAAATTTACTGCAGTCACACAATGAGTCTCAGAGTAGAACATTTTGTGCTGTGAAATGTGTGAAGTTATATAGTAACAAGCAAAATATCCCACAGCTGGCTATACATAATGATATTTTAAAAGACCAGTTTAATTATTATTATTATTATTATTATTATTATTATTATTATTATTATTATTATTTTTTTTTTTTTTTTTTATCCCACCGGGAAAGTTTCCCTCTATAATTTTAGTTTAATTAATGTGTTGCATGAAATATAAATTTAATTATAGGCCATAAAGACGATTGCTGAACCAAATTCCAATCTGAATTTTCCATTGTTAGAAATATAGATTTATCTACACACAGATGGGAAGAAGAGCATTTGAAGTTTCAAGTACCACAACTACGGCATTGACAGTTGCATTAATGATTGGTAGAATGCTCTCAACAACCACCAGCTTGTTTGTGTAAGGTGTAGGTTAGCTACTGGGCAGCATATGGTTTTCCATACTAATTTTCTATTTTATTTTCAAGAAAATAAAGAAATGAAAATGATATTTTTTCTCTTTGTACCAATAAATGGAACTGAGGAAGCTCTATCTGTTGGCACTCACAGATACACTATTCAAGACAATTCCCAGAAATAAAATAAAAGTTATAAATATTTATAACAAAAGTATGAGCACAAGAATGAATCAAAGCCTCTTTCGATATTAACGAAAGTTGCACATTCTCATTGCACATCATCAGTACAGATAAGAGCTACTTGAAAATATTGATGTTGGTTCATACATTGATAAACAGAGTAAAAATTATTATAGGCCTTGGATTTGTTCATTTACAATAACAGTAATATTTCTTCCATTCGAAAATGTAATTCAGCAGAAACAATTTACAATAGCTAGCTTTGGCTGCCCTTCAGCTACTGCAATATGAAATTGTTCCAGTCAGCAGCTAATGTGATAGAGAATTGAGTTATTACTTCTTAAACAAATCATAACTGCATAAAAATTTAATTTGATGCAGCTGCATTAATTACAAATTGATATATTACATACCTGGCATCAATGCCTCTGTAAATGTGTGTCGTAATAAAAAAAAAAAAATATATATATATAATAATAAATTTAAATATTTTGTCTCCATTTTTATCTCGTTCCATTACAAGCTATCAAACTCCGAAGAAGTGAGTTGACAGTTTCAGTGCAGAGGGATTTTTGTTTACAGTTCTGTGTTACACCACTGAGTATGAAAAGCATAAGCCATCTGTGAAAGCAATTTCAGCAAACTGGACGTTTTTGCAAAGGATGAAGCGCTGGCTGATTGCTAGTCAGATGAGCGTGTTAACAAATGAAAGTTTTTTGTATAGTACAGTTAAGTCAACTTACAGAGCTGCTACACAACTGTATGGCGCGTTCTGAGACGCCATTTGCTGTACGAGCCCCAACGCTTACAACTGCTGTAGGTTCTAATAACTCCATGATACACGCAATCACAAATATTGTGCACTGCAAAATGTGTGTGTGAATCATCGCAGTGCCACCACAGTTTCGCGGCAATTAGGCCCGGCTTTTAGGACACTTGTGTGTCGATTATCAAACGGTGTAGACTAATTGTGTGCTTGCTTGGACCTAACCACATGTACCTAACTTGTGAACTGTGATTGTTCTATTAAATGTATTGCAAGTTACAACATAGGCTATTGCTAGATATGACAAAACATATTGAAGTTGGCAGGAACATGGTAACAAAGATAAGAAGATAAAATGTTGCTCGTGTGTTTAAATCCTAAACAAATTGTCATCTCATTTTAATGGAAAGTTTTATTGTTCACAAATGATATATGCAAAATCAGCATAAGTTAAACATTATAGTATTGCAAATGAAGTAAAGGGCTCGTGGTTTGAGACCCATCCTGGTTGTACATTTTAATTTGAATGTACAGTTCAAGTACCTTCTAGATGTATTGAGAAATAATGTTCCAGAAATTTCTGTTAGTGTGTATGTACTGGCCAAAGTCAATTCATTCTCTGTGTTGCAGGAGTGTGTGAAGGGCTAAATAAATCATTGCTATGTTTAAACCAGTGCTTGTTAATCAACCAGCTACATCCTAGAACACCTCTATGTAACAGAATTTGCAGTCATGCTTTTGTCTTTGCCACCCAAGCAATGTAAGGTAAAGATTTAATTTTAAAATCTAATTAAGGAATTTTTATCCATTCTGATATGTGAAATAATTACAAAATATTTCTTTTTTTGTTTCATACTGAACCAGTAGGAATAGAAGTGACACGTCTACTTATGCACAGTTGGGGATATGAACATAACTCTGCAAGTCAGGGCAACGTATTTGGCTGACAACCAGCAAACACACAATATCTTGTTCCCATTCCCTGCAAGCATGATTCCTGCAGAAGGAATAAAAAATAAAAATAATATTACATGCAAGAATTTTACAAATTCATTTCTTTTAAAGTGCAGTCTTCATGCTATATCTAGTAACAAACAGATGTCTGTCTGGTATCCTCCAAAAAACTGTTTTTAACATTGATTTATGACACAAATTTGTCTAGTATTATGTCCATCTTCAGAAACTGTAGGTATTATAGTTTGTTTTTTAAAAATCAACAACCATTGCATAGGTGGTGATTTTTTTTTTTAAATTTTAATTTTTATTATTATTATTATTTATTTTGATTGGGTTTGGCCACTTAGTTACTTTTCACCTGCATTCTTTAACAACAAATTAACATACTTGTTAATTGCAAGTTATGGAGGCATGAAGTGTAAAAATTAACATTTTATTGGTGGATGCTGAAAATGAACTACGCAGTCAGAAGAGTTTAATTTCAAGGAATTGTTGTCATCTTTACTGGTTTAATGCAGCCCTCCACTCTACCTTGTTCTGTGTGGGTCTCTGAATAAGAATGGCAGACTATACTCCTTTGAACCTGCTTACTGTATTTGTCTTTTGGTTTCCCTCTGCAAATATTACAGCCCCCCCCCCCCCCCCCCACTCACACAAACACACTTCTCTTCAACACCAAATCAATGCTTCCTTCATGTCTCAGTCTCCGATTGTGTCCCACCAATCAATCCCTTTTCTTCTTCAAGATATGCTAGAAATTTCTTTTCTTTTCTTCTCTGTAACACCTCATTATTTACGTGATCTAATCTTCAGATTTATACTATAGGACAAAATTTCAAAAGCTTCAAACATCATCTTGTTTGCACTAATATTGTCCATATTTCACTTCCTTACAATGCTACACGCGAGACAAAAGCTTTCAGAAACAAATAAACTAATATTTAATGTCATCAAATTTCTCTTCTTCAGAAATGCTTTTCTACCATAGGCTTTCTGCATTTTATATCTGCTTTACTTTATCCATCAGAAGTTATTTTTGTTAACCAAATGACAAAACTCATATTGTCTCGTTGCCTAATCTAATTCCTTCATCATTGCCCAATCTGCTTTTCCTGTCTTTAGACACAATTACAACATCATTGGCAACCTGCAAAGTCTTTATTTCTCGTCCCTGAACTTGTGAGACCACCACACACACGACACATCCATTGGGTCGTCACGGCCAGAGTCGACCCGGTAGTGGCGAGCACGTTCGTGGGAACTGGAAGCACTACATAGTTTGGTGAGCTCAATCCAACAGTGGCCATTGTGGTATGATACGTGACGGTGGTTTGTGCTCCGTGGTGATGTCCTACCCCAGGTTCGGCACTATCAGGGGTGTTCTAACACTAAATGTTGCGATTTACAAAATCAGCAAAACTTAGTATTGCTTTCGACTCACTAGGGGAAATTCAACATCAGGTCAGCGTTAGCATTGATATAGATATTCAGTTATATGCAGGTGGTGTGGCCAAGAAAAGAAAATCACCAATTTTAAGACATATTTTTTAATTCGTGTTCACACAACAACCACCCAACGGAAAACGACTGCGAGCACCCGTTTTCGAATCTCGCGCCACATACACTTTCTTTTTTTTTTTTTTACATAAAATAGTTCCCACATTAAATAATACAATTTAACATTCTTAAAACTATTGCATAGGTCTAAATGTATATAAATGTGCCAAATCTGCTTGCGATTAACAATCTCCATTTATTTTCTGATTATTTTACAATAGTTTTATCATAGAATGTGGCACATTAATACAACCGAGCTGTTTTCTTTTGCCTATCGATTATATGGTTATCGATATTCAAATAGTTGAATATCGATCCCGCAACACTACACTCGACCATCGATCCTGTAACGTTATAGTGTACACTCGAGTGGAGGCGGACGTGGTGGTGGCGGAGCGGGTGTGTCTTTAGCTGGTCAGGTTTTTAGTGTAGTAGGCCACAGCTCTCTGGTTGCTGTGACGGGGTGGCCTGGACGAAGATGAGCTCGACGGTCGTTTTGACACTAATGGGAGCACCGAGGGGTCTGCAATGTGTCCTCCCACTTGAGGTCGCAGTCAGTGCACTTGCCGATATGTGAGCCCATCTTCCGTGCTAACCTCGCAGAGATGGCAACCAGAACAACGCATGACAACCACTGGACGTGGTCCTTAGCCTATATGAAACAAGAAACTACTACTTCTAGGTGCATTTTTTTTTTCATCGCAGTGTAGTTTTAATCTGTGAGGAAGATTTATATCGACAAACATTCTACTGTAGAGTCAAAATCTGTCCTGGAGGTGGAGAAGACTTTGTTGTGCTACCACTGAGGTCTCTGTGTCTGCCTGTCTGCCAGTCATGGCAACTGACAACACTGGGACCAGCACCACATTAGTCCACTATTTTCTGCCTTGTATAAAATTTTATATACAGGTAGAACTATTGTTGCTGCTTTTGAACACAATACATGTCAAGATTGCTTTAGACCATTCTTAACACTATAAGCCTAGTGGGCACATAACCCAGCTGTTTTTACTATAGTCGACATAATCAACTTGCGAGAGTCAGTAACTGCACTAATATTTGAAGTGATTTATTATATATATCCATCAGGACCATCTTTAGAATCTTTGCAGTTGTGACTACAACACATCTCAGATGCAAGTATGAAAATTCTGAAGATGATCCTGACAATTGTCAAACATAAATGGAACGTGTTGCAGTCGCAACTACAAACATTCTGAAGATAATCCTAATGGACTGAAACATGTAACTGAAAAAAACACTTGCAACTGTTGACTGATAATCAGATAATAAATTATTTCAAACCTAGCTATTTCCTGAATTAACATGAAAATCCATGCTAAATGCTCTATGTACACCATGAAGTGCACAATAGACACACATATGACAGCATGAAGTTATTGCTTTATTGTCATTCATTGCGTACTGATCCTTGACATTGTGCTTCACCCCACCACCTGCCTTTTCACACACACACACACACACACACACACACACACACACACAAATATCAATTTAATACAAATAAACAATCCCTGAGACGGATTTTCGTCTTGAATATGTCAAAGACAATAATGATAAATCTGAAGCATAGATTTAAAATTTGTGATGCGGCCGGGAATCAAACCCGGACCTCCATGCTTACTAGGCAGATGTCTTACCGTTATAACACCACACCACTAACGATTAAGGCGCCTCAGAATAGTCTAATTTAATAGTATTAAATTGATATTTATATCACCTTAACAGTATTGTTCCAATATGTCTATTGCCGAGGTGCTATTTCGTTGCATAGAGAGGCTTGGCAGTAGTGGAAATTATCTTTGGAACACAGAAGCTGAATTAAAGTTTGTGACATGGAGGGAAGTCGCACTTAGACTATTCCGAGGCGCCTTAATCATTAGTGGTGTAGATATTTCATATGTTTAACACTTCCACTTACGGCTTTGGCTCTTTTGCAATCCGGCAGCACAGCTGGTTCTTCACCACTCTGGGCCTCTTCATCAGTGGGGCGTTTCTGTGCCTCAGTTCTGATGGCTCCGTTTGCAGCACCTCCACACTGTAGGCCGTCATGCCTATGAGGATAAAAAACAACATACCATGTACATGTTATCAAAAAATAAACTAGGACTCTATAGTAACAAGATTTCATTGTTTTTTGAAAAGACAGAATAATATTAGTGCAATTACTTTGCTAAGAACCAGATTTAACACTTCATACCACCACCACTTTAAGCTCAAATTTAAGTTTAATTTTTAATAATTGTCCGTCTAGGTGTGTTTCCATTTGGATATGTGTGAGTGTGTGTGTGTATTTGTTTACCTTCCTTTTTGTCCCCTAAGGTAAGTCCTTCCACTCTTGGGATTGGAATGACTCCTTTTCCACTTCCTTAAAACCCATATCCTTCCCTTTCTCCTCCCCTTTTTTCCTCTTTTTCCTGAAGAAGCTGCCAGTGGTGCGAAAGCTTGTATGTGTGTGATTTTATTCGTATCTATCGACGAGCTGGTCCTTTTCGTAAGTCCTGTCCTCTGTCACAGCGAGACCCACCTGCTCTTCCTCAAAAATCACCCTCTTCAAACCTTCCAGGAATTCCTTACTTCCAACCTTGCCTCCCAGTCCTTCCTGAGAAACCTTAATCCTACTCCCAACATTACCGCAGCTGAATCCCGAGCTATCCGTGATCTGAAGGCTGACCATTCCATCGTCATTCTCCCTGCCGACAAGGGCTCTACGACAGTGGTACTTGATCGGCGGGAGTATGTGGCAGAGGGAGTGCGTCAGCTTTCAGATAATACCACATATAAAGTTTTTCAAGGCGATCCCATTCCTGATGTCCAGGCAGAGCTTCAAGGAATACTCAAAACCTTAGGCCCCCTACAAAACCTTTCACCTGACTCCATTAACCTCATGACTCCACCGACACCCCGCACCCCCACCTTCTACCTACTTCCCAAGATTCACAAACCCAATCATCCCGGCCGCCCCATTGTGGCCGGTTACCAAGCCCCAACAGAATGAATCTCTGCCTACATAGACCAACACCTTCAGCCCATCATGTGCAGTCTCCCATCCTTCATCAAAGACACCAACCACTTCCTCGAACGTCTGAAATCCTTACCCAGCCTGTTACCTCCTGAAACCATCCTTGTAACCATCGATGCCACTTTCTTATACACTAATATCCCACATGCCCAGGTCCTCGCTGCGATGGAATATTTCCTTTCACGCCGACCACCCACTTCCTTACCTAAAACCTCTTTCCTTAATACCCTAGCCAGCTTCATCCATACCCACAACTTCTTCACTTTTGAGGGCCAGACATACCAACAACTAAAGGGAACAGCCATGGGAACCAGGATGGCCCCCTCGTACGCGAACTTATTTATGGGACGCCTAGATGAAGCCTTCCTGGACACCCAAGCCTGTCAACCCAAAGTTTGGTATATATTCATTGTTGACATCTTCATGATCTGGACTCACAGTGAAGAAGAACTACAGAATTTACTCTCCAACCTCAACTCCTTTGGTCCCATCAAATTCACCTGGTCCTATTCCAAATCCCATGCCACTTTCCTCGATGTCAACCTCCATCTATCCAACGGCCAACTACACACATCTGTCCACATCAAACCTACCAATAAACAACAGTACCTGCATTATGACAGCTGCCATCCTTTCCACATCAAAAGTTCCCTTCCCTACAGCTTAGATCTTCGTGGCAAACGAGTCTGCTCCAGTCCTGAATCCCTGAACCAATACACCAATAACCTGATAACAGCCTTCACATCCCGCAGCTATCCTCCTGATCTGGTACAGAAGCAAATTGCCAGAGCCACTTCCTCATCCCCCCAAATTCAGAACCTTCAACAGAACCCCAGAAGTGCCCCTCTTGTCACCGGATACTTTCCGGGACTGGAGCGGACTCTGAATGTGGCTCTCCAGCAAGGATACGACTTCCTTAAATCCTGCCCCGAAATGAGATCCATCCTTCATGACATCCTTCCCACTCCACCGAGAGTGTCTTTCCGCCGCCCTCCTAACCTTCGTAACCTCCTAGTCCATCCCTATGAAATCCCCAAACCACCTTCCCTACCCTCTGGCTCCTACCCATGCAACCGCCCCCGATGTAAAACCTGCCCTATGCACCCTTCCACCACCACTTACTCCAGCCCCGTAACCCGGAGGGTGTACACGATCAAAGGCAGGGCCACTTGCGATAGTACCCATGTGATCTACCAACTGACATGCCTGCACTGTGAAGCGTTCTATGTGGGAATGACCAGCAACAAACTGTCCATTCGCATGAACGGTCACAGGCAGACAGTGTTTGTTGGTAATGAGGATCACCCAGTGGCTAAACACGCCTCGGGGCACGACCAGCACATCTTGGCACAGTGTTACACCGTCCAGGTTATCTGGATACTTCCCACCGACACCAATCCTTCAGAACTCCGGAGATGGGAACTAGCCCTTCAGCATGTTCTCCCTTCCCGTTGCCCACCTGGTCTCAACCTCCACTAAATTCGAATTCAAACCCACCATCTTAACACCTTTGCCTCAGTTCTCTGGACAGAGCCTCTGCCTCACGTGGCATCTCTGTCTAACTTCTAACTTCTTTGCTTTCTACAGTTCTACAGTATGTCTGCCTAAGTGTACTTGCATCTGTGTAAATGTGTGGGTGTGTTTGTATTTGTTTACCTTCCTTTTTTCCCCCCAAGGTAAGTCTTTCCTGTCCCGGGATTGGAATGACTCCTTACCCACTCCCTTAAAACCCTCATCATTTCCTTTTCCCTCTCCTTCCCTTCTGCCTGACGAAGCAGCTAGGCTGCGAAAGCTTGCGTTTGTGTGTGTGTGTGTGTGTGTGTGTGTGTGTGTGTGTGTGTGTGTGTGTGTGTGTTTATTTGTTGCTATCACTGCCTGTGGTCCTTCGCCTGGTAAGTGGGCTTCATCTATTTTTTACATAATATGTGAATATGTTGTCTTAATACCTTGTGACAATCCCCAAAGCAATGAAGGTTATGTAATTGTATTACTGTCAAAATGTGTTTTACAAGCTCAAATTATTCGATTAATGATGAAAATTCTCCTCAGAGATAATAAATATTGTTGAAATGAGATAGAAGGCTGGCCAGTACTTACCATTGTGCTGTACTGCCGATAGTAAGACAAAATGAAAAAACAGAAAAAAAGGGGACAAAGGGACAAGCTTTCGGAACAGAGTTCCTTCGTCATGTGGGAGAGAAGAGAAGAATAAAGGATGGGAACAGAAGGGAAAGGTGGTTCACGACCTAGGTCATGAAGGTGGTGTTTCGGGAGTGTGGACGTCAGAGATACTGCATGTATGTACTGAGCCAAGCCAGAGAGGATAAATATAACTAAAGAGGAAAGATCAAGTAGTAAAGAGAAGAGAGTGAAATTAATTATGCTGAGGGGTGTAGGAGGGGCGGGGGGGGGGTGTCTAAAACGTTTTTCATAAACAGGGAAATATGGATGGACACACACACACACACACACACACACACACACGGGGAGAGAGAGAGAGAGAGAATGACAGAGAGCGAGAGGGCGGTAGACAGAGAGAGAGAGAGAGAGAGAGAGAGAGAGAGAGAGAGAGAGAGAGAGAGAGAGAGAGAGAGAGAGAGAGAGAGAGGGGGGGGGGTAAGGAACGGATAATGAATAGGTGAGCTGAGGATGGAGGAAGGGGAGGGATTAGCGTAGATTTAGGCCAGGGGGGTGGCGGGAGGAGAATTCGGTGTTTCAAGTTACTGGTATTGAAGGTGTCAATTGAGATTGACAGTATAGGATTTTTAATATGTGGTAGTGGATTACTTGTTATATTATAATATGTACTAAATCTCCTTTAGAAAAAACTGAAGATACATAATTTAATGTGTACTTGGGGAATGTAACAAGTGATGAAAATATGCAGTGACAACGAAATAGCTCAACGAAACACAATAGGGACTTGTGCCACTGATGGGGAACCATCACAGTCAGACCTCCCTTGCATGTTCCAGGATCAAACCCCCACATGGTGTGAGAATGATGTGGTAGCACATTATCAGAGGTTCCAACCATTACGATTTAATTGTAATTGTTACAAAAACGGTTTAAAATTGCCAGTTTAAGATTGGAGTGGTTTGAATTCTGATTTTCAGGTATAAATAACAAATTGGTGTCGGGCCACATGTGAAAGCAGCCATGTGGTATACCAACTCTGCCGCAATCATTGCGCAGGGTTTTATATCAGTATGACGACAAACCGGCTGTCCATCAGAATGAATGGCCACTGCCAAACTGTGACAAAAAGGAAGATGGACCACCCTGTGGCACAGCACGC
This sequence comes from Locusta migratoria, assembly GCA_026315105.1. Taxonomy (NCBI): domain Eukaryota; kingdom Metazoa; phylum Arthropoda; class Insecta; order Orthoptera; family Acrididae; genus Locusta; species Locusta migratoria. Next base: position 66,135,557 of record CM048752.1, on the reverse strand, counting down.
AGCTGAGCACAGCACTCTGGATTTCAGTGGCTGCTTCACTACCCGAGCCATCTGGATCCTCCCCTCCACCATCAGCTCTTGTGAACTGCTCAGATGGGAGTTGTCCCTCCAACAAATTCTACGGTCCCGCAACCATCCTGACCTCAACCTAAGATAACTTCCCATCCCTGCACCCTTGGTGGAAGGAATATATAAAGGGCCTATATTTGGGAAATGAACTTGAAGGCAGTATTGTAGAAATGGAAGATGAAGTTGAGAAAGATGAGATAGGAGATCTTATATTCAGAGGATAATTTGACAGATCACTGAAAGATTTGAGTCGAAACAATGCCTCTGAGTAGATGACGTACTGTCTGTATTGCTGATATCCTTGGAAGATCCAAATATGAAAAACTGTTCCACACTGTTTGCAAGACATACGAGATGGAGGACATACCCTCAGACTTCAAGAACAATATATTAATTCCTATTCCAAAGAGAACAAATGCAGATAAATGAGAAAATTTAATATGTAATGGTTGCAAAATAGTAATACGAATTATTTACAAATAAATGGAAAAACTGGTAGAATCTGACCTCAGAGAAGATCAGTTTTGATTTAGGAGAAATGAAGGAACATGTAAGGCAATATTCATATTTACAACTTATCTTAGAAGGTAGGTTAAGAAGTGACAAACCTATGTTTTAGCTTTTGCAGTCTTATTTCAAACCCTCCAACTCCCTCCCCACACTCCTCTACACCTCCCTTTTATCCTTTCCCGCCCCTTCCCTTCACTGTAATCATTGCCACAATTCAAATTCCCGCCTATCAGAGACTTTAAAATCCATCAAGCAATGCAGAACTTCCCATCCCCACTTTTACCCCCGGCATCCTTCCCCCTCTACTCCCCACCTCACTCACAGTCTAGATGTTTGTGTTGCTGGAGGGGCTGGACATGATAGTTATGTGTGTATAGTTGTCTGAGTGAGTGCGTGAATGTATGTGTTTCTTTTTCTGATGAAGGCCGTGGCCAAAAATTTAAGTTGCGTGAATGTGATCGTCTATTTTCATGTCCGTCATCTGCTCAGCGAGTCTCTTTACGGTGAGTTGTTATCTATCCTCCATTATTGATATTTGTATCGGACTTTCCTTTCTTAAAATCAGTGTCATTCGTTTTGCATTGTCAAAACTCTCTTCCTTTCGAGATGTTATCGACAAAAATAAACTGCTTACGAGCAATACCTTCTCGTATAGTCGTGTGGAAATCGCCAGAACTGACAGAAACTTCTATGAACGCAAAACTGTGTAATACAGCATACAGGATGAATCCAGAAAGGCACGCCATTGTGGAATCTAGCAGCAGCCGATGAAAATGCGGCTCCTCACTTGACTCGCAGCTACGACCCTGCAGGAATACCCGTGCAGTGTGTGGGCAATAATAAACAACACTCATCATATAGCCTAGTTTGTTAATCTGTGTTCAGAAGTTGAAGTTGTTTTGTTTTTGTTTCTTGGATCGTATCTACTGATACAGCGATTTCATGTGTGTGATGAACATTTCTTATTTGTAAAATAGAGTTCTACGGATAAATCACCAATAAATGTTAGCTTTATTTCAGATATTAGAACAACTATTAGCACTTCAACATTGAATTCATTACTAGTACAAAAAATTACATTGGTATCTTAAAAAAATATTGCCATCTGTTAATATTTACCATAAGGTAGTCTAATGATTCCAAGAAAGCAACTAGGTTGTACAATTCACGTGAGAAGAGTTCGACTGTCACTTCAGGCTCCCCCCCCCCCCTCTCTCTCTCTCTCTCTCTCTCTCTCCCCCCCCCCTCCCCCCAGTGCTGGAACTTTCACAAATGTTTAAAATAAAGAAAAGGATTTCATTAGGCCTAGTAACATGCTGGAAGGAGAGGACCTAGTAGGAGACATGAAAATTTGACTACTTTTCTTAACCTGCACACTCATGAAAATATCTTAACCTGCACTCTTACTGTAAGTTATACTTTTGCATTATCTTGTGTTTGTGTGCATTTTTTTAATGAGTAGATTCTTTCATATTAATCTGGAAACCACATAATCTAAGATGTTCGGTTCTGAGGAAGAAACTAAAAACATGTTCAAATGTCTGTATAGCTTATGGGACTTAACTACGGGGTCACCAGTCCCTGAACTTACAAACTACTTATGAACTACTTACAACTAAGGACGGCACAAGTATCCATGCCCGAGGGGGGATTCGAACCCCCGACCATAGTGGCCGTGCAGACCGTGACTGGAGCGCCTCAGTCCCCTCGGCCACTGCGGCCGGCGAGGAAGAAACTAATTAGTTATTCATATGGAAACTGTGTCATTGGGAGGTATGAAATATTTCCTTACTTTCAGAGATGATTATTCCAGAAATGTTCACATGTATTTTTTAAAATACAAACTAGTAATATAGTATTAAGGACAGCTTACAACTCACCACAAAGATGTGGCAACAAGCTGCGACAGGCACATACAAATGACACACTTACAACACTTTCAGCTATTGACCATGGCCTCATCAGAGAATAGAACATTCACTCAATCACAAAGGCACACAACACAGCCATACAACTCTCTCTCTTTTTTCTTTTCTTTACTACCCCATGCCTGTTGTCCTTGGGGGCCTCTCAAATCAAGTGTTCAAATGTTTGTAGAACTTATGGGACTTAACTAGGGGTCATCAGTCCCTAAGCTTACAAACTACTTATGAACTAGCTAAGACTAAGGACGGCACAAATATCCATGCCTGAGGGAGGATTCGAATCTCCGACCGTAGTGGCCGTGCAGACCGTAACTGGAGCGCCTTAGTCCCCTCAGCCACCACGGCTGGCGGAGGGGGGGGGGCCCTGTAAGTGGACGGGAGATCTCATCTTGTTTTGCCGCCGCCCCTGGCCTCCGACAGCCTTAGTACGCCACTGAGTCAGTGTAAACCGAGTGTTAGGAGCACAACCTAAGGAGGATACTTACCTGTCTTTGCAGTCACCACTTTTCTGGCCTTTCTTGAAAACCACCCTCTTCACGCCAACTTGACGAGGCACGAATCTGGCCGCCTCGCACGTCCGAGAAGTCGATACTGGTGGCGGGGCACCTGACGCCCGCAAATTCTGGAATGACGGGGTCACGGGAGCGGGCGTGGGGGCGGAGGTGGGAAGATTCCCAGCAGCCGGGGTGGCCCGGAGGACACCGGGGTGCGACGCCACTATCCGCCTCTCTCGGACTCCTGCACGTATCCACTCCTCGTCCGGTAATTGCGGGCCAAAGGGCTGCAATTGCACAAAGATTTTCTTCATGTAAAATATCCATCCAGTCTGGCATGTGATCCTAGAACTAAGATATAAAATCACCTGTATCAAAGGTACAGGCTATGAAGCACAGAGACTATACCAATATTAAACAGCTCTCTCTCTCTCAATATGTTACATTCCCAGTCCAATCAATAGATATTTTCAAAATAACTGACTCTGACAAAAATCAGCCAACCTCAAATTGTGATAAGTGTACTTGAATTTTACATGTCTGTAACAAGTTGGTCAACTTACATACCAATCATCTCCTAATAATTGTAACTTTGTGAAATATCTCGCAACAGAGTCAATAATTTAACATTTAAAAAATTATGTCAATCATGGTTTTTGTCTCCTGCAACATGGCAGATCAGTCGACAGTATAATGAAGTGACTAATACCAAAGTTAAAATACATCTCCTCCATTCTTTACTTTCATCACAAATATGGAAATTTTTATTTTGTGTGTGTGTGTGCGTGTTTGTGTTTGTGTTTGTGTGTGTGTGTGTGTGTGTGTGTGTGTGTGTGTGTGTGTGAGAGCGCGCGCGATCTTACCACGTGCACACACTTTCTACTAACTGAAATTTGAAGTGCAGATACATTCAAACTATGCTAAGTTCCAGGTTGGAATATCAACAATATTATGAAAAGGTTACACTGTCCTTCGCAACCCTTGAGCAAAAAACGAATGCTTCTGGACATTTTAATTGGAATATTATTATATCAATTAAATAACTAAAAGAACAATTTTAACTAGACCTGTAATTAACATGGATAATTACAATTAAATAAATCCTGGTTGGCTACACAGGAGTGACTAGTGGACAAATTCAAGTCCGTAGAAGGCTGTATAACTAGGAGAAAGATATATACCTCATTCAGGAAAATAAAAGACTTATGGAGACAGGAAAAGGAGGTGAATGGATATCAAGAGCTCAGATGGAAAACCAGAACTAAGGAAAGAAGGGAAAATTGAAAGGTGGAAGGAATATATAAAGGGCCTATATTTGGGAAATGAACTTGTAGGCAGTATTGTAGAAATGGAAGATGAAGTTGAGAAAGATGAGATAGGAGATCTTATACTCCGAGAATAATCTGACAGATCACTGAAGAGTCGAAACAATGCCTCTGAGTAGATGACATACTGTCTGTATTGCTGATATCCTTGGAAGATCCAAATATGAAAAAACTGTTCCACACTGTTTGCAAGACATACGAGATGGAGGACATACCCTCAGACTTCAAGAACAATATATTAATTCCTATTCCAAAGAGAACAAATGCAGATAAATGAGAAAATTTAATATGTAATGGTTCCAAATAGTAATACGAATTATTTACAGATAAATGGAAAAACTGGTAGAATCTGACCTCAGAGAAGATCAGTTTTGATTTAGGAGAAATGAAGGAACATGTGAGGCAATATTCATATTTACAACTTATCTTAGAAGGTAGGTTAAGAAGTTACAAACCTATGTTTTAGCTTTTGCAGATCTGGAGAAAGATTTTGACAATGTTACCTGGAATACACTGACTCAGAGACTGCTGACGTCCTTCCAGAAGGATAAGAATGGCGCCTTTTTCATTCTTGTAGTTAAAAATTCAGGGTCAACTGAAGCATGCGATACCACCTGTCAGCTTTGTCTCCTGATGTCCGTGTGTTGTGATTATGTGCGGAAACATTTATCATTTTCCTTTTGTTATGAATACGACAATTTTTTAAAATACAAACAGATCAACTTACATTCACCAATCAACCTTCCCAAGCCCCACAGTTTAATTAAAAAAAAAAAAAAACCACTAATAACTTGAAACACTGATCATTCGTAATAACAACTGCTTGACAGAAGCCTATTGCAAAGGAAAGTTTATATGCACATAATGGAGAGTTTTATTTTAGGAGTATAGTTTTCCGGAACTTTTTCCGTTTAGTATGTTCCTGCCAATGACGTCATGCATCAAAGCAGACGGTTGGTATCAGATCTCCAATATTGCCCAAATTTACACTAATTTCTTTTAAATGCCTGCTTCCATTACAGATCAATTTTAACTTGTATTGTTGATTACTAAGTGGTTGGATACAACTGCAAAGCTGAGGTTCATACAGAAGAAATGGAAGACTTTCTCATAGTTGGGTTTGTATTTCTCAAATATTCTGTAAATTTTCTTGTTACATTAAAAATGATTCATCAGATTAAAATTCTAAAACATCCATCTTTATGTACTTCCAGGACTGTCAGCAGTGCAAAACTTATGTCATGAGTGTGGTAAAAATATCACTTATAACTAGACTTGCACATAATAGTTCGCGATCAGGAGTGCTCACTTTAGTTCGTGGCTAAGCCGCAAACTAGTTTGTTCTTTTAGTTCGTCCGCCCCCAGTGACGGCCGAGCGGTGTGGTCTGCGCGTGCAGGTGGAGGGAGAAGTTCCCCCACCTAGCTGCTTCATGCGCTTGCTGCATGAGCCACTAACGATATCACTCAAACCAAAAGAAACAGTCTGTGGATAATTTCTTGTGTTTAAGTTTAGAGTTATCTCTATATCTTGGCATTATGGAATTTATTAGTAAGATATTGCAGAGTGCAGAATTCATCAAAGCAGAAATTTTGTAGTACTGAACTATGTAATCTAGCAGGCAGATGCTAACCTCAAAATGTCTCTCATCAGCAGAAGGCAAACACGTGGTTTTTAATTCTGTTCGGGACCTATCGCACATATTTTAGTTCACGACCTATCGCGCTTGTTTTAGTTCGCGACCGGTAGCTCTCTTTTTAGTTCTCAGCTTGGCCGCAAAGTAGGTCGCTCTTTTTAGTTCGTCCACTCATTTTGGCTTTTGCTATCGCTACTAAAACTACAGCTGAGCTGCATCTCAGCTCGAAATGACGGCAACTGGCAGAAGGGAATCACGCGATTCTGCGCACTCTCGCTGTTCCCCGTCAGTCTTCGGAAAAGAAGCGGACGAACTAAGAGGCGAGGGATCTGTGAACTAGTTTGTACATGAACTACACAAGACTACTTATAACGTATCTGTGCAGTCACATTAAGATAATTTATACCACTTGGGGGGTAAAAACACGTTAGAACCAAAAATAATCACAATACAGGTTAAAATTCTGATGGTAGCAGGACTAAAATAGAACAAAAACTGATATTCAACTTCAAAGTAATGTGGGTTACCATAAATGAAGAAGCTTTCATGGCGAGCTGCATGAAACCACTAATTCCATAAATAATGCACACCCCTCCTCCCAACCTCCCTCGCAACAACTTTTGTTAGCTTCAGTGGTTGCCGACATTTTGTACAGCGAACGCAATCGGCTATAACAACAAGCAGCTGAAGAAATTTTATCATGGCCAATATAGTCTCTCCCTAGTGCATCATCAGGCAGCAAAAAAGAATTGAACTTAATAAATCAAATTATACAAGGTAGATCTGAACCAGAAAAATTACACTACAAAGCATAACAATGCACACATAAAACAGACAGCAACTTTAAGAGAAGCAACCACACCACACCAATGCGAAGAATGTCACACACCGTATGGACATTACAACTGAAAATGATTGTGAACCATTTAACTTCCACCAAAAGAGCACGCTGCCACATGCGTACAAACACCACCTGTAAACGCAGACAACTCAAAATTATTGTGCAATGACGACATCACAACTAGGGTTGTGACCAGGTGGTTCGGCCAAATCCATTATTTGCTGAATCTAGCACACTGGCTTCAGATTCGAGATTCGATGCATAATGGCTGTCGATGCATAATGGCTGAATACTACCGAATCCCGAGTGTTATATGGAAACCTTCAGCTGTGAATTTTGTAGTTTACATAACAGTGTGCTCTCATTTGGATTATTTAATTTATTTTTGATAGATCCGCTGAAAGACATGACGTCATAAAACAAAACGATCTCGCTTTTATTCAAATGAAACCTCCACGAAACGTACGCAGTTAAGTGGCTTAGTAGAAACAAAAATAAATTTCTTTACATAAATACCAACAATACATAAGGCTTTAGGATTCTTGCATGAGTTGCCTCATTCTGATTTCACGGGATGGCATCAATTCAGCAATCACTTGGCGTCTGTTTCAATAAATCATTTAAAATCAAGCTTAAACATACGTACACTGACTGCCTTCCGAAAAAGTGACAGACAACTGACACCAATGGGTCGAGTACATTTCGCAAGTGTGTCAATGGAATGATACATGGAAGTGGGAACCAAATCAGATAGCGTAACAGGCATTTAAAAATGCTTGATACCGAATGCACTAGATTGTATGAGGGATGATGCTCTGTGGTACGAAGGAACTGCATAACAAGGAATCAAGTGATACTGATTCAGAAGTAGCGTACTGGTATCCAATTGCTATTATAAACATTTCGTAAAATTTGTATTATAAGTCTAATAAAATTGTTTTAAGTTTCCGTATTTAGTTTCAAAGTTATTTCCACTGTTATTTAGCACTGATAAGTGTTTAGTGTTGCTACAATAGCCACACATTTGAAGTCTTAGTTAAAAGCTACTACGTAAAGCTAGCTGGCAACCCTGTGTTCCATCAAAATGCCTACCTTCGTGCTACAACTTACGTGTTTCCTATTAGGGGCAAGGGGATTATTCTTAGGAATCATCTTCGCCATAAGAATAATACAAATGTATACATTATGCCATGTAATCTTCCATGTTAGTTGTTACCACATTTAAATTCCGTCCTCCTAACAAATCCGAAAGAAAACTGCGAACGTGATGCTGAACGGGAATAGTTAGAAATGAAGCACAGTGACTGACTTCTGGTACTGATTTTTAAATCTTCTACGAATAAAAACTATGTGCAAACAAAGTTACGTGACCTTAAATGTTTGAAAGAATAAATAAATCTACAAAATACCCTAGTGTAACCCTCCGGAATGCGCATTCTGCGCGTTAAGTACTTTTCACAGTTCCGAAATGTCTTCGTGGCAATAACAAGTACACACACGTCGAATGAATGTGGATTTCTCTCTGTCTGAATGTCCTCACTCATGGAATGCCTGATATGTCAATATAAAATTATTTGACATTTACACATTTTTTATATTAATCTATTTTCCCAACTACCAAAATATCTACTCATCTTTTTAGATTTTATTTTTTATCTTCCCCTTTGAAAAAAAAAAAAATATGTCATCCTTTCTAGGACTTCATTATGCAATTATTTTTTATTTCATCAAAATTAAAGAGTTTATAATAGAGTGAAGAAAGTTTCTTATTATCTTTTAGAGCATCTAAACAACATAAATCCCAAAATTTTCATACAAATTTCTTTTGAGGGGGGAGTTAAAAAATCCTTAAGAATTAATATAAAAATCTAAAAGAAATTTCAATTTCTTAAATTTTACTGTAATTGTGTCATTTGGGATCCACCTCAGAAAGCTTTATCCTCATCACTGGCTGTGACAGAGTAGTAATTCTTTTTAAATAAATATACTCGAGTTGACAGATTATTTGGGTTCGAGATTCGGAATATTCGATTCGGGTTTGGAATTTGGTACACGTCTTAAGATTTGGTATTCAGATTTGATTTAGTAAAATTAGGGTTAGACCCATCACAACATAACAAGCCAACGTCATGGGTCAAAGCCAATAAGTGGTATCCCAGTCTCCAATTGAATAAAAAATTGCAATGAGCGGCAGTTAAATACGTTCATCTCAGTTGAATGATTCAGTATTATATGACAGATCACTCTGTTTACCTGCACTATCGCTTGTGAAGGCACAATAGGATTGGGTGGCCGCGTGCGTGGATCGCAGGCGTAGGCCTCCCCGGCCCACACGCAGGGCGCCTGCGGCAGTGGGGCATTCGCCGCTCTGCTCGCAGCAGCTGGGACTGAGCGAGCGCGTGTCTCCTGAGCTGAACCTGCAGTGTCAAAGTGGCAATCTGTAATACATCATACAGATCTTTGTTCCCACAGAAAACAACGAAACATGGTAACACAACATGGACTTTGTATGGACAACCAAATTTCCAAAATGTTATGGACTGTGGACCACTCAAAATCTGTTCCTACTTACAGATCTTTGGGGTCTGGGCACACATTGAATTGCAAAAGCAGAGGAACATACTTTTCAAACGAAGAACAATTATGAAACTTCCTGGCAGATTAAAATTGTGAGCTGGAACTGGGACTCGAACCTGGGACCTTTGCCTTTCACGGGCAAGCATTACCGACTCAGCTATCCCGACATGACTCACGATTCTGCCCCACAACTTTACTTCCGACAGTACCTCGCCTCCTACTTTCTGAAATTCACAGAAGCTCTCCTGCGAAACTTGCAAGACTAGCACTGAAAGGATATGGTGGAGACATGGCTTAGCCACAGCCTAAGGGATGTTTCCATAATGAAAATTTCACTCTGCAGTGGAGTGTGCGCTGATATGAAACTTCCTGGCAGATTAAAATTGTGTGCCAAAACCGGGACTCGAACCGGGGACCTCTGCCTGACGCGGGCAAGTTTCGCAGGAGAAATTCTGTGAACTTTGGAAAGTAGGAGGCGAGATACTGGCGGAAGTGAAGTTGTGAGGCAGCATCGTGAGTCGTGTCGGGATAGCTCAGTCGGTAGAGTGCTTGCCTGCGAAAGGCAAAGGTCTCAGATTCGAATCCCGGTTCCGGCACACAGTTTTAATCTGCCAGGAAGTTTCATATCAGCACGAACTCTGAAGAAAAATTACTTTGAAAATCTCCAAGCCCACACTGCACACACTTATGTAAAAAAGAAAGAAATAAACACCTTCAAAGATTAGAGAGATGAACATATTTACAGAAGTAGATTAGGATATCTACAGATATTGGTAACTTTTGAACCATGTCAGCTATACAGAATGACCAGCCAATCTAAAATAGTTCAGAGAAATAATTTAAAAATAGCTTTGACTAAGTTTTTCAAGTGTTCTCCCAGGACTACATCTGCTGTGACAAGGTGAGCAATCCTGTCCACATTGACAGAAGCGGCCAGAACCATATTGACTGCCGATTCCAAACTCACGCCACCCTTCTGGCGTTTGTGCTGAAAATTCTGGTGTTTCCATTCTACTGTGTGAGCCAATAGCAAACACCCACGAGTCATTGGCCAAGGATGGGGGTGGGCAGCCCAGCTTACAAGGATACAGTCAAAACTGTGAGCAAGAGGAAGTAATGGGCAGGTGGTACTATTATCTTATTCAGTGAATGATAAAGAGTTGAGAATTTGGGAAATCCGGGTTCCAATCACAGTCCAGCACAAATTTTCAACTTCGACATTGAATTTATTTCTGATTCCTGCAAAATTGAAATATTTGAATATTACAAATTCTGAAATTTATGGCTATTAAGGCCACAAATGGTGTATATTCTCCTGGACATGTACGAAAAAACATATACAAAATCTATAATAATAGTAATAATGCTCTTCAACCTTATTCTGGATAAAGTCAATCAAGAATAGAGGGAAATAATTGAAAACCCAGGTTTCATTTGCATTAAACTCAACATTAAGGAAGTGAATACAAAAACAGGCAGATTGGACAAGTTCCACACTCCAAATATCTTGGCGAGACCATACAACCAACAAGGTTGGAAAAGAAAGCTCAAAAGAGCAAATCTACAATAAGAAATATATGTCCATACATACAAAGATAAAACATTATAACACAGTGATTAAAACTGCAATGCTGTATGCGAGTGGAAACTTGGTAGTTCATAAAAAATAAATAATGATTAAAATTAAAAAAAAAGAGGTGATGCAGAAAACACATTGAAAGGGGAAAGAAAGTTCATGAAGAAAATCCTGGGACCATATACACAAGAAGAAGGGTATATATTCAAATTGTGCAAAGGGACAGAAGAATGAGGGCTGAAATGCTATGGACACTCACAGACTCCCATTTTCAAGGCTAACTCACATGATTTTAGACAGACACTGGAAAACTGAAGAACATTGAATGGATAGAAGTAAAAAATGAGATGGAAAAGGCACAGATAAGAACAGCAGAATTATTAAACAGGAAATAATCATCACAAAATAAACAGATGTATGATAAAGCCAGAGAATGAAATGCCTAAAATATACCGACAAAATGGTCAGATCAAAGGAAGAAAAGGCATAGTGAAATAATGAAAGCTATATGGGTATTACAAAGACAAATCATAAATGTACTACATGATCCTGCAGGGCCCATATGTACATAATAATAATGATAAAATTCAATGTCAAATTTACATTGTTAGACTTTGATTGTATTATACGGTGGTTCTATTTGAAAAGCTTAAAAAAAGAGTGGACATACTGAAAAGCCATTATTACTAATTTTATTTTCAACTCCGATGTAGGCAGTGTCAGAAAAGTACAGGAAGATATGCAGAAATATGCCATAGAATGGTAAAAAAGAGCCGGGCATGGTAGAACTGATGACTCATGTGAAAAGATTTCCAATGTGATTATGGTTCCACAACGAAAATTAACCACGTTTGATAGGGCACTTTGAATTTAATACATAGGACATTCCATTTTTGAAATAAGTGTATCCATTAGGACAGTACTGGGCTATTGCAGCAGATTACTGACTTAATGCCTTTGGCAACAGTACAACACTGCCAGAGGATCTCTCTTTGGCTTATTCTGAGCATATTGTTTAGACTTTACACGGCTTGAGAAGCATCACTAGGTTAAAAACACAAACACACACACACACACACACACACACACACACACAGTGAATGTTTTCAAATGTTCAAATGTCTGTAAATCTATCGGACCAAACTGCGTGGTCATCAGTCCGTAGCTTACAAACTACTTAAACCTAGGTAAACTAACCTACGGACAAACACACACACCCATGCCCCAGGGAGGACTCGAACCTCCACGGCGAGCAACCGCGCGCTTTGCGAATGTGTGATGGAGATGGCAGTACTGTACGGTACACAGCACTCTAGAGGCAACAGAAACAATTAAGACTGTTAGTGATACTTAAAATGTGGACATCCTCAGTACAAGAACAGCTTGTAATAATTTCGTTTTCTTCAGTCTCGTAGTGAGCCATGTTTTGGTGTCACTAACGCATCCAGTGTGCGTTTATGGGTACGACAGTCTAGAAAGGGCAGGACATCGTGTGGCAACATGAGACAACTTCAGCATCCCACCAGCCAGTCTGACAACACAACTGAGTGTGAGCGAGAAATTGTTTCGGAGGATCACCGAAGGACTGTGGAACTCATTGCCTCCATAGTTGGCATACCTGTTGACTGTGAACACAATCATGCACAGCGACATGAAAATACATAGGGTCCTCGAGGTGGGTGTTACAAACGCTGATGGATGGCCATACGGCTGCGAGTGCTGTGTTTTGTGAGGCAATGTTGACGTGTGATGGCGGCATGGATGGACCTTTCTTTTCATAGACGGTGACAGTGGAAGAAACATGTATGCCATTTTTCTATCATGAAAAGAAGTGACTCACCTCAATGGAAACACACACACTGAAAACCACCAAAAACCTTCAGGTAACTATCAGTTCCTTCGACCATAGATACTAGTAGACCAGGTAAACAACAGAGTGGATATAAACATGTCGTGGCAGCAATATAAAACCACGTGATTGTTGGCAAACATTATCCATTATAGTATTTACTCGTGTAATTTGTGCACTTATTTAGACAAAAAATCCGTCTCGAAATCCCGGTGCGCAAAATACGTGGGGAATTAAAAAAAGTTTATTCGGGCTATTTCCCGGCACGCTGCATACAGTACCTCAAAAGACGCAGTTTCAATAGCTTTTCAATTCACTGAACACCTAATAAGTTACATACAGCGATATATTTACTAGCATTAAAGCCCGTGTTATGATATTTACCAAAGTAATGTAGTACTGATGACTCCATGCAAGAAATGAAATAAATACCGAAGTAATACTGACTTTATTTGATGTTCATTTGTAAGTTACATATAACTTTATTAACACAAGTATCATCTCCATTTCAGAATGTAAATCTTGATTTAATGCCTTTATTTGCACTACGGCGATTTGTTTACAAACCATTAACATTAAAGCCGTTTCTTATTGGCCCTGCGAACGCGACTCCTGATTGGCTGCTTCGTGCCCTTGTCAACATCTACACGACAACAAGACAGGGCTCATAAACTAGGATTTTACCCAAAACTGATCAGCAACTGATAAAACAAAAGCCAAGCTATAGCCTTTAACAAATGAAAAGAAACAGGGAGCAAGAAATACGGTAATTTTTTTAAGTACTGTATTGTAGCACTATAGTAGCACAAAATTGTACTGTAACTTTCAACAACATATTTTTCGTTATATGTACTACCACATTAAATTTCTTAATAAATAGCTTTCACATAATAATATTCCTTTCGTGCATTATTTTTACCGTATCAAAAGAAGGCTACGATAAGCGGAGGTTTTAGTACCAAATGGTTACAGTAGGCGGCACTGAAAGTGTAAATTGTGTAGGAAACTAGATTGTGCACTACAAACAGAAAACAATGGGCAGCCCGATAGGCGCAAATTAAAGTAAGGTTTGTAGAGCTTTTGGAAAAGTTTCATTTCATTAATACACACACACATTAACATGCATGTACAATCAAGCCAAAGATGGATTATTGTGTAACTGTTGTAAGAGTATATATAATGGCCTGTTTAAGCCACGAGAAAGCCAGTGGTTTGTTAAGAGTCATGTTTCATGTCCACATACAATCTCACTACACAACATCCGTGGGCGAAAATAAATGGCAGTGAAAAATATTTTGTACCTGAATTCAGTTATATGTTTACAGGTAACCCATGAGTGGCTATGTAGCAACACAGCCGAAAACAGAATTCTGCAGCAGACGCACCTCTAAATATATGTATTTACCACCTATATATTAGTTCTATTATAAACTGAACTGGAAGCTTATGTTATACAGCTCTGATATTCCTTGTGCTACAGGGTGGTGGAGGACTTTATTCTGCAGTCTACAGTAAAGTGAGACTGCACACATTAGTGTTTACATAAGATTTTCCATCATCAATCCAGATAAACATTAATTTCAACTATTGATAATGTTTCATATGGAATACTGATTATGAGATACCGAGAAAAGAATATTTCACAGTTTTGTGCCCTACTGCCAAAAGGAAGTGTGGGGTTTTGTGCAACTTCAAATGCATGCCAATTAGTGAATGTAGCAACAAAATAGGCATTCCGTGTTTACGAGTGCTTTGCTTATCAAGCAGGCAGTGTGCCATGGAATTTCTGCATAAGCTGACCAGGAGCTAGAGCTGGCCTCTTGTTAGGCATTCCATGTCAATCCTTGTACTTCTGTTTCATGTTACTGTTGTTGGCAGCTCTCCATCCTACTCTATCCTGAGCAAGTCTCTTCATCTCCACATGCAAAATGGCTAGCAACTTCAACTTCAACCTACTTACTACAACCATCTCATGGTCTCCTCTGCCATTTTTTACCCTACACACTTCCTTCCCAAGTCTTAATTCAAGATAGCTTGATGTCTAAGAATGTGTCTTATCAATCAGTCCTTCCTTTAAGTCGAGGTATGCCTGAAATTTATTTTCTCCTTGATTCAGTTCAGTAATTCCTCCTTAGTTACTCCATCTACCCAACTAATCTTCAGCATTTGACTAGCACCACATTTCAAAAGCTTCTACCTTCTTTTTGTCTTAACTATTTACCGTCTATGTTTCACTCCTGTATGAGTCAACACTCCAAGCACAATGCCTTCAGAAAAGACTTCCTTACATTTAATATTGATGTTAACAAATCTCTGTTTTTCAAAAATGCTTTCCTTTCCATTGCCATTCTGCATTTTATATCTTCTGTACTGCGACTATTGTGTTATTTTACTGCCCAAGTAACAAAACTGTCTACCACCTTTGTTTCATGATCTAATACAACTGAATGGAATGGACAGTGTGTTGAAAGGAGCATGTAATATGAACATTAACAAGAGCAAAACAAGGGTAATGGAGTGCAGTCTAAGAAAATCAGGCAATGCTGAAGGAATTAGTTTAGGTAATGAAACAATAGAGGTGGTAGATGAGTTTTGTTACATGGCTAATTAAATAACGATGATCGCAGTACAGAGGATATAAAATGCAGAATGGCAGTGGGAAGAAAAGTGTTAAGGCAGTCTTTTCTGAGGGCATTTGTAAGGAGTATTTCCATGTATGTGAGTGAAACATGGATGATAAACAGTGCAGAGAGGAAGAGAATAGAGGCTGAAGATTAGGTGGACAAATCACATAACTAATGAGGAGGTATTGAACAGAATTGGGGAGAAAAGGAATTTCTGGCATACCTTGATTAAAAGAAAGGATCGATTTGTAGGACACATTCTTAGACATCAAGGAATTATGAACTTTGTATTGAAGGGAAGTGTGTGGGGCAAAAATCACAGAGGGAGACCACAAGACAAATATGTTCGTTTTATACCCTCCTTTCAAGACACTTTCCATTCTGTTCAATTGCTCTCCCAGGTCCTTTTATATCTCTGACAGAATTACAATGTCACTGCCAAACTCCAAAGCCTTTATTTCTTCTCCATGAACTTTAATTTGTTCTACAAATATCTCCTCAGTTTTATTCACAGCTTCCTGAATGTATAAATAGAATAACATTGGGGAAAGGCTACAACCCGGACTTACTGCCTTCCTATCAACACTTCCATTTCAAGCCCTTAGACTCTTAAAATAGTCCCCCATTCAGATCTCCGGGCAGGGAGTACTCAGGAGGAAGTGATAATCAGGAAAGACAATACGGCATTTTCCAAATTGGAGTGTGGAATGTTAGAGCCCTTAATCAGGTAGGAAGGTTAGAAAATTTAAAAAGAGAAATGGATAGAATGAACTTAGATATAGTCAGGAATAATGTAGTTTGGTGGAAAGAGAAAGAGGATTTCTGGTCAGGCGAGTACAGGATTATAAATACAAAATCATTTGGGGGAATTACAGAAGTTGGTCTGATAATGAATAAGAAAATAGGAAAGTGGTAAACTTCTATAAGCAGTGAAGTGATTACATTATCGCAGTCAAGGTATATATGAAGCCAACATCAACCACAATAGTACAGGTTTATATGCCAACTATCTCTGCCGACGATGAGGAAATCAAAAAAATGTATGAGAAGCCAAAGGAAATTATTCAGAAAATTAAGGGAGAGGAGAATGTAATTGTGAAGGGAGACTGAAATTCGGTAGTAGGAAAAGGAACGGAAGGAATAATGGTAGGTGAATATGGACTGGGCTAAAGGAATGAAAGAGGAAGCCGCCTGGTAGAATTTTGCAGAAAACATAATTTGATCATAACAAACACCTGGTTTAAGAATCATGAAAGAAGGTTGTGTATGTGGAAGAGACCTGTAGACACCAGAAGGTACCAGATAGATTTTATAATGGTGAGACATAGATTTCGGAACCAGGTTTTAAACTGTAAGATATACCCAGGGGCAGGTATAGACTCTGACCATAACTTATTGGTCATGAAATGTAGGCTTAAAAAAACACACACACAGAAAGGTAGGAAAATAAGGAGATGGAACCTGGATAAACTGATAGAACCTGAAGTTCTTGAGAATTTCAGAGGCAGCATTACGCAGCAATTGACAGAAACAGGGTAAGATAAAACAGTAGAAGAGGAATGGATAGTTTTCAATTAATTGTAAAGATGTTCGTAAAGCTGTGACAGGCACATAAAGACACACAAGAAAGACACAGTTACAATGAAGAGAGACACTAACTTTAGGTCATGAGAAACTGTAGCCAGCACCTGGACCACACATGTGAGGAAGGGCTGCACTCCACTCCTAGTAACACTACAACACCACAAAACACATTGCTGGTGATGTTTCATACCGTACACAAACTTCTTGAAATTGTAAGTATACATAATATGTTAATACTGAAGACCACTAAAAGAAATCTACTGAACTTACACGATAAATCAGTCAAACCTTAAGGTCGTAAATTCTACCAAATACCTAGGAGTTACAATCACGAACAACTTTGACTGGAGAGAACACATAGAAAATATTGTGGGGAAGGCGAATCAAAGGTTACGTTTCATTGGCAGAACCCTTCGAAGATGCACCAGCTGCACCAAAGAGACTGCCTACATCACACTTGTGCGTCCTCTCCTGGAGTACTGTTGCCCCTTGTGGGACCCTCACCAGGTGGGACTGACGGAAGATATTGAGAAGATTCAGAGAAGGGCAGCTCGTTTTGTTTTATCACGTTACGGGGGGGGGGGGGGGGGGGGGGAAAGCGTCACGGAAATGTTGCACGAATTGGGGTGGAAATCATTAAAAGAAAGACGTTATTCATTGCGGCGTGATCTGTTTGCGAAGTTTCAATCACCGACTTTTACTTCTGAATGTGAAAATATTTTGCTAGCACCCACCTACTTAGGGAGACATGACCATCCCAATAAAATAAGAGAAATCAGATCGAAAACGGAACGATTTAGGTGTTCTTTCTTCCCGTGCGCTATTAGTGAATGGAACGGTAGAGAAAAGTTATGAAAGTGGTTAATGAGCCCTCTGCCAGGCACTTAAATGTGATTTGCAGAGTATCTATGTAGATGTAGATGTAGATGAAGAGTATATGATAGGGCACTTTGACTGGTAATGTAGCAAAAGCTTCTGGACAATAACAATCTGTGGTCTCAAAAATGAGCAATGAAGTACAGCAAGGAACAGGATCAGTCAGCCGTTGACTGCCAGATATAATGTGGGGAAGTTTAGAGCAGAGGTGGTGGATTCAAGCTTTGTACTTTGTGGCACTCACAAGTGTAAATAACGGATTTTGATGGGTCTCCGATATGTTGCAGAAAGACAGTGTCGTGTCCTCACCTGTCGGACACTACAGAAAAGGTTCGTCGCCACCCACAGGATTGAGGGCACTGTGAGACCCCACTAAAACACCAAGACTGTTGGTAGCATATGTACAAATAAGATTTATTGTGATACTTAACTTAAATACACTGAGGGCCGTGCAGGCAGCAGTAGGATAGACATTCCAGATCAGATTGTTCAAATAAGAATAACTCAATGTCCTCTTCTCCTGTATTCACACGGACTGACAGACAGAGGTCGCTAACTGTCTCTACTGAGCGCGGACTCCACTACTACTGGTCGCACACCGAGAAAATCCGTGACGGTGATGCGGACTGTACTGCAGACAACAGCAACTGATTACGATGGCTCTGGCAGACTGCACAGACGGAGACTTGGCAAACACTCCCAAAGACTGCCACTCAGTTGTAGACCCTCTCTGTGCACGGCATAGGTGCCACCTCTGTGACGATGTGCTGTAGACGATGTGCTGTAGACACCTCGATCTATCGACGGCAGTGCCTCGTGGTGCGTGTCAGGCTTGCGACGCCACACCGAGTATGAGGGTGTTTGATTTTTTAGCGTCGGGTCTCGGTTTTCAAAAAAATTGATGTTGAAGTTCACTGCGTGGTGTAAGATGTGTAACGGTAGCCATTCTCCAATCGAGTGAGTGTAGCACAGTGGTTACGGTCTCCAGATACAACACTGAAGGCACCGTCTTCTTTTTCTTTTTTTTTTTAATCAGAGTAGTCCAACATTTTTCCATTTTACAGATCATCAACAAACAGTGTACATTGTGCAAAATCAGTAAGAAATATTCATTTTGCCATAGTAATTTAATCTTCACGTCATTCTTACAAAATCTTACTCGCTATCTTCTGCAGCACTTGCTATGCCACAACGGAAATCTAAATGATATTTATCGAAAAACCACACTCGTTAATTTTGCATTAATTCAGGGAACCTGTTTTTTCAAAGATGGTCAAATACGCATGGGTCACATCATAGTTGATGGATAAACAAGAAACACTTTGTTAATGTAAATGAACTTTTTCTGTTATCGCTCATAAAAACTCTGTGCAACTGCAAGAAGTGACTTTTATGAAATGTGCTTGGTGCTGTAAACCATTTTCTTTCGGTTGCTATATCATCTAGATTTCTATTGTGGCACGGCAAGCAATGTAGGTGATAGCGAGTAAGATTTTGTAATAATGACATGAAAATTAAATTACTATGGCAAAATTGAATATTTCCTACTAATTTTGCACAATGTGCACTGTTTGTTGATATTCTGCAAAATAAAGTGGAAAAATGTCAGACTATTCTGATTAAAGAAGAAGAAAAAAACAGAACGCGGAGAAGACCTGAATACGGTACCTCCATCGTGGTAGCTGGCGACCTTAACCGCTGCGCCACTCTCACACTCTTGGAAAATGGCTAATGTTAGGCATCTTACATCGCGCAGTGAACTTCAACATCAATTTTATCTAAAACCAAGGTCCGTTGCTAAAAAGCAGATAGCCTAACACTCAGGGTATTTCTCTCTACACCATATCCAAGATCCATCAAAATCCATTATTTACACTTCTGATGGTCCCCTTGTCAGTTAATTTTTTCCAGAGTGTAAAGTTCTTCTGAGTGTGTTCTTATGAAAATAAATTATGGTTTTAAACCATGTAATCAATTTCTGGCCCGAACAATGCCCTCAGTGATAAACATTATTCAATATCAGTTACACATACGGTAAGTCATAAATTAAATGTTAACTAAAGATACAATCACCTGCAAGGAAAGCAAAACTTATAGAAAGAATAGAGGTGTTTATAAGAAGGCAGTGTAAAGCTTCATCAATACCTGCAACTTGTCTAGTTAATGCAACACTGTGGTATTTGGGCAGCAGACAGATCAGAGTTCTGGATCACCAGGCATATTCGCTGCATTTGGCCCCCATCGACATCCGGTTGTTCCCCAAATTGAAGTGGGCAGCATTATAATGCAAGTACGAACACACAAGACAGCTGTACTCGGTGATCTCTATACTACCTGGTTGTTGAACTACAGATTTCTGAGCGTGCCTGCGGAAGATGTTCATATTACATTTCTTAACTAATTAGAACATGGCTGCTATGAAGTATTACAAGAAAACGAAATGGAAATGTGTTTCAATTCTGTAGTCACGCGAGTCTGTTACTTCGCATATTGACAGAGGTAATCTAGCTATTATTTGACACATACTAACCGAGCCCCTACCACGGTTTAGCAGAGAAGCGAGGCAACTGTCACCCAATTGAAGCAGCTGATTGCCGTCACTTGCAGGGGTCAGTCCCGGTACTGTGATTTGAAGTATATGAGATGCCAAAATGAAGCAGAAAATAAATGCATGTTCTGACAAGGTGGAGTGACTTTGCATCAAGTTATTTGCATAAGATGATTGCATGAAAATTGTAAAGTAGTGGAGAGTGTGATTATTATTTAATGTACGTAATTTTCTGTCAGGACTTTTTACTTTTTGCCATCTACTCTGTACATTTTGCATGCTTATTTTTGTATAACACAATTTTGTCTACATTCCTTTTCATATTACATAGAAGTTTTCTTTCAACTTGCTCGGATTTGGGTACGAATAACTGTAATAACCCACATGACTAAACGGGCATTTCATTTGCACATTACTTTTAACAGAGATAGTACCTCAAACCAGCTGAGCATACAACATCCGATCAAATATTTGACCATTTATGAAGAACAATCACCACCTGTTAAGTGCCTAAATGCAGTTATTCGACCTACCTCTGCATTATATATATATATATATATATATATATAATATAAAAAATAGACGAAGATTACTCACCAGGCGAAGGAGCACAGGTGTGACAGCATCACAAATAAATAAATGAATACACACACACACACACACACAATCGCAAGCTTTCGCAACCCAGTTGCGTCTTCAGGCAGTAGGGAAGGAGAGGGAAAAGGAAATGATGAGGGTTTTAAGGAAGGGGGTAAGGAGCCATTCCAATCCCGGGAGAGGAAAGACTTACCTTGGGGGAAAAAATGGAGGGTAAACAAATGCACACATGCCCACACATTCACACAGACACAAGTACACCTAGGCAGACATACTGTAGAAAGCAAAGAAGTTAATATTTTATTTTTCCTGCTAGGAATTTTTCGTCTTAATAATCGTTTTATATATATATATATATATATATATATATATATATATATATATATATATAAAAATAAAAATAGAAAAGAGATGACTTACCAAAGGGACCGGCTCGTCGAGAGAAACAAATAAAATCACACACAAACACACATACAAGCTTTCGCCACCACTGGCAGCTTCTTCAGGAAAAAGAGGAAAAAAGGGGAGGAAAAGGGAAGGATATGGGTTTCCCTTTTCCTCCCCTTTTTTCCTCTTTTTCCTGAAGAAGCTGCCAGTGGTGGCGAAAGCTTGTATGTGTGTTTGTGTGTGATTTTATTTGTTTCTCTCGACGAGCCGGTCCCTTTGGTAAGTCATCTCTTTTCTATTTTTATTTTTATTTATCCCACCGGGAAAGTTTCCCTCTATATATATATATATATATATATATATATATATATATATATATATATATGTGAATGATTAAAAATCTAAAATACATCTCGTATACTTAGTTCTTCATTCAGCTCAACTTAGTACATTAATCCTCTTACTAGTTTTAATAATTTATATACAAATACGATATAAAAACTCAACAAGCAACAAAGTATTTTTCTCAGTTTTTGTCTGTAATCTAACACTACAGCTTTTCCCTATGTAGCTTGCAATTTTATACAAACATTTTAGTAGATATAAGGTGCAAATATAGACATCAGGTTACGCTACAGAACAATCTGCTATCACTTACATTTAGCATTTGCATTAACTGGCTTTACAAACAAATTTTTATTTTCCAGTTTAACCTACAAACTTTGAGATATCACATGATGGTTTGTGTCAAGTACTGGTGGTTTGCCTGATGAGCAAACAACCCGCAATGCGGGGTACCAGTACACGGATGCATATTAGTGAGGTGTTGCACAGTGGTGGTTCCGGAGTCACCAGACACCAGAGGACGCGATGAGCACCACCAGAGAGCGTACTAAACTGGAACTATATTGCTCCGCATAGTCACACGAGACCAGCTCGAGACTATTTGACTATTTACGGGGAGGGGGGGGGGGGGAGGGAGCGCAGTGCTACACGATGGCAGTTCTCCACCGACCACCTACAAGAACCATAGCTGAAGGTTCGCAAGCGACACCTCTGGGAAAGAGTCCCTGCCATCAATGCCGTGCCTCCAGGACTTTCCGCAATGGAATACGTCGTCCGGCTCTGTCTCCCTGGCCATTCTCTCAAGGGTGTCATCATCTCCCTGGCTTATACCTAATTGGTGAAGAAGAAAACTTTTAGTTGCTGTTTGTTGTTTTTGCCTTAGTTCCAGAAGTTTGTTAGTTTGGTTTGTTTCCAGAAGTTTATTAGTTTGTCTTGTCAATAAACACAATTTCCATATCAGACAGTGTCTTTCAGTTATTATCTCTGAGGTGAGATATAGTAGTCTGTCACAACCAAGATGTAGTGTGTAACGACACTGCTGACCCCCTCATCTCAATGTCATTCTACGATACCGCCTGCGTCGGATCCAGAATCGTGTGGTTCATTAGTGATAAAAGTTACGTGTGAAGTTAGTTAAAAACGATACAGTCAGTCTAGGAATCAGTTTAGGACAGTGTCTCGGTGATACTGTGATTAAAACAAGTGATAATTTCATTAATTAATTAAGAGATTCATATATTTTCTTTCCAGGCAGTTCTATAAACAATAGTTGCGTCATTGTATGTTATTTCAAGACTTAAACAGACAAATTGTAAAATTTTTTGTAAAAAACAAAAAGAAATGAAAATTAATAGCATTGTATATATGTTAGGCTCATAAACAAGTTGTGTTGACCAGCTAATTATGTTATTTCGACTATTACATTAATTATTAATATTGTTATTCTTTGTATATATTGACTAACGTGACATTTTGAGTATATTTTGTGAATGGCCATGACATTTGATAGTTCAATATATGTTAGGAACATGTATGATGTATTCATTAACAAATTAATTGATATTTAACATCACACTTTGTTGTTAACAGAAAGATCGGAAATTTCATCTTAAAAATACATGTGCCATCTAAAATTATTGTATGCATAGTTTTCATTTTATATTGTGATTATTTTTGTATAGATGAAATATTTTACTGTTGTGTTCGTTAATTGTAAATTACTATATTCAATTGTTATGAACAATGGATAATGTAACGTCATTATTGACGATGTTATATATTTTCCTCACCGCCTTGCGTGAGGGAGTTCGAGTTTTGGCTTTTCTAAAGTGCACTGGACTCTGTCACTCTGTATTTCTAAATCGAAGTACTACCGTTTTTATGCTTTGTAATTTGTATATGTTTTGAAGTTGTTATGTTTTGGTGGAGAAGTTTGATTCAAATTAAAGAAGAGGTGAAAAATTGTACCTACGAGTTTTTATTTCTACCACGACGCCCCAGGAGAATAATGTTGCAGCGAGCAGAACCCCCATACATCTCAATTATGAAAAGCTGAGTATTGGTAGAATGAACTGTAATAACTTAAAACCTAGTAAAATGTTTCAAATGGTGGAGCATAGCTGGGATTGCGTCATATACAGTGTCTACAGTGTGTTTATGTTGCAGGAGATGTATGTTTGGATGCATATAATCGATGTTTGAAAAACCAAGGAGGACGTGAATTTTGATTGAATTATACGGCATAGATAAACGGAGCACTTAACCTGGAAATTGGATGTCAACAGAGAATAGGAAATCTAGCGTAGACGTGTCAGAACAGAATGTGACAGCCAGTACACCTCGTAGCAATGTGTCAAAGAGTGAAGAAATAATTATTGCATCACCAGGTCTCATAGAGTTGTTAAATCGATTAACAGAACAAGTAACTGAACATATTGAGAAGGGAAATCATGAAGTGAGTAAACAAGTAGAATCTGTTAGCAAAAAGTTAGATGACGGTTTAGCAGATTTAAAGTCTCAGTTGAGCGAAACAAACAGGGCAGTTGACAAAGTCAGGAAACGAACATGTGATCTTGAAAGGGCAATGAAGTTAGGACATGAACAGCTGGACACTTGTGTGACTGTAGTAGAGAGTAAACTTAAAACCTAGTAAAATGTTTCAAGTGTCACTTCGAGAACATCTTGTAACAAGCTATTTTTGGTATTTTGACAACTATCCATTAATACTTATCATTATCAACATTTCTCACTTAATATAAATGGTGAAAAGCATGAAAATAAAACACTAGGCCCATAAAGAGCCTCTGCAAAGACCTGTTAGAAATAAAAGCAGTACACAAACAAACCATGTTTACACACTGTATTCTTGCAAATGGTGGCTTCTATCACATTCTATGTGGAGACGTGACACTAGTGCTAGCAAGCAGTCTAGTTTTTATTTTGTAAGTCTATGGTACTAACTGATGGAAATTCTTCTGAATAATTGCAATGTGGCAGACAATGCAAATTTGTGTGCACAACATATGAATGTGCAGGCACACTACAAGTCCTATGCTCAGACACCAGAGTTATACATACAGCTTACATAGAAATCACTGATTCTACTTCAGTCTAAATATGACTATAAACAAGGACTACAGTGACTGTTTCAAAACACTTTATAAAGATCGATTCAGTGAGACGCTATTTTCAATAAACACAGTGATTTAGTGAATGTAATCCACGCCCTTGCCTTCTTTATAGCCACAGTCAAAACAGTAAAATAGAACTGGGACACACAGTGTAGTATTAAAATCAGAACTGGCGAGTACTCGTACCTGCGTACTGTTTGATCCTCTTCGCTACATCTCTCCTCCGCTGAGCCAGCTTCTCTCTCGTCTCCGCCACTGTTTCAAACTCTGGAGCATAGCAGACGTGTAGCAAACCCCCATAAAAGTTTCTGTTGTCCATGTGATGCTTGCCATATCTGCCACACACAAATGGACTAGCAAAAATCAGAAAGTTAAGGGAAACATTTTATGTATGTTGTGTTTGGCAGCTAGTAAAACTGCAACACAGTATGTCACATAAAGATACAAGATTATTTATTTTTCTACTCCTTTCATGACTGTACTGCTTTCTTTATCTCTTTATTACACAGGGTGTTTCAAAAAGAATATACAGAGTTCAGCTATTGGAGAAACAAATAAATAGTCTACTTTTTATTAATAGCAGTCAGATGTCAGTTGTCTTCTGATTTGCTTAGTGACCATCATAGGTATAAAATGGATACTCTGCAGCAGAAATCATTTTGTGAAGGGACAATTCTGTGGTTACAGTGCAAAGACGTTTCAGGCTGAGGTATCAAACTGATCCTCCGAATTGTCGTGCCAGTCGGAAGTTACAACTACCTATAACAACAATTTCGCATGTTTCGAGGCATAGGTTGGTTATGAAGCCATACAAGTTACAGCTGTAAAGCTCTGTGTCCTGACAAGAAACACAAACATGTGGCATTTTGTGTTATTGTGAATGATAACACTTTTGCACAATGCATTTTGTTCTGTGATAAAGCAACTTTCCATGTAAGTGGTCAGGTAAACAAACACACTGTTCGAACCCACATGCAGTCGTCGAACATGACAAGATTCACCCAAACTCAATGCGATTTGTGTTCCTGTGTGTGTGTGTGTGTGTTTCCACTGGCATTATGGCTGTGTGTGTAGCAGTAGTCTTGTGTGGGTGTGAGTCACAGTACAACCACATTCTGTCATAGACAGTCACGACACTTTTGTTATGCACTGCGACAGCAGCGCTCCAAACGACCGGCAAGCTACATTTCTGAATACGGTATTGGATGAAATCGAATAGTATCGTTTATATTGATTTTAAAATACAAAAAAAAATTACAAAAGTATGTAATGCCTTAAAATAACTTAAAAATAGCTCCACATTTGTCTTACTTAAGTTTCCTAAGGCCCCTGGCAGGGTAAGAAATGGTACCTTACAGGATAGTTTATTTACAGCTATCTTGTAACCAACAGGCTTTTAATGAATAATTTCATTTTCTATTAAAAATTAAAAAATGGCTAGTAAACAGCAGAAGATCTTTACTTTGGCAGAAAGATGTCGTTTTTCTACTCAGGAACATTAAGGTTTCTTCACTACAATTCCAGTCAAATCAGTGAGTTAGAATGTAGCAAACATATATAGAATGCAATAACTACAATATTTAATGTACCAAATCAGCTACAACAGTTGTAGCTGAAGGATAAATGTCACAAATGTGGCAATAAAACTTGTTCTCCATCAGAGATAAAGGCAATTCCACAACTGTTGCCAGGGCTGAACCACAAATGGCAAGAATTATCAAAACTTTGCTATTTTAAACTAAATTAACTACATACAACATAATATGCACCTTTAAGAAAGACATATGAGATGTAAAAATGTGCAAATCATTAGACTCCACACCAAACTGATACACGTCAAAAAACTGCCAATCATAGTAAGAAAAGACCATAACAAAAATTTATTATTCTCTTATGTTTATACTGTACTTACTTTCAGCGTAATAAGCTTGAAACACACACATATTCGTAAGTATTTGTTCAAGACGAAGTTGTTCTTTATAGCACTAAATCAGTAAAATTTGGCTGCTTTGAATTTAATTTCTGTATTATGTACGTCTCTTGATATTTTACTAATGCTTCTAACGCAAAAATTGTACTATTTTGTTAATCATCATCATCATCATCATCATCATCATCAGAGACTGATTATGCCTTTCAGCGTTCAGTCTGGAGCATAGTACCTCTAATAAAATTCCTCCATGATCCCTTATTCAATGCTAACATTGATGCCTCGTTTGATGTTATGCCTTTAACTTCACAATCATTCTACACCGAATCTAAGTACTTTCTTCTTGGTCTACCATGACTCCTCTTACCCTCCGCTGCCGAGCTCATGAGTCTCTTAGGTAACTTTGCTTCCCCCATGCGTGTGACATGACCCCACCATCTCAGTCTGTTCGTTCTAACTGCTTCATCTATGGTGTTCATTCCCAGTTTTTCTTTGATTTCCTCATTATGGACACCCTCCTGCCATTGTTCCCATCTATTAGTACCTGCAATCAGTCTTGCTACTTTCATATCTGTAACCTGTGAATAAGGTAACCTGTATCCACCCAGCTTTCACTCCCGTACAACAAAGTTGGTCGAAAGATAGAGCGTTGCACTGCTAGCTTAGTATTGGTACTTACTTCCTTCTTGCAGAAGAGAGTAGATCTTAGCTGAGCACTCACTGCATTAGCTTTGCTGCACCTCGATTCCAGTTCTTTCACTATGTTGCCATCCTGTGAGAAAATACATCCCAGGTACTTGAAACTGTCTACCTGTTCTAACTTTGTTCCTCCTATTTGGCACTCAATCTGTTTAAATCTCTTTCCCACAGACATTACTTTTGTTTTGGAGATACTGATCTTCATATCGTAATCCTTGCACCTTTGATCGAGCTCTGGAATAATAGTTTGCAACCGTTCAATTGAATCCGCCATTACAACTAAGCCATCCGCATATGCGAGACTGCTTATTTTGTTTTCACGTATTTTAATCCCGCCCCGCCAGTATACTGTTTTCTACATATGATCTATGAATAGTATGAACAACAGTGGTGACAGGTTACAGCCTTGTCTTACCCCTGAAACTACCCTGAACCATGAGCTTAATTTGCCATCTACTCTAACTGCTGCCTGACAGTCTACGTAAAGCCCTTTAATTGCCTGCAGACGTTTGCCTCCAATACCATAATCTTGTAGAACTGACAGTAGCTTCCTCCTAGGAACATGGTCATAAGCCTTTTCCAGATCTATGAAACATAGATACAGTTCCCTGTTCCACTCATAGCACTTTTCCATTACCTGCCGTAAGCTAAAGATCTGGCCCTGACAGCCTCTAACAGGCCTAAACCCACACTGATTTTCATCTAACTTGTCCTCAATTAATACTCGCACTCTCCTTTAAAAAATACCTGAGAATATTTTGCCTACAACGCTAATAAAGAGATACCTCAATAGTTGCTACAGTCTTTTCTATTTCCATGTTTGAAAATTGGCATGATTACCGCTTTCATCCAGTCAGATGGAACCTGTCCCGATTCCCATGCCTTCTCAATTAACCTGTGTAACCATTTGAGACCTGATATTCCACTGTATTTGATGAGTTCCGGCTTAATTTCATCCACCCCAGCCGCTTTATTGCACTGTGATTTCTGCTTGGAGTCTGCAATTATCCATTTGGCTTTGTTTCTTTCTTCAACATAACTTTCTCTGTCTGCCTGATTTCTAGTATGGAGGCATTTTTGAAATGCCTTCTTTTTATTTTTACAGGCTGCCTCGACTGTGTCGTCCCACCGAGCTGTCTGTTTCTTCATGCCTTTACACTCTACTCTTCCAGACATTCTCAAGCCACTTCTAGTAGTGTGTCTGTGTACCTTGTCCATTCCTCTTCCAGTGACTGTAAATGACTACATTCAACTAATCTTGTAGCAACATAATAAACTTTTCAAAACTAATACTGTTTTACTAGCATCCTCTGGCACTCCAAAAAATGTTCAAATGTTTGTTAAGCTTATGGGACTTAACTATTGGGTCACTTATCAACTACCTTATTCTAAGGACGACACAAATATCCATGCCTGAGGGGGGATTCGAACCCCCGACCATAGTGGCCGTGCAGACCGTGACTGAAGCGCCTCAGTCCCCTCGACCACCGCGGCCGGCTCTGGTTCTCCACTAGGTATCTTTGCCACATCCTGACATAAAGCTGGGAACTACCACCACCTGGCGTCCATCACAACATTGTTGAGAGACACACACAGGCTTAAACCATCATCATTTGGGAGCCGTAGAATATGCCTTCAGGTCACCTCTAGTCGACCTAAGGCTGACAATGACGGCACAGCAATACCTCACGGACACTGTGTGTCCTACCCCTGATGTCACGACACCCAGACAGTGTTCCAGCAAGGTAATGCACGCCCACAGCACGTGTGTCTGTGGACTGCCTACACCACGTTGAGGTCTTCCCATGGTCAGCAAGATACATAGACGTATCCAGCATTGAGCAAGTGTGTGAAGGGGCCTCCGTTCCAGTACCAGCCTGCAAAACCGGGAGAGACAGCATGGGAGGATCCACGGGCTGTTTGACACCATGATGAACCTCCTAACAGTGTACTGCATCCAGAAACAGTGTGACACCCTACTGAATTGGCACCAACATTCCACACCTCTGTAAGTGACAATGACCACCTCTCTTTTGAACCCACAAGATGAAATGGTCATATGGCATTTTTGGCCGTGAGATCCCGTATCAGATTGTTCAGCTGCCTAGTACAAGTCTTTTTACATGACGCCACTTCGTCAACTTGCATGTCGATGATGATGAAAATGATGAGGAGGACAACACACAACACCCAGTCCCCTGCTGGGAATCGAACCAAGAGCCCTACATGATAGTTGGCAACATTGTTGTCTGAATTACAGGGAACAGACATTGATTCCATATTGTAATCAGTCTTATCATATCTACTTTCACTCACTTTTAACCACTCCTCCTGAGAGCACAATGCTTTTTTTCAGGGAGTGTATTACATATTTTTGTACGTATATAAAAATATATATATCAATGAAATTCTTTAAAAAGGATGTTAAATGGCAATGTAAGCCGTGCAGATAACTACGCCACCTGCGTGCACACCTACCTGGCAGACACGATGCGGGTGTACTGCACGTGGAAGGTGTCAGTGAAGAGCTCGTCGTCTTCGTGCGGCGACGGCGCGATGGCGGCCACGTCTCCGTACCGCTGGCACAGCTTCTTCACCTCGTCTCTGAGGCCGAGGGCGGGCACGCCGAACACCAGCAGGTGCGCCGACTCTGACGACACCGTGTACACCTACGGGACCCATCTGACGGCACCGCTCAAACGTCAAGGAGAATTACGGCAATAGTCGGCTCGGCACTGCGCATGCGTGAGCACTTCTTACCTCGGCATTACGAGCCAGAAGCTCTGCAGCAAATGTGACAGACAATACGAAAACACTTAATAGGACCACACCATGCGTGGTTCAGTTCGAAAAAAAAATTATTTTCTGTTTTCATCATTGGCTTTCTACAAATGTCTGCCCAGGTGTGTGTGTGTGTGTGTGTGTGTGTGTGTGTGTGTGTGTGTGTGTGTGTGTGTGTGAGAGAGAGAGAGAGAGAGAGAGAGAGAGAGAGAGAGAGAGAGAGAGAGAGAGAGAGAGAGAGAGAGAGTATTTGTTTACCTTCCTTTTTTCCCCCTAAGGTAAGTCCTTCTACTCCCAGGATTGGGATGACCCCTCATCCAGTCCCTTAAAACCCGCATCCTTCTCTTTTTCCCCTCCTTCCTCTTTTCTTGACGAAGTGACCAATGGTTGCGAAAACTTGAATGTTTGTGTGTGTTTTTATTTGTGTTTTTTTTATGTCTATTGGTGATCCTGTGCTTTGGGTAAGTCCAACGATCTTTATTTTTATACATATTTCAATAGATTAAGGTTTTATTTAAGTACTCTGAAAAGGATTTTCCAGAAAGAAACATTTTTCAAGCATTTAAAGAGCATTATCCTACCAGGTGTGTTTATGTGTCATGCCCACTTTTCTGCACATGTTTTAGATCTCTATATCCCCCACATTGCATGTTAGGGATTTTTTTTTCCTCCCAAGTGTGTTGGCTATCCTTGGAATGCGATGGTTGGAATTCTTTTGTTTCTATTGTTTGTGAACAACACGCTTTCAAGTGTGATTGCGAGTAGTTGTTATACTTACATTTGCAGGTATACTATGGGCAGGCAATTTGGAGAAATAAAGAAAATCTGGAGGCAATGAAGAGAGATGTTCAAGCCATACTCTTCCACAAGTCCTCTACTGATGATAAGCCATGTCATGCATTGTGTCCATCAGGAGAAAATTTGTGTTGCAAATACAATAGGGCTCAGGCAACTGGAGATTCTTATTCTTGCCAGCATTCTCTTACTGCTGCTGTTATTACAGCAATTAAACCTATTTTCAGAGACTTGGCTCATCCTGACCTTCTAAGGAAATATCTGCATGGGCCAACACAGAACCCAAATGAAACATAATTTGGAACCGCCTTCTTAAAAATATATTTTTAGGCATGCATACAATGAAACTAGGAGTTCATGGTGCTCTTATTACATTCAGCTGTAGTAATATTGGAAAGTGTTGAGTACTGAAAAAGCTGGGAATTAATCCTGGTGAAAATATGATCACTGGGCTGCAACACTGCGAAAAATGAGGATAGCCGATGCAGACAGGTCTGCATCTAATATGGCCAAGAAAGCAAGACAAACATCCATGAAGGTGAAAAAGAAGCTGGAAGACCTGCTAGAGTCCAAAGAAGGGCCATCATATGCAGCAGGACAGTTTTAATTAACTGTAAGTAACGAATTAAAAAAGTTTTTTTCTTTAAAGTCAATTTCACACAATCTAAAATTTTCAATACATATGCTCCATTATATAAGAAATTATCATAGATAAATGAATGAAATTTTCAGGGACTCTGCATAACATAAACAGCCACCTTTGGTGCTACATTAATTAATATTCCCCCCATTGGGAAGTTCACAAAAAAATATTTTCTGCAGAAAAAACTTAATATTTTTTGTTAAAAAATTAAAAAAAAAGTATTTCTTAAAAACAATAAAAATGGATAAAATAGATTTTAGTATCATGTAACATACAGTAAAAATATTTCGGTTCTGCATCAAATAGCTTTTTCAGAACTGGGTCAGGTACTTGGCTAAATTAACATGGGTTAGATAGGCAGGGTGTGGCCCCCTTAAACAAACAGATAGTCATTTGACATACTAAATCATCCCATTATTTTCTATCAATCATAGCGCAGTTGCAGATGTGAAGTGATTTTTAAATGTAAGTGTCTGTATGCCCTTTAGAATGGTAAAACGTGGGTCTGTACTTCAGAATTTTCAATGCATACATGTAATGGTGTAAAAAAGTCACACATACAATTTACAGATGAATGCCCATACATCTGCACAGTTTTGAAAAGCATGACTTGTGCAAAACTCAACTTGTCTTTTTCTGCGATAGTATCCTGCGAGACATGATGGATGAATGGAAACAGGCAGACCCCTACTCCGGGATTACAGAAAGCATTTGACATGGTACCATGCTGACAAAGTTAACAGTGTACGTTCCCAGATATGTGAGTGAGTCTACGACTTTTTAAGCAACAGAGTCCAGTATGTTGATCTTGACAGCAAGCATTCATCGGAGGGAAGGGTAGAGTCAGAATTTCCTCGGGGAAGCATGGTAAGGACTGCGATTATTTTCTATCTACATAAATAATCTTGAGACGTTGCATAGCCTGTGTGAATGAGGCTTAGCTCGTCGCTAGGGTTGCTTGTTACTAAAGCACTCCAAGCCACACAATGAATCAAAAGAGAAGTTCTTGCTCAAGTTAATAGCAGCACATTCTCCAAGGTTCTTCTACCAAAATAAAGTCGTTAGATGAGAACGGATTTTTATTGATTCTTCCATCACACTACAGCACTGAATACATCTGGCCTAAAGCTCCTGGCAACTGAACTTACAAGAGCGTACTACAGCTGTCTACGACTTTCCAGCAGCTTACAACTGCCGTCAACTGCTGCTTGCCATCAGTAGCGGCATGTTTAAATACATAGATTTTGGCGCCCAAGACACGAATACGTCACATCACGTGACATTTACAAATTCTGTTTCAAATAAATTGACTACAATTTTTGAAGAAATTTATATAGTTCAATTTAGTGGTTAAGAAATAACTGGTTACAAAAGATGGTAAAAAATGTTACAATTATGCAATAAATTAATTATTTAAAGGTAAGTAGAGTGTATTTCGCTACACGGCTGCTAGGTGATACAATAACCCTTGAGCTATAAGTTCATGTAAACAAACAAGTCCGCACCTGATGTCTTCTGATTGATCTTCAAATTCAAGATTTTACCAAAATTTTAATGTAACGACAATTTACAAGTGAAAAAATGTTCATGAATGTGTATGGTTTATCAAAACTTAATAGATGACAATTCTAGTTTTTCATAAATAGTTTGAAACTGATACAATCGTTAGACAAACTGTTATGTTCATAAAATTTACAATATTCTCATTTTTTTTTAAATCTTAGTAGTGGCTGTTTTATCGTGAGGTTTTCTTTTTAGCTCAGGATCTTTAATATTTCCTATGAAGCATCACAATCTGACAGACAGGATGAGTAGCTTTGTCAGCAGGCAGACAATGTTTTAAAAGAAGGAAGCATGGAACGATTAGGCTGCATGCTGATTTCTGGGTGTGGGGGGAGGGGGTATCTGATCTGGTTTTTCAGTTTGCAGAAAGTAGTTCAAAAAGGGTTTAGAAGGATTAACTGAACATTTTATTAAGGTGGAATCTACAATTATACCTGATGCATTTGCATCTTTAGGCGGTTGGGAAAGAAGAGATATCAAAATTTAGTTGTGAACCATAGCATTGAATTTAATGATTATTCTACTGGGGCGTACTAAAATACCACAGAGGGGTTTGGGGGCTGTGAAATCTTTTGTGGGAAGGGGGAAGCAGCACACTTCTGCCTTTTAGACTCACCTTGATAATTACTGTTGGCAGAGGAGTGTCTCCGAGATTTTTTCCCCCCAATCTTTTATGACTGCTGTCGGAAAATTTACAGACTGAAACTTACAAGGATTTTAGAATTTCTATATATTTATGGTACATGAAGTTCAGAACTTAAATAACAATCAGCCAAAGCCAATCGATCCAACTCTCAAAAATAGTCTAGAAAATCGACTTTGAAGTTTTGCAAAGTACATGTAAGTACCAATAATTAAAACAATTGGAGCTTCTGTCGGTGTAGCTCAGGCGGTAGTGTTCTGGTGTAACAACCATCAAGTCAGTAGTTTGAATCCACTGTGACAGATACTTTTTTCATTTTCTAATTAAGTTACATAAAATATTTTGAGATCTCTAATTCCATGTTTTGTGTCAGTTTTGTTTACCAGTATATGTATGTAAACGAACTGAAACCTAGTTGTCACATGACACGATGTTTGAGTATGTTAGTTGCTTCGAAAATCATAATTAGCTATGGAGATGATTTTCCAAAAATAGTGTCATAGCTCTTCACAAAGTGAACAACCAAAGACTACCGTCATTAACTAATAGTTAAGCCAATATTGTAAAAAATGTAACTTTTTTTATTTTTTTTACAACTATCAATACAATTACGATACAATATATAATTTTTTTTCAATGTTCATAATTTGATAAAATGCTTGCAACAATTTAATCTGTACTCTTTGGTTCCTGCCTAACCACAACCCTTAAAATCATGACATACTTGTAAAAATAATAATATTCATCGATGTACCCTTGTACAGTCATTAATTGAATTATCGTACATGCAATAGGCTACTCGATATGTTCAACGTAGCCAACCTAACACTTCTACGGACGCTCCGCGACGCTACCCATGCCACTGATCAAGATTTTAGCCATCAACAAATGTGAAATCAGAGAAACTGGTTCAGGTGACCAAATGATCAGTAGCCTTGTGAAACGAGTTAAACATTTATAACATGCAGCAACAACGATTACACATTGCTTCTGTATAGTTGCTGATCATGCCTATTGCACAGAAACAGATGTTATGAGTATGAACTGAAGGTATCACTAAAATTAGAGTCACTTTAAAGTGCAATTCTCGACTAAAGTTTAGTACTTTTAATTAAAATTCTCTAGCAAGTATATAGTAAAGGAATGTTAGTTGTACGTTGGGAATAAAAACATGTCAATCAAGTTTTATTCCATGTTAAATCACCGTGCTCAGCGACTATTTATAATATGTGGATGATGAACAGCAATCAGTGGCCAATATTTCTGTATTGGTGTAAATTTATATTTCGGTCACATGTGACCAGTTTCAATGATTGAAACGTAGTTTAAATTACGCATTTTTTAATCTTCATGTATGAAGATTATGTTCATGTGTGAACTGATTGCTGCTCATTATTAACAAATAAAAACATGATTGAAGGCTTCTGAAGAGCCGTGATGTAATTTAGAATTTGTTAGATTCTACACATTTAGTACCAGCTAAAGAAACAGCAATTTTTAGTTACTATTTCTCGTATGTGTATGCACTGGAAATACGTCTGCACACAATAACGCACAAAGTATTTCAATGGAAGTGACAATAACCACAAACGTCAACAAACCGGACCAAATGAATATTACGATAACAAAAATGATTCAGCTTTTTCATAGGATACACATTGCTTCTTCTACCTTGACGGCTGTAAATTTTCTTCCTTGCCTATACTTTGGCCTAGTCATACACAATTCTTGTTGCTCATGATGCGGCAATTTCCCCACGGTCCAAGATTTACCCGCCATTGCACTTATCAGCTGTTTGACGCAAGTCGCGAACAGTCGAAGACTGAATGCCGAATGGACAGAATAGTAGCAGCCTAGCCAACTTGAAAACTAATTGGCATTAACCATTTCCTTCCTGTAGCGAGGATTCGGATGTTTATCAAACAGTTAAATTGCCATCAAAATTGTCTACTTTTAAACTGCTATGAATGCCTCCGAAGTTGAAATCGATTTTTGATTTATGAACCTGAGGAGTTTCCTATTCAAAATATCTGCCGACCTCATGCTTGTGGCGTAACTAGGGAGTAGGGTGTGATTGATGTTTGTGCATTGCATGATTGCTAGTCCTCTGCGAAGTAGGAAACAGAGGACTTCATGAAAAACTTGAGTACACCGGTATCGGACGTTCATCCATTGTAAAAAGTTTTAAGCTATCATCTAAAATGTTTATTGTTGGTCTGACCGGCGGCATTGCTACTGGCAAATCGACAGTGGCTCAAGTTTTCGTTGAACATGGTATTCCTGTGATAGATGCTGATGTCATGGCACGAAAAGGTGTTTATAACTTTCACTTAATATGGAAATTTTAATTCCATGTACGCCTCATATATTTAGCATTCACTTAATCTTGTTCTGATGTAAGCTGATATTTTATTCACTGACGATTCATTGTTACTGTGCTCTTTTCTATTTTACAGTCGTAGAGCCAGGCAGGAAAGCATGGCACAAAATTAAAGCAGTTTTTGGAAATGAAGTCTTTCATCCTGATGGCACACTGAATCGTGAAGCTCTAGGTGAAGTCATTTTTGAGAATGTGGAGAAAAGAAGACAGTTGAATGAAATCACTCACCCAGAAATTCACAAGGAAATGTTCTGGGCTGCAGTTAAATGTCTATTTCAAGGTACATACGTTTGTTCTGTATATAGGCTAGCAACCCACCAGTTGTTCAAGTCTCAGTTGAATTGTAAGCAATGCCTTACCTGTTGACTTATTTGTCTTACACCCTATAGATATGTTTGCGACTATGATATATAGTGTTCAGAACTAAGAGGTATGTTGCACTATGTGGGTAGAGAATTCCTAATACCTGTACCTAAGATGAAGTTTACTCAATCCTGCTTTAACTTTATATATGTTTCTTTAAACCACTCAAGCCAGACATGGTCAGTAATGGTACTGTATTAAAATATTGAATGCTACAACTATGCCAGAGTTGGAAGACCAATACATAATTGAACATACACACTGTGAGCTCAGCATTTTATATCTGTGTGACAGAGGCTTTTTTTCCAATTAACCATTTCAGGTTTCTGATAGGATGATGGTGTAATCAGTGTGTGATAGTTGCCACTGCCCCTCCAGAAATTCAAATGTCTAAATCTATCGGACCAAACTGCGTGGTCATCAGTCCGTAGCTTACAAACTACTTAAACCTAAGTAAAGTAACCTACGGACACACACACACACACACCCATGCCCAAGGGAGGACTCGAACCTCCACGGTGAGCAACCGCACGCTCCGCAGCAAAGTGCTTTAGACTGCTCGGCTACTTCACCGCGGCACTGCCCCTCCCCTCTCCAATTTTGCTTGTGGTGCCAGACTGACTTCTACTTCGTATGGATATTTGGTACATATTGATCTGTAGTATAGCCTAATGACCATGTTTGTGCCATATTTAATGTACTTTTTGTTATAAAAACAGACTGGAGGGTAAATTCAGATGGCTTATATTATGCAGTGGAAAAGGTGATGTTGGCAACAACCGTTGACTATTGGTTGAAAACCCAGTCACATAAAATGAGGGGAATAATCTTTTGTCTTAATCGTAAAACAAATAACTAGTGGTGTTCTTATGCTACAGTTACAGGTTTGTGTACATACTGTAGTCTGCTCAGTAAATTATCATTGTAAAGCAAACATTTTATTGCCAGAATTAGCACACTAAGCCACTTCTTCAATTTTAAGTAAAACTCTACTGCATTTTCGTACTTGGTACATATATTATGTAGCCTACTAGCCAACCCAGAATGCTTCAAATTGCTTTATATGTATTGGAATCTTTCCTCCCTCCTCTTTGTGCATCTCCTCCCTTTTCTATTTGTTTATTTATATTTTCCAACCCCTACCCTCCAGCACCACCCACATCTTTCCCGTAACTCATCTCTGTGAATACAGTGGGATGGTGCAGTGGTTAGCAGACAGGACTTGCATTCAGCACAGTTCTCTCTCTCTCTCTCTCTCTCTCTCTCTCTCTCTCTCTCTCTCTCTCTCTCTGTGTGTGTGTGTGTGTGTGTGTGTGTGTGTGTGTGTGTGTGTGTGTGCGTGCGTGCGTGCGTGCGTGCGTGCGTGTGCGTGTGCGTGTGCGTGTGCGTGTGCGTGCGCGCGCGCGTGCGTGTGTGTGTTGTTGCAAATCAAACCTTGTTTATTAACAAGTGAATACACAGATGGTTGGGACCATTGATAAATGGGGTATGAGGAAGACCTGGAACTGTGGGGCTAGTAGCTTCAGTGAAAGTATATTGTATTCAATTGGTTAGAATGATGTTTTGGGTGATTATGAATTCATGGTAGTAGTCTAAATAATGGAGATACTGTTGTTTGTTGGTGGGTTTGATGTGGACAGATGTGTGAAGCTGGCCATTGGATAGATGGAGGTCAACATTGAGGAAAGTGGCTTGGGATTGTTATGCTACTGTGGCTAAATAAAACAAAAGGGCATACCTGTAGACTGGGATACCACTCATCTGCTTTGACCCATGATGTCATCAAGATGTCGGAAAACCAGTATACGGGATATCTTAATATTTCTGTATTGTAGATACAAATAATCTGTCATTCATTCATTCATTTCCATGTCCAGATCAAGTTTTGTTTTTCCAATAGTTAGCCACCGCTACGGCTTTGTCTTTGGATTGTAGCAGATCACTGAAACTGCAGGGCTCCGGCAATAGTCGGCACGTAAGCAGATGTGCCTCGTCCTGAACCTCTCCACATTTACAAAGAGCATCGTCATCGTTAGTCAGCAGGCCCCACCTGCGCAGATTAGTTTTACATCTGGGTACACCGGCCCTCATCCTGTTTATTGTTCTCCAAACTGTATAGGAAAGCTTGTTTCCAGGTGCCATTTCTTCTTTTGGCATTATTGGCAGTCCGTTTTGTTCATTCTTCCATATACAGACTCTGTTATCTTCCTGCGAACCGTCAAGGATCTTAGTTCTTGAGATGAAGCTGTTTCTAGATTTGAGCCTCCGAGCCTGGGTGACGTGCCCATTCAATGGGTGTCGGTAATCATGCTCTTTCTTTGTTCTCTCAGCGTCTGCTGCCACCTGCCTTCTTATCCTGGGTGGGGCAATTCCAGCAAGGAGGTACATATTACCTGTTTGGTGTGGGTCTGAGACAGCCTGTAACAATGCGCATAGTCTCGTTGACACTTATTTTAGTATTGCATTTTTATCATAGCACCTGATCGGTATGCAAGGCAGAAGTTCGTACCACTTTATTTTTCGACACTGACTTATTTGGCAGCTGGAGAATTTAAAGCGCGATCAGGCTATACATATGAAAACATTTGCTTCCTTTTGCCTCTCTTAATGGCTACATATACCCATGATTTTTGTTTTGCAAGCATTTATGGCAAAGCGCATTTGAATTGTGTAAGTTTCATTTGCCTTCTTGCATAATTATAATCAAAAATTGATGTCATTTTTATTGCTGATGTATTTGTATAATGATTTTGGTAAATTTCACGTGCGGCAGCGGCTGATATTGCCAAAGTTTCTTGACTGCTCTTTGAAAACTCAGGGACACACAATCAGGATAATAATCTTCCTTGTCTGCCATGAAATATTACATTAGCACCAAATGCCCCAGCTGCTATAAGTAAAATTAAACCATTTCCAAGTAATTCTATGATGGTAAACGTCTATTTTTTTGTCGGCAGGGATTTAGAAGCATACATTCAATGTATATCATTAGAGGCCAGGATATTTCAATTGGAAACATTATTAGAAAGCATCTGGTTCCCGAGTCTTGCTCAGGAATGTTGTTTTCTGTAATGCAGTGGTAATTTGAAGGAGATTCTTATCAGATTTAATATTTTGAACGAATCATTTTTGACCATAAAATAACCATTTAATGGGGTTCCTGTATTGTTGTTAATGCGTGTACGAACCACTGTCAGTAACTCAATTATCCTTGTAAACTGAGCATTTCGTGGCCAACAGCTACAGCCGGTGTGTTCATGATATGTCAATTTGAGTAGCAGGGTCGTCCTCCCAGTCATTCGAGTTAGTAAGTGACTTTGTAAGCGACTCTGCTGCACTCTGCTTGGTAATACTCTATAAAAGGGACACTGCATATACCACCTTCGAGAGAGATCACAACAGCTTGTAACGAGTAATATCTGTATGTAAAAGGCATTGTTCCGAGTGACTGACAGACTGATTAAATGAATGACTCATCATAGCCCAGCCAAAACCACTGATGATAAAAACTAGAAATACACAGAGGGTGTTCATCTTACACTGTTGGTGTCGTTTAAAAAGTGATTTTTCGGTATTCCGTCGCTAAGCTGGTGAAATAGGGGATGAAAAGCTTTTTGAAAATATGCTGTTATCCTGTCAATTTTCATGCTAGACTTACATAAATTGGTATATGGATTCTTGGATAGAATTTTAATAACGCTTCTTTCAGCTTTTTCTGAAAATCAGCCATTAAGGGGGTGAAATAGGAGGTGAAAGTATTTTTGAAAAATACTGCTATTAAGTCAGTTTTAAGGCCTGAATTACAAAAGTTGGTATTTGGCGTCTTGATTACAATTAAGAAAGTATGTGTATATCTCCCCTCCCCCTCCTTGTATTTGCCTACCCCTCATGTATCTCGTCTTGGAAATGTAACGTAGAACCATGTTTATTTTTATGTTCAAAATCTTATGTCTCCAAAAGTTCTTTACCGAATGCTTTGAAATATTGATACAATGTACTACTGGATTACGTGCATGTTTTTACATACCTTTTTTTTTTTTTTTAAATATGTATCATATACAAATTTATATAAATTTTACAGTGTGGAAAAGTTGTTGCCAAAAATCGCAAAAGTGCCATATATATATAGGTTATGTATAATATATTAAATAAATATTGCGTAGATAAGAGCTTTCAAATGCCCCAATAAATGAAAGTCAAGAGGGTTGAGGTCAGGAGAGTGTGGAGGCCATGGAATTGGTCCGCCTCTACCAATCCATCAGTCACCGAGTCTGTTGTTGAGAAGCGTACGAACACGTCGACTGAAATGTGCAGGAGCTCCATCGTGCATGAACCAAATGTTGTCGTACTTGTAAAGGCACATGTTCTAGCAGCACAGGTAGAATATCCCATATGAAATCATGATAACGTGCTCCAGTGAGTGTAGGTAGAACAACATGAGGCCCAATCAAGAAATCACCAAACATTCCTACCCAAACATTCACAGAAAATCTGTGTTGATGACGTGAATTGAGGGAGTACAGTACATACTAACTAAAGAATTGGGTATTTTGACAATTGTCTGCATGAATTATTTCAATTTACTTTCAAAGAGAAATTCTAAAATGAGCTCTAACATGGAAATTAAGCATTTCCGGACACACGTCCACATGACATATTTTCTTGCTGTGTGAGTGAGGAAGTTCAGTACCTTTTTGTAACACCCTGTATACACAATTTTATAGAGGAAACCATTCCTGGTCGGTAAAATGTTTATAAATAAGGTTTAACTTACCAGGTGTTGAGGCACTGGTTCATTGACACACACACACACACACACACACACACACACACACACACACACACAGGTGCGCGCATACACCAAGGCAGACACATGCATTTTGCCTTGTTACGTTTGGTTTGATGTCAGGAATATTATTAAAGATCTTTCCTTTCAAAATGAGTTTGAATCAAGGGACTAAGAAGAAGTCTGGAGGATAGACACCTGGCGAGTATGGTGGATGTTCAAGTTGCATGACAGCGCTTGCCCACACACAGCCAATATTGTCACACAGTTCCCCCAAAAAAGTCACTGGTGCAACTTCAACATCCACCATACTTGCCAGA
Organism: Locusta migratoria; assembly: GCA_026315105.1. Classification (NCBI taxonomy): domain Eukaryota; kingdom Metazoa; phylum Arthropoda; class Insecta; order Orthoptera; family Acrididae; genus Locusta; species Locusta migratoria. The sequence continues at coordinate 66,093,762 of CM048752.1, read as the reverse complement.
TCTCAGTCCACCAGACTTTGCCCTATTCCCACAAATAAAACTCACTTTGAAAGTAAAGAGATTTGACAATATTCCTGACACCCAACAAAATGTGGTGAGGCTTTTGAATATCATCCCAAAGGAAGACTTCATGCAGTTTCCAGGACATGTAGTGCAGAGCTCATCAGTGCTTAGTTATGGGTGGTGGTTATTTTGGAGGACAGTAAGGTAATTGTAGTTAATAGTTTATCTACGTTAATGTTGCAGGACTATCCACCAAACTTTGTCAGGGGTTGTATATCTTACTGCCCCTGCATTCCAGTCTGTATTTAGATTATAATTTGCTCATTTTTAACAGTGAATGATGTATCTCCTCCATGACAGTGAAGTGTGACTTATTCTCTTCCTCCTCTTTACAAATGTCACCTTCAATTTTATCATCAACTGAAGAGTGAAAAATTACTGAATAATAATACACACTATGCTTTTCTTGTGGCTATAATGCATTGCCCACTAGTAACAATTTTTAGACAGTCTTTGTTCTTTATATCTGGTAAATCTCTCTACATACAAAAATGCTTTGACTAGGAATAAGGCTACAAGTCATTTCTAAAAATAGTTGTATGTAGATCCACATTCCAATTCTATTAGCCAAAGTCATGTAGGTAGCATAGCTGTATCCACGACTGCGCAAAATTTTTTCGTAGAATCCAGCATGGCACAATTTCAGTATAAAATCGTGCAAAACAGACACCGCAAACATACATCAACAAATGCTATCACACAACCACAGGCACGAGGTAGGCGTTAATGCAACATTGCCATATTTCAGCACTCCGGCCTCTTATAAAGGCAGCCATGGCTGCATGCTACTTCTCTATTTTTCTTTTAGAGAAGTTATGGTTTGTTCTATACTGCAACAACATGTGCAGTATGCTGGACAGTTTAGTTGGCTTTGGAAATTTTTTATTGGTGATATTTAGTTTCTGCTGTTGGCTACACTGAAAGGTTCTTCTTACTGCATCATGGCTGCCACTGCTGCCAATATCTCTGGATGTCTTCCAGAAATAAATGTAAGTACAAATCTCATATTCAATTTTCTATTATTTTTTATCATTGTTGTAAATAGATCAAAAAATTACCTGTGCAGTGACCTAAAACCATTAGTTATTATTATGTCAAAGAGTAAATAATGAAGTTCAGTAAGCTGGACATAGAGTTGCTGCTTTGCTCTTACTGTAGTTGATCTTTGACTAATATCTCTGAGCAGATTAACTGCTCTGTCAAATTCCAGTGTTTCTCATTACTTAATGAGGTATATGAGATTAACTGTTCATGGAAATTGCAGTAATTCTTTCTTAATTATGACTTTTAATTAACTTAAAAGGTTCACAACTATTTTTCCTCACAACTATTTTTCCTCACACCTATTTCAGATACAAATGAATAACTCGCAGACTGTGAAATCGAAAGAGAACTGCTAAAAGTAATAGAAGATGCCAGTGATTTGAGTGACATAGGGGACTTTTCAGATGAAGTCCTTGTTATTACAACAGATACAAACTTGTTTGTTCCAGAAGCTGAAAGTGACAGTTCATCAGACATTGTAAACTTTCCTTACAACAATAGTTTCCTTCTGATATTCCTGCTCAAAAATTACCGAAAATTGAAAAACATATTGATTTCAAGTTTTTATCTGAAAACATGTTTTTACTTATAATTTCTTCTTTCAGAATGAAACTGAAGATAGTAATCTACATCTGAGCACTTCAACTATAAGAAAATGGGTTGCTGTCAAATCAAAGTGAACCTAGATAAATGTTTTGGAAAAATGATCTGTTATTGATCACGCAGCCAATATTACTGAGAAGGAGTAGTCAGTGGATGACAGGGAACTGTGGACACCACTAAGATATTTTGGAAGTGACGTGGTGTCTCATTGCTGAGCAAACAAACATAAAGGCACTTGAGGATAATCAGGTTCCGCTAAATACAACCGCTATGGAAATTAAGCAGCTCATGGGTGCACATGTTACAGGTTGTATGAAACTAGCAAGAATAAGAATTTACTATTACAGTACACTGAGAGTTCCTACAGTAACTACAATTCCAAGGAAGAGTATGTTCAAATTGAGGAGCTACTTGCACTTTGTAAATAATCTGAGTGTTCCAGACAAATTCGAGAGAATAACGAACCATGGAAAGTGCAATCACAAGAAAACGAGTGTCACTCACAGCTTCTAGCCACTTTTTGGTAGATAAAAAAAATTCATTTTCATAGACAATACGTCAAGAACAAGACAAATCCAGTTGGTCTGAAGAAGGTAAAGGTTTTATACCTGTAGGCATAATTCTCTGTACTTGATTACAACATACCTTACCTTAAAATACATGTTTTGCACATGTCTTTCAAGGGCAGTTACATTTAAGATGCCAACTTTCCTAATATTGAAGTATAAATGCAAAATCCACCAAATATGGCTTATTTGCTTCAGATTGCCTGAATTGGAGGCTACGCAACATGATGTTCATTTGTTGCAGACCATGTGATTGTGGTCAGTGAATCACAGCACAAAGAAGAGTATCGTTGTCAGCTTACCGCTGCGCAACATGAAAATAGAATTTTTGACATTGGAAATTATATATGCGGTAATGTTTTTTATACCGCGCAGTGTTTACAAGATGTGAAAATTAACGTGTTAACATTGTTTAAATTATTTTATTTTCGAAATCACTTGATTACACTTTCAGACAGACAAGAAAATAAATAAAACATGCTATACCTGCTCTATGGTTGACAGGTTCTTGTATGTGCCCTTGTCTGGTCAGTAACGGTAATTGGCCTTGTAAATTGAAGATTTAGAATTAGTTGACGACTTTTTTGTAGATATAAAATAAATAAAACTTGCTATAGTACTATATGGTTGACAGGATAATGTGATTATAAATCTTCATTTTACGAGGCCAATTACTTTTACTGATCAGACAAGAATCTGTCAACCATAGAGCAGGTATAGCTTTTTTTATTTACCCTATGACCTGTACGAAACAGTCACCAACTAATTCTAAATCTTTATTTTACGAGGCCAATAACTGTTACTAACCAGACCAGGGTACATACAAGAACCTGTCAACCATAGAGCCGATATAGCATGTTTTATTTATTTCATCATCTGTCTGAAAGTGTAATGAAATGATTTCAAAAATAAAATAATTGAAACTTCATGTTAACATGTTAATTTTCACATCTTGTAAACATTGCGTGGTTTCGTCTATAAAACGCATTACTGCATATTTAATTTCCAACGTCAAAAATTCTTATTTGCATGTTGCCGCGGTGGTAAGGTTTGGTTACCATTGGCTGACGACGATACTCTTCCTTTGTGCTGTGAATCGCTGACGACATAATCACGTGGTCTACAACAAATGTACATCATGTTTTGTAGCCTACAATTCAAGCGATCGGAAGCAAATATGCTGCATTTGGCAGATTTTGTATTTATACTTCAATATTACGAATGTAGGCAGATTAAATGTAACGGCACTTGAAAGACATTTGCAAAACATGCATTTTAAGGTAAGGTATGTCGTAATTAAGTACGGAGAATTATGCCTACATGTATAAAACCTTTAGCCTGAAAAATTTTGTGCTGACAAATTGTGATGGGCTGCTTCTTGACTTGGCATACTGAGCAACCAGAGCCAGAACTCGGTTTGAGGAGTTCTTTGGTGTAGAAGCTGGTGGAAACTAGGGTTCCCAGTGAGCAAGTTGTTTTTCACTGATATTTCACATCAATTTCAGTATTACAGTACCTGATGGAAAGAAACATATATGCAGTACAGACAATTTGAGAGTTATATTCCTCCTCTTCTCAAATCCAAACTCACTGCAGGCAAGAAATTGATGAAAAGGGGGAGAAGTTCCTTTGATGAATTTGTCAGAGAATTTCCTGTTATGAAATGGATTGATAATTGTTCTTTAACAGTAGCATCTACATTCTCTGCTGCTTCTCCTACTAATGAAGTAAAAAGATGGGGAATAAAGCAGAAGAGTTCATTGGAGTAACTCGACCCAAATGTCAGCGACTGCAACAAATCGGTGGGATGTAAGGATCTTTGTGACAGAATGATTTGCTACTGCCGAATATCCACATGCATGAAGAAGTGGTCTATAAGAGTCTTCCTCCATTTAATTGATGTGGCAATTGTGTGAACTTCTGGATTGAGTACATAAAGGATCAGTAGGCATTAGGTGGTTGCAAGAAATCAATCATTGATTTTTAAGATTTACATTGGTGAATCACTGAGTTGACAGCTACTACTGCTGCATGACAAGGCATTTTCTCTTCAGGCTCTGAATCTGAATTTTATGAAGAGGCTCCTACGAAACCCACAAAGATAGTTAAAGTTCCAAATGGAGATGTTAGGGAAGGTGATAGCAAACATTTACCTCTCTGTCCAATTACAGAAAAAATAAATGGGTGAGATGCCGAAACAAAGGCTGCAACACTAAAACCAAGTTAATATGCTCTGAATGCCAAGTATATTTGTGCTCTTCAACAGCGACTGGCATTTCACCTCTAAAATCAGAAATTATGAGACTGGCACTACTCCAATATGAAAAATTAACCTGATTACCTAATGACACATATTGGAAGAACTACCAACATCATGCTAATTGACTGAAAACACAGAAATGCTTTATGCAATGTATTGATGCAGTAAGACAACACCACTGTCCACCAATCAGTAAAGACGACTTCACTGCCCCAGTCAGTCCACTTAAACTATGCCCAGTCTTATTCAGACTTCAACTGAATGAAAAGGTTGTTAGGACAGAAACGAATAAAGAACTTCTTAAAAATATGGCTCTAGAAATGAGAAATGGTAATTACACGCAAACTGAATGGCTACATATATACAGATGGATCCTTGACTGAAGTGAATGGTATCACTGGTGCTGGAGTTTGCAGTGAAACATTTTGTTTTTACAAATCTTTAGGACAGTATTACTCCCATTTTGGTGGCGAGTTGGAGCCAATAAACATGGCACTAAAACAATTTTTGTCCATATCCAAAGGTCACAAAAAGGTTGTTATATTTTGTGATTCAACTTCTGCAATACAGGCAATTGCATTCATCCAAACACCTCTAAGTGCTTGCATAAATGAAATGAAATCCTCTATTGCCTCAATCACCAAAGCTGAAACTGAAATAGTTTTTCAATGGATACCACCACATACAGGTATACATGACAAAGAAAAGGCAGACTTTCTAGCCAAAAAAAGGAACCAAGATTTCTCAAACAAATTGCCCAAAATTACCATACATCACCATTAAGACTCATCAACAGTTTCAACAAGTTGTTTTATGACCACTTGACAACACAAGGGAAAGGAAAAACATGGCTTCTACTGTTAGAAGAGAACAACACACTTTCCAAACACACATGAAGGGAAACTGTGGCAGCATTTTGAAGAATTACTGGCCACGACTGCCTTGTGGAACACCTGCACAGGATTGTAATCTTACTCTCACCGTAGTATGTTATATGTGAAAGAGAAGACACCATTATGAATTGGGAGCATCTCTGAAACTGTCGAAGACTGCAATATTGTGACGGGATGTCAGATGGTCAATTGTATTGGGAAGTTAGAAGACTAATGACTGTGTATCAAATGTCTGAGCATTAAATAAATAAATATTTTTGTGTAATTGACAGAAAGTGTTTCTTTGACTTTCACAACTGAAATTGTACTACCACGATTTCACAAACATGTGACCAAACTGTTTTTCTCATATTGTAATTTTATAACACTCTGTAAGTATTGTATCTTAATGATAAATAAATGATGTAAAACCTATACTTGTTTTCTTCCTTCCATGACCATATATCATTAACTGTAAATAATAAATTTGAGTGCCAGTGTCTAGCTAGCTGGACATGGAAAAATCTCTTTCCAGGTGAACAATAACAAAAAAATTGGCACGGCAGCACAGTGGTAGTGACACTATAAATCCAAACGTCGCAGTTTCGATCCCTGCCAGGTCCTAGGATTTTTATCTGTCACTTTCCATTTCTTTCACCTCTTGAAAAGCTGCTGATGTGAAAAATTTCGAGTAGGACTGTGCTTCGGAAACCATGTTAAACTGTAGGTCCCACTATAACGGATTGGGTAAGTCAGTTTGAAGGTTGGAGTAAGGCAAAGGCATACCACCTCCAAATATGACCATGCCTAGTAAAGCACTGTGGTGTTCAAACTTTGACTGATGACTGCTTTACTTTTTTTTTTTTTTTTTTTTTTTTTTTTTTTCCCCTACCATCACAATGCTTATTCGTGATACCCATATGTAGTGTTCTTAAAATAAAATATTTTTTTAAAAAATATAAATATTTTCCTTGGGACTGAAGAGGCTAGAGAGTGTTTTCAGAATGAAAAGCATGCACAGATAGCTCATTCCGGAGAGCATGTGGGCGCAAAAGGCAGAAGTCATGGTTGGTTTAATCCTAGTTTAGTAGCCATGAGCTTCTTTTTGATATCCACATGTTGGTAGTGAAAAGCAGCCAATCACAAGTATCGCAGAGAAAGCAAATAAAGTGCTATTTTCATACAATGAATAAATCTAATGACATTTATGTGACAAAAATGTTTTAATGTAATTTGTAATTTTCCAATATAGGAAATGAAATAGGACAGTTACTGACATGCAGTTTCTGAGCTTGTTTATTTTGTGGACTTAGGTTTCATAGTAACGGGAAGAAACTTGATATTAGCACAATTAATACAAATAGTTACGAGGTGTTGAATGAAAAAAGTACATTGAGTACGAGTCACTACATTATATGTAATTTTTTCCTTTATGAAGCATCCACTGCAAAGTATTTTAAATAATAAGAAATGAATATTATTAACGAATGAATTGCACTCAATTTTCATTAGGCAATTAAAAAACTACCACATCATGTAATTACATTTACACTGAAGTTTGTCAAAGAAACATGACTTATTTTCAGCAAAAAAAAAAAAAAAAAAAAAAAAAAAAAAAAAAATTAAATGGACAATACAGTATTGTTTACAGAACACAATTGAAAGAAACATATTTGTTGGCTCTCTGTAGGATACTTCTGATTGGCTGCCTTTCGCTACCAACGTGCGGATATCAAAGAGCAGCTAGTGGCTCCTAAACTAGGATTTAACTGCCCTGGTCTGGCACACAGTTTTAATCGACCAGGAAGTATCACAACAGTGCACACTCCCCCTCAGAGTGAAAATTGTGTTCTGGATATGTACTCATGTCCATTTGAATGTCTGTGTCAAAACATTAAGGGAATCAGTCAAGAACTTTTCAGAATCTTTGTTACAATGTTTCCCCTGCATATCTAATGCATACAACTATATATTGTACATGTTATGAATATGTATAATATCTCTCTCCAAATCCGTATTTCTTTTCAACGATGTATAAATATTATAACAATAAAAAATGTTTTCAATTTGTAAAAAATATTGGAACTGCACTTTTGGTACAACCCTGGTACATAAGTTCTTGACTGAACACTTGGAAATTTTGACACAACCTTGAACTGGAATATGCAAGCCTTTATACTTGATGTTTAATATTGTGTGACATGTGAATTTATACACTGCCGAATACAATTAGGGGATCAGTTGAGATGTCTAGGTTCTGAAGTATTATCATCAGCAGGAGGAACGAAAATGGTTTGACGTCTTTCTGTTGGTTCTACAGAGTGGAGAGGACAACATTACAACAACAGAGATATTGGCAATAACAGAAAGTTGCTGCAGACAGGGTTGGCATTGATTTGTGTTTACTCTACCAAGGGGATTAGACAAGCAGTCAGGTTGAGGCAGTGTAGTGAGCAGGTAGTGCAATGCAACAACAGTGTGACTTATCGAAGCTGTGGCATGGAGAGGCCCAGAGAATTTGGTAACGCTATAGATGACAGAGCGAGGTGGCTGCAGCTATTGGAGTGTAATTTCCAGTACCTGGACGCAAATTCAGACAACAGGAACCTCGAAAGAAGGCCAGGCCGAGGTCGTCCACAGGTAACATCAGCAAGAGATGACCATTACCTCCTGTTAACTTCCCATCGAGACAGGAGACTGAATCATCTCAGCTGCAACACACCCTCCAGGCAGCAACAGGACACACAATATCGACACTAACAGTAGGAAATCGCCTTCGGTAATGTGGCATCCACACACAGAGGCCAATGATGGGTGTCCGTTAAAACCAAGATGCTGTTTAGCCTGCAGAAACTGGGTGAAGGAACATCAGGACATAACAAGTGGTGCCTGTTTCTGTTCACAGATGAGTGAAAGTTTTATGTTCAGCCGGACAATCGTAGTTCCCTAATCTGAAGATAATGTGTTAACTCCGAAATATCCTCCTTATGTGCAGGAAACATCACTATCTACAGCCATACTTCGCAATCAACCCGATGGTGTGTGGCCATGTGGTGGTGGTGGACGAATGGTGTCGTCAAGAGTCAGTATGGCGGATGTACAGACCTTTATGACGTTCAGGATGGTACTTTGACTGCTCAGAGGTATAGAGACGAGATCCTTCGACCTTCTGTTGTGCCCTAAGCTAGTGCCATTGGAGGTGGTTTTCTTCTGTTGGGCAATAATGCTCGTTCTCACAGAGCTGTGCTGGTGAACATCATTCTTGAAACTGAGGGAATTGAAGAAATGGAGTGGTCACCTTGTTCACTGGACTCCAATCGAGCATGTCTGGGACGCACTTAGCACCCACATTGCAGCCAGACCAGCACCTCTGACAATGTTTGCAGAGCTAGATATTTGACTTGTGTAAGAATGGCCAAATATCTCTCAAGAGCTGATTGATAACCTCATACAGTCTGTGCCAAGCAGGTGTGCAACTGTACTAGCTGTCAGAGGTGATCTCGCACCATATTATGGTAGTTCCATGTTGCCTCAATCTAAGCATATGCCATGTAAACCTCAAGTAAAGGGTTGAGACAGCAAAATATCATACTTTATCACACATAAATTGCAATTGCAGCAAATATCTGAATAAAATAAATCTCCATATGTATATTGTGTGTGATACCTTCCATGATCCCATAATTGTTTTGTGTAGTGTTTAAATTTTATAATTGAGGAAACTTGTAAGAAAAAAATCAGAAGAGGTTTGTATAGTTTTCAAGAAATAGGTACATAAAAACCTTCTTGTATTACGATACAACACTTAAAATTTCAGTCGAGAACTTTCAGAAACTGTTTTGTACAAATGAACAGTATCAAAATTATATATATGGTTTAACATGCCAGGTGAAAAAGCACCAGTTTGTTGACACACACACACACACACACACACACTAATCATTCACAACCCAAGGTTGCTTCTACAGAAAAGGGAAGGTAGGAGAGGGGGAAAAAGGAAAGGATGCGGGCTTTGAGTGGGTGACCCATAGGTTATAAATTAAGATTTTGTTTAAAAATTTATCTGTAGCTTCACTCTGATAGTGAGCTATGGGTTAACAGCAGCTCAGGATTTTGTGTGTGTCGATGAACCAGTGCTTTCTTGCGTGGTAAGTTAAATCATCTTTATTTTTTATATATATTTTTCCAACCAGGAATGTTTCTCTCTGTATATATGAATATTGCACAAACTATTTAAAAAAAGGCAAAAGGCCCCACCGTGTAACTTTTGTACCTGGTGTTGTTGCAGGCCACCAGTTCATCGTGCTGGACCTTCCGCTCCTGTTTGAGGCTGGCACTATGATAGACTACCTGCACAAAATAGTCGTCGTCACCTGGTAAGAGCTATTTTCCCGCGCCTCTCTCTGCTTGTGTGGCCTTTCACTACTGTCCTATTCAATTTGTACCTTGCCCTTTTGCTAATAACCATAATCAGTGGAATCTTCCTGTGTCACCCTATTTCATATCTTGCACACTACTCTACTGCTGGTGGGATTTTGTTGTTTTCAACTTGGTAACTTTTGTTGCACTAATGTCAATTGCAAGGGGATTTCAGTTGGCCGCATTGAGGTAGCTATTGCTGTGAAACGTTAACTATGCTTGCTAACACAGCATTACAGGGAAACACCATATTTGTGAATTAACCGAACCTAAAGGAATTGGTTATTTAGTTTATATCTTCAAATTGTACTACATGACACTCTAAAAGTCTGTTAACATTTGAAAGGTCAATACTTCAGTGAATAATGTAGGTAGGTTCACAGATTCGTGACTGGATGGAAGACTTCCTAAGTAACCGAATGCAGTACGTTGTTCTCGATGGTGAGTGTTCATCACAGAAGTGTATCGTGAGGCTTCCTCCAAGGAAATGTGATTGGACCACTTTTATTTTCTATCTATATAAATAATCTATAATACTAAAAAGTCCAGTTTGGAATTAATAATATAGTAAGGACAGTTTACTACTCACCGCAAAGATGTGGCGACGAGCTGTGACAGGCACATACAAAAGACACACACGTACAACACTTTCAGCTATCGGCCGTGGCCTTCTTCTTCAGAAAATAGAACACTCACGCAATCGCACAGGCACACAACACAGTCATACAACCATCACCTCCGGCTGCTGCACTTCGAATCACGCTCTGTGGCGAGCAAATTGGCGAGGGGAGGGGAGAGGGGATAGGAAGGTTACGTCACGGTGGTGGGGATTGCTTAGATGGGAATAATGAGATGATTTCGGGACAGGAAAATGTATTGTAGGGATAACTCTCATCTGTGCAGTTCAGAAAAGCTGGTGGTGGATGAGAGGATCCAGATGGCCCGGGTAGTGAAGCAGCCATTGAAATCAAGCATGTGCTCCGCTGCATGATGTGCCACAGGGTGGTCCATCTTGTTTTTGCCTACAGTTGCGCGGTGGCCATTCATCCTAATGGATAGCTGGTTGGTGATCATGACAATATAGAAAGCTGTGCAGTGATTGCAGCACAGTTGGTAAATTAAGTGGCTGCTTGCACAGGTGGCCCGGCCTCTGATAGTGTAGGATAAGCTTGCGACAGGACTGGAATAGGAAGTGCTGGGTGGGTGGATCGGATAGGTCTTGCAGCTGGGTCTTCCACGAGGATATGATCCCTGTGGCAGTGAGCTGGGTTTCGGGGTGGCATAAGGATGAACTGCATCTCGTTATTCCCATCTAACCCATCCCCACCACTGTGACGTAATCTTCCTATCCCCCCTCCCCTCCCTACCCCACCCCAATTTACTCGCCGCAGAGCATGATTCGAAGTGCAGCAGCCGGAGGTGATGGTTGTATGACTGTGTTGTGTGCCTGTGTGATTGCGTGAGTGATCTATTTTCTGAAGAAGGCCATGGCAGATAGCTGAAAGTGTTGTATGTGTGTGTCTTTTGTATGTGCCTGTTGCAGCTCGTCGCCACGTCTTTGCAGTGAGTTGTAAACTGTCCTTACTATATTATATAAATTATGGGTGATTGTTTTCCGGGTCTATCCCGAAAATCCAGGGTTTTTTAATTATGTACCCGGATTGTTCCAGGTTTCCGTACAGGCGCTTAGTCGTGTAAAAAAAATTCGTAGGAAATCAGTAATTTTCAATACATGAAACAAATGTTTTTAGTTTTTTTGCATGCGATCTATAATGTATTCATCCGTCTTTCGGCTTAACCTACATGTGCGACAAAAGAGAGCGACAGCTACAAGCGACAAATCACAACCGCACATACTGCTATGAGTCTGTCCTACGTGGGCAGCATTTGTGGCGCGTCAAATGGGACAACGAGCGATGTTCCATCAAAGGAACCACTGGACAGACAGTTTGTACAAAACTTACTGAAAATTTGGTCATTTTATCAGTCGACACTACACACAGCCAAGTCATCAGATTCATTGAGATCTAGTTCTAATGCAGAAAGTCCTGCTCATGACTTTCAGGATAAACTGTTAAGTTCTAATATTGCTCTGCTGGAAAAAATAAATTAAACTCTACATGTGAAGTAGTGCTATCTACAATTTCTTCATCCTCTGAGCGAGCTACTTTCATTGACCCACAGCCTTACACAAACGTAGAAAATAATGGGAAACGAAAAAATACAGAATTTTCAGAAATAAAAGGAAAACAAATGAAAATTGAAAACTCTTTTCAGAAAGAGTAATTTTCTTACAACATTCACCATGCTTCATTGTCGAAACAACACTGCAAGTATCCCAACTAATCAAACTACTGATATTTTATAAAAAAATTTGTTTGCTAAATTAAAATTTTTAGACATTTTAGCTTGCTCGTAATTGTACTGTATAATTGAGTTTGAAAACATAGTAGGCCCAGTTGGAATTTTACGTACATATATATATGATAGTCAAAATTTCAGGGATTTTAATAAAGCACCACAATCACTCCTGATAAATAATCTGATGGACAGAGTAACGTGTAATTTGCAGCTGTTTGCTGATGATACTGTGGAGTATGGGAGGGTGCCGTCTTTGACTGAAATAGCATACAGGATAACTTGGACAAAGAATAGCAGCTAGCTCCAAATGTAGAAAAATGTAAGGTGATGCTCATCAAGGAAGAATAATCCCATAATGTTACTGTACAGAAATGGAATGAACATGTAAGGACAGTTATGAGTAAGGTGGACAGCTGACTTCAGTTTATTGGGAGAATTTTGGGAAGATGTACTTCATCTGTAAAGGAGATGACGTATAAAATGCTTGTATGACCACGTCTTGAGTATTGCTCAAGTATTTGGCACCCGCAACAGTTCTGTTTAGACATGGAAGCAGTTCAGAGACGAGCAGTTAGGTTTGTTACTGGTAGATTCGAGCAATGCACTGCTGTTACAGAAATGCTCTGTGAACTCAAAGGGGAATCGCTTGGAGGAAAGGTGACGTTCTTTTCGAGAAATTTTGTTGAGGAAATTTAGAGGGCCAGAATTTGAAGCTGAGTGTAGAACAATATTCCTGCCGACTACTCACATTTTGCATAAAGATCACAAAGACCATATAAGAGAAATTAGGGCTCATACAGAGGCATATAGACATTATTTTCTGCCTTGTCCCATTTGGGAATGGAATAGGAAAGGAAATGTCTAGTCGCGGTACAGTGTATCCTCTGCCACACACCTTACAGTGGGTTATGGAGTGTGTATATTAAGAGATACAAATATAAAAAATAGAAATCGGATGACTTACCAAAAGGACCGGCTCGTCGATAGGCACAAATAATCACACACATACAAGCTTTCGCCACCACTGGCAGCTTCTTCAGAAAAAGAGGAAAAAAGGGGAGGAGAAAGGGAAGGATATGGGTTTTAAGGGAGTGGAAAAGGAGTCATTCCAATTTCAGGAGTGGAAGGACTTACCTTAGGGGACAAAAAGGAATTACAAATGTCTGTCTAGGTGTGTTTGCCTTTGGATTTATGTGAGTGTGTGTGTATTTGTTTACCTTCCTTTTTGTCCCCTAAGGAATTACAAATGTCTGTCTAGGTGTGTTTGCGTTTGGATTTATGTGAGTGTGTGTGTGTATTTGTTTACCTTCCTTTTTGTCCCCTAAGGACAAAAAGGAAGGTAAACAAATACACACACACTCACAAAAATCCAAACGCAAACACACCTAGACAGACATTTGTAATTCCTTTTTGTCCCCTAAGGTAAGTCCTTCCACTCCTGGAATTGGAATGACTCCTTTTCCACTCCCTTAAAACCCATATCCTTCCCTTTCTCCTCCCCTTTTTTCCTCTTTTTCCTGAAGAAGCTGCCAGTGGTGGCGAAGGCTTGTATGTGTGTGATTATTTGTGCCTATCGACGAGCCGGTCCTTTTGGTAAGTCATCCGATTTCTATTTTTTATATTTGTTTATCCCACCAGTAAAGAGATACAAATACGCAGATGATTGGAATTAAGAGGTTTTACTGAATGCCACTGGAGGCAACTTGCGCATCAATGATGATGAAATGATGATTAGGACAAGGCAACACCCAGTCCCCGAGTGGAGAAAATCTCCAACCCAACCAGAAATCGAACCCGGACCCCCTGCATGGCAATCTACCATGCTATCCACTAGACTATGTAGGGGAACACCAACAGATGGTGCTTCCTACGATAAAAAAAGCAATAATTTATGTACTATTCTTACTTTTCTCTAGATATATTTGTTGCTCAAACAGTCCAACAAGCACAATATTTCAACAATTGCCATGTGTGCTTACCGAGTGTGTGTCTAAGGGCAGACAGCCGTCTTATATCCCCCCCCACAAGGCATTCTTTTTGTCCCGTGGGCGTGTGTCGTCTGTCTCAGAGATGCTAGTATCGGCGTCTGTGATTGCACCAATGTAGTTTCGTCGTCCTCCCAGGTCATCAAATTGTTTCTTTGCTGAATGTCTTCTTAATTAGACTCAGTGCTGGTTCCCAAGCCTTGTTCATTCAGCTCGATGTCAGTGAGATTGATAACTGACGATGCAGTTTCAGTTCTAAAGAAGGGACTTACCTTTGCTCTCGCCCTAAGTTCACACCAGTAGCAGACATTGTCAGTGCAGTTGAGCAGGTTGCAGTGCGTCTACCACCTGAAGTGGCTGAAGTAGTACATTGGAAACCCTGCCGTACTCTGACGAGAACTAAGCCTATGAAGTTTAATATCACCAGCAGAGAGAGGGCGGCCATAGAGACCTGAGGTAGTGGCCCGAGATTGTTGTCATACCTGCTGACAAAGGCAATGCTACTATTCTTTTCCATAATGACTTTATTGATGACGACTCTTACAGGGAGATCATCACTAATCCTACAAAGAAGGTGAAAAAAAAAAAAACCTATGGCCCTTCTCAAGGATGCTGGTTTACCAGATGGGGTTTATGGACTCCCTAAAGTTCACTAAGTAGGAGTGCTAATTGTAAGCAAAATTAGGATGCCTACATATTTTCTGGCCAAATACCTTGTGAAAAATCAAAGTCCTTATATAGGTAATGCCCTCACCACATTTGTAACATTGTGGATTTTGTAAAATGCCTCAACTATTTCCAAATGAAAGACTCCGATATCCTAGTGAGATTTGACATGTTTTTATTTTTTTATTTTTTATTTACCAAGGCGGCTCTACAAGATCCAGTGGATTTATTGGACAGAAATTTGATGAGAAGGCAACCAACCTCTTTAGGAAGTCCTGTCTCCCACATATTTTCTGTTTAATGGAGAATGCTATGAACAAATGTAAGGAGTTGCAAGGCGCAGCATACTCTCACCCATGGATACAAATTTGTATATGCAATACTTAGAGGATGAAGCCTTTGTGTCATCCAAATGGAAGCCTACTTGTTTTCCCAATTTGTGGATGACTCATTTGTCATCTTCACCCAATGGAAGAGACAAGTTCCGACACTTACTTATACATTGTAAGGGTACAGACATATTTTTGAAATTTTTGTCTTTCAAAAAAATTACATTACCTTACATTTAAACCTCTAAACAAGTACAAGTAAAATAGGTGTTATGTGGGAGGAAATTTTAATATATTTTTGTTTCCTTTTAACTTTAGTGTAAGGAATTTTATTGTATATTTGCTGTTCTTTTTTTATTTTATATTTTCGTTCTCCGAGGTGTTCCTTCGGGCTTCGTGTGGCCACGCAGCTATGTGACGTCACACAGAGTGGCAAAGAAACTGAAATGCCGTACGGAGTTCTAGGAGCACTGATGATTTGAAGAAAGAAAAAAGAAAAGAAAAGAAAAAAAAAAGGAAAAGGAACGTGATTTTGTTTTAGTTGCTAGAAGGTCACAGAACTGATAATATATACATATAGATAATAGATTGTAAAAAAAAAAAAAAAACTATAATAAATACAGTTTTGAAGATTTAAATTGGCATTTAAAATCAGTGTGCCTATTTAGATGGAATTTGGAAAAAGTTTTTAAATTTCCATCTGTTGCAAGGCTGCGCGACAAGCATGGGGCCTACAAGAACAATTTTATAAAATATTGGTCGTGCGGACACCTCGCAACATCTGAACCCCATACATACGAACATCAAATTCTCTGTGGAGACTGAAGCTGAAGGAAGATTACCATTTCTGGATGTCATGGTTACAAGAAGAGCTGAAGGCATTCTGGGTCACAGTGTGCACTGGAAGAAAACGCACACTGGCCTGTATTTGAATGCAGTCAGTTGCCATCACCCTTTGCAGAGGAATGGGGTGTTAAAAACACTGGTACACAAAACGCGCACCATCTCCAAAGCAGATATCTGGAACACCTCACAACTGTATTCAAAAATAAATAAATAATGGATACTCGGAATGGAGGAGGAAGGACGCTTAGGGTTTAACATCCTGTTGATAGCTCGATCTTTAGAGACGGAGCTAATGCTCATAGTTTTGGGAAGGATGGGGAATAAAATTGGCTGTGCACTACAAAAGGAACCATCCTGGCATTTGCCTGGATGGATTATGGGAAATCATGGAAAACCTAAATCTGGATGGCTGGAAGTGGATTTGAACCACTGTCCTCCCGAATGCGAATCCAATGCGTTACCACTGTGCCACCTCGCTCGGTACTCGGAATGGAAGATAAAATGCGTTCTCCGCCCCATCACTACAGTACAGCCTGTTTAGACAGAAGTAGTCATGGAGGAAGAGGTAGCAGACCTTTATACTGTACACTGGCTCACTATTGGGGAAAATAGGATGCATATAAATGGAACACTGAGTAAAACCTGTCTTTCATCTTCCCAATAAAGCACAAATATTATTGGGAAGTGTCAAAGCTGATCTCAGTTTTGCAGAAGGCCGGCATATACCAGATTCTGTGTCAGAATGGGAAGGCTTATATTTGACATAGTGTGCATCACCGAAGATCTTTGCTGAGAACATCAGAGTCACATTCAATTTAAGTATCCCAACAGTTGTAGTGAACTGTGTGTTAGGAAATCATGAGATGAATTAAAAGCATACCAGGATCTTGGCACAGACTTCTAGATACTGGGAGAGCATTGTTGGAGAGGCCATAGAGATCTGCACCAGGGACGGGCTCATCGACAGAGACTACGGCTAGAATCTGAGCGAGGCTTGGGTCTAAATAACATTCAGCAAAGAAAGTGTTCGGGTAACCAGGGAGGACGTGACCACAGACACAGACACCGTCACCAGTGTCTCAACGATCGGCAGTGCGTGCGTGCGGGCACGGAGGGAACACATTGCGAGGGTGCGTATATAAGACGGCCACCTGTTCTCAGGAGTTCCGTTTGTCAGCAGACCTTACAATGGCAACATGTAGAAAAGGTAAACCAATCAACAATCCAAAGATTGGTTTGAACACTGCAGTCAGGGCTGTATTTAGGCAGGTGCAACATATGCAGCTGCACAGGGCAGCAAAATTTTCCCATTGAAAACAATTTAAAATGTTATTTTAATGTTAATTGAAACATCATTATTCAGAGTTAAGATTACAGCAGTAAATTTTAAAATTTGGGCTGTTGTTAATAGCAGTGGTGTATCCAGAGAGTCTTTTTCTTCCCCAACCATTCCACCCCCCTCCCCCCCCCACCCAGAAATCTGTTTGAATCCCAGATGCCAGGGAGGAGGGCGGGGGTGTAAAATAAATTGCTGCACAGGGGCGTTGTCTACCATAAATACAGCCCTGACTACAGTGCTTTACTAGGCACGGTCCTATTTGGAGGTGGAATGCCATTGACTTCCTTCAAACTGATTTACCCAGCCAATTATAAGGGGACCTACAGTTTAACGTGGGTTCCGAACCACAGGGCAACATGTATGATCATTGAAGTAGTGTACCCATTGGGCACTATGAACCAGCAGTACACCCATGGACTGTTTGAGCAACAACTAGCAGTATTGATTTTTAATTCTGACAATGTTCTTAAAAACACACTCTTGCATGACAAGGGGCACAAGGTATAGGTCGGCATCACAGTCAGCTGCTTACTGTACTTACCTGTGTTGGCGTACCAATGTTGGCAGCGGTTGTGCAGCATGCCTGACTAAAGTACTGCAAACCAATTGTTTGTATGCACCAAGTAAGACAGCCATGTTGTGGAGAAAAATATGATGAAATATTAAATTTTCAGCACACAGTAATTCCCATGGCAAATGATAATGGTTTCAAGTGATTAGTACTTTTTAATTAAATCATGGGGCTCATTTGGTGGGTTCGTGAAAGTAAATGGACGAGTTTGTTTTGTAAAAAGTAATGGTATGTTTTTAACAAAAGAGAAATCTCAATTGGAAATGATCAATGTTTCCAATTATTAGTGTCATTAAATTATATCAGTGATTGTAAATGGATGAGGTTGTATTGTAAAAGTCAAAGTGGCATGTCGCTGGGTAGGCAAAGTGTAGTGATTTGGCAACCTACGTACACCGTGGAAATCTGCCAGCCCTCACACTGACCGTGATGACAACTTCAGTCGGACAGTGTATAGCAGACGTTAGTAGCAGATGCTATTTTTAGCACTTCTAAAGCCAGATGTAAACTTTTTATAAACTTTGATTGTGCCTTTGCATGTGACCCTGCCTTCTAATGTGCCATTGTGTGATTTTATTTTAATTGGGTTGGTCTGCAGTGCGCTTCAGTTGCACAGTGGTAGAGTGCCAGACTACAAATACAAAGGTCGCGGGTTCGATCCCCACCAGGTCCTAGGATTTTCATCTTTCACTTTTCACTTCTTTCACCTATGACAGTATTGCTCATGTGAAAAATACTGAGTAGCACCGTGGTTTGGAACCCACTTTAAACTGTAGGTCCCCCTATAACTGGCTGGGTAAGTCAGTTCGAAGGTCGTAGGAAGGCAACGGCATACCACCTCCAAACAGGACCATGCCATGCCTAGTACAGCACTGTGGTGTTCAAACCAATCTTCGGATTGTTGACTGCTTTACCTTTTTACCTGCCTTTAGCAAAACAATGTGTTTCTTCTTCTGATTACACAGATATGCTTGGCTGCAGTTGCAGCATCTTCAGTGGGTTTTTATTAATTTGTATGAAACAGAAAATTATTTTAGAGTATGTACAGTATATTTAGAAATTAGAAACTATGCAATATTTTATATAGGTTGTAGTGTAACATTGTACATTACTGGTTTCTAGCTCGACCCAAGATATTCAAATAGTTGTATGTTATAAGGGGTTTGGCACTGTGTGAGCAAATACTGCCAGACGGAATTTATTTCCGCAGGTTTTAGCGGGTGCATTTGTGCTCACTGCCACGGAGTAAAAGAACTGCACAGTGCCAAGGAAGAGAGAAGATTAAGGTTATTTGAAGATGACTGTCTGTTGTTTTTTATGATTTAAAGTAATTGTTATTCTTAATTAGGATTTCGTTCAGTCCATATCAGAATCAGATATGTAAATCTGATGTTGTTCTTAACGAAGAAAGAATAAAATTCAATGTTATTGGAAAGAATAGTTATCTTTCAAATGTAGATATGGACAAAATTTCCAGGTGTCCTGATAACTATATCAAGCAACTTCGGATATTAGTCTGATTATAACGACTATCTCTTTCACTACGAGGTACGGACTAGCCGCACCTTGTGGGAAGAACAGCTTGAATTATATATTATATCCTGAAATGAACAAGCAAAGGTATTATTTGTGCTGTGGAAATACTGAAAGAAAAATACACGGTGTCAGCACAAGGTCTATTTGTGTATCTTGTTTTAATAATGAGGGATTTTTTTTTTTTTTTTTCTTAGAGTGGCTCCTCTTTTCCCTTTTTGACATCTGCCACTATACAGGGTGTCCCAGCTATCTTGTCCACCCAAAATATATCTAGAACAATAACAGCTATTGGAAAACGACTTTCACCGGTATCAATGTACGGCTGGGGCCCATGCATGTACATATTTGGAAACATTCTAAAACGAAAGCAAATTTGTTTTTGACAAAAACTTATGTTTTTTGAATGGACACCCTATATTTTTACTTCAGCAATCCATAGCATGACAAATCACATAAACAATGGCGTAGATTGCATTGCAATATTCCAATTACATCCCGAGATATTGCGACGCGAAGTTGACGCTTGAAATACGCGGAACGCGCCGCTAGTGCACCTTCTGAAACTCAGGCGAGAACCCCATGCTGCTCAGGACGTGCGCTAGCCACGCGTTTCGCGTATTTCAAGCATCAACTTCGCATCGCAATATCTCGGGATGTAATTGGAATATTGCGATGAAATCAACGCCATTGTTTATGTGGTTTGTCATGCTATGGATTGCTGAAGAAAAAAATATAGGGTGTCCATTCAAAAAACATAAGTGTGTGTCAAAAACACATTTGCTTTCGTTTTAGAATGTTTCCAAATATGTACATTCATGGGCCCCAGCCGTACATTGATACCGGTGAAAGTCATTTTCCAATAGCTGTTATTGTTCCAGAGATATTTTAGGTGGACAAGATAGCTGGAACACCCTTTATATGACCAAGGGAAATGATGATTTATTTTTATATATAAATTCAATTATTATTATTATTATTGATTGTGTTGTTATCGTAGAAATGGCTATGGGACTTATGCCCAGTTTCTGGAAAGCGGCAGTTACCGTACCGTTAGCTACCGCCGCGTTAAAATTTAACATGCCAGATAACTTCCTTGGGTTTCCCGTAGCTGTTTTCAACGATCGTTAGTTAACGGCGCGGTAACTATGCCTCCTGTCGATGCTAATAGTACGTCTCAACAGCTCACAGATGCCACTACTAGCGAAACTCGCAATTACTCGAGTTTTATCGATTGTTAAGGACAAATCGAAGATGCAGCAATAGTTTGTGTAGGTGTCACGAGTTTTGTTTGTTTTGAAATGCAGTGGGCGACAAGCGAGGAAAAAATTTTACTCTGAGAAAAACCTTTTGACTGACCTTGTCTTAAAAAGGAAATCAATTATTGAAAATAAAAGGCCAGATGGCTCGACTATTTTAGAAAAGCAACAGGTTTGGGAAGATGTCACAAAGCTGTATAGTTCATCAAGTCAGACAGGAGAGAGAACGGTACGGCAGCTCAGAGAGCTGTGTTCTGTTTTAAAAAGAAAAGGTAGGACAAACAACAACGAAGACAGGGTTAGTATTAAAAATCATATGTACTATTTCTGTCGACATCTATTTTCATAAATTAAAGTTTTCCTCTTCCCGTTGTTCTATGAATGTAACATTACTTTTTACAAATTAAACTAATCAATTTATGTCCACCCATCCACCTACCGAAGCCCCATGATTTAATATAAAACACTAATCACTTGAAACACTGATCGATCGTAATGGCAATTGCATGGCAGAACACTATTTCAAAGGAAAGTATTTTTGTGCGTAATTGAAAGTTTTATTATGAGAGCATTGTTTTGTGATTCGGAATGTGGTAAAAATTTTACACCCAGGTCGGCGATCGCTTGATATAATGTTCGTGGGGGGTTCGAATCCCCCCTTGGGCATGGATATTTGTGCCGTCCTAGTTCGTAAGTAGTTCATAAGTAGTTTGTAAGTTTAGGGACTGATGACCCCGAAGTTAAGTCCCATAAGCTTAACAAACATTTGAACATAATGTTCGCAATTATTTCTCAGTCACTTGACCAATCGTGAGGGAGATGCAGCTAATGCATACGTCACCCGTTGTCAACATTATCTCTCGCGACCGCCGAGCGCGATGTAAAAATTAACTTGGAATTTTGTGTTCTGCGTTTTTCCCTGTTTGACACTGGCAATGTCATTGGTCAGTATTTTTTTTTAATTATTATTATTCTGAAATGCATATGAAATTATCTCTCATTACACAGATCAAATGGTTGTCATCTAACACGAAAAACGCGTCGTGGTGTTTCAACAGTGCCGAGTACAGCTGTTTTATTCTTCTGAACAACTGTCCGAAGCATCAGAATAAAAAGAAGACGGCGGTGATGATGATGATGAAAGAATTTCCATTCTTCAGCGTCATAAATTTTAATAATTGTATGAAAATTATACGGAACCCAATCATAAAAACAAAAACAAATTACTACTGCTAATTAACTTCTGGACTTGCGTTTGGAAGTTCACTAGCGCTACGAAGCAGATATAGTTAAAACTAAAGTTAACGTGTAGGTAACCCCAGGGGAACGCGCATTTATCTTTAACGTACCGGTAACTACGGCTGTGACGGTAACTGTCGTCTCGGAAACCCATTTTGTACTTAACGTTCAGGTAACCCACAGATAACTATAACGGGAGAGGTAACTACTGTTTCGGAAACCGGCCATTAGACTGGTAGTAATGCAGAATGTATGAATTAAAATATAAAAAATAGATGAAGATTACTCACCAGGCGAAGGAGCACAGGTGTGACAGCATCACAAATAAATAAATGAACATACACACACACACACACAATCGCAAGCTTTCGCAACCCAGTTGCGTCTTCAGGCAGTAGGGAAGGAGAGGGAAAAGGAAATGATGAGGGTTTTAAGGAAGGGGGTAAGGAGCCATTCCAATCCCGGGAGAGGAAAGACTTACCTTGGGGGAAAAAATGGAGGGTAAACAAATGCACACATGCCCTTACATTCACACAGACACAAGTACACCTAGGCAGACATATTGAGTACAGCCTGTGTTAAAAATCAGCTAACAGGCTGTGATGTATTGTAATAAATAAACTTTTTGCCTTAGTTAGACACACACACACATGGCTTCTGTTGCAGTGAGGAGGACCTGCAGTTGCAGCGGCTGATGGAGCGCGGGCAGATGTCGGAGGCGCGGGCCAAGCGCCGCATCACCGCTCAGATGCCACTCGAGGACAAGTGCCGGCGCGCCCACTTCGTCGTCGACAACTCTGGCTCCGAGAGGGACACTCGTGAGGAGGTATATTGTTCACACACACACACACACACACACACACACACACACACACACACACCTGTGCTTTCAAAACCTTAGGTTGCTTCTTCAGAAAGAATGGGGAAGGAGAGGGAAAAGGAAAGGATAAGGGTTTTATAGGAGTGAGTAAGGGGTAAGGAGTTTTTTCCGGAATTGGAATGACTCCTTACACACTCCCTTAAAACTCTCATCAGTTCCCCTCTCCTTCCCTGCTCTTTCTGAAGAAGCAGCGTAAAGTTGTGAAACCTCAGCTAACTACATGCAAATAGAATGGTTACGTATATACAGATGGATCCTTGACTGAAGCAACTTGTATCGCTGGTGCTGGAGTGTACAGTGAAATGTTTTGTTTTTACTCCCATTTTGATGGAGAGTTGGAGGCAATAAACATGACACTAAAACAATTGTTGTCCATCTCCAAAGGTCACAGAAAGGATGTTATATTTTGTGATTAACTTCTGCAATACAGGCAGTTGTATCCTTCCAAGCACTTCAAAGTGCTTGCATAAAAAAGAATAAAAACCTCTATTTCCTCAATCAGCTGGAACTGAAATAGTTTTTCAACGGTTACCACCACATACAGTATACATGGGAATGAAATGGCAGACCTTCTAGCCAAAAAAGGAACCAAGATCTCTCAAAAAATAGCCCAAAATTATCATACATCTTCATTAAAAGACTTATTAACAGTAGTTCCAAGATGTAGTTTTATGACCACTTGACAACACAAAGGCAAGGAGAACAGAAGAACGCACTTCCTAAACACCCACGAAGGGAAACAGTGGCAGCATTTTGAAGAATTACTGGCCACGACTGCCTTGCGGAGTACCTGCACAGGATTGGAATCTTCCCCTAATCGAAGTGTGTTATGTGTGAAAGAGAAGACACCGGTATGAACTGGGAGCATCTAAGAAACTGTGAAAGACTGCAGTGTTGTGAAGGGATGTCAGATGGTCAATTGTATTGGGAAGTTAGAAGACTAATGACTGTGTATCAAATGTCTGAGCATTAAATAAATAAACATACTAATAAATTACAATATGCATTGATGTTAAATCTAGTAGGGCACATGTATCAGAGAAGAAGGTAAACTTGCAAGCCATAACATACATCCAAGTAAACTGTTGAAATGGCCATATATACCAGTTTATTTAACAATTCCCAGCTGAAATGTAGAGAGATGTTAAAATATGCAAGTAAACATTTGAATTATATGAAATTCACACATTCTAACAACATACCCGATAATTTGATTGCAACAATATAATTATTCAAATTACAAAGTGTCATATTTTTAACGATATCACCTTAGATAACTTATGGTATTTTACTTTCACAATCATCGTCGATTGCCTCCAAAATATTATGCCCACTTCTTCATTCACTTACACAGATTGAAGGAATATATTGATATGATGAGCCTTCTTACAAGGAAAGTACTTGGGCTCGAACAAACACACATATATCAAAATCTCATGAGAGATAATGTAAAGATCCCTTATTGCACTAGTGACACTCCCGCATCTGCAAAATTCTGCAGTCGTCCGTTAGAGGCCTCTGCATGTGCCATGCCGCATTGCACTTCGACCTGTCGGTTCGCCAATAGGGACGGTGCAGTGTGCCTCCGAAGTTGCGTTTTATGACATTTGTGTGGTGAAGCGTCAAATGGAGTGGCGATTGATAATCAATCCTGCTAAAGTATTGCGATCGGTTGAGATGAAGTTACAAAGAACCATTCTTCGTGAAGATGGTATTAGTGTAGAAGATGAATCGTTCACATGTTTTCTCATATCTGTTATGGTACAGATATATGAGCATAAGTCAGATACTGTTGTAACACTAACACATAATGATGATAATGACGAAGAACTCATTGCTAGCGGTAGTGCTATGGTAAGTGCGAGAAGAGGCGATGGAAGCAGTGGCAGTGAATACCAACAGTCTTCCAAGAAGGTGGTTATAGTTGAAACTATCATCACGGCTTTTGATGACAATATGCTAGAGAACATGTATGATGATTATTACATAAGTTATAGTTCAGATATCTGTATTACGTATGGTATCTACAGTGCTATCTAGAGCATGATTGCAAAGTTTTGCATAAAAACGACACCCACCAGCACATTGAGGTGTACATAGAGATACTGTAACCAAACGTTCATAGAGATATGTTTGTTCGAGCCCAAGTATTTTCCTTGTTAGTAAACATATCTTGCAATAACATCATTGACTTTATTGCTGTTACTTATTTTGACAGTTGCTGTCATACATGTGAATTAAAACACGTTTATTCAGAATGAGTGTATCTGGCACACTGTATAAGGTATAAATGAGAAATTGGGCAAGGAATTGAAGGACACAATTTCGGGGGGAAGGGGGGGGGGTGGATGGATGGAGAGAGAGAGAGAGAGAGAGAGAGAGAGAGAGAGAGAGAGAGAGAGAGAGAGAGAGAGAGAGAGAGAGAGAGTTGTTGAAGCTGTGTAAACTATAATGGGGTCAGTTCAGAAAATTAAGAAGCTGTAGGCCCCCTATAACTGGCTGGAAAGCCAGTTCAGAGAAGGGCAACTCATTTGCTATTATTGTGATGTAGGGGGGAGAGTGTCATGGAAATAATGCACAAGTTGGGTGGAAATCATGGAGAGACGTGATCATCTCAGTAAAATAAGAGAAATCAGATTGAAAGTGGGAAGATTCAGGTCTTGCTTTTTCCACACATTATTAGAAAATGTAGTTGTAGAGATATCATAAAAGTGCTTTGATGAACCTGCTGCCACTCTCTTCAGTGCAAATTGCAGAGTGTCGATGTGGCTAGACGGAATAACGGCGGACTCCTGCCCACAGGTGGTGCGCATCATAAACACACTGCGCGCCTCACGCGCCCACTGGCGACTGCGCCTCCTGCTCATCCTGGGGGCCACGGCGGGGGTCGCCGGTGCCGCGTTCGCCGCCTGGTGGTGGTGGTTCGCCGCGGGGGCCGCGCAGCGCGGAGGTCGCTACGCCGGCCGGCCGGGCGTCCTGGAGCCGCTCAGGAGGTAGTGCGGGTCGCGGCTGGCGACACCCGGGACGCGTCTCGAGAGTGTCGACTGGTGTGGAAATTCCGCCACGTACCGGTGAAAAGTGATTTTTTGTGAGGTAGTGTGTACTCGAACCGACAGCTGCCGAGAGGTGTTTAATGTAGTCGTACGGGTTTCATTGTAAACCTTACATTTAGTGCGTGTGTGAGAGAGAGCACTAGAGCATCTCTGAGGAAAGCCGGTTAGTGTCGTTTCTTTCACTGTTTTTGGTTGTCAGTACGTCCACTCTTGTAGCAATTGTTGTGGCTGACTGTTTCTGTGTTTAGGGTTGTACGGAAACTGTTGTTGTGCATCGTGTTATTCTGCTGATTCACTCGGATGACCGATGCGAGCACGTAATCGAGATATTTGCTAACAACAGACAGCGTATCTAAATAAACAGTATTTGTATCTAACTTGTCTTTCACTCGACTGAGACTCGGAAATGTCCTTGTGGATATTGCGGAACCGTGACACGCGGAGCTCTTAGACGGAGGTTGGTGCGAGGTCTACTGGACTGTCATCATTTCACAAACAGGGCAGCTGGTACCTGCTTCGGGAATCTTGGATGCTGTTCTCTCTGAAAGTTTCACAAGAAATTTCTTAATGTGAAAATGTTGACTCCCTGGTGGAATGTGTATATGTTTACGAAATAGAGGAGGTGCGGAGTGACGAGTAGCGCGTACACACTCTACTCTGTCGTGCAATTCGTAAGTAAGTTCTTAGTAATAAAATGCTTCTGTGGACTTAAAGCTTTTTCATCACTGTTCCACTCCCAAGTACCGTGTACAAAAAATATGGTCCTACATCTTTTCATAAGTGCAGATTGCTCTCATTTTATTCCACTGACTGTCCCTGAAAGGGAAGATTAGAGAGAAATTTCATGTAAGATCTTGGCTGCAACAATAAAAGGGCTATATTTTCATCATTGCCATCTCAATTTGCATAACTAATCTGTGCCTCCCTTACTCGTGTCACAAAATGACCTGCCCTGCTTAGAATTTTTGTGTTGTTCATCAGTCCTCTCTGTTAAGATCCCACACTGATAGCAATACTGCAGAAGACAGACAAGCATAATCTGGAAACCCTGTTTAGATTTCTTGCTCACCTCCTAGGATGCTCCCAGTGAAACGCTTTTCAGTTCACGTCCCCAATAGCATTTTCAGTGGTTGTTAAAGTTATTTGCAATTGTAATTCCTGGGTACTTACTTGAATTTAAAACCTTTCAATTTGTATGATTTATGATGTATTTAAAGTTTAGTGAATTGTTTAATACTATCATGGAGAATGTCACAGCTTTTATTGTTTAAGGTTAATTGCAACTATTTATAACATAGTGATATCTTAAATTGTTTTGATCTACTTACAGCTTACTAGACGGTAAATTATAAACAGTCTGGAAGGACTTGTGATGTTTCCTGAATTGTTTAGACAGATTAAGAACCGTAGATGGTCTAAAACACTCCCTCGGCAACACCAGAAGTTGACGTTGGTGGTGCCCTGTCAGTTACCACTTACGGTGACCTTCCTGACACGAAATTACAATCCATTTGTACAGCTGAAATGATGAAACTTCATGGCAGATTAAAACTGTGAGCGGGATTGGGATGTGAACGTGGGACATTTACCTTTTGTGGATAAATGCTCTACTGTTGTGCAACCCTGGCTTGCCTGACAGCCAGTCCTCGTGGCTGCATGTTTGCCAGTGATGTTTGGAAGTCAGGAGGTGAGCTGCCAAGGTGTGAGCCACGCCAGGGAACCTGAGTCGTTGGAACCCTTACCCGTGAAATTCAATGGTCCCAGATTCGAATCCTGGTATCTCTCACAATTTTAATCTGCCAGGAAGTTTCGTATTGGCAGACAATCTGCTGCAGATTGAAAATATCATTCTCGGAGCTGAAATGATACCCCGTAGGCGTGCACTCTGGATTACAAGCCCCTAGTGAGAAATGTCAGAAGCCTTCTGGAAAACTACAACTATGGAATCGAACCTTCATAGCAACCATTACTTTGTGTGACTAAAGAGCCAGTTGTGTTTATACCGTCCCGATTAGTGTCAGTCCACAGTTGATGCTTCAGTGGTTAAATAGCTGTTCTTTGATCCCCACCATTCCAATTTGTGGAATCTGAAAGTATTTTTAATTGGAGTATAAAGAGAATGATATTCTCTGAATCTGTGATGGGTACATGTCATTTCAGTAAAGGTGTTTTATAATGTCAGAATGCAGTAAGGTTCCAAAAATCGTGCTCCGTATAACGATGCATCTAAATGTTGAGTTGTTAATCACATTTATTGTCTCTCGTGCTGCTTGTTACGTAGTGCCTTCTCTGTTGGACTGTGATGTATGAGTGACTAAGTGAGCTAGTCATGAGATTGAGACTAACATGGCAAGTGTCTAAACTGGATACCAGCTGGAACAAGTACTGTCAGTCCTAATAACTCAGTAGGATATTATGTGCATTGAGTGCCAAACTGCCAGTTTCCGAGACTTGCATTGAGTGTGTTTGATTTTCCATACTTGCTCCATGGACTGATTGCTGGTGCTGTGTGTGTGTGTGTGTGTGTGTGTGTGTGTGTGTGTGTGTGAATTTCTTGTGCCACTGTAACATGTGGAATGCACATGTGGCATCTTTGATCTCACAGATGACAGCCTGATATTTGTGTACATAATGTGTTGATATTTGTGTGTTCCACAGAGTCATGTACAGCCCAACTGATTGTAGTGTGTACCCAGCCAAAAGGGTGGCATAAGTGTATGTCCTGCTTCTGCAGTCTGCCATTGACTTTTAAGTGTATGGCATAGGGTACTGGTTTTGCTCACTTTCCATTTGTGGATGGAGTGTGGGAAGAACAGTTGCTTGTATACCTTTTATTGTAGTCTGACTTAGCTGCACCATCACAGTGAGAGATTTGTAGGGAGCTGGAGAATAAGAGTATTTGCTCTGAAAGAAAAGTTCTTGAACCTTTCTAAATACATTTGTGCAAAGTATGCATCACCTTTATTCCATCTCCTGTTGCAGTTACGCAGTATCTAATTATGAAAATTCCAGGTTGGAATTCAACAATATCTTAAGGATGCTGTGCAACTCACTGGAAAGTCACACATTGATCTGATCGGGCAAAAAAAAAAAAAAAAAAAAAAAAAAACAACACTAATCCATACCAACACACAGGCACACTTCACAGACACACAGTTATCATCTCCAGCTACTGTGCTTAGAGTAACGACTGTGGGGAGGGGAGGAAAAATAGAAAGGATGCGGCTGAAGGGCAGTTTGAGTCCGCAAGTGGTGTTTCATGTTTGGATGTTGGCAACGGCGCCACAGCCAATCAGCAGTCGCATTTGCACAGCCAATTATGGTTTGTAAACAAATCGGCATAGTGGATGTAAAGATCTTTAGATTAAAGTATTGAATTTCAATAAATATGAAATTTATATTTACATTCTGTAATAGAGATTGAGCGAACTGTCTGTACTATGTAGGTAAAATTATTTTCACCAGTGATTTTAATTTTGAT
The DNA here is from genome assembly GCA_026315105.1 of Locusta migratoria. NCBI lineage: Eukaryota > Metazoa > Arthropoda > Insecta > Orthoptera > Acrididae > Locusta > Locusta migratoria. The sequence goes on along the minus strand of CM048752.1, from coordinate 66,064,393 downwards.
GATTGCATGACTTTCGCAGCCTTTACGAGCGCAATTACTTATACTGAGCAGTTCTAAACTGGAGATTTAGGCGCTACTACTAGACAAAACTTCTTGTGTAACCTATGTACCTAACCTTAAAGCTGTAATGGCCTGTTGTTGGTTTTGAAATGTGTTAAAGAAAAGTCTGAAAGTGTGTTTGAATCATCCTTTCACTTAAGAAAGTGATCTGTAGCGTAGCCTTGATAAGGTCAGGTATAGGTTAAACAAGAAAATTTTTTTAGTAAGCGAGGACGTGTAGTGCCAGAATCTCTTCAGAACCGAAAGAATCCGAGATACACAGATTCTTCCAAATTACCTAGCATCTGGTTTTTTCTTAAGGACATGAACACTAATTTTAATAACATTCATTATTCACATATTGAAAGGCACTGGAAAAGTTACTGTCGTATTACTTGAGATAGAAACACGTATTTCAGTTTACGTTACAACAAATTATTAAATCTGAACGGAAAAGTAATGCACATGAAGAAAGGGCAAATTCACAACACATGAAATGCAGAATCTGATTGGGCATCTTCACCTGCATCATTCATCGCACCATTACCAACATCTACGCATGAAGCACCACTCGCGGACTCATAAACTGCACTTTTACCAAGGATGCAAGGTGGGGGTGGGGATGAATACAGTGTGATCTTACAGATCATGTAGGTACCAGTTGGGTGAAAAGGGATGCAATTTAAACTGTCCCTATTATGTTGTTAAATTCTGTTGCATTTACTTACGTATTCCTTAATCTTGAGACCGAGCGAGATGGCGCAGTGGTAACACACTGGACTCGCATTCGGAAGGACGGTGGTTCAAATCTACCTCCGGCAACCCAGGTTTAGGTTTTCTATGATTTTCTTAAAATACTCCAGACAAATGCCAGGATGGTCCCTTTGAAAGGGCACGGCCAATTTCCTTCCACATCCTTACCCAAACAATCCAAACCAAAGTACCGTCTCTAAGCACTATGCTGTCGATGGGGCGTTAAACTCCTAGCTTACTTTTTAATCTTGAGTGGTTGTAGTTTCAAGAGTCCCTTCATTTTTTAATTATCATTTATGTCGTCATTGGATTATATAAACACTGAAGTATATAATGTACATTCAGTGTGTCTTAACTTGGCACAATTGACTTCATACACAAGTCAAAAATTTTCTTTGAATGTACTTGACGATGTATATTTCCATTGTTAAAATGTATCAGTTTATATGTTTTCATGTCTGCTGTCACCATTGATTATTACTGGCATATCTATGCTTGCTTTAAATAATACCTTTGTGTGTGAATCTCAGTTTCACAATTACATTTCCATGCTGATGTTACACAATTTTCCTTGGTAAGACATCTAATTTTTTAGTTTTCATAAAAACTGGTTGCAACATAGGCCATTTGGTTAAAACTTAGTATTTTATGCATAACACTATTTTATTGACAGCAGCGGCCGCAGACAAAGTCACTCACTAATTTACCATTTTTAAAACGAAAATTTGCACAACTTGACATTTGTATGTGAATGAAAATCTGTAATTCAGACATATGCTGACTGGTATTGCTTGAAAATTAGTTATGCTATCTACCCATATCATCTTCTGCATTTGTCTGCAGCACCACATTTCAAAAATTTCTATGGTCCTTTTGTCAGAACTCTTATTTGTGTTGCACTCCTGTACAAGACAAATGCTTTCAGAAATGACTTCGTAACTTTTAAATTAATATTGGATATCAACAAATTCCTTCAGAAATGCTTTCCTTCCCATAGCCAATCTGCATTTTATATTTTCTTTACTTGTGCCATGAGAAGTTACTTTGCTACCCCGATAACAAAACTCACTACCACCTTTATTGTCTCATTACCTAATCTAATTCCTTCACCATCTCCTGATTTTCTTATGCTACAGGATTTTTTTTTTTTTTTGTCCCTTTCCACTTCTTTCACCGCTGGCAGTACTGCTCATGTGAAAAATACCGAGTAGCACCATGGTTCAGAACCCACATTAAATTGTTTGCCCCCCCATAACTGGCTGGGTAAGTCAGTTCGAAGGTCGGAAGAAGGCAACGGCATACCACCTCCAAACATGCCTAGTAAAGCACTGTGGTGTTCAAACCAATCTTCGGACTGTTGACTGCTTTACCTTTTTACATTCCATTACCTTTGTTTTGCTTCTATTAATGTTCATCTTATATACCCTCCTTTCAAGACACTTTCACTCCATTCAACTGCCCTTCTAGATGTGGCTTGGGTTCAAACCTAGGTCTCCAGCTTTGGGACAGTGGTTGCCTTAACCTCACCCCCGTCTGCCTCAAATTCCCAGAAGTTGCACACTACAGCTTTAGCACCTCTACAATTCATACCTCCTTGTGCCCCCCATTTTGAACATGACTGAAAGAACAGACAACACACCAATCTACATATATATTTCTACGCATTAATAGTGTACAGTTCATTTATTTCTCCGTAGAAGTAGTGATAACGTTTGATGTCATACAGAAATCTGAAATGACGTGTGTAAGAAGGTATGAATCGGGCAGTACAGCAGTAGTGTGCAACTTCTGCAAATTTGAAGCAGACGGAGGTGAGTACAGGTAGCCAAGTAGTTAAGGCGGCAGTTCTTTCCGACAAATCTGAAAGAATAGACAACTCACCATTCCGTATGTCTCGCACACATGTAAAAAGTCGCTATTGATGTGGTGTGGATGAAAGTGTTAACCCTAAATTTAGTAAGGATGAGACATGTCGGTAATCTGTTGTATTTTTGAGTGTACTACTTCCTGGTAACCAGTATTTCCCTAAAGTTCCTAGAAAATACTACTGTTGTACAATTCATTGTCTTATTGTATTTAAACTCTTATGTATGGCTAAATTCAAACATATAACAAGCAGTAACCTAAAAAAATGTGCTCTTACATGTTTATAACTTTCCTCAGCCAACCACTTCCATTTGTTACATTGTGCACATATTCTGTTTAAATTCTTTGATATCTCCCTATTCGTCAATCCAACATCCCTGTATTCTACAGATTTGTCGGTAAATAATCTGTGTTTACACTGTCTGCTGAACTATTTGTAATTATTAAAAAGTCCCCCGAGCTGATTACTTGCAGTACCAGAATGTACCATTCTGCTTCCAGAAACAGACCTTGGTCAGTCGGGCTGTACACGAATGATTCAATATGTAAGTACTAAGATGTGGACACGGGGTTAGTTGGTTTTGCACAAAATACGAATGCAGTTTTAATCCTTTATTTCATGATTACATCTAAAACTGTGTTCCTCTTAAAACAATTTAGTCATTATTCAGCACTGTTAAGAGACCTCAGTGACCTGAAATATCAGTGGTTCAGACATTTGTTTCAGCATTTTTAAATTTAACCGTGTTGTCAAAACTTAACATATCAATTTTAATGTACATCCTGTGAATTAATTTTGCATTATAACTGTTACAGACTACTGTTGAATGAAATATAAAAATAATTGTTAATACTCCTGTGTTTTTTGTGCATAAAGCAATAAAATATGTAAGCAACAGAATGGAGTCTTTGCATTTACAAAATTGTATTTTGTAGCATTTCATAGCAATGAAATATAAATGCAGAAGGAAACCGTAATGTGTTTTCCACATTTTGCAACTGCTGCATATAACAAGGACTTTTCTTTTTTGGTTGGGCTTTGCTTTTGTCAAAGAAGTTTCTCAGTTGGTACAATGCTGTGCAAATACTTAAGAAACTGGAGTTAAATTGTATAGAATTAAATTGAATCACCTCTACATATAAAAATGGATTGTATTTTTGTCCTTTGTGCATTCTTAAACCATTAATCCAATATTGTGAAGAAACTTTGACTTGTTACAGGGCAAAAACAAAAGTACACGACAATCCAAGAGTCAACAGAGTTTCAGCCGACCAGTTGCATGAAATAGTTTACATCTATAAACCTTTTAAAATTTTGAAGTACACGACAGTTCAGGAGGTATGATGTCATATACATTGAGATGTCTGGCATGACGTTTCATTACTTCTTACTACTAAAGCTATTCATGGTGCATTTTGCAAACGTAAAGTAGTATATAAAACGAAGAGCTTTTTCCCATGCAACATAGTACCAAAATTTCAGAGCAATCAATCAGGAACTTTAGGAGATTTGTGTTCAGAAACATTAACATTTTCTGAATAGAAACTTCAATTTCCATCCGTGTCCCATGTTTGGTCAAGTACCGTATTTACGCGAATATAGGCCACACTTTGTTTCCGACATTTTGGTTAGAAGAATTGTGCGGTCTATTTCAAGATTTTCCTCCTGACATTACAAATCATGAAGTTTCATGACATATACATGTATCATATGTTAGGATAAACTTAATACAGTAGCTATTCAACATCATTTCGCAAAACTTCACCAATGTGTTTATACAGCCATTTTGCTTTCGACACGGAGACTGATGCTAGACATGTAGCGATATAGCCTGTATCTGCGTGATCTGTTTGCGAAGTTTCAATCACCGACCTTTAGTTCTGAATGTGAAAATATTTTGCTAGCACCCACCTACTTAGAGAGACATGACCAGCCCAATAAAATAAGAGAAATCAGATTGAAAACGGAACGATTTAGGTGTACTTTCCTCCTGCGTGCTATTAGAGAATGGAACGGTAGAGAAAAGTTATGAAAGTGGTTAATGAACCCTCTGCCAGGCACTTGAATGTGATTTGCAGAGTATCTATGCAGATGTAGATATACATGTATCGAATGTCCCCACTTGGTATCGACAGCTGTTTCAGCACAACCCATTTATTGTTATTCTTATCAAACATAAAGTGGATGTACATAACACACAGAGTACAAAACTGCAGAAATTCTGTGTGTGCCTAAAGTCTAGATCAGCAGAAAGGCCTTACTATACTTATGTGACAATGTTGGCACTGGTCGCTGTACATGCTGGGAGTCACTTGTTTCTTTCTTTGCGTGAAGTGAGACAGTCATGTTCTGACAAAAAATTTTATGACACATTAGCCAAAAGTAAATATTGAAGTATGTAGGAAAAATAGAGCACATAGAAACTACATGTATTTTGAAAATGAAATTGACTTGGAAATGATTAAATACATAAATATGCTCACCAGCCAGGTTGGGCACTATCTGTGGAACATGGAATTAATAATGGTAATGAACTAACGATCACTTTATCAGGCGTGGCACAACGGAAGTTGTGATACACATGTTCCACAGTACAACACTTTCTGAATTTACTGACTTACAGGTAACAAATTAAAAATAATTTAGAAAATAAACGTATTTAACAGGAAATTTTTGTTTATTGGAGGTAAGTAACATACATAACAATTGTCACCTCAGATTAACACTTACTCACCTGTACAGCGTACATTCAAACTTGACCATATTCTTGTCTCCTTTAGACCCACCACATAAATTCTGCAGAATTCTTTAGATGTACTTCCAGACAATAGTTCATATACCAGAGGACCAACTATGCTGTTCCTCCAAACTTCAATGTACACTTCTTGATTGTACAGTCAGACTTCTTCTCCTTACTAAAGTTACTATATAAAAAAGTGAGAGAACTGAGTCTTAATCTGTAGTCATTAACTACTAAATAAATGTAGCCCACAATTTCAGTTGAATGAAATACAATGGGATTTATTTCCCAAAAGTACAGTTAGACACTTCATACGACTGTGTCTTAGCATGAACTTCCACAGCCATTCCAACAGTAATGACAAAAGCCAATCAACTTAACATAACAAAGATTCCACGATTCTTTTTCTTCCATATACGTTATCCATGCAGTATCTATGATTAAAATAAAATCGCTACCACTTGCTACTTACAGGCTGCCCAGCACCTAAACAGAAAAGAGATCTGGGGCAGTATTTGACCTCTTACCTGCTAATTATCTTTTGTTCATCTGGCATAGATACAGACAGATATGTGGTGTAAATGGTTACACTACAGCTTTGATCATCTTGCAGTCAAATTAATATGGAGTTATCAAACAATTTATCAGAACAGGTACTGGTCAATTGCAGCACATTAACAACATCGAAATATAAACCAAACAACAAGACAATATGCAATCGACAAACAATTCAAAAAATATAAAATGTAATCAAGATTTTTATCTTTAATTAATTATAAATTTTCTTTAGTGCCAGCTTTCAGTAACAAGAAATTATTTTGAAGTTTTGATGCTAGTGTTGCCTAACCAAATTAATGAAATGGTTATGAATTTTAACTTTTGGAAAATAAATTTAACTAGCTTATATGCCCGTGCTTCGCAACGGTTGTTAAAGAAGGGCCTATGTATATAATGGTTTTTAGGGTTTCGGACCTAGGTCAGCAAAAACAGAATCCTTGTTGGATCGTTCTGTCAATACACTCAGTATTCCTAGTTAAGATGTCAAATTTAAGTAGAAGTAATTGTCAAAAACAATGAATGTTCATAATGTTTTTCATACAAAACGTGAAATTAAGTCCGTACTCCGGAACGATATAAATTCAATGTTATGTTATGTTCATAAAGTTAACATTGCGGTGTGTAATTCTCTGTTTGAAGTAAACTTCTGAAAACACTTCTATCTTTGAGATGATAAATAGTAATAATTAAATCACCCACACCAACTAATCGAAGTATGACTGTGACTGTAGTGTAGCGCTCTATTATTCATTTGTTAGCCTATCTGCATTTTCAACTTTGTCTCTGTCGATCGCCGGTAAAGTATTGAGGAAAACGCGCCGAGAAGCTAAAACTTATATATATGATATTATACGTTGTTATTCTCAATTTTGTTACACATTGCAACAGCAGCACCGAAAGCAGCTGGCAAATTACATTTCTGAAAACGATATTGGATAAGTGTGAATATTGATTTGTAACAGTTTTCACAAATATATTCTTGAATAGGAATTTGGAATGAATTGTAAGACTGTGTGTATCATGAGACTTTATACAAAAGAGTTTCGCGTGAAAGTGCTGGTCATAATGACATGTGACAACAACAGATGTATCTGATTCGGTAAAATTTTACTTTCTATCCTGGCGGCCTCGTGTCTTTATGTTGGCAACATCAATAGCACGATATAAAATCGTTGCAAAGATGACCGAACCACATAGAGTGTAAATAAATACTGCTGTTCTTGCTGTATGCTTGATTTCACGACAAAATATTTGCGTGTCACGCGATTGGCTTATGACGATGTCATATGATTCTCGTTATTCAACATCTGTTGCCAACATTATCACAGTAGGCCGCCGGGATATGAGTAGGACTACGTCGCATAGTTTTTATTGACCCAGCTGTCAAACTATAACACCTTTCACATCAGATAGTGTCGCGGCATTGATCTCTATACTCTCTGGATGTTGAACTTCAGTTTTCTTAGCATGCCAGCCATAGATATTCATATTTAGTTTCTTGTCAAATTCAAACATCACTGCTAAGAAGCATTTAAAGAAAAAGAGAAGAAAATATGTTTCGATTCCTTTCTCATATCAGCCTGCAACATCGAATTTGGAATTAAATTTCAAATCAAGAGGTAAGCAAGCAATTCTTTGTCACGTAATAACCGATGGAAACTCATTTGCCAAATTTAAACATGGCGGACAATGCGAAATCGTTTTATTGCATATTTTGCGAATTTTTGCTCGTCACACTCACCCACTGGCACGCACCATGACCAAACTCCCTTACTAACATCATTAGACCAAGGGCTATCTACCACCACAACCACGAGTGGGAGGCAGTATGTGGTCATGGAGAAAAGTCTGTCAGCACATACACACACAAGCCTTTTATATATAGATATTGATTAGCTTGGCACTGTTCTTCAATTATTTCTCCGATTGTTCTTTTTGCACCGACACTCAGTTTTCATTTCACTAGACAGGATAGGACCTTACACAGGTTAGGACACTTTGTCCAGTTTGAATTGTTACTTATTATTTCAATTACTGTCAGAAACACTAGGCACGTGAATTCTGGGTAAAAGGCACACAAATTTCCTAAAGTTTTGTGTGGTGGACAATATTGGAGTTCTTACTTTTCATCCTAATTGTTGAGGAGCTGGCCAAACTTGAACAACAATGCTGAAGTTAAAATGCGAGCACATTTCCATTTAATGAGAAATTACAAGGCAGGAACTTGATGCAATTAAAGACTGCGACATCTGCCCTCGCTCTGCACTGGATAACGTGCCACAAACTTTGTACTCCACCAACGAAGGCCTAGTAACATCGAATGTGGCACTGCATGTTCCTGTGCCTTAGCTATCGCCCCTGTTACTTCAAGTGGCAGCACACGACTCCCTCTCTTTTAGCACCCCAGTGGGCATTTGAATTGCGGCTATGAATAAAGTGAATGGAAAGGGGAAGGAAGGATAAAAAAGAGCTGTAGAGCAGTGTGGGGACAGAGTGGAGGGGATTTGAAATGATAAGAATAAGAAAAGATAAAAATAGGGGGAAAAAAAGGAAATAAAAGTTGGGAAAAATAGTAAAAAATAAAAAGTAATTAATAAAAGGGATATTGTTAAGTGGTGACACAGTTGCAAGGAAAACATGAGATATAGGATAATGAGTGGGGAAGGAAGAGGGGGACGGGTATAAGATGCAGGGATGGGAAGTTATCTTGGGTTGAGGCCAGGATGGTTGCACGACTATAGAATGTGTTGAAGGGACAACTCCCATCTACGTAGTTCAGAAGAGCTGGTGGTGGAGGAGAGGATCTCGATGGCTCGGGTAGTGAAGCAGCCACTGAAATCCAGAGTGCTGTGCTCAGCTGCATGCTATGCCATAGGGTGATCCATCTTGCTTTTTGCACGGTTTTGGTGGTGACCATTCATCCTGACAGGCAGCTGGTTTGTCATCATAATAATATAAAATGCTGTGCAGAGTTGATATATAACATGGCTGCTTTCACAGGTGGCCTGATGGGGTAGGATCAGTCTGTAAGAGGACTGGAATAGAAAGTGCTGGGTGGGTGGATTGGGCGGGTTTCGCATGGGGAGGGGGGAGGGGGGTCTTCCACAGGGATATGATCCCTGGGGGCAGGATTGGTGGTGTGTGGGGATATGGTACAGGAAATCTGTTTGCGGACTAGGCCAGGAGGATAATGTCTGTCTGTGAAGGCCTTTGTGAGGCCTCTGGCATAATGGGTAAAGTTGGTAAGGCTGTATGGGAGGCATTTTTTATGTGGAATGGATGGCAGCTATCAAAGTGCAGGTGCTGTTGGTAATTAATAGGTTTTATGTGGACGGAGACGTCGGTGAGGTGGAGGTTAACATCCAGGAAGGTGACTTGGTGGGTTGAGAAGGGGGGTTGGGGGAGAAGGAATTGAGGTTGTGAACGAATGAGGATAGGGTGTCCTGACCCTGAGTCCAAATCATGAAAATATCATCAATGAACCCGAACCAGACAAGGGGTTTGGAGTTTTGGGAGGCTTGGAAGGTTTCCTCTAGACAGCCCATAAATAGGCTGACATGTCTTTTAATCGTCAATTAACGAAGTTAACTTTTTAAATAACAGAGTAACTTTTAACTTAATTTTAAACAACATTAACGGACTCTTTGATCCGTTACTTTTGTACCACTTTTTATGACAAAAGTCTTGCCGCGTAAATTATGCTCATTTTAGCGCAGGCTATATGTCTTGCGTATTGCACAGCTTTAGCCAATGCCTTATTTAAGTGGCATTCAGAAAAGGTTTGGACCTCTTCTGGACGATTAACAATGCCAGCTTGCTGCGACTTTTCATCCAAAGTTCCGGCTGATATGGCTGGAAATGTATCACAGCATTCGCGTGGAAGCTGTAAGACGATGCATGCAGGAAAACGTAAAAGTTGTACTAATGCAAGAAAGCACCGAAACTTCGAAGGACAAAGACAATTTAAGTGGTGGTGACAGAAGCAGCAACAGTGAGGACGAAGAGCTAGATTTTTGTTACTCATTCTAAACACAAGCCTACAGGCCATAGACATTTAAGAAGTAAGGTGGAAAGTCTAATGAAGATGTGACTGGACATGAAATCCGACTCATTTAACGATGCGGCCTTTCTTGGGGAAAATATTTTAGTAAATCTTTTTATTAAATGTAATACTGGTATACCATCAAGTACTGCAATTGAACTTTTTTCCGTGGTAAAAGATATTTTGACACCTAAACGTGCCTCAGTGTCAGACGAGAATTTTAATATGCTTATGTTTATTAAAGGCAATATGCACCTTATGGCAAATGACATTCAGTGAAATTATATATTTTGAGTCTCCTGTAAAATATATTTTATTGCTAAATAATTATTACTAAAAAAACTCGGAGGCAGAGTCAATATCATTCAGAAACTTGCAGGCTCTACCTGGCGAAGCAATGCTACGACACTTTGCACTTCCTCCATGGCTCTAATCCACAGTGTTGCAGAATACTGCGCACCTGTATGGGCTAACAGTTTGCACGTCAACAAAGTAGATGTTCGCCTAAATGACACCTTGCGAACAATAACTGGAACGTTGAGACCTACTCCTACGCCATGGCTCTCTCTGCTGGCAAATATTGAACCTCCGTCACTTCGCAGATAACATGCAATCCAAAGAGAAATGGAAAATATTGCTGCTGACATCACACTTCCCATACACGCTGATCTGAATGGCCCGACACAATTAATGTCTAGAAATCTCTTCTGGAACTGCTCGTCGAACAATCGGAACACCGTAACAGAATGGAAACACCTATGGCAGCAAGCAAATGTTCACAATGGACACCTCATTAAGAACCCGGCTGATCGTGTTCCTGGTTTCAACCTCCCTCGAAGAACCTGGGTGGCATTAAATAGACTGAGAACCGTTGTTGGACGGTGCAACGAGCTGATGGCCAAGTGGGGCTACGTGGACGATTCTCACTGTGACTGCCCCCCAGGGGGCCCACAGTTCTTTTGTGGGTAGGTGTGTGGCGCGCATGGGGCCCCGAACCGGAGCAGCCTTTCTTCTGCCCCAGGCTGCTTCACTGTCCCTCCCGGTTTATGCCTTCGCCCGGAGACGGGCATATTTAGTGAGATACGGTGGTTCTTGTTGTGGTTTTTCTTCCTTCGTTCCTTCCTTTCTTACCCTTCGTTTTCTGTCTTTCTCTCCTTGAACTCTCCTAGCCTTCTTCTCCTCATTCGTCTCCGCCTCGGCATTTGAGACACTTCTTTCCTTCTTTCTCTTCCTTTCCTATCCTCTTCTTCTTTCCTCCCTGTGCGTGTCTGAAGGCCGACCCACGCATTATCGTGCGTAGCAGGTGACGGGGTAACGCGTAATTCCCCGCCCCGGGTAGACAAGTAAGGCACGTACGTACCCCCTGGTAAAGGCCAGGCCCAGGGAGGGGTGATTACCCGAGCTGGTACCTTCCGAACGTGCCGATTGGTCCCTCCGTCAGTTCTCGGGAGGTGTGAACAATCACCTAAGGCGGGTAAGCCCTCGGAGAGGGCCCCCACTAGGAAGGAGCGCGCCATCGGAGACGCCGGTAATCACGGGGGACACTTCCGCGATGACTTCCTTATCTTCTTTCGTGACGTTGACCCATAAACGTAAGTTAGACTCGCCTCAGCCTAAAAAGACTCTGCCTAATGTACCTAAATTTCTGGTTGTCTCTCGCACCGACGGAAAGGATTTCAATTCTGTCAATCCTTTCGTTATACAGAAAGGTGTAGATGCAATTGCTGGCCCTGTTAAAACCTGTTCACGTCAGCGCAATGGCACATTGTTGCTGGAAGTGGAAAGTGCCTTCCAAGCCCAAAAACTGATACGTACTACGTTGTTGCACACTTTTCCGGTTAAGGTCGAAGCGCACCGCACACTCAACTCGTCACGGGGGGGTAGTCTTCACGAGATCCCTTGACGGGTTGTCTGATGAAGATATCCAATCGTATATGTCCGATCAGGGTGTGACAGCCGTCCACAGGGTCATGAAAAAGGTCGATAACCATCTGACACCGACTCGTACTGTGTTTTTGACGTTTGACAAAGTTGACCTCCCGTCGAAGGTCAAAGCAGGGTATGAAGTCATCTCCGTCCGCCCTTATGTACCTAACCCAACGCGCTGTTTTCAGTGCCACAGGTACAACCATACCCGTGAACATTGCCCAAATGCAGCAAAGTGTGTCACTTGTGGTAGGGACGCCCATGAGGGGGATTGCCCACCTCCGTCCCCTCACTGCCTAAACTGCAACGGTGACCATGCGGCTTCCTCTCGCGACTGCCCTGTATACAAGGATGAGAAGGTAATCCAGCAAATTCGGGTTACGGAGAAGGTATCGACATCTGCCGCTCGTAAGTTGTTGGCGAGTAGAAAGCCCACTGTCCTCCCAGCGGGTACATACAGTAAGGTACTCACCTCAACTCGACCTACCAAGGATTCCAGTACCCAGACATGTGACTTCACTTTCGCTGACACAGTTGTGCGATCCGCCAGCCCGAAGATTGCCCGTTCCACGTCCCCACTCCCTCCTGCTGCTTCTAGGGTGCAGTCTTCGTCAAACTCTAGTAAACCGCGGGCACCTAAACAAGATGCCCGGACCTTGAAAAAGGAACCCGTCCGTGAGGATTTTCTGCGTTCTCAGGCTTCCCAACCGTCAACTGCCTCTTCCCGCCATCACTCTTCCAGAAGAGCTGACAAGAAAAAGAGTTCCTCTCCTTCCCCGCCGAGGCGTGACCCATCTGTCACGCCGTCCAACAGTTGCCGGCCTCGGCCGTCTTCTGTTTCACCGGGACGCTCCGTTTGCCGGGCGCCCTGCCCTTTACCGGCGGTGGAAACTGCCCCTCCTGATCAACTCAGGGAGGTGGCAGGCGCGTCGGTCGAACCAATGGAACATGACCCTTTGCCCCCAGACAGCGATAGCAGTGCTCCCTCGAAATCCGGTCCTCAGCGGCCGTCGAGGTGACCCCGCTCGCTACTTGGTTTTTATCCTTATTTCTTCTCTCATTTTTATCATGGCGCTCCTTCAATGGAACATTCGCGGCATTCGTTCTAATCGGGAGGAGTTAAAACTACTCCTTCGATTGCACTGCCCGCTTCTAGTCTGCCTCCAGGAAACTAAGTTGCGTCCACGTGATCGTGCAGACTTTCCACACTACACCTCTGTGCGGTTCGACCTGCCACCCGTGGAAGGTGTCCCAGCCCATGGAGGGGTTCTGATGCTCCTTCGAGACGACGTCTATTTCCATCCCATTTCCTTGCACACTCACCTACAGGCAGTTGCCGTCCGCATCACCTTATCCACATTTACCTTCTCCCTCTGTAATATATATTCGCCATCGTCATCTGCCCTTACTAGGGCAGATGTGCTAAACCTTGTTGACCAGCTCCCTTCACCTTTCGTGTTGGTAGGCGATTTTAATGCCCACCACCCCCTATGGGGCTCTCCGGCACCTTGTCCGAGAGGCTCCCAAAAGGTGGACATTCTCCACCACCTCGATCTTGTCTGCCTCAACACCGGTGCACCGACCTTCCTTTCTGACACAACACACACTTATTCCCATATAGACCTCGCAATATGCACTCCTCAGCTTGCCGGTCGGTTTGAGTGGTATGCACTTTCTGACACGTACTCGAGTGACCATTTCCCTTGTATCATCCACTTCCTACATCATTCCCCATCTCCACGTCCCACCAGTTGGAACATTTCTAAAGCTGACTGGGGGCTTTATTCTTCCATGGCTGTTTTTCACAATCAGAATTTTCCCAACTGTGACAGTCAGGTCGAATACCTCACAGAGGTTATTCTCACTGCTGCTGAACGTTCCATACCTCGTACATCCTCTTCTCCACGTCGTGTCCAGGTCCCTTGGTGGACTGCAGCCTGCCGCGACGCGCTTCGAGCCCGGCGCCGTGCTTTACGCACCTTCCGCCGCCACCCAACTTTGGAGAATTGCATCAATTACAAACGTATGAGAGCGCAGTGCCGTCGTATCATAAACGACAGCAAGAAAGCTTGCTGGACTGCTTTTACTAGTTCTTTTAACCGTTTTACTCCCTCCACGGTTGTCTGGGGTGGCCTACGCCGTTTGTCCGGCATCAAGGTCCACTCCCCGATTCCTGGCCTGACCGTGGAGAACGCAGTCCTCGTGGACCCAGCTGATGTTTCAAACGCATTGGGTCGTTTCTTTGCGGAGGTTTCGAGCTCTGCCCATTACCACCCTGCCTTTCTCCCTCGCAAACAGGTAGAGGAGGCACGGCCGCCTTCTTTCCGCTCTTTTAATCGTGAAAATTATAACGTCGCCTTCACCATGCAGGAGCTAGATCGTGCTCTCGCCCTGTCCCGGTCTTCTGCTCCCGGGCCCGATTCCATTCATATTGAGATGCTGAAGAACCTCTCTCCTGCGGGCAAGTGCTTTCTTCTTAGTACCTACAATCGCATATGGACTGAAGGTCATGTTCCCACAAGTTGGCGTGAAGCCATTGTTGTCCCCATCCCCAAACCAGGGAAGGACAAACACCTTCCTTCCAGTTATCGCCCCATTTCTCTGACGAGCTGCGTCTGTAAGGTGATGGAACGCATGGTTAACGCTCGGTTGGTCTGGCTCCTCGAATCTCGCCGCTTCCTGACTAATATCCAATGCGGTTTTCGTCGACACCGCTCTGCTGCTGACCACCTCGTTACGTTGTCGACCTTCATTATGAACAACTTTCTAAAGAAGCGTCAAACAGTAGCAGTGTTCTTTGACTTGGAGAAGGCATACGATACCTGTTGGAGAGCGGGCATTCTCCGCACATTGCACACATGGGGCCTTCGGGGCCGCCTTCCTCTTTTCATTCAAGCGTTTTTGGCAGATCGCAAGTTCCGGGTACGGGTGGGCTCTGTTTTGTCAGATACCTTTTGCCAGGAGAATGGGGTACCACAGGGCTCCGTCTTGAGTGTGGCGCTCTTTGCCATTGCAATCAATCCGATCGTAGATTGCCTTTCAGCCGACGTCTCCGGATCTCTTTTTGTTGACGATTTCGCAATTTATTGTAGCGCCCAGCGGACGTGTCTCTTGGAGCGTTCTCTCCAACGCTGTCTTGACCGTCTATATTCCTGGAGCATCGCAAACGGCTTCCGATTCTCCACTGAGAAAACTGTGTGTATCAATTTCTGGAGATACAAGGAATTTCTTCCACCTTCTCTACGTCTCGGCCCTGTTGCTCTCCCTTTCGTGGAGACTACAAAATTCTTGGGACTCATGTTGGATCGGAAACTTTGCTGGTCCACACATGTGTCCTACCTGGCTGCCCGTTGTGCCCGATCCCTTAACGTTCTTCGTGTCCTCAGTGGCACATCATGGGGAGCGGATCGTACCGTCCTGCTTCACCTTTACCAGGCCATTGTTCAGTCGAAGCTCGACTATGGAAGCCTTGTATACTCTTCAGCACGGCCGTCGATTCTCCGCCGTCTCAACTCTATCCACCATCGTGGATTACGTCTGGCGACTGGTGCATTTTATACCAGCCCTGTTGAAAGTCTGTATGCCGAGGCTGCTGTATTACCCTTGACCAATCGACGTGACATACTCTTGTGTCGGTACGCATGCCGCCTGCGGTCGATGCCCAACCATCCATCTTACCGATTATTTTTTGACGACTCACTCGATCGCCAATATCAGTTGTCTGCGATTGCCTTGCTTCCACCGGGAGTTCGGTTTCGCCGCCTACTACAGCGGCTCGATTTTACCCTTCCTTCCACCCTTCGGTTGAGCGAAAGCCCATTGCCACCGTGGCATCAGGCCCAGGTTCACACACACCTCGAACTTAGTTCGCTCCCCAAGGAGAGCACTCCGGATTTGGTATTCCGCTCGAGGCTTGTCGAACTCCGTTCGCGGTTCGATAATGCCGTATTTATTTACACTGATGGTTCCAAGAGCACTGCCGGTGTCGGATCTGCCTTCGTCGTCGGGGACAACCGTTTCCAATACAAGCTCCCTGACCGGTGCTCGAACTTCACGGCTGAGCTTTTCGCCCTCCACCAGGCCGTTTTGTATACCTGCCGCCACCGCCACCCTTTCTATGCCATATGTTCTGACTCCCTTAGTGCCCTGCAGAGTCTTAAGGACCCTTTCTCGAACCATCCTCTCGTGTATCGGATCCAACGCTCCCTCCAGTTGCTGGCGGATGACAGCTGTCACGTTTCTTTCCTGTGGGTCCCTGGCCATGTGGGTGTGCCCGGGAATGAGGCCGCCGACACAGCAGCCAAGGCAGCAGCTCTTTTGCCTCGCATGGCTACCTTTTGCGTCCCATCGGAAGATGTTCAACGGGCTCTTCGCCGGAGTATCGTGTCGCAATGGCACAGTGTGTGGCTTTCACTGTACAACAATAAATTGCGAACTGTCAAACCGATCCCGACCGCTTGGAGGACATCCTCACGCCCCTCTCGGCGGGAGGAGGTCATCCTGGCTCGGTTGCGGATCGGTCATTGCCGTTTCAGCCACCGTCACTTGCTATCCGCCGAACCTGCACCGCTATGCTCCTGCGGTGAACTGCTGACAGTGCGACATGTTTTACTGACTTGTGTTAATTTTAATCATCTCCGTGTAGCCCTTCACTTTCCGTCTACTCTGGAGGAAATTTTAGCTGATGACACACGAGCAGCTGCTCGAGTTTTGCGTTTTATCAACTTGGGCAACTTATCCAAGGATATTTAACTCCTTTAATTGTCTTTTATCTTTCATTTTTAGCCTCTTGTTGATGTTCTGACAGTCACCATTTTTTTGAGATCATAGCGAATCTACGTTCTTGGCTGGGCGCTAATGACCATAGAAGTTGTGCGCCCTAAAAACCACAAAAAAAAAAAAAAAATCACTGTGACTGCGGCAAAATACAGATGATGCAGCACATATTTGATTGTAAAATTCATGGTTTTTGGAACGGCTCGCTGGAGGATCTGCATAGACTTGCAGAGACTGCCATTTATTGGCTTTGTAATTTAATAGTTTCCGTTTAGTTGTAAATTATTTTGACAAATTTGTGTTCCCTTTAATTCTTAATTTATAAGCATTGTAATAAGTATAACTCATTTCATAATGAATAATGTTTTGTTAGATTTGTATGTCAATTTAGTTTCTCGTTTTGAATGTGTCTAGTACTGTAAGGCATCTGGCATATCGAACGCAAAGTAAATAACTAAAAATTATACGTAAAAATAGATGAAGTCCACTTACCAGGCGAAGGAGCACAGGTAGTGATAGCAACAAATAAACACACACACACACACACAAAGGCAAGCTTTCGCATCCTAGCTGCTTCGTCAGGCAGAAGGAAAGGAGAGGGAAAAGGAAATGATGAGGGTTTTAAGGGAGTGGGTAAGGAGCCATTCCAATCCAGGAAAGACTTACCTTGGGGGGAAAAAAGGAAGGTAAACAAATACACACACACACCCACACATTTACACAGACTCCTTACCCACTCCCCTTAAAACCCTCATCATTTCCTTTTCCCTCTCCTTTCCTTCTGCCTGACGAAGCAGCTAGGCTGCGAAAGCTTGTGTGTGTGTGTGTGTGTGTGTGTGTGTGTGTGTGTGTGTGTGTGTGTGTTTATTTGTTGCTATCACTACCTGTGCTCCTTCGCCTGGTAAGTGGACTTCATCTATTTTTTACGTATATTTTTCCTGTTAGGAATTTTCCTCTATAATATTCGTAACTAAAAATTATGATTTATATATTACTGGAACACTATATAGTGGCAGCTGGCCGTGAGCGTAAACAAATGACAAACAAACATTCTTTTTATTCAACAAGAAAAATCATTTCAAAGAACAAGAGTGTTTTCTCCCAAAGCATATGATTTTTGCGCAGGCTATTTTACACTGTAGTATGTGATTAGACAATGTATGTTTTTGCACTCACGGCCATCTGCCACAATAGAGTGGCCGAGTAATACTAGTTTTTATTTATATTCCAAGCCCTATTTAAACTTGTGTATCCAAAAATTGTTCTTAAATATTAGGTAGGGCAATATGATTTTTTAAAATTCCTAATTTCAATAATAATACAACATAAATATATATTTTCGTGGCTGCACAATACTGTTACAAGTTTACGATTAACGTTAACTTCCGTTAAATTGTCCGCAGAGTAACACTTTAACGTTTAACGAAGTTAACTTTTTTTTATTAATGGTGCCTAGCTCTGTTTGAGAGTTTAATGTTACATGCAAGTGACTTTTTATAGCATAAAATTATCAAGCAGAAAAATCTCAAATCACAAAACAATATATGTTACACTGCATGACAATAATATAACTGAAACATAAAATGAATTCAGAATAATTTATTTACTATAAATAACATGAATCGGTAGCAAGATTGCTGCAGGGTGAACATATATGGTGTGAAAAAAACAGCAGCGTATAATGAACTTCACGTATGACTTGATACAGTTTTTCACAAATGTTCAGTTTTCAGTTAAGTTCTCCATCCACTCTCTTCAAAAAGACAGGTTTGGCAATCAAGAGGACTGAAGCAGGAGTAATTCTTGTTGGTCTCTTTCTCACTGATACAAAGCACATCAGTTCCTCCTCGAATCCAGTATGGGTATTTGTGGTTTGTGGGCAGAATTATTCTGAATTCATGGGGTTTCTATTCTTTTTGTATACAGTCATAATACAAATAAGGTGGTGGTTGTTGTTGTTGGGTTTTATAGGGGACAAAACTACTAGGTCACCAGTCCCTACGAATAAGGGCTCAAAGCCTTAATGTCATTCATAATAAATATAAGCACTCATTAATCCTAAAAATAAAATATTTAGTTGTTACAGTAATTTTGGTCACAGATAAAACACTGCATCATGGATTCAATAGTGGCAGCACACAGACTTTTGAACTGTGTTCTAAGAAAACAGATGACTAGACAGTGCTTGTAGTTTTCCTGCAGGAGAGGGTTAAGGAAATTCTATCTCTGCACTTTCCCTTAAAAAATTTGTTAAAATCCCCACATACTACTAACAGTTTTTCATAACTTTTGAGTCTTCTCAAAACAAGATAAAGGTACCTGAAAAATTCACTAATATTGCTATCACTTGATGGTTAATTGTATAGTTACAAGTGTAATCAACTTTTCTTTTGTAATTTTATAAACAATGTTTAATAACTTCAATCTAGGTTTGTGTTGACATATATACAGCTTCAATTATTGCATATGAGACAGCTGATATTTCAACTATTTTACAATTTGTCTTCATTGTCAGATATATTTTGTCTGAAATTAAACCGGCTAGAAAGTTTGACGTTCCCCATTCATCACAAATGTGATGCAAAAAATGTCACTAGAAATGCTTAAGGATCTTTACTTGACAGTGTAGATAAATTTATTTCTTAGAGTTACAATGGTGCAGATGTTATGAATCGTTGTCATCCAGGTGTACAGACTCTTCTGAAAGAACACTGTAAAATTACACATTTTGTTCTTTTTTATGTCTATAAATTGAATCTAATTTTAGTTCTAGCAACATGTCAGAATACGGACGTTATAATTTTTTTGATAATGTTGGTAGCAGTCCCAGTTTTTATCACAGTTCTTTACAGCAAACAGCAATGCTAACTGACAAAGCAAACAAGAAATTCCCTCGTGTACCACACAAGAAGGAATTTTAAAACGAGCTGTGCAAGTTGTGTACAAAAATAGTGTTGCTTGTAGAATGCCTGGAGTAAATTGAGCTTATATATCTTAGTAAACTACCACAATTACTCCAGCACGAGGGCTCCACCAGGAATTCGAGCACCCAGCATTTCAGTTTTGGTTGTCTGTATTCAGTAATGTTATGCCACATGTTGACATATAATCAATTACAAAAAAGAGCAGTTGGCCCACTGCCTGTATGACAAGGCGTAGAACATTTTAAAACATCCATACAGAATACCTGAGATGGTATCACAGACAAAGATTTGCTGTATTGTGTGAAGAGACTGAGGCAAGAAAAAAAAATTCTGAAAACTGTTGCTGCAACTGGTTTGATACAATTATTACTCAAGTTGATTAACGCTTTGGCTTCACAGGGCATCTAGTCTCTGCAATGTTATTTTATTCTGTTTATTTATAGAGAATATGTTTTATATGCAGGTCAATTTCCAAAAATGTTTCTGCACAGATCTTGTGAAATATATGCCTTTGCTGAATACAATAACCTAAGAACGAAGCTTCAGATACAACATGCGAGGAATGAGTTTATAACTCTTAAAGCTGCTGTTCCACTTCTGCAAGTGAGGCTATCGGCGCAATAGTGGCCTAACCCACATTTTCTGAAAAAATAAGATATTCACACAGAACATCACTTTACGGACTACCATTACATCCTACAATTGCCAGACTTGTATTCGGATACCACAGATGATGTGGCAGTGTCAGATGTTGTTTATGCACCATGCAGTGCCATACAAAATGGGGCGCAATAGTGGCCTATGCCACATATGCCACTATTCCGCTGCGTATCCATAGTGAGTAGGCCGATGGGGCAGCACACAATACGTCACACAGCACGTGACAGCTGGAGGAGGACGCAGCTGCAGTGTAGACTCACAGTATTGTGGACGACACATCGCTGAATGATCATTAGTCTGTGTACTACAAAACGACATGTGCAGTAGCCCTAGTGACTACTCAAAGCCGCACTGCGAGGTAAGGATCGTGTTATGTTCCCTCGTTGGACTCCTGTGATTTAATATGGACACCGGTGCAGATATGGAACATTTACGTTTCAGACCTGTTTGATCGGACACTACTACCAATGTCTCAGACGTGGAATGTCTATCTGGTCAATTTATCCAGCATGCAAGTGGTACAGCGGATGAGTTACGTGTCATGTTAGCCGAGCCCAATCTACCCAGTACATCGAAGGATACCACAGCCACTACGTCTACCATGAATGTATTGGGGGGGGGGGGGGGGGGGGAATCGTAGTACTGGTGCCGTAATTGCACCACAATGAGGAAGGAAACGAGTCCAGAATGCACACCTTTGGGCACGCAACATTCGGAAAGAAAAGCGATCGAAAGGGGAAAAATACATTAATGTGAAGGGAAATGTAGTGCCAAGGAAATGTCCCACGCTCAGAGCATGCCCGTGTCAGAAGGAATGTGGTTGACATTTTTCACCTGGATGCCAGAAACATATATTTGACTTGTTCTATGCACTAGGTAGTTTCGACTTGCAGTCAGCATACAATTTTTCTATGGTGAAGGTAATCCCTATGGCATGCACGTATTCCTCTGGTACTAGACAGTCGCGACGAGGAACCACACGCCTATACCATTTGCCTAATCAAGAGGGAGTGAACATGAAGGTGTGTAAAACATTCTTTAGGAAAATTTTACAGACATAAAGATTACAAGGATTCTTTCACACAAAGTGCAGCACCAGACCCCACAAATCGACAAGCGAGGCGCATGCCCTGCTAAAAACAAAACACCAGTAGCAGTAGAGAACTTCATAAAACAGTTCCCTGCATATCGAAGCCATTATGTACGAATAAATGAAACAGTGGATCGGAAGTATTTGAAACCAGACCTGAGTATGAGGGTTATACGATTTATATAAAGCCGAGCATGATGATCCGGTCTCATACTACGTATTTGGTCAGATATTTAATACTAAATTTAATGTCCTTTCATCCCCCTGTAAGCGATTCATGCCGTAAATGTGACCTCTATAACATCAAACATGCTGCAGCTGACACCGCAGAAGAGAAGGGTAAATGGGAATGTGAAAGAGAGTTGAATCAACGAAAGGCAGAGGCGGGCGGACGGGTATGAATTGCGATGCAGCAGAAGGAAGGCATCAGGACAACGATATGACCGTGATTGCTTTCGATTTGATGAAGACTTTACCGACACCGGTACTTACGACTGGTATCTGTTACTACAAGCGGCAATTGTGGACCTGCTCCCTTGGAATACACGACCTATGCACCAAGAAAGCTACCATGCGTGTATGGAGAGAGGGCGAAGCATCCCGATGACCACAAGAAATTGGATCGTGTCTCATGCATTACATTAAACATTACATCCAAACAACGCGACTGATTATGTACTCGGATCAATGTGGCAGGCAAAATCTGAATATAAAAATGGCCTTACTGCATGAAGACTTCACACCAGAAGTAATCCACCATAAATTCCTAGTCAGTGGCACTCATACCTACCATGTGACCAGGACTTCCTAAGAATAGGAAATTTCACCCAAACATATACACACCCTCTGACTGGATGAATGTCATTATCACTGCACGAAAACAACAAACCTTCACCACTATACCGATGATAAGGAATGATTTCAAGTCCACAGTATGTTTAAGAGATATAATAATGGAAAGTCCAGGTTGGAATAAATAATATAGTGAGGACAGTTTACAACTCACCGCAAAGACGTGGCGACGAGCTGCGACAGGCACATACAAAAGACACACACATACAACACATTCAGCTATCGGGTATGGCCTTCTTCAGAAAGAAGGCCATGGCCGATAGCTGAATGTGTTGTATGTGTGTGTCTTTTGTATGTGCCTGTCGCAGCTCGTCGCCACGTCTTTGCGGTGACTTGTAAACTGTCCTCACTATATTATTTGTATGTTTAAGAGAGAAACATACGTAACCGTAAAGTGTTGACACAAAATACCAGGGTACAATGGTTCAATATTCAGTGGCTTCATTATAGCATCCTGTCCCCATATCATGTTTTATAAATACTCCAATGATCCAGATGTCCCGTTTGGTGACGGCAGTTTTGCTAAGCGAGAGTCGATAATAATTGAGACTCTGGACGTGCTATATCCCAGGGGACGCACTATTAGCGCGTTGAAAAAGACCAATTTAATGAGCTTGCTGCAATTTGTACCCCCAGTGTACCATGGTTATTACCATAACTTTAAGACATCTGCACAGCCTTGTGGTGACTCTATCCCTGTAAATGATTATATAGATTATGAACATTAATACCTCAAGTGTATCTTGTCCAATGTTTGAATAAAGTGTGTAAAGCAATAACGGCCTATCCACAAGTTTTGTGTATTACAGCCAAGTGCGCCGAAACAGTAGTGGCCTAATCCACACAAAAAATGGTCTAAAATGTTATTACGGTTAACTCCACGTATAGCCGATTACCGGACTCCATACTATGTTATGTATACAACCATCACTGCCATACGCTGCAATCACTGCCAACATGTGAGATGGAGTGTTCTTTCTATACTCCAAAAAAGAATAAAATCTTTTCTGCAAAGTACTATAAGTCAAATGTGATTAATAATATTAGGAGAGCATCTTAGGCTTCAATAGAATGCGTAATTGACAGTGTGTCTGCTCTTAAGGAGGGGAGAGTAGATTTTTCTTACAAATAATCATCATAATTATTTGCTATTATTATTATTAGGTTTGGGTTCCTGTAGTCATGTGCTAGTTCATGAAGCACAGGCAACATATAAGTGCCCAAGTACATGGTCTGACAGTTGGGATACCAATTACTTTGGAATAAGTTTGGGCATCTCGGACATATTGTGAGTCGTGGCAACCTTTGTGCTCAGATGGCAAACACTACCAAATCCACCGGTTAGTCTCTCAACCATTAAGGTTTACAACCCATGGGGCCGTGGGCAAGTAAGGCTAGCAACCTGCTTCCCAGGCACTTCAAAATCATGCTGGCAACAATCATAGCATTATTATTATTATTTATGTTTTTGGAACTTTGTTATCATCTCCCAAGAAAAACCTTCACAAACTACCACTGTACCCAATCATGAAGCCCTTAATATTTTTTCCTTCTGTTCTTTAACATGCTCCTTCAAAACAGTATCCTGTAGTTGAATAGTGAAAATATGAACTGTGCAATAATACACACAATTGCTGACATTCTTTTATTAATACATAGAGACATAATGTACAGATATCACACATACAAAACAGATCCACCAATACTTATTAACAACCATTTTCTAGCCAATATTATTAAATTATATACTGTTTTCATATTTTCTACATGATACTTGCATGCACCAAACAAAAGTTGCAGAGTAAGAAATGACAGTTACAAAGCCTATTGCATCAGCAGTGATTAGTGCAAGCTTACTTTAATTCTGTTTTACATGATGCATTTAAATTAACTTCAAGAAAACAGAATAAATATGAAACTTGTACTAAACAATCAATAAATATGTCAGAAACTAACATAAGAACTGAGACAATTATTTAGTCAGAAGTCTAATTAACTCGTTAGACTTTGTAGTCTCATAGATAGAAAGTTCATTATTATTCTGCCTTTAATTAATGATCGTCAAATCCAGGCATTGGGTAGCACGAAGCAAATTTGCTAACCTCTTCTTTCAGCTTCCCTATCTTCGAAGATATTTCTGCATCATTAGCTACGAGTTCCTTGAATTCTTTAATTTTTGGGCCTAGAAGAAAATACAATCATTTATGTAGCACACTTTTATGCCACAACTCGGAACATCTACACTGTCCGCACATAACTACTTACCACACTTTTTCGAAGCCTCGGCAGCAATCTCTACAGCCCTGTTAAAGAACTCGATAACCTTCTGGAAATCCTTCTCTTTGAATTGCCGCGAGGTTAAAGCAGGTACACCTGTTACAGAGAGAGAAACACAAACCGTTATGTGAGCAGCGGTGTGATACAATATTACATCATGCGACACAGAAATTTCCACCCCCACTCTTACCCGGCATCCTTTCCCCTCCACTCCCCTCCTCCCCCATTGTATGAATGCTTGTAGCGCTGAAGCAGTCTGAGGTGTGTGTATAGTTCTCTCAGTACGAGTGGTGTTTCTTTTTCTGATCAAGGATATGGCTGAAAATTTAAGTTGTGTGAATGTGATTGTATTGTGGAAGACACCAGGAGGCACTGGACGGTGAGATGTAATAGGCAAGCTACAGAGCTAAATGTTTACTACTTCACCACCCAAATAACAAATTATTTTATTAGAATCTCAACTGTTAAATACCAGTTTGTGGTATCAGAGTGTATGTAATATAAGAAACATGATTTCTAGATAAAGTAATGGTTAAGAGAAGATACTTACGTTGCTAGGAAGACAAACAAATAACATTTCACCATAAAATAGGAAAATAAACTTGCCAGCATGGGCAGCATTGTAGATTAACTAAGCCTATATGAAATATTCCCGTTTTCTTGTATACAGCAACTCAACTAAAACTTTATTTCATTATTCTGTACATGGTAGGAACATTTGCCCTTCACTATTTTTCAAGATATTAGTATAAACAAACAATGTACTGTTGTATTTTGTAATGAAGCATATTTCAGATATGCAAACCAATATATGAAAGCAGGTTTATTATAAATCAATGTAAATTAATAATTATCTTAATTTTGAATGTAAAGCTGCTATTATCTTGCCATAACTTGGCCAAACTAATTGTTTTTCATATCTTTAATAGTTGTAACAATGTATGGTATTGTAGGCCAGACTATAAAAGGAGGCCACACAAAGATCGAGAAAGGCAGTCTTGTAACAGCTTTCCAAGCCACCACTATGCTGGTTTGGGCACCGATGTACATATTGTTGAAATGCATTGTAGGGTAATTAAACAGCTTTTTAGATAACTGGTGTTTTCTCTGAGTTCTTGCCTTAATTTTGACGCACACATACAATAGAGAACATTTCTCTAGTTGCACGTATTCTGAATGAATTCTAGGGATTCCTGTAAGCAGGTTATGTAGGTGCTGTGTTTTAAGAAGAGTCTACATCCACGAGATAACAAGGTGACTGTCCGGAACTTTGATGCTGTGGAGATTTGTTAAGACGTGAAGACCATAATCACTGAGTCTGTGAACAGAACACTGTAAGATGATAAAACATTTTAAAGGTAACAGATTGACTTTCTAATGGTAAGAAATTGAGTTAGGAACCACGTTTTAAAATGTAAGACATATCTAGGCGTAGATACAGATTCTGACCATAACTTATTTGTAATGAACAGTAGATTAAAACTTAAGAGAGTGCAGAAAGGTAGAAAAGTTAGGAGATGGAACCTGGACAAATTGAAGGAACCAGAGGTAGTTGACAGTTTAAGAGTGAGCATTAGGCTACGATTGCCTGAAATGGGGGAAAGTAATACAGTAGAAGAAGAATGGGTAGCTCTGAGAGATAGGGTAGTGAAGGCTGCGGAAGGACAAGGCCTAATAGAAATCCCTGGATAACACAGGATGTACTGAACTTAATTGATGGGAGGGTAAAATATAAAAATTCAGCAAGTAAAGCAGGAAAAAGGGAGTACAAACTTCTAAAAAATGAGATTGACAGGAAGTGCAGACCAGCTAAGCAGGAATGGCTAGAGGACAAATGCAGAACCGTAGAATAATGTATAACTAGGGGAAAGATAGATACTTCCTACAGGAAAATAAGAGACATCTGGAGGCAAGAAAAGCAGGTGTATGAATATCATGAACTCAGGCGGAAAACCAGTACTAACACTTTCGCTGCGGCTGACGCTTATAAGCATCCGCGCTCACTGTATGATAGCGTCAGCAGCAGTGAAAGTGCTAAGCAAAGAGGGTAAAGCTGAACTGTGGAAGGAATATGTAGAGATTCCGTACAAAGGAAATAAACTTGAAGGCAGTATTCTAGAAATGGAAGATGAAGTAGAGGAATATGAGATAGGAGATACTAGACTATGAGAAGAATTTGACAGAGTGCTGAAGGATATGAGTGGAAACAAGGCCCCTGGAGAAGATGATATTCCATCTGAACTACTGATATCATTATGAGAGCCAGTCATGAAAAAATTGTTCCACCTTGTATGCAAGATGTATGAAACGGAAAATACCCTCAAACTTCAAGAAGAATATTT
The DNA here is from genome assembly GCA_026315105.1 of Locusta migratoria. Classification (NCBI taxonomy): domain Eukaryota; kingdom Metazoa; phylum Arthropoda; class Insecta; order Orthoptera; family Acrididae; genus Locusta; species Locusta migratoria. The sequence continues at coordinate 66,037,547 of CM048752.1, read as the reverse complement.
TAATTACAAAGAAAGCATGTAGCAACAAATGTGAAAATTACAGAACTGTCAGTTTAATAAGTCATGGTTGCAAAATACTAACACAAATTATTTACAGACGAAGGAAAAACTTGTGGAATCCTAGCTTGGGGAAGATCAGTTTGGGTTTAGGAGAAATGTAGGAACACGGGAGACAATATTCACATTATGACTTATCTTAAAAGATAGGTCAAGGAAAGGCAAACCTATGTTTTTAGCATTCATAGATTTGGAGAAAGCTTTCGACAATGTCGATTGGAATACACTCCTTCAAATTCTAGCAGAGAAGGAATGCAAGGAGAAATTTGGAGGGGAATTAAAGTTCAGGGTGAAGAAATAAAAATTTTGCAGTTTACCGATGACCTATTAACTTTGTCAGAGACTGCAAAGGATCTGGAAGAGCAATTGACTGGAATGGACAGTGTCTTGAAAGGAAGATATAAGATAACCATTAACAAGAGTAAAATGAGGGTACTGGAATGTAATGTCAGAAAATCAGGCGAAGCTGAAGGAATTAGATTAGGTAATGAGAAAATAAAAGTAGTAGATTATTTATGAAAAGAGATAGATTGGCTGACCAGTACTTACCTTTTTGCTGTACCACCAATAGTTACACACAGTTCCTTCTTCAGGTGGGAGAGAAGGAAAGGAAAAAAGATGGGAACGGAAGGGGAAGTTAAATCACGACCTAGGTCATGAGGACGGTGTTTAAGGAGTGTGGAAGTAAGAGATACTGTATATTAGGACTGAGCCAAGCCAGAGAGGATATATAAGCAAAGAGGAAATACCAAGCAGTAAAGAGAAGAAAAGATGAGTCAACCGAATGATGCTGAGTGGTGGAGGGGGTGGGTTGGTTGTGTAAACGATTTTGATTAAGAGGGAAAGATATAGAGGAACACACACACACACACACACACACAGAGAGAGAGAGAGAGAGAGAGAGAGAGAGAGAGAGAGAGAGAGAGAGAGAGAGAGGGGGGGGGGGGAGGGAGGGAGGGAGGGAGGGAGGGAGGGGGGGAAGGGGTAATGGATAGGTGAGAGGTGAGTTGAGGCTGGAAAAGGGGGAAGGGTTAGCGTAGATTTAGGCCAGGGAGGAGAAGATATGTTGGAGGGCAAGTTCCCACCTCCGTAGCTCTGAGGCACTGGTGTTGGTTGGTACTATCCAAATGGCACATGTGGTGTAACACATGCCAAATTCCTTTGAACCATGCTGGAGGGCATGCTCTACCACAGGATATTGGGTGTCCCCCAGGCGAACAGTCCGTCTGTGACCGTTCATCCACTCGGCCAATTTCTTAGTAGTCATACCAACATAAAAGGCTGCACAGTGGACACATGTCAATTGATATATGACGTGTGTTGATTCGCATGTGGGCCTGCCTTGAATAGGGTAGGTTTTTCCTTTGGTGGGCTGGAGAATGTGGTAGTGGGAGGATACATTAGACAAGTTTTTAAGCGGGATTGGTGGCAGGGATAGGAACCATTAGGTAGGAGGGTGTTTTTGGGATGTTATAAGGTCGGACGAGGAGGTTGGGAAGACAGCGGAAGGCTACTCTGAGTGGTGTGTGGGAAGAACACTTGGAGTGATGAACTCATCTCAGGGCATGACTTGAAAATGCCATAGCCCTGTCGGAGCAATTTGTTGAGGCTTTCCAGGCCAGGATGGTACTGGCTGACTAAGGGGATGCTTCTGGGTGGTCTGGGGTTAGGAACATTGTTGTTGGAAGGGGAGGAATGGACAGCTCGGGAGACCTGCTTGTGGACGAGGTCTGTAGGGTAGTTGCAGGAGAGGAAATCATTGGATAGATTGTTGTTGTAGGTGGTGAGGGATTCGTTACTGGAGCATATACATTTCCCATGGATGCCTAGGCTGTAGGGAAGCGATAATTTAATATGGAAGGGATGGCAGCTGTCAAAGTGGTGGTAGTGTTGCTTGCTCCTGGGTTTAATATACACTGAAGTGTGGATGTGGGACTCAGCAAGGGTGCAGATCAATATCAAGGAAGGTGACTTGATCTTTATAGAAGGACCAAGTGAATTTTAGGTTGGAGAAGGAGTTAAGGTCATGAAGGAAGTTCAGAAGGGTTTCTTCACTATGTGTCCAGACCACAAAGATATCATCTATGAATCTATACCAACAGTCCCTGTTGTTCCATATTTTTGTAAGATTGGACGAATGTGCAATACCAGTTATATTAACTGTAATCCAGCAATATGCAGGTTTCTTATTTTTAAGGGCCTGAAGATGATGTCATTGACCATAGAAACTGGTTGCTAAATAAATATATTGCACACAACTGATGGTATTATTTTTCATTACAAGATAATACAGCTGAAGCCCCTGGTCCGTAATTTAGATGGACAAAGTCAAATTAGATAATTGGATGTCATTGCATCAGAGGTCACTAAATGTCAGGACAAGCAAAAGCTTAAGACTTTGACACAATCAAGATTGCAATTTCTTATTTTCTGCCTTTACACATGACATGCAACCTAGAAGATATTTCAATATATGTTCCAAGTTGCTTTTATTATCGAGATCCATAGTGTGTAATGAACTGTAGGACAGATCATTGCAGTAGTACCAACAAAATTCAATTGATTGCAGGGCCATTGAAAGATGGATCAAATCCCTAGATTTCCCAACCTTTTCTGTCCTGCCCTTACCTTTCATAGTCGTGATGCCTGATGAATTGGTAGTGTCTCTTCAGCACACTCTCACACTAAAATTGTTGGTGCTACTATTCTCTACCAATGAAATTTGCAACACAATGTCTTAGCTTTCAGTTAAAGTCTTTTATTTAGCACCATACATTTCAACAATTAATGAAAGTGGCCAGTTCTGTTCTCACAATAGTTTTGATGGGAAGAATGGGATAGTACAAACTGCACTAAATTTGTTTATATTAATATTACGATGCTAGTGCAGTATTTTAACACTTTAACAGTGGCATTAACAATTATTTGTGTGTAGCAAAATCACACTCACAAAATAAATTATCAAGTCAACACAATTAACTAAACTTAGTTCACAGTAGATACCGGTAAATTTACTCAGTTCACAAATTACAGCATAGATTGAGGATTTGCACTTCATTTTAGTATGAGTAGTACATTGCCAGACTTAGTGGCACTTGTTACATGTTACGTTTCTACCCGCCAACTAACTAATTCTCAGTTTTTTGGGCTATTTATAGTAGTAATAATTTTGTGATCTCATAATCTGCACAATTGTTTATAAAATGGCTAGGTAAGAATTTGGCATTTGAGTTAAACTATATGTTACTGTTACAATTTGGTTTACAGAAATTATTGATTAACAGAAAATTAATAAAATTATCTGGGATCAATTACTGTTATGATGGGGGTTCCCCATTCCTTTGTGACTGGCGGCCATATTAAATACAGAAAATAATTCAACTTTTTAATTAGGGCATTGTCAATCAATCAATGGAGTATATCAAAAGAAAGGTAAAAGCAGCAGCAACTGAAGTAGGTAGTCAAAGTCCAGAATCTAACAATAGTTTAGGAGTAAATAGCCATGAAAATTAGTATTAGTACAAAGTTTTCATTTCGATTATTACCTAAGTTAACAAATTTTGGATGAGCTCAGACACCGTACTATAAAACGGAGGTGTTCAGCTGTACCCTGGTTTGGGATGCCAATTTCTGTACTTGAAATATAAGGCAATTTAAAATGACTTTTTCTATTAAAAATATTTCATTATTAATACAGTTCCTGGCTTTACTAATTATCACAATGTGTTTCTACTGTTACAAAAAATAAACTGAACAATAAAATTACCTTGGAGAAGACTTATTTATATATTTGCTGTTTTGAGTGTATCTACTGTGCTTACTGCTTATGTTTGCAAATGAATATATGAGATTTTGAAAAAAAATAATATAGTAAGCACAGTTTACAACTCACCACAAAGACGTGGCGACGAGCTGCGACAGGCACATACAAAAGACACACACACACAACACATTCAGCTATTGGCCATGGCCTTCTTCAGAAAATAGAACATTCACGCAATCACACAGCCACACAACACAGTCATACAACTATCACCTCCGGCTGCCGCACTTCGAATCACACTTGTTACATTATTTTGGAAAAAATAATGTAATCTAAATTGGGTAAATATTGAGGCAGGTGCAACGGCGGGAGGTGGTAACCTCTGTGATGTGAGCTGTCGGTGTTGAGACCCGGCACACTCACCCAGCCGGATGCCGCTGGGCGTGACGGCGCTCTTGTCCCCCGGGCAGGTGTTCTTGTTGACGGTGATGCTCGCCCTGTTGCACACGGTCTCCACCCTGGGCCCGTCCAGCTCTTTGGACTTCATGTCCACGAGGACCAGGTGAGTGTCCGTCCCGCCCGACACGAGGGTGTACCCGGCGTCGAGCAGACCTTTCGCCAAGCACTGTGCGTTCCGGAGTACTTGGGTTTGGTACTCGCAGAATTCTGGTTTAGATGCCTGAAATAAAATTAAGAGAAACAAAGTTAAGAATTGTGGCATCCATTGTTTCGGACTTGTCAGAAAGTAAAGACCTCACTTTGTGATGTTGCAGCTGTTGTAAATATCGATTTTAACACTAAAGTACCACGTGGGTCGTTTGTGACACGTGGGGATGATTCGAGTACTCTAACCCCCTCCGTATTCGTTGTAGCACTAAACCCTCTCGTGTCTGTTAATCATTTATAGAGTTGTAGAACTCACCAAAATTTCATCCCCCTAGGCCACCAGTAGTACCATGTGTGTCATTTTTATCCATACACAGTTTAATAGTATTTGATGTCATTAACACCAGTTTTTAGATAGGAAATAATTATTGGGCATGCCTTAGTGTTATTCACAAGATGTTGGAGTATATTATGACACTTTAAGCCAAAAATTACATGAAATACTAATACATTTGTATGCCAGGTGACACCTTACATCGGTGCATCTTTTGGTTTTCTGTGGACTGGCGACATTCGGACCTATGAATGATTCTGGGAAGCCACAGAATAATTGCACCTCTGCCTGAAGGACTACCAGTGCTCTTTTTCTAAAATGTAGTTTGGGGGTACTCCAACATTAGATCTAATGTTGTGAATATTACTTATTACTGAAGCGTGGGATACCGCAAGTTGGCTTTTACCCATGACATCATCAACATGGTGAACTAAAAAAAAGTTATTGATGTTACTACAGCTCAAATGAATCAGGCGATACCGAGAAACATCTAAACGTACAAGAGACTGTGGTATTGGACACTTCAGTGTGCATCACCTGAAATGAAGCTTGCTATTCCCATAAACCTCTGAACAATAAAAGAAAATGGTATTGTACACTTTTTCCGCAAAGAAACTATTTCTTTTCTGGAACTACCTGAAGATGACACAGATATGGCAGCCCAAGGCATGCAATCTTTGTGCCTTTTTTATTTCTTTCTACATCTAAACTTGCTGCTTATTTGCAAATTCTGCACCCAAGTTTTTTGTTTGAAACTATCAACCAGTCATTTTCCTCACAAAATACGATTTCTTGTTCCAAAGTCCAACATTCTGGAGGATCATTTCATTTTCTGTCATGCACAAGTTTGTTCGCTGCATTTTCACATGTAGGTTCAGTGCTCAGTTTACAGTTTCACTTAGGTCATCCACTGGTTTTGAACTTCTTGGATTTTCACTCACACGCAAATTATTGACAGTTTTTGGTTTTTTAGATGCAGGAGAACAAGAAAAATATTTCATTATTTTCCTGCTCATCTTTCACCTCCGACTTCAGTTACAAGTTTCAACGAAAGACAGAACACACTGTAAAACTTCGCACAGCTGCAAGAATAGAACAGTGAATGCAAATGAATAAAGCACAACAAAACCAAGATGGCAATGAATCACAAAAAATCACAGTAGCAGGACTGTACAATTATCTACCGGTAGCTCAGTGTTATAGCATACGCCTATCCTACCATCACCCACCCACTTGTAGCAGGGGAGGGCACTACATGCTTGTTGAACCGGCAGGCAGTGATGCAGTTGTTGCATTGTATTGTATTGTATTTATTGGTCCTGTGAAATCATACATTGTACAGCAGTACATAATGATACAGGACAAGTCAAAGAATGTATATAGTAGAAAATAGATGAAGTACACTTACCAGGCGAAGGGGCACAGGCAGTGATAGCAACAAATAAACACACACACACACACACACACACACACACACACACACACACAAACGCAAGCTTTCGCAGCCTAGCTGCTTTGTCAGGCAGAGGGGAAGGAGAGGGAAAAGGAAATGATGAGGCTTTTAAGGGAGTGGGTAAGGAATCATTCCAATCCCGGATGTCGCCTAAGTGTACTTGCGTCTGTGTAAATGTGTGGGTGTGTGTGTATTTGTTTACCCTCCTTTTTCCCCCCAAGGTAAGTCTTTCCTGTCCCGGGATTGGAATGACTCCTTACCCACTCCCTTAAAACCGTCATCATTTCCTTTTCCCTCTCCTTCCCTTCTGCCTGACGAAGCAGCTAGGCTGCAAAAGCTTGCGTTTGTGTGTGTGTGTGTGTGTGTGTGTGTGTGTGTGTGTGTGTGTGTGTGTGTGTCTGTGTGTTTATTTGTTGCTATCACTGCCTGTGCCCCTTCGCCTGGTAAGTGTACTTCATCTATTTTTACGTATATTTTTCCTGTTAGGAATTTTTCCTCTATAATATTCATATCATAATGTATATAGTAGATTTTAAATACAATAAAATTATCTAAGCCATACATAAAAAGCACATAAATCGCACTTTCTAATATACACATACATTTCTAAGTTTAAACAGTCACTGAAGTACACATACACCTATACATTTAAACCCATACATTCTTGATTTTATAATTTGGAGGACATTTGTTGTATTTAATTATATATAATTACGTTTTTTATCTTATATACATATTTACACTTTTTCATTTCCAAAAATTATTTTTCATTTAAAATTCATCCACATTATAATAGCACTTTTCAGACCAAAAGTAGTTTTGAATTTATGCAAGGATGTTATTGCTTTAATGTTCTTGGGTAATTTATTCTAAAGTTTTGTCCCTTCCTGCTGGGGGCCCTTTTGCTTTAGTTGTCGTATGAGCAAACTGTACGTGTATATCATGATGTTTCCTTGTGTTGTGTGTGTGAATATTGTGATTGGTTGGTATGAGCTTGTTTTTGGAATCTAAAATTTTTCATATGAACACTACTACTTCGAGTATGTAGAGGCTCGGTAGTGGAAGAATACGCAGTTTTTTAAATAAAGGTTTACATGAGAAACATGGTGCTGCACCTACCATGGCTCTTATTATTCTTTTCTGGGCAATTAAACAACTTTTGCTGGGTGGTGAATTTCCCCAGCAGATTAAACCATACCTTAACTGTGAGTCTATTTGAGCATAATACACAGTTTTGAGGACTTGCAACCTGCAAGAATTTTTATACTATAACAAATGCTGTTTAGTTTGCTACATGTATATTGTATATGGTTGTTTCATCTTAGGTCATCTTTGATCCAGACCCCAAGAAATTTGGTAGCATTCACAGATTCTAGTGTTTTCCTCAGTAAATTTATGGTTGGAGTTAGATTCTATTTGTTCTGTATTGTATGTAGATTCATGGTGATTGTTTTCTGTGTATTTATTATTAAGTTGTTCACAGAGAACCATTCTGATAGGTGAGATGTACACTCTTTTATTTCATTCTGCAACTCTTCCAGCGTTCCACCTTTGATAAGTATGTTTGTGTAATCAGCATATTTAATATATTTCTGGTTAGGGGTGAGTGGCTCCTAGTCATCACAAAAAGAAGGAACAGAATTGGTACCACGATGGAGCCCTGTGTCACGCCATATTTTATACACACATCACGGTGGTGGGGATGTAACCTTCCTATCCCCTCCCATCCCCGATTCACTGCAGAGCGTGATTCCAAGTGCGGCAGCCGGAAGTGATCGTTGTATGACTGTGTTGTGTACCTGTGTGATTGCATGAGTGTTCTAATTTCTGAAGAAGGCCATGGCCGATAGCTGAAAGTGTTGTATGTGTGTGTGTCTTTTGTATGTGCCTGTTGCATCTCGTCACCACGTCTTTGCAGTGAGTTGTAAACTGTCCTTATTATATTATTAATTACAACCTGGACTTTCCATTATCATATTTTATACATTTCTGTGAATAGTATGACTGTATGTTTTTCCCATTTTTGTGCACTACTTCAACTACTTGTTATCTATTTAGTAGGTATGACTGTACCCACTCATAGGTGGGACCTCTGATGCCCATATTTCCTAGCTCACTAAGTAATAAACTATGGTTAATTATGTCAAAAGCTTTTGACAGATCTAAAATCATTGCTACTATATGTTCTTTTTTGTCTATTGAGTTTAGAGCTTCATTTAGGAATTCAACGATAGCTGTCTCAGTAGATTTACCTGTTCGAAAACTGTGTTGTGGAGTCGAGAGGAGTTCATTTTTTTCAATGAAGCCTACGAGCCTTTTGTAAAAGATTTTTTCTATTATTTTAGAAAAAAATGGATAGAAGAACAGTTGTCGCAAATTCAATATGCTTCTAACAGTCAATGGCTTTTCCCACGAAAAACTGCACTGGTATCATTCGTATTACTGGATGTCAGATCAATGGCAATACTGAGAAGAAACTCCCGGAAACTGTGAAGTCTTGTAATGAAACCAATGTTGGAGTCGATGTAGTTGACCAAATGGCAAGACATTACAGTATCTGCGCTGGCACCCACTGCTGGCCTGTGCATGTGTTTTACAACATTCTTGACCTTAAAATGATCAGTGCTCACACCATTTTTTAAGTTATGTTTATGTAAGAAGACAGTTAGGTGAGAATGTATTGTCAGAGTACAGATGAGCTTGCTGCCCCCTATAAACTACACAGGGGAACCAACCGCCCCTTGCGAGCACTTGGCAGTGGCACTGGCCAATGTGGAAGTAGAATGCATCTTCAAATCCAGCATTCCTACAAACAATGAAAGCAGAATAAAACACTGAACATATGTTTCAAGTGTGACAAGTATGCATGCAAAAGCTGCCGAGCCATATACTTTAAAATAACATAATTACAAAGTCATTTCTATTGAATTCTGTTATAACAGAAACATTCACCTCCAATAAAAATACTGTTGTTAATGAATAATATATTACGTAAGGGAAAATGATTAATGAATAAGACAAACAGGCAGGTTTTCATTAATAAATGTTGGCTCGTGTGTTTGTACCTATAGCCCTATATTTTCACTAGCAAATTTATGTTGATGTACTGGAATGTTTGATTAAATTATTAGCTGAAAACCCGGCGTGACCCGGGAATTTATTTATTTATTGCTGCCTTGGGTTAGTACTTCTCCTACCCCTTTTCTCTCTCTCTGTTGATCACTTTATTCTTATAAAAGGACGTTATATTTATGGGAGGATACTTTAAAAAATAAGGTTGTCTTGCATAATGTATAAAATTATAGTGCAGTATCCAAACAAAGAAAGATAGTAATAAAAACTTCTGCAGACTCAGCATTACTGAAAGTGATGCGTGATATCTCACCTGCTGCAAAGCAACACCAACGGCAGCCATGGTGTGGTTATGCGGACCCCCTTGAAGTGACGGGAACACTGCCGCATTGATGCGAGATTCGAAATCGTACATTATTGGTTCCCCCTTTTTATCTTTTCCCTTTACACCCCGTCGGAAGAAAATTAGACCGTGCCTGCGGGCAGAGTGAAGAAAAAGATTTAATATTCAGCACTTTCTCACAAACATCAAGTGTTAAGTATCTACATACCATATTTTATCACGAAATTCCTCCCTTTTTTCCTTGAAAATTTTTATTAAAAACACTAGGGAGGGAATTACAAGAGTAGGAATTCAGAGAGGAAGAAAAACGATGTATTAGGTAAGTAAAAAATAGATTTGCGGTAATTTGTGGAAAAAGTGATACCTACTGATATTTATTTTCAATTAACACAAAAGACCTGTATTCATACCGCTGTTTCTTTATGCCTGCAATGAAGAGCAGCAATGCATTGTTTCATTGTTTGTTTTCCCCTCACTACTCTGTGGCCCCACTTTCATCGCTATTTTCAGGATCAGATAAGAACTCACCTTCTTCCTTTTCACTATTCCACAAAATGTCATTCTCAAAACTGTCAACGGCACACACAAATTCCATTTTTTTTCTTTTTTTTTTTTTAACTGTTCTGAACAATATTGGCACTATGCACAGATTATTCACTTGCACATCGTTGGTATGATGGCTTCCTTATCTTGCCTCCAGGAGTCAGCTGATGAGATCCTGCCACCATCCACTGTGAATACAGGTGCTGACATATAAAGGTTGACGAATGGATGTTAAACCTACAGGAATGATGACAGGATGGGACTTCATCCGTTTCATTTTCTCATTTACAGCTTCCAAAGATGACCCCAGAAACTGATAGGACAAGTAATGCCCCTGGTCCTCTTCCCCAGACTTTCGTCAACCCATCCACCATCTAATCTGCTGTCATACAGCTCTTTTCTTGAACTCTTAAGTGACTTCCATGAGGGGTCGTCTCTGCTCCAATCATCTCCACAAAGACACTTTTTGAACCACTTGGAGCAATGGTTGTGTGACGTGGCATATTAAAAAAGCACTGGCCTCTAGTCAGCATTACCAATCTGGGACAGCAAATAGTCACATTTCTGTCGCACTTGTATTGCGTAACAATGAAATTCTATTTCCTTATCAGTGTAGTCTTGAGGTAATCCGTGGCACAAAAGTGTTTTCCTTCATAGACTGAGATTCTGCCGTCTCATAAAATGATTCACCCAATCACTGCTTGTTTTAAAATTCTTTCTGTCAATGTTTAGCATGGCAGCTATTTCACGAGCTTTGTTCTGAATCGTAAGAGACACCACAACCGTCATTCCAAAATTCCTTCCAAATTTCGTTAACATAAGAAATTACACCATTATCAATTCTGGGATATTTCCCTGTTTTAGGCCCATGAAAAGATTTTGAGCTTAGCTTTGCAGCCATGAATTTATCTTTTTGTCTCCTCCAATACTGTATTGAATTAGGATCGATGGAGAAGTGTCTTCCTACAGCTTTTATTCCGTTTAAATTTTGCAGTTTAGTATGAATATTTCGCCATTATGATGACTTGTAGCAAACTGATCTAGAAATACGCCTGCAACTTAATGTTTCAAATTACGGTATGTTGTGACAATGGAAATATTCATTTGTGGCAGTACCACTGTGTCCATTGTTGTCCATTGTCATGTTAGTTGATGACCACTCCAGAAATAATGGACCAAGAGAGGAAATTATGCATGAAATTAATAAATTACTTTTAATTATGAAAAATAGTAGGGGAGGGAATAGGTAAGGGGGGAATCTATGCAATAAAATACAGTATATGTCTCAAGCCACCACACAGTGGCAATTTACAATTTTTCTTTTATTATATTTGTATTGTAGATAAAAATTCCTCATTACTGTAGTAGCAATACTCAATCAATTACAGTAATCACTCAAAGCCAAGTCGTAGCTGGCTGCCTATGTGGCAACATGGTAGCACTGTGTGATAAAACATCAATCAGTAAGTAATTTGGACTATAGTGTTCCACTTGACTAGTTTGTTCTCTTCATCTGCAGTGACTGTTTTTGCTAGTTCTGTGTGTGGTTGCTTTTTTTTTTTTTTTTTTTTTTTTTTTTTTTATGTGCAGCTGTGAAATTTTGTTTTCTACTTGGTAAAGGTGACGGTGAAACTGTTTTTATGTTGAAAACAGCTTGCCAAGCTCACTCTCTGGAAAAATTCAAGGGTTTGTTTTCATTTTAATTGATTCAACTGTTGGTTCTTTGTGAAAAAAATGAATTACACTAAACTGAATCAACAGTTTCTGCTTATAGACCAGTGACAGAAAACTGATCAGCTATTAGAGATTAATGGGTTATATTGGAGTTCATTCGCTGAATTTTAAAAGATTTGGGAATGAAAAGGATTGCTGCAAACTTTGTTCCTTGGATTCTGCCTGACGATCAAAAGGAATGTCGACTTCACAGATATCATGTTTTGAAATGACAGCTTCAAACTGATACAGATCTTGTGTCAAAGGCCATTACTGGTGATGATTCACAGGGCAATGAAGAGGGGCATGAAAGTACACCTACTGGACAACATTGAAGAAATCAAGAAGTAAACAAGGGAGAAGTTGTCAGCCATTTCCAAAGGTAACTACAAAAAATATTTTTAACAGTGGGGCAAATGTATTAGCTGCAATTAAGCTTGTTTTGTAAACAATATCAAAATACATAGCTTATATCTCCCCCCTCCCCAATCTCTTGTACAGAAAGTAGCAAGGGGCACCTCTGAATGTGAACATACAGAATCGTGCTTAGAATAACAGTTGATTATAAAAACAGTGGTGGTGTGTGCCACATTTGTGCAGAATTCCACATTTCCCTGCCAACATCATCAGACAGTAGCAGGTTGCAGCTGCACTAACATGTGCTCCAGTTGTGTGAATGATACTGCTGCTGTAGGAATGCATTTGCTGTAGTTTTTCAATGTAGCATACACTGTAAAGTGTGCACAGTGAGATCACGAAGACAAGGTTGTGATGTGCTGAATATGGAAATGAAACCAGGATTCAATACAGAGAGTTCAATGATATAAGATAAATATAAACAGGACATGTACAGAGAGAGTAGGAATGAGGGACAGTACAGTAAAAAAAAAAATGGGGACATTCCACAATTTTGGGGAACAGCTACATGTCAGCAGTAATTTAAAAACTACAGAAATTTTTAACATTTTCATTAGCGTTGTGTTGCCAGTTCCCCGATTTCTGATCAAGAATTACTGAACTAATAAAATAGACAAATATATTTCTCTCATTTCCATTGTGCAATTTCTTTCATAGTGTGAGAACTGAAGACTCTTCAGATAAATTAAAATACAAAATAAAAAAATAAAATAAAAAAATGAAATAATAAAATAAAGAGGCCTGTTGAACATGTCATAGCCTAAATGTTATCACATTATTTGAAAAAAAAAAAAAAATGGATATAGCAGAAAATTCATATTTGTGACAGGACTCTTATCAGTTCTATAAACTGCATTAGTTCTAAATTTCAACCTGTAGTTATAACTACTACATATAGAAATACTAAACATTTCAAAATAAGTGAAAGTATTACATTATTTATCTTCCCTGAAACTTTATTTATTGGTACTTCCTGTACAAGTTAAAATTTATTTGTCCTTTAGTACTGCATTATAGAAATTTGTGCAACACATTCCAAAATTTATTTTTATTTGTAATTCTGATTTATGAATAGTCATATAAAGGTCTGACCATGCATTTTCCCCTGGCTATAAGTTCCTTCTGCAGTGGTACTTTCTTTAGTTGAAGGTATATAGCAGAACTGTTTCTTGTTATGAAAACACACACCAATAACAGTAACACGAACTATGTTCACATACAAAACAAAACAACTGTAGGACAAATGACATCCCAAGTGGGAAATTTACAAAATACCTTAAAATGTGGGATGTCCTGCAAAATATGGGATGGTTGGTCAGCCTAAGAGAGAGGGGGCAGGAGATAGGCAGAGAAAGGAAGATCGGAATGAATTCATAACTTAGGAAATGTTACTGTGAACCACACATACCATTATGAAATTTTCACGCTGCAGCGGAGTGTGTGTTGATATGAAACTTCCTGGCATATTAAAATTGTGTGCTGGAACCGGGACTCGAACCCGTGACCTTTGCCTTTCACAGGCAAGCGCTCTACCGATGGAGCTATCCTGACACGACTCACGATGCCGCCTCACAACTTTACTTCCGCCAGTACCTTGCCTCCTACTTTCCAAACTTCACAGAAGCTCTCCTGTGAACCATGCAAGACTAGCACTCCTGGAAGAAAGGATATGGTGGAGACATGGCTTAGCCACAGCCTGAGGGATGTTTCCGGAATGAAACTTTCACTCTGCAGCGGAGTGTGCGCTGATATGAAACTTCCTGGCAGATTAAAATTGTGTGCCGGAACCGGGACTCGAACCTGGGACCTTTGCCTTTCGCGGGCAAGCACACTACCGACTGTGCTATCCCGACACGACTCACGATGCCGCCTCACAACTTTACTTCCGCAAGTACCTCGCCTCCTACTTGCCAAACTTCACAGAAGCTCTCCTGCGAACCATGCAAGACTAGCACTCCTGGAAGAAAGGATATGGTGGAGACATGGCTTAGCCACAGCCTAAGGGATGTTTCCAGAAAGGAGTGCTAGTCTTGCATGTTTCGCAGGAGAGCTTCTGTGAAGTTTGGAAAGTAGGAGGCGAGGTACTGGTGGAAGTAATGTTGTGAGGTGGCATTGTGAGTCGTGTTGTGTAGCTCAGTCGGTAGAGCACTTGTCTGCGAAAGGCAAAGGTCTCAGGTTCAAGTCCCAGTTCTGGCACACAATTTTAATCTGCCAAGAAGTTACACATACCATTGTTTATATCAGAAGGTGAGGTAAAAGAGATATACAGCAACACAGGGGACGGGTGGAGAGGGAGAGGAAGGCAGAGTTCTACATCTTCATCTAAATATATATATTTCACAATCCACCCAAAGATACAAGAGGGTACTCAGTACCAGTACTAGTTACTTGCTCTCCTGCTCCACTCCCAGACAGAATAAGGGAAAAATGAATGCTTGTAAGCATCCACAGGAGCCATAATCTCTCTGAGCTTATCTTTGTGATCTTTTTACAAAATGTAGGTTGGGAGCAGTATAATCGTTCTGTAGTTTGCCTCAAATTCAGTCCCCCCCAGCAATTCCCAATTGTGCTCCCGAAGGATTTCAGTAACAATCATGCACTGATTGAATCTACCAGTAACAAACCTAGGTGTCTACCTCTGAACTGCCTCTATGTCTGACTTTAAACTGATATGGTGGGTATCACAAACACTAGAGCAATACTGGGTAGTACAAGCATTTTATATGCAGTCTCCTTTACAGACGAATTATACCTTCCCAAAATTCTCCCAATAAACTGAAGTCTAACATCCGCCTTCCCCGTGACTGTCCCTATATGCTCGTTCCATTTCATATCACTGTGCAGAGTTATGCCTAGGTCTTTAATTGACATAACTCTGTCAGGCAGCACACTACTAATGCTGTATTTGAACTTATGGGATTGTTTCTCCTGCTCATCTGCATCACCTTATATTTTTCTACATTTAGAGCTAGCTGCCACTCCTCACACCACCTAGAAATTTGGTCCGAGTCATCCTGACATCCTCCTGTACACCACAGCATTATCAGCAAATAGCCACAAATTGCAACTAACTCTGTGCATCATATCATTTATATATGATGGTCCTATCACACTTTCCTGGGACACCCCTGATGATTCCCTAGTCTCTGATGAACACTCGCCATCGACGCCAACGTAAGTAATTTATTACTTATGTAATAATGGAAAGTCCAGGTTGGAATTAATAATATAGTAAGGACAGTTTACAATTCACTTGAAAGATGTGGCGACGAGCTGCGACAGGCACATACAAAAGACACACACATACAACACATTCAGCTATCGGCCATGGCCTTCTTCAGAAAATAGAACACTCACGCAATCACACAGGCGCACAACACAGTCATACAACCATCACCTCCGACTGCCACACTTCAAATCACGCTTTGCGTTTATTTTATTTTTCTCCCCTCACTCGCCTCCCCACTCCATTCCTAAGCTGCATCTCGTTATTCCCATCTAACCCATCCCCACCACCGTGACATAACCTTCCTATCCCCTCTCCCCTCCCCTCCCCTCCCCTCCCGTCATTGATTTACTTGCCGCAGAGCGTGATTTGAAGTGTGGCAGCCAGAGGTGATGGTTGTATGACTGTGTTGTGTGCCTGTGTGATTGCATGAGTGTTCTATTTTTTGAAGACGGCCATGGCCGATAGCTGAAAATGTTGTATGTGTGTGTCTTTTGTATGTGCCTGTCGCAGCTCATCGCCACATCTTTGCGGTGAGTTGTAACCTGTCCTTACTGTATTATTAATTTATTACTTAAGTAGTTAGGCAGTGGAGGGTGAATTGGACAAATGGAGGGGAGAAGAAGAGCACAAATAGAGTGGGGTAGGAAAGGGATAGAGAAAGAGCAGGAGAAGGTGATTATGGTGTACATACAGATTAACAATTGTTAAGCCTTGTCAAGTTTGCTAGTTTCCAATAGATCAATATCTAACAAAGGAAAATCCATGTTACCACTTGACGGTACAATGATTGGTTGTGACTCAGAACAAAGACACCCACAGCCTTCATCAGAAGAGAACACACACAATAAGACAGCACAACTCACTAACACATGACCGACATATACGGCTGCTGCATTCCGTGGCAAGAAAAAAGTAGTCCCATCTTGAGACTGGAACCATCACCTGACATTACAGAGAGGAAGCCATCTAACTGAGTTAAACAACAACTTCCGAATGGAATGTACCTAATATCCTTTTTTTTTTTTTTTTTTTTTTTTTTCAGTCCTTCATTTTATGACTACTGGTTTCAATGAACTATTTCATCATCTTCAGATCAGCAGTGGGAACAAAATGTTGGTCATACTCTTTCACATGTTTGGAGGAATTTAAAAATATTAATGTACAAACACTCCACAAACTCATAAAATAAAATTAAAATTTTTAAAATTTTCATGTCACAGGACCAGCTGTAGGTAACTGAGTCAGTTACCTACCCACAGTGCTGTACATAGAAATTTTAACTTTCTACAGTCTCATTAAAATCAAACTAAAGTTCTCATGTCACAGGGAGCAGAAAAGAATGAGCCCATAATTGTATTGATAAATAAAGTCAAATCTCGATATATCGAAGACCTGTCTATAATGAATATTTCTGCATTCCCTTCCCATGCAAGCCCAAAATCTTTATATTTCAAATAAAGCCCTTTGTTATATAGAAGTTTTTGGAGGGCTCGAGAAGGGCAGATTTTATTTTTGTATATCGATGTTCAGTGAGGAAAAACTCTTTATATTTAAGTCACCTCTACATATCAAAGTCTTTTTTGTGCTACTTCTGTATATTGAAGTGCTCGCAAATAGGGGAGCCCCAGTACCTTTCCTCTCTGCCTCCGTGCATCGCCGAGATCTGGGTCACTCTGCAGTTCCCACGACTTCTGCGTAGGTGTTATTTTGATTCATGTGAGCTGCGAGTGTGTCATGGGGGTTCAAGTGGAAATGTCTGTCAATTGCTGAAAAGCTAAAGTTAATTGGGAAGTGAGAGCAGGAGTAAAGAAAGAGAAAGACATAGCAGCAGAGTTTGAGATTCCTGATAGCACAATGACAACAATAGTGAAGAATGAAGACCGTGTGATAACCACTGATCAAAAGTCAGATAGGAAACAACACTGAGATGCTGAGTTTTCAGATTTAGAAGAATGTTTAGTGCAGTGGTTCCAGCAACATGTGAACATTGGTGGTCTTATTTTGAAAGAAAAGGGAGATTATTTTGCAGTAACAATGGAATACAATATGTTTCATGCGAGTAATAGATAGCTTGAAAATTTCAGGAAAAGACATGACATTATTTTTTCAAAAAATGAGTCCAGTATAAATAACAAAATTTGTGATGAGTGAAAGTTAAAAGTGCAGAGGATCATTATATACAGTAAAAAAAAAAAAAAAAAAAAATCGTGACTTTTGTGGAACACCTGATTATATCGAACCCTTACTACAGCGAATTAATTTTGTCTTCCCCAGAGATTCAATATATCAAGGTTTGGCTGTATAGATTTCATTCTCATTGTCGTTCAACATTTACAGTGCTGTCACATGCTAAGTGCCTTCTGTTCACAGTGATCATTCGGTTCTCTACACTTCTGCATGTGGCACTGTTTAACCACAATGTCTTGATTTTGCGAATAAAGTGTAGGTACCTGTGTTTATATATTCTAGATCTTCATCTACATGGGATACTCTACAAATTACGTTTAAGTGCCTTGTAGAAGGTTCATGGAACCACCTTTACACTATTCATCTACTATTCCATTCTCGAATAGCGCGCGGGAAGAAAGAATATCTGAATCTCTCCATTTGAGCTCTGATTTCTCGTATTTTATTCTGATGATCATTTCTACCTATGTAAGTGGCAGTCAATAATATATTTTCTCATTCGGAGGATGGTGGCGATTGGAGTTTCGTAAGTAGCCCACGCCACAGCGATAAGCGCCGTTGTAATGATTCCTATCCCAGATCCTGTATCATTTCCGTAACACTGTGTCTCTGTATTGTGACAATACAAAACTAGCTGCTCTTCTTTGGACTCTTTCGATGTCCTCCGTCAAACCCACCTGATAAGGATCCCACACTGGGCAGCAATACTCCAAAAAACGACGGACATGCGTAGTGTATGCAGCCTCTTTAGTAGTTCTGTTCCATCTTTTAAGGGTTCTGCCAATAAAACACAGCCTCTGGTTCGCCTTTCCCACGACATTATCTACGTGTTCTTTCCAATTTAAGTCTGAAGTAATAGTAATTCGTAGGTATTTTGTGGAGTTTACGGCCTTCACTTTTGATTGATTTATCTTGTAAACAAAGTTTAACAAATTTCTTTTCGTACTCATGTGAATGACTTCACACTTCTCATTATTTAGAGTCAATTGCCAATTTTACACCATACTGATATCTTATTTAAATTGTTCTGCAGTTGGTTTTGATCTTCAGATGACTTTACTAGATGATAAATAACAGCGTCATCTGCAAACAACCTAAGAGAGCTGCTCAGATTTTCTTCCTAAATTGTTTACGCAGATACGGAACAGCAGAGAACCAATAACACTACCCTGAGGAACACCAGCTATCACCTCTGTTTTAGTCAATGCCTTACCATAAATTATTACAAATTGTGTCCTCTCTGACAAGAAATCCTCTATGCAGTCACAAATCTGGGGCGTTATTCCATAACCACACAATTTGATTAATAGTCGTTTGTGAGGTACAGTGTCAAAAGCCTTCTGGAAATATAGAAATACAGAATCAATTTGAGAACTCTTCTCGATAGCACTCATCACTTCGTGTGAGTAAAAGAGCTAGTTGTGTTACACATGAAAGATATTTTCTAAATCTGTGTTGACCTTGGGTCAATAGATCGTTTTGTTCGAGATAATACATAATATTTGAATACAGGATATGTTCTAAAACCCTGCTGCAAATTTACATTAATGAAATAGCCCTGTAGTTTAGTGGGTTACTCCTACTGCCTTTCTTGGATATTGGTGTGACCTGTGCAACTTTCCAGTCTTTTGGTACAGATCCTTCTTTGAGCAAGCGGTTGTATATGGCTGTTAAGTAAGGAGCTATTTCATCAGCATAATCACATAGAAATCTAGTGGGTATACAGTCGGACCAGAAGACTTGTTCTTCTTAAGTGGTTTCAGTTGCTTCACTACTCCAGTGACATCTACTTCTATGTTATTCGCTCTGACCTCTGTTCATAATTTGAAATCTGGAATATTGGTTTCATGTTCTTTGGTTAATGAATTTTGAAAATCTGTGTTTAGTAACTCTGCTTTAGTAGCACTATCATCGGCGGAATCGCCATTTGTATCACATAATGAGGGTATTGTTTGTGTTTTGCCTCTAGTATATTTGACAATGACCAAAATCTCTCTGGGTTCTCAGTCAGATTTTGAGAAAGACTTTCATTGTAGAAAGTATTGTAAGCATCTCATATTGAAGTCCTCACTAAATTTTGAGCTTCTGTGTAGGATCGCCAATACTGGAGATTTTGTATTCATTTAAAATTTGCATGCCTTTTTCATTGCTTGTGTAACAGTGTCCTGACCTGTTTTGTGTACCAAGGGAGATCACCTCCTTCTTTTATTAATTTATTTGGTATTAAACTGTCAGTTGCTGTCGATACCACTTCTTTGAATTTGAGCCACATCTGGTCTACACCTACGTTTAGTGTTAGAAACGAGTAGAAGCTGTCTTTCAAGAAGCAATATATTTTGTTTCTATCTGCTTTCTTGAACAAATATACTTTTCGTTTATTTTTGTAACTTTGGGACTTTCGATATTCAATCTCACTATTGCAGCCCTGTGTTCACAATGCAATGCAATGCACAATCTCACTAAGTGTGCTTTGACATCCATTTACAGTTCTAGTTGGCTCACAAAATAATTGTTCAACGTAATTCTCAGAGAATGTGTTGAGTACAATTTCGCACAATGTTTTATGCGTACCTTCTGATTTAAACATATAATTTTTTCAACAGATTGAGGGTAAATTGAAATCACCGCCTACTATTACTGTATGTATGTATTGTATGTTTACCGTTTGAGACAGGTTTTCTTTGAACCTTTCTGCTATTAGATATGTATGAAGCCACCAACTGTAGATTGCCTTTTATTTAATAAATGTATTTGGCAGTGTTTACAGTATCATACCTAATGGTCAGGTTCTGTGGGTCCTCCACATCTCAAAGCTTTCAACATTTGGAGGCCTCCCAGGACATGAGGCCGCCCAGCCCCATTTTGCTGCCACTGAATAGAACATGCTGCCAGTGCTTAAAGGTTAGAAGAAGAAGACACTCAAGATGTACCTGGCTCCACGGAGTGTTTTGTGTGTTGTCGTCGTGACGATGTCGCAGTACTCGAACGGGCTCGGGATGACGTTGGCGGCCACCAGTCCGGCGATGTGTGCCATGTCTCCCATCAGAATGGCATTCACTGAATCACAGATCTGCAGACAATTGGAAAATAAATTATTTATTTACAATTCCTTTTCCTGGAGACATTGTTATGTGACAGGCCAGGCTGGGAGTATAGAATTCCACAATACTATTCCTTTGTTATAATATTTAATACAAACTGTCTAATGTAAATCACAACTTCTGTTCATCATTAAACCAAGAGCTGTGGGACAGCTGCAATGTTGTATTTCAGCCTATACTGTTTAAATGACAAATTTAATAAAATACAACAATATTTAAATTCAAAAGGTCTATACATAGAAGTTTTTAAATGTGTTGTTGTTGTTGTGGTCTTCAGTCCGGAGACTGGTTTGATGCAGCTCTCCACAATACCCTATCCTGAGCAAGCCTCTTCATCTCCACCTAAGAACGGCAACCTACATCTGTCTGAATCTGCTTACTGTATCCATCTCTTGGTCGTCCTCTGCGATTTTTACCCCACACACTTCCCTCTAATGCTAAATTCACAATTCCCTGATGTCTAAGAATGTGTCCTACCAATCTATCCCTTCTTTTAGTCAAGGAATGCCAGAAATTTCTTTTCTCCCCAATTATGTTCAGTACCTCCTCATTAGCTACGCGATCCACCAACCTAATCTTCAGCATTCTTCTGTAGCACCATATTTAAAAAGCCTCTATCCTCTTCCTGTCCACACTGTTTATCGTCCATGTCTCACTCCCATACAAGGCAACACTCCATACAAATGCCTTCAGAAAGGACTTCCTTACGATTAAATCAATATTCGATGTTAACAAATTTCTCTTTTTCAAAAACGCTTTTCTACCCATTGCCATTCTGCATTTTATATCCTCTGTACTGTGACCATCATTTGTTATTTTACTGCCCAAGTAACAAAACTCATCTACCTCCTTTATTGCTTTGTTTCCCAATCTAATTCCTTCAGCATCACCTGATTTTCTTAGACTGCACTCCATTACCCTAGTTTTGCTCTTGTTAATGTTCATCTTATATGCTCCTCTCAGCACACTGTCCATTCCGTTCAATTGCTCTTCCAGGTCCTTTGCTGTATCTGACATAATTACTATGTCGTCGGCAAAACACAATGTTTTTAATTCTTCACCCTGAACTTTAATTCCTTCTCCAAATTTCTCCTTGCTTTCCTTTATAGCTTGCTCAATGTACAAATTGAATAACAATGGAGAAAGACTACAACCCTGTCTTACTCCCTTTCCAACCACTGCATCCCTTTCATGCCCTTCAACTCTGACAACCGCTGTCTGGTTTTTGTACAAGTTGTAAATAACCTTACGCTCCCTATATTTTACTCCTGCTTGCTTCAGAACTTGAAAGAGTGTATTCCAATCAACATTGTCAAAAGCCTTCTCCAAATCTACAAAAGCTAGAAATGTAGGTTTGCCTTTTCTTAATCTATCTTCTAGGATAAGCCGTAAGGTGAGTATTGCCTCCCGTGTTCCTACATTTCTCCTGAACCCAAACTGATCTTCCCCGAGGTCGGCTTCTACCAGCTTTTCCATCCTTCTGTATATAATTTGCATTAATATTTTGCAGCCTTGACTTATTAAATGGATGGTTCTGTAGTTTTCACACCTGTCTGCACCTGCTTTCTTAGGGATGGGGATTATAACATTTTTCTTAAAGTCTGAGGGTACATCACCTGTCTCATACATCTTACACACCAGGTGAAACAATTTTGTCATGGCTGGTTCTCCCAGAGACTTCAGTAGCTCTGAGGGAATATCATCTACTCCAGGGGCCTTGTTTCGACTTATGTCTTTCAGGGCTCTGACAAATTCTTTTCTCAGTATAGAATCTCCTATTCCATCTTCATCTATATTCTCTTCCCTTCCTACAATATTGTCTTGAAGTTCATTTCCTTTGTAGAGCCCCTCTATATAATCTTTCCACCTTTCAGCTTTCCCTTCTTTGCTAAGAACTGGTTTTCCATCAGTGTCCTTGATATTTATAGAGCTGTTTTTCTTATCTCCAAATGTTTCTTTTATTTTCCTGTAGGCTGTATCTATTTTTCCCCTATTTATACATTCTTCTACATCCTTGCATTTGCCTTCTAGCCACTCCTGCTTAGCCATTTTGCACTTCCTGTCAATCTCATTTCTTAGTCGTCTGTACTCCATTTTGCCTGTTTCATTTACTGCATTTTTATATTTTCTCCTTTCATCAATTAAATTTAGTATCTCCTGTGATGTCTAAGGATTTTTTGTAGGTCTTGCCTTCCTACCTATTTTCTCCTCTGCTACCTTCACTATTTCATCTCTCAATGTTACCCATTCCTCCTCTACTGTTTTATTTTCCCCTGTTTCTGTCAATTGTTGCCTAAAGCTCCCTCTGAAATTCTTAAGAACCTGAGGTTCCTTCAATTTATCCAGGTCCCATCTCCTTATTTTCCTACCTTTTTGTAGATTCTTCAGTTTCAGCCTACAGTTCATAACCAACAAGTTATGGTCAGAGTCTATATCTGCCCCTGGATATGTCTTACACTGTAAAACCTGGTTCCGAAATCTATGTCTTACCATTATAAAATCTATCTGGTATCTCCCAGTGTCTCCTGGTCTCTTCCACGTATACAACCTTCTTTTGTGGTTGTTGAACCAGGTGTTTGTTATAACTAAATTATGTTCTGTGCAAAATTCTACCAGGCAGCTTCCTCTTTCATTCCTTTTGCCCAGACCATATTCACCTACTATCTTCCCTTCCCTTCCTTGTCCTACTACCGAATTCCAGTCTCCCATAACAATTAAGTTTTCCTCTCCTTTAATTGTCTGAATAATTTCCTTTAGCTTCATATATTTCTTCGATTTCCTCATAATCGGCAGAGCTAGTTGGCATATAAACCTGTACTACTGTTGTCGGTGTTGGCTTCGTATCTATCTTGACAATGATAATGCGATCACTGTGCTAGTCATAGTAGTTTACCCGCATTCCTATGTTCTTATTCACTATCAATCCTACTCCTGTGATACCCCCAATTGATTTTGTATTTATAATCCTGTACTCACCTGACCAGAAATCCTGTTCATCCTGCCACCGAACTTCACTAATCCCCACTATATCTAACTTCAACCTATCCATTTCCCTTTTTAAATTTTTTAATTTTCCTACTCTATTAAGGGATCTAACATTCCACGCTCCGACCCGTAGAATGCCAATATTGTCTTTCCTGATGATCGCATCCTCCTGAGTAGTCCCCGCCCGGAGATCCAAATGGGGGACTATTTTACCTCCGGAATATTTTACCCGAGAGGATGCCATCATCATATGTTCATACAGTAGAGCTGCATGTCCTCGGGAAAGGTAATGGTTGTAGTTTCCCCTTGCTTTCAGCCATTCGCAGTAGCTGTGTGGCAAAGCCACATTAGCTGATGTTACAAGGCCAGCTCAGTCAATCATCCAGACTGTTGCCCCTGTAACTACTGAAAAGGCTGCTGCCCCTCTTCAGGAACCACACGTTTGTCTGGCCTCTCCACAGATACCCTTCCGCTATGGTTGCACCTACAGTACGGCTATCTGTATCGTTGAGGCACACAAGCCACCCAACCTCGGCAATGTCTGTGGTTCATGGGAGTGGAGTTTCTAAATAAGTATATTATAGTATATATTATATAGTATATAATAAGTATATTATATAAGTATATTAAGTATATTGACTGCTTTACCTTTTTAATATAGTTTCTAAATAAGTATATTAAAAAGGTAAAGCAGTCAACAATCCGAAGATTGGTTTGAACACCACAGTGCTTTACTAGGCATGGTCCTGTTTGGAGGTGGTATGCCGTTGCCTTCCTCCGACCTTCGAACTGACTTACCCAGTCAGTTATAGAGGGACCTACAGCTTAACGTGGGTTCTGAACCACGGATAATTTTATTATAGAGGACAAATTCCTAGCAGGAAAAATATATATCAAACGTTCCCTTCCCTACAGCTTAGGTCTTCATGGCAAACGAGTCTGCTCCAGTCCCGAATCTCTGAACCAGTACACCAATCACTTAATAACAGCTTTCAAATCCCGCAGCTATCCTCCTGATCTGGTACAGAACCAAACTGACAGAGCCACTTCCTCATCCCCCCCAAATTCAGAACCTTCAACAAAAGAATCCCAGAAGTGCCCCTCTTGTCACCGGATACTTTCCGGGACTGGAGCGGACTCTGAGTGTGGCTCTCCAGCAAGGATACGACTTTCTTAAATCCTGCCCCGAAATGAGATCTGTCCATTATGACATCCTTCCCATCCCACCGAGAGTGTCTTTCCGCCGCCCACCTAACCTCCGTAACCTCGTAGTCCATCACTTTGAAATCCCCAAACCACCTTCCCTACCTTCTGGCTCCTACCCTTGTAACCGCCCCTGTTGTAAAACCTGCCCTATGCATCCTTCCTCCACCACTTACTCCAGTCCCGTAACCCGGAAGGTGTACACGATCAAGGGCAGAGCCACTTGCAATAGCACCCATGTGATTTACCAACTGACATGCCTGCACTGTGAAGCGTTCTATGTGGGAATGACCAGCAACAAACTGTCCATTCGCATGAACGGTCACAGGCAGACAGTGTTTGTTGGTAATGAGGATCACCCTGTGGCTAAACACGCCTCGGTGCACGGCCAGCACATCTTGGCACACTGTTACATCGTCCGGGTTATCTGGATACTTCCCACTGACATCAATCCTTCAGAACTCCAGAGATGGGAACTAGCCCTTCAGCATATTCTCTCTTCCCGTTGCCCACCTGGTCTCAACCTCCGCTAAATTCGAATTCCCACCCACCATCTTAACATCTTTGCCTTGGTTCTCTGGACAGAGCCTCTGCCTCAAGTGGCATCTCTGTCTAACTTCTAACTTCTTTGCTTTCTACAGTTCTACAGTATGTCTGCCTAAGTGTACTTGTGTCTGTGTAAATGTGTGGGTGTGTGTGTATTTGTTTACCCTCCATTTTTTCCCCCAAGGTAAGTCTTTCCTGTCCCGGGATTGGAATGGCTCCTTACCCCCTTCCTTAAAACCCTCATCATTTCCTTTTCCCTCTCCTTCCCTTCTGCCTGATGAAGCAGCTAGGCTGCGAAAGCTAGCATTTTTGTGTGTGTGTGTGTGTGTCTGTGTGTTTATTTGTTGCTATCACTGCCTGTGCCCCTTCGCCTGGTAAGTGTACTTCATCTATTTTTTATGTATATTTCTACATAAGTAGGTGGACATTTTCAATTCTGATTGCTTAGTGATTTCTTGTTGTAAAACAAATATTTTCTAATTATCTTACACACAGTAGTGTGAAACTCGCTCGGTTAGCTCTGTGGTCTAAAGCATTGCTTTCAGAGATGGAGAGGCTTACCAGCCCGTTTCAAATCTGCCCGGCAGGTTAACGAAGAGGGTCAGATGCCGGCCAGCCTGGATGAGGTTTTTAGGCAGTTTTCCACATCCACCTAGGTGAATACCAGGCTGGTTCCCAAGTCCCGCCTCAGTTACACGATTCGCAAACATTTCATAACACTTTCTCACATATAACATTAAAGGCACACATTTAAAGTACACATTCCTTCCAGGGGGCACGGGGTGGCAGCAGGAAGGGCATCTGGCCAAATCTGAATTAACAAAGCCAACCCAGCATCTGTGGGAATGTGGCTAAAGAGAAAGAAAGACACAGTAGCACAAGAGCGTCGCCTATGACAAAAATACTGTAGTATCTCTTGAGCCATTTCAGCCTATCTATGTATTTTTACCTTTCATAGGAAATCTTACAGGTTCACAGATCATCTTACAAGTAACCATGTAAAAGCAGCCTTCATGATCAATGACAAGGTCCAGAATCACTTTCAGCATAGGAAACGAATAGGTAAACACCATTTTAGTCTATTGGGCATCTATAAAACAGAATGTTTACAGTGCCCCGTACCACACACTGGTCAAACTGGACGAGCCTTCAAAATTAGATTTCAAGAACATCTCTTAACAAAGAAATTGCTGCTAAATAACAATTTGGTCTTTTACAAGCATCTGATGAGAAGCAAACACACTCAAACTCCTCTTAGACAAATTGCAAATTTTTCACGAAGTTTGTGAAAGTCTCCAGAACACAAACAGCTTAATTGGATGGGGACTATTTCAAAACAAATTCACATGCACTAAAAAGAAAGAAAAAAAAGAAAAAAGAAAAAAATTGTTTATTATTATACAACTTAATAATCAACTTAACTTTTTTTAGGGCGCAAAAGTACTATTGCATAAGTGCCCATGACAAAATATGACTGACTGTATTAAGCATGGACAGAGTTAAATTTTGTATCCCATGTTAGCGTGGTGGATAAAAAGTAAGACGCGATCAACAGAGCTTGTGTCGGCTAAAACATCAGACAACTCAGAAGGAAAACACAAAGTTTGATAGAGATGGTTAAAAAACAGGCACTGCAACAGAAGGTGGCACACAGTCATCAGTTTGGAACAGTGACTGCAAAGCGAGGCAGGATCACCGCAGAGTAAGTGGCGGTGGCTAAAGTGACAGTGTCCTATGCGCAGGCGAGCTATTATGACCTCCTCGTGGCGAGAGGGCCGTGAGGAAGTAGACCACGCAAAAGGGAGGGGTCTGATCTGCCAGAGTTTGTCTTGAAGGGGAAACCAATGTGAATACCAGAGCAACACCACTCGCCTGGAAACTACAGCATGGAGGTCTTCTGAAGGAACGGAATGGATAGCAAGCCAGGGCAGGGAAATGGCTGTCTTTGCAGCAGCATCCGCAATTTCATTTCCCAACACTCCAGCATGGCCAGGAACCAACAGTAGCATCACTGTCGTCCCGCTGCCCGAAGTGGAGGCAATTCTGAATCCACTGTGGATGGCATATAGAGCACAGAGGCTCTGAATAGCACTCAGTGAATCCGAGCAGATGACACCGTGAGAAGGCGAGTGGCGTCTAAGGTACTGTGTGGCCTGATATAGATCAAAGAGCTTCACAGCGAAATTGAGCTCAGTGCAGGCAGAAGATACTGGAGGGATTCATCACTGAGTACCATGGCACACCCAACACCATGGTTGGTCTTTGAACCATCAGTGTAGAGGAAAATATGATCGGAAAGTTGTGCGCGGAGTGCAAGAAACTCATTATAGTAGACTGGGCCAGGAGTAGTGTCCTTGGGAAGTGAG
Source organism: Locusta migratoria (assembly GCA_026315105.1). Lineage (NCBI taxonomy): Eukaryota > Metazoa > Arthropoda > Insecta > Orthoptera > Acrididae > Locusta > Locusta migratoria. Next base: position 66,009,629 of record CM048752.1, on the reverse strand, counting down.
CGTAGTTTAAAGTTGACACAAATCTCCATATAGAGCCACAGTGGGAAAGGGCCGACACCCATCGGGAATGTGGCAGGGAGCGTAAAGTCTAGTTGCCAAAGCAAATATGAAAGCAGACTCCAGGAGGTAATATAAAGATGATTAACGTGATGCAAAGAGAAGTACATGGGAGTTGTCAAAAAAGACAGCATGTGTTGGGTGACCACACATAGATGATAACTGGCTCATATATTGACTGAGTAGGACGTCCCTCTGGTAGGATGTGGTAATTCAGTGGCTTCAGCATATAAAATTTCCACAGAACTGGTAAGGAAGGCTCCCGTCGCCAAACAGATCCCTCAGTGATGTATCGTGTTGAGACGGTGTAAAGTTGACAGTTGGGCAGAGGAGTACACAATAAACCCATAGTCCAGTTTCGAGCGGACGAGGGAATGGTACAGTTGGAGGAGAATAGACTGTTCCGCACCCCGTGAAGTGCCACACAGCATTCTGAGAATATTAAGTGAACGGGTACACCAGGCAGCCAAAGAGGAGACATGGGAGGGCCAACAAATTCCTGTCAAATGTGAGTCCCAGGAAGTTTTTTGTCTCAGTGAATGGAAGAACATATGGGCCAGATGAAGATTCAGTGGAAGAAACTCTGCAAGCCACCAGAAGTTCATACAGACTGTCTTGTCTGCAGAAAAGCAGAAGTTACTGAAGTTGTTGTTTGAGAGAGCATTTTCGTTGAGAGCTGCAGTCAGACACATATTTCCAGCTTTACCCTGCCCACAGTACTCAAACTCATAGTCACTATGTACTAATTCCCATAACAGTAAGGCCTCCAAACTTGCCCACCCATCCCCATTAACGAAAGGATCATTGCTTGTCACTGGCATATTATATATATAACGTGTGGCGTCTATTCCAAAATAGTTAGTGGGGAGGGGTGGGCAAGTTTGTAGCCCTTACTCTTATGGGAATTGATTTGATTTTTCCAGGGAAGCCTCCCTTGGTCCAACCCGCCACTGCCCGCACCGAAACTAAGTTTATTGTGTGGTATCGCTCCCTGTATATCTAGTAAAGCCAACCAATGCACTTGAACAGTGAAAAGAGTCCCTTTACCAGTTCTTTATTAGACACAATTTCTTCGGGTCTAGTTGTCCCAAATGTTCTGTGCCTTTTACTCTCCAATGCAATGCATTTGAAGATTAGATGTGATGCAGTTTCATCACCGTCATCACAGATCCAACATTTAGGGTCCTCTTCTGTTATTCCCATTGTATGTAGGCGTTTTTTGAAATTCCCATGGCCTGTCAGAAATCCAACCATGAGTCTATTCTCTCTCCTGTTCAGGCCCAGGATTGCAGAGCTTCTTTTAAAACATGCCTTTGGCATCATTACCTTGCCATGTTTTTGTTGGTAGACTTTGGTCCAATATTCTATGTGCTGTCTTCTGAGCCAGTTACATAGCTCCAATTTGATCATTGCCTTGGTGATTGTCAGGACAGGTTCCGGTCCAATAAATGGAGTCTCTGCCCCCATCCTGGCTAATCTGTCGGCATGTTCGTTGCCACTGATCCCTGAGTGGCCAGGGACCCACAATAGGTTTACTCTATTGCTTTCATCTAGCTCCACCAGACCCCTGTGACATTCTGCAATAATTTTAGACCTTGTTGCAGGAGCTGCCAGTGATCTCAGGGCTGCCTGGCTGTCTGAATAGATACTACGGTCTTTGTAGCACCTACGCAAATTCTCCTCCACACATGCCCTGATGGCAGTGATTTCGGCCTGGAATACTGAGGCCAGTTTCCCTAGAGAGATGACGCCCTCCAGTCTTGGCTGCACCCTGTATACCCCGGCCCCAACTCCTTGGTCTGATTTTGACCCGTCAGTGAACCAGACAATATCCCCCGTACGGTGTCGAACTATTTTCTCCCACTGCTCCCTACTTCCAATTGTTATATTGAAAGGCTTGTTGAAGCAGTATGGGGTTATAATATAGTCGGCTGGCATTTCCCCAACCTTTCCTATATTTACCTCATTCACTATTTTAGTGAACTCCCAAAGAGTTCCAGTTGTTGCCAGCTTTGAGTCTGTATGCACCAGCCGCTGCCTCCATCTTGACCCAAAGGTGTAATGGGGGCATATCCAGCATGGTTTCCATCCCAGCAGATGGTGTGCTGCTAATTCCGCCTGTTATGGCTAAGCAGGCTAGTCTCTTACCAAGCTCCTTAGCAGCAACCTGCTGTTCTACCTTCTTCCACCACACTACCGCCCCATAGGTGATCCTGGGTCTAATCACCATGGTTTATATCCAGGCTCAGGCCTCAATTTTTGCCACAAGCTCTCCTGGTACTTACCAAAGTATCTTTTGCCTTGGAGCAAATATTCGTAATGTGAGGGGTCCATGTCAGTTTCTCATCTAGGGTAACCCCTAGACATTTTAATGTCCCCTTCACAGGTAGCGCTTCATTGAAAAGCTTTAGATTTCAACTTGAATGTTGTATATGCTTCTTTGTGAATGGTACAACAACAGTCTTCTTAGGACTAACCCCCAGATCCTGTTTTCTAAAAAATGTTCAAATGTTTGTATAGCTTATGGGACTCGACTACGGGGTCATCAAGTCCCTAAACTTACAAACTACCTATGAAATACTTAATACTAAGGACGTCACAAATATCCATGCCTGAGGGGAGATTCGAACCCCCGACCATAGTGGCCGTGCAGACCATGACTGGAGCGCCTCAGTCCCATTGGCCATCGCGGCCGGCTCCTGTTTTCTGCACCAGTCTTGCACAATGTCCAAAGCACCTTGTGCCATATTTTTCACTGTGTCAACAAATTTGCCAAGTATTACTATGACTGGCCCTAGTCCACCTACATATAGTGGTCCCTAGGTCATGCACCTCTGCTGCCCTAACTATGGAATCGAAGGTCGTGTTGCTAAAAGCCCTTCGATGTCCAGGAAGATACAGAGGGCTGTTTCCTGAAAGTGTAGTGCTTTCTCCACCTTCACAACGAGTTGGTGGAGAGCTGTCTCACATGATTTACCTGGTTGATATGCATGTTGGTTTGAATGCTTACAGGAATTAGTACACAGTGACTACGAGTTTGAGTACTGTAGGCAGGGTAAAGATGGAAATTTATGTCTGCGGGAGGCGTGCTTAGGTAGTCCTTGCAGGTGCGGTGATCACTATGTCCTCAGTGGTGTAGAGCTCAGTAGCAGAGAGCAGGAGACCCAGGTTTGAATCCCAGCTGAGTACACATTTTCAGCTTTGCCCATTTGCAGTTGAAATCATATATCCTATGAATATGAAAGAGAATAGTGTTAGTGAGATGATCAACCTGTTCATCAATGCTGGGGAAATGGTGCCCCATAAAAGCTGCTAAGGAGGGAAAGAGCTGCCAGTTAACTGTAGAAAGCTTGCAGTTGCAAGGACACCCTGTTTAGGTGGACGTCAGTGGAATGTGTATCTGCAAGAACAGACCACTCAAGCCGACAAGCAAGCTGAGTACTACAGATCGAGAGGTCTAGATGAGAGAAGGTATCTGTGGAGTCTGATAGGAATGTAGGTTCACCAGTATTAATACAGATGAGGTTGAGGTGATTGAAGACGTCCACCAAGATGGAACCCCTCTGGCAGGGGCGTGGAGAACCCCAGAGGGGGTGGTGGGCGTTGAAGTCGCCGAACAGCAGGAATGGAGGAGGAAGCTGCCCAATAAGATGTAGTAGATCTTCTCAGGTGATGAGTGAAGATGATGGGGTATAGATATTACAGAGTGAGAGGTGAAGCCAGAAAGGGAAAGTCTGACAGCTACAGCTTGGAGCCGAGTGTGTAAATAAATGATATGGCTGTGGATGTCCTCTCTGATGAGCATCATAAGGTCCCAGTGAGCTGAAATTCCTGCTAATGGGGGAAGGTCAGAACGGATTGAGGTGAAATGTGGAACACGGAAGGGACTGTGACGGTTTAGTTTCGTTTCCTGCAGGCAGATGATCATAGGAGAGTAAGTTCACAGAAGAAGCTGCAGTTCTGCCCTATTAGCACGGATACCGCAAATATTCCACTGGATAATAGCCATTTTGATAAAAAGGAAGATGCGTAGCTGGATTTCTTCTACCTGGGAAGTCATTGGGACTTCATCCTGACATTTGCGCCACTTTTTTTTCTTCTCCCTTTGAGGACGAGAGTCGTCATCAGGAAGAGAGTTGGTTGAGGTGACGTCCAAGTCAGATAGGGAACTAGTGACCTGCAGGCCTCGAGTGTGTGGTTCATGATTGTTACTCTGCTTGTCATGACTTTTCTTCTTTGACTGAATGCCGGAAAGGGAGGTTCCCTGAGGGAGTCCCATTCCCAACAGGTGCCAGAGAAGATGTTCTCTGGCTGAGGGAGAGATGGGGGAGGAGGGATGGGAGGGGGAGGGACGGGGCGATCAGGAATGTGGTTGGGGGGGGACAGTATCTTGAGGGGGAGGGGTGGTTACCACCAGGAAGCTGGGGGAAGGGTGAAAGGAAGATGTTAGGGAGGGGGGATTGGAGGGAGTGATGCCACTGAGGCAAATGTTGATGTTAACGATACTGGGTGGAGACGGTCATACTTTTCCCGAGCCTCAGAATATGACATGCTGTCTAGGGTATTGTACTCCTAAATTTTCTATTCTCTTTTATATATTGGGCAATCAGGCAAGCGAGGAGCATGTGGGCCTCGGCAGTTTACAAAGCTAGAATGGTGGGGTGCAAGGCATCCCTGTATGGAGAGGGCAGCCACAGTCACCATAAATAATGGTTGGTATTGCATTGCAGACTTATGTCCGAAGCGGAGGCAACGAAAGCAGCGCATAGATGGTGGTATGTAAGGCTTCATGTCACATCTATAAATTATAACTTTTACTTTCTCCAGTAGAGTATCCCCTTCGAAAGCTAGGATAAAAGCTGCTGTATCAACACGATTACCCTCAGGGCCTCTCTGGATGTGCCGAATGAATTTAATGCCACGCCGTTCCAGGTTTGCCCTGAGTTTCTCATCTGATTGAAGTAGAAGATCTCTGTAAAAAATAACGGCCTGTCTCATGTTAAGAGACTGGTGAGGCGTGATGTGCAGTGGTATGTCTCCCAATTGCTGGCAGGCTCTTAAGTGCAGCCGACTGAGTCGTAGAGGACGTGCGAATTAAGACTGCGCCGGATTGCATTTTGCTCAGTGCCTCGATTTCACCAAACTTGTGTCTTCTAGAAAGAAGAGAGGTTTGGTAGTGGCAAACGTCTCTCCATCCATCTTGGAATACACCAAGTACTTGGGAAATGGCTTTGCACCTAATCTGTGGACCTGATCCTCTTCCCAGGGTGTGGCCAGGGATGGGAAGGCCGTGGAAGAAATAACGGGAGCTGAAGAGATACTTTTCCTGTATTGAGAGACTATGGCCGCAGGAGAGTGGTCGGACACCTTAATTTGTTTCATTTACAAGACGTCTACCCTGGTACCACTCTAGTCAGAGGCTCGTCCCACAGGCGCCACCCAGCCACAGCAAAGACCGCTCTGCAGGACGGTCATTGCCAGTAGTTCCAATACCCCGATAGGATAGGTAACCACCACTAACTAGGCATGCTTGGGGCATTTGCAGCTCTGGTACCAGCAGTGTGTTGCCTGTGCTGTCAGGGGGCTCAAGCAATAGGGCACATAACAGCCCCCCATACGGACTGGCTACACATGCTGTGGACCTAGCAGGGATAGGGGGCTAAAGCACTGAGGGAAATGGGAAGGAAGGGAGACGGACGCGTGCCGTAGCAGCTAGGTAGGGAGTTCTTCCCCTAATGGCTCACACTTGGAACGGAAATTATGTAGAGGAGGTCAAACCCCAAGGGGGACCAAACTAGGCCAAAAAAACAGGTGTAAACAGCAAATAGGTCAAAAATCATAAAGCCATCAGAGGTATCATGGGAATAGGTGGGCCATCTTAAAGTGAAACACCTAGAGTGGGGAGAGGGGCGGGGAGTAGGGAGGAATTAGGATGGGGAGGAGGGGAACTGGGAGAGGTAATGCAGCCTGGGGAAATAAGAAGAAAGACTGCAATAGCTCGGGGACCCGTGTGCGCCACACACGTACCCACAAAAGAGCTGTGGGCACCCTGGGCGGAATTAACTTACTTTTTCTACTCATCAATATGTAGGTACTCTCTATGTGTTTACTACACAAGAAGATAGGTACCTACCCACTTAACACATGCTTATGAGTAACAAACAATGATCAAAATATTTTTAGAGTTCTTGTAGGTAAAAGAACTGGTTACAAATCTTCCGCTTTCCCAAATGTTCATGAACTATAGTGCTTACACCATCTGTGTCGATTAAATGTAGGATCTGTGATGACGGTGATTAAACTGCATCACATCTAATCTTCGAATGCATTACATTGGAGAGTAAAAGGCACAGAACATTTGGGACAACCAGACCCGAAGAAATTGTGTCTAATAAAGAACTGGTAAAGGGACTCCTTGCACTGTTCAAGGGCATTGGTTGGCTTTACTAGATATAAAGGGAGCGATACCGCACAATAAACTTAGTTTCAGTGCGGGCAGTGGCGGGTTGGACCAAGACTGTTTTGGCTTCCCTGAAAAAAAAAAAATAAATAAAATAAATAAATAAAAAATAAAAAAAATAAAAATAAATAAATAAATCTGTGCTGATTTTCAACTCATCTTCTTTCATTCTCAAAAGACAGCTTCCTATCATCTGCAAGCATCCATCGCACTTGTTCAACGTAATCTGGGAATGTGATTGTGGACGGTCAACCCGAATGTGGCCCATACTAGAAACCTTCCTTTCTGTCTCTAAGGCCGTGTCCTATGTGAGTGACAAATATTTCTCAAGCTTAAGGGACTTAACTGTAGGGACATCAGTCCCTAAACTTACAAACTACTCATGAACTACTTTATACTAAAGACGATGCAAACATCCATGCCCGAGGAGGGATTCGAACCCCTGACGGGAAACAGCCTCACACATCGGAGCATAGCGCCTCAATGCACTTGGTCACTCCACCATGGTACATAGCAATAAAAGCGAGCAACAACACATGACATCAAGCAACGCTACACTGCAGTTACAAGCAGCGATATTCAGTGACGTGGCCAGGTGTTCTACATGAGCGTGACAGCTTCTTGCTACAGGATGGCCACAAGAACCGATCATCTGTCTAAAATTTGGCACGCATGAACCACAGAATAATGATAGCTCCAGAGTAAGGCAATAAAGTTTTATTTACTTTAGGAAATAAGGTGTAAAAATAGTGCTGTACATTAAATTTACAAAGCGAGGAATATTCGTAGACTATTTCATTTGGAACTTGAAATACGAAAATAGACTATGAAGCTCACCAGCGAAATTCTTGAAAATACAAGTACAGATACTTTTGAATATGTCCTTAATGAGTTTTGTTGACACGAGATAGAATGGCTGGCCAGTACTTACCTTTGTGCTGTACCGCCGATAGTAACACAAATGAAGAAACAGAAAAAAAAGGGGACAAAAAGGACAAGCTTTCGGAACACAATTGCTTCATCAGGTGGGAGAGAAGGGAAGAAAAAAGGATGGGAATGGAAGGGAAAGGTAGTTCACGACCTAGGTCATGAAGGTGGTGTTTTGGGAGTGTGGACGTCAGAGATACTGCATGTATGTACTGAGCAATGAGTTTTTGTGACTACAAACCATCAACAACTGAATAAGTAGGAAATAAGTCTTATTAGAAGATGACAGTAAATCATTTAATTCTGGACACATTTGTTATTAGTTGGTGTAGCGTAAAGGTAGTGACCTGGGCTACCAAGTTGTAATTTTTGCTGTTGCTGGTTCACTTACCATTCCAACTTATATTTTAATTCCTGTAACTACAACCCTTTCAACTGTCATTTGTGCAAAGTTTTACTTATTATCTGTACAAAGCACCACAAATTATTTTTTACTGTTTTTACCAATATAGTTCACTTCATTGCAAACACATATATCCACTGTTGACCTACCAAACACATTAAATTCGTATTGAAACATTATATCATGATATTTTACTCAGAAACATAATTAACATGCATCTCATTTGACATCTTTATGTTATCTCTCTCTCTCTCTGAAGTAAGTTTGTTGTTACTGAAAATGCACAAAGCACACAAATGTGTGTAATTGTTCAAATCATGTTCATCATGATGTAAATCAAACTATCATTCAGAATAAAAATGCAGAAGAGTGATATATTAGAAAAAAATTAACTTCAGTCATCTATAAAAGCCAAAAGAAAAATTTATGAGCTATAGTCAGCCCAGTTTTCGGCCGTTCCGCGCATCCTCCTCCCTTACCGCAATGAAGGCCAATAATGTTCATTCTGTAGGCACGTGGTTTGCCACGAGTTACGCAATGTTTCTGCTGCAGGCTCCACTGTTGGCACTCGGCCATAGCTCCTATCCCTCCACCTCTATACGTGGAAGTGCCTTCTTATGTGACACCAGGTATAGTTATCCAAAACAAAATTCTTCATTATATGTTCAACTTCAATTTTACTTTCTGTTATTTCACGAACAGTTGCAGTTTCATAAATTTCGGGGATTATTAGCTTGCAGAATTCTTGCAACATCCTTAATAACCTCTACAAGCAGACGCTTCTCAATTAACCTCGACACTTTATAGCACGTGTGACAACAACAACATTCAGGCAGGTTCGAATCTCAAGTGTCGCCCATTGTCGTGTCTGTCGCGCAGCATTGCAGATGTTGCTCACGTAGGACAGGCCCATAACCATACGTGCTGTTTCAATTTGTCGCTTGAAGGTGTCACAAGCTGTTGCTCGCTTTTGTAGATCATGTAGGACATGGACTAATGTGTTTAAACCACTCAAACACACACTTTTTACTCATTGACACCGTTTTGCCTAATTTGAAACATAACTTGATGTTAACGCATTGCTTCGTTTTGTACTTCATGTTGCAATGACATGAGTTCTCACACTGGCCCTGTTAGCTGGGTCACAGCGTGTTCCACCGCAAAGCTTTGCACGATAGGGGACGCTTGTTGACAGTGTGTATGTGTGGGCACCTCATCCTAGTCAGCTCAGTTTTGAAATATGGGACCATTCACTGAACTTTTTAGATGCACCTTGTAAATAGAAAATTTATGTACTTAACTCTGAGTGTCATTTTTATTGAAAGTTCCTCACAAAATTCCACATGAAATATGGTGAGATAAGTTGAATAGAAAAATTTAAGTAACCTGGTGATATTATGAAAACTGGACTGCAAATGATGGACTTAAGAAATGACTGGAGTGCACACGATGGACTTAAGAAATTAATACGTAAAATTAAAATAGCCTGCAAAATGTCACACCTGGTCTACAGCAAAAAATGTTTTACACAAAATGCTAAGATACATCAATATGAAACAGCTCTGAATTCAGAAGTTGTTTATGCAGCTGAATTAAAATACCTCGATGCAAATAAAGGTCTCCTTGAAGAACATGAGAAAAAATTTCAGACAGTTACAAGCTCACTAACATCTTCCACTGTTTTTATTTGAATTTCAGAACCACAATGCCTTAGGTTACACTGCTAAAGAAGACTTTATTATTCTTAGATTCAAACCTGCAGACACCTGTGACAGGTATCTCTTCTGTATGAAGGTAGTGAAGAACAAACTACACTGATATGTTCCCTTTGGGTAGAGCAGTACAAGCAAACACACGGAGAATGAAAGAAATCTAGGTCTCATAGAAAGCAAAGTTTGTTGCCACATTAATATCTGAATAAGGTCTTAGTTTCACACCTAAATGTTGGTGGTAACTAGTTGTGTAAGACAGCGAAGTTGATGCTAACTCATGGCTCCCCACCAGAGTGCTGCATAAGAAATTAAGTTATTCACTGTTAATGCAGTGTCCAAATACAATGTTAAAAACAAGTAAAATATTGTCCCCTCGATGTGGCCTACAATGTACTTGGGTATACAAATACTTAGTAAGCATGATTCTGAAGAACTTTGTTAATCAAATGAAACTGGTAATCAGTGAGTTCAAATGTTATTTTTATTGTAGTCAAATTTAAAAAGATAATAAACATTGAAAATGTAATTTCTATTTCATGATGGTACATAGATGCCAGACGTCTTACCTTTCTGAAACATTCGTAGTCCAGCAGTCTCGCATATGCCGAGGTTCCAGCAATTATTATCTTGGGCCGGAACAGAAGGGCAGTTCTCTGCAACATGTCATAGTCTATGATGCCAGTCTCAATATCGACACGATATGGCATTGACTCGAAGAAAACTGAAGTAGCCGACACTCTCTTTGTATCTGTCATGAAGCCGTGAGTCAAACTGCAAAAGAATAAAAAAGAATAAAAGTAGAACAAACAATTCTAGTTATAAAGGATGTTTTAAAAAAATGAACTTATTTAAAAACTGTATATCTATTAATAAAAACACACAACAAAAAAGGAATGCAATGTAAAATACTACAAAAATTTGGTGCATTGAAAAATATTAACAGAATCTTAAAAGTTGCAGCTATGCTATTACAAATGCAGTAGGTGACCGTAAACAGTATAATCAACAAATAGTTGCTGTTGTTGTGGTCTTCACTCCGCAGACTGGTTTTATGCAGCTCTCCACGCTACCCTGTCCAGTGCAAGCCTCTTCATTTGAGAATAAGATTAGCGACCTACATCATTTTGTATCTCCTTATTATATTCGTCGCTCAGTCTCCCTCTACGATTTTTACCCCACACACTTCCTTCTAATGCTAAGTTGACAATTCCTTGATGTCTCAGAATGTGTCCCACCAATCTATCCCTGCTCTTAGGATTTGTCAGAAACTCCTTTTCTCCGCAATTCTGTTGAACACTTCCTCACATTATATATACATGTGGCGTCTGTTCCGAAAGAACAGACGTCACTTCTGATCCTGCAGTTGTTATTCTTTAATATTCATAGAATATATGACATCAACTACGATTGGCCAAAGCTGAAAATGTGTACCCAGCAGGGATTCGAACCCGGGTCTCCTGCTTTCTAGGCAGTTGCGCTGATCCCTACACCACTTGGGACACAGTGATCACCGCACCTGCAAGGACTACCTAAGCACGCCTCCCATCAGATACAAATTCCCAGCTTCGCCCTGCACACAGTACTCAAACTCGTAGTTATGAAACTAATTCCCATAAGAGTAAGGGCAAGGGGTGGGCAAGTTTGAAGCCCAGCTGGGTACACATTTTCTGCTTTGCCCAATCGCAGTTGATGTCATATATTCTATGAATATTAAACTTCCTCATTAGTTACGTGATCTACCCATCTTATCTTCATCATTCATCTGTAGCACATTTCAAAAGCCTCTGTCATCTTTTTGTCTTAACTCCTTATCATCCACGTTTCACTCCCATACAATGCTACACTGACAAATGCTTTCAGACAGGACTTCCTAACATTTCGATTAATATTGTATGCCAACAAAATTCACTTCTTCAGAAACGCTTTTCTTCCCATAGCCATCCTGCATTTTATATTTGGAGGCACGCTAGTCCCCCCGCCAAGTCGAGTGCACGGCCGTACCATCCTTTTCTCAAAGCAGTTCACGGCACTTTCGAACCCCTTGTATTTCCATTGTGGATACAGCTAGAAGTCTGAATTTTCGGAGACCATGAGTATCTACTATAACCAGCTATATTTTCAAATTTATTATTCTACACCTTATAATATCAAAAAGGAACAACTTCCTGATGTTCTGCAAAACTTTTTTATTGGTCACAAACCGGCTTTCGGCTTCTTATGCCATCATCAGGTGACAACTGACTGTAGTACACATGTTTTCAAAGATGTTAAGATTTACAAAGATGTCATCACAGACAATCGATACTTCACAGGAAAGTTCATCGCAAGTACTTATTTAGGAAATTTATTAAGATTTATATTAAAAATAAATAAATATAATAAGTATGTGTAAAGAATCAAAACTAATATGATTATTTTTGTTGAAAAGGAAGGTTGAAAATAAAACTTATTTCAGTAGAAGTGTAAAGGGGAACTGGATCTGATCGTTTAATACTAAACTAGCATCCTGAGCCAAATGTTTATTGATTTCCAATATTTCCAGTAGTGTCATCTTTCTGCTTTTCTTCAGGGGATGTAGGATCTCACAGTTTACATCATAATCATGGCCTTCTCTGAGCAGATGTTCAGCAAAGATTGAATCTGTCTTTTTTAACCTCCAGCTTCTCTCATGTTCTGATAATCTAAAAGCTACAGCCCTGCCAGACTGACCAACATACAGTTTCCCACAATGTTTGCATGTGATCTTGTATACACCACTCTGTGATACGGGTTGAATTTTGTCGTTACTATTGAATAAATACTTAGAAATGTTGTTTGTATTGTAAAGTGTAGACCTGTAATTTCAAGATTTTAACTTTCTACCAATTTGATTTGAAATTTTGCCTAAATATGGGATGACACACCAGTTTTCAGACTACTAACTTGTTCTTCTTGGCCAGCATATAAAAGTGTTCTGGTTTTTCTCATTTTCTTCTTATTCAGTATGCTGTCAATAAAGGCAGGGCTATAGCCATTACTGGATGCTATATGTTTGATTGTTTGTAATTCTGATTGAAATGCAGAATCAGATAATGGAACAGATATGAGGCGATGGACCAGGGAATGGAAAACTGCATGTTTATGGCTGTGTGGATGCTGGGAACTAGCAGGGATAACTGTATCTGTTACTATGGATTTTCTGAAAATTATCTGAAACTACAGAAAGATGATCAATAAATGAAATACAAAATATGTGGAAGTGACTGACTTGTCATTTAAATGGATCCAAGGTGAGGTTCACTGATGTGTCAGTCACAACACAATGTCATATCCTGAGATCTTAACAAGTTAACTGCTTTTTTTTGTATTTGTCGTACCCACCTAAACAGCCATCTAACTTGTGGGTTAGGTCTTCATAAACTAGCAGACAACTAATAATACATCCTAGTTGGTCTACAAGAGGTGGAAGTTGCACTGCCAGTTTAGTTGATTAGACACCCTCCTCTGTGAATGAATAATGGTACCCATGTTCTGTCTCACAAGGAAACACCAAGTATGGTACCAACGGAATTTGATGGGTTGTATGTATGTTGTGAGGGAATTCCTCCAGACCATGAAGCTAAAAGGATTTGTTCCAATGGGCATTGATTTCTAAGAAAATCGAAATCACATTCACAGCAAATTACCACGCGTAACGTGTCTACTACTTATACATGGCAGTTACCACTCAGCGAGACAGTGTGGTGTAATTGGTAAGATGCTAGGCTCCCATGCAGGAGAGCCGGGTTTGATACCTAATTTTTAAAAATTGTAATTGCTACTTTTTATATTTAAAAAATAATTAAGCAAAGAAAAAGATATAAAGAAATAAAAACAAAAATAATGAATTATTAACAGCTAATCGTGAAATCACTTCACGAGAAGACTCGATTCGAATACATTCATTACTGATGCATCAGTTCAGCGCAGAAGTCTTCATTTTCATGATTAAATATGCCTGGTTTGTGTCGCAATTAATTCACGAACAAACATTGCTTTTGAATGTGAACGACCAATTTTTCCAGCATTGTGCGCCAGTAAAGCAGTAGCATTCATTAGATGTGCGTGGTGCAACAATGTTCTGTGTTTTCGGTGCTTCTGTGACAATTATCACTCAGCCTTTTGTACAGGTGTTAAAGATAGTGACGATGGCAACAGTGAGTAAATAACACTACGCAATAAGTAAAATAATCAGTTGCTACTGTGTTATTTGCTATTATCCTGACTGTTTACTCAAGCTGTAACATAGGAGTGGGTATAAAGGCATATCATTATTCACAATAAAAGAAGAGAAATGAAGAAAAGTGAAAAATAAATGACACGAAGGGGACGATTTTTTTTCCCCTTGGTTTTTTTTTTTTTTAATTGTTTGACTTTTCATTATTTTTTTTTTTTTGTTTTTTTTATGTTTTTTTTTTTTTCTTTATATCTTTTTCTTTGCTTAATTATTTTTTAATTTCTTTTTGAAATATAAAAAGTAGCAATTACAATTTTTAAAAATTAGGTATCGAACTCAGGTCTCCTGCATGTACCTCGCCAATTACACCACGCTGTCTCACTGAGCGATAACCGCCATGTATAAGTAGACATGTTACAGATGGTAATTTGCTGCGAATTTGATTTCTATTTTCTTAGAAATCAAGGCCCATTGCAATAAATCCTTTTAGTATGATAGTCTGGAGGAATTCCCTCACAACATACCTGCGACCCATCAAAATACGTTGGCACCATACTTGGTGTTTCCCTTGTCAGTGATACTATGTCAGAAATCACTGCACAAACAATTTCTCTTGTTCGTACCATCCATGATTTACATAGCACTCACAAGGAACGCTCGTCGTCTCATTCCCCTCAGATTTAAGAGTGCATGGTGGGAAACAGTCAAAAGCTGACTGCAGATCAAGTACAAGAACAAGAACGTGTATGGAACCATGAAAAATGGGGCAAAATAGAAACAGTTAACTGCCCGACATATGCAACATCAAAGAGAAAGAGTCTATGTGTCGTGGATTGGTAGTGATAGTGATGGAGACTGACTGTGATGTGGAAGATCCATGCTCTAACCTTCAATCTGTGCATTTTGTTTTTCACAAAATTAGGAACTGTCTGTCTACCCATTGCTTCTTTGTTCTCTTTTTGTAACTGGCAATCATCACAATGTACCTTAGTTCTACATTACGAGTCACGTGGTAAGAATATATAACCATTTCATGTAAATGTGATGAATATTGAGTTAAGGTAAGACGCCTCATATAACTCTCATAGAGGTGTGAACTAGTTTAGTCCAAGTTTTCACACACATAATTCCACAACATGTTCAGATCAGCTAGGAGATATGCAGGATTTGATGTGGTTCACGTGGAAAACTTCTAAAACGTTAAACAACATACATTTTGAAAGAGGACACAGAAAAGTGTGAGATTGTGAAACATTTGTAAGCATCTGCTGCACTTGTGTAACAAACTGTTATATTTTTATAATTTCTGCAGGAATGATCACACACCTGTATCTGGTAAGAAGGCATATCTCACTCACCAGGCTTACAAGTTAGGTGCACCAATAAGAGATTCCTATCCGATGACACACATATCCCCACTGTATGATCTAATGAGTTTCCAGTGGAGGATTTGGTCGATTTACTGCCTTGTTTGCAGCTCCCATTCAAGAGCCACTTCCTTTTGGCTGTTAACAGGGCAGTAGTACAGCATGCCTGTTACACAATGCACAGAACCAACTTGTGGTGATAACACCTTAGACCCTGTAATGGATTTTGTCCTAGGGAACTCATTTGTCTTGGTTAATAAAGTATTCCTTACTATTTATGTCTATGTAAGTAAAACTAGAATACTACAATTTTGTCTATACCATAATTACTGAAACAATCCTTTATCTGTCAATACTTTATTTTCGTGCGCGTCGGTTGCACAGTGGTAGAGTGCCAGACTACAAATCCAAAGGTCACGGGTTCAATCCCCGCCAGGTCCTAGTATTTTTATCTGTCACTTTCCACTTCTTTCACCTCTGGCAGTACTGCTCATGTGAAAAATACCGAGTAGCACCGAGGTTGGGAATCCACGTTAAACTGTAGGTCCCCCTATAACTGGCTGGGTAAGTCAGTTCTAAGGTCGGAGGAAGGCAACGGCATACCACCTCCAAACAGGACCATGCCTAGTAAAGCACTGTGGTGTTCAAACCAATCTTCGGATTGTTGACTGCTTTACCTTTTTACTTTATTTTCATTCGAAATTTGCTGCAAATATAAACAATAATATACTAATTAACCAGTTTAATTTTCACAATATTAATGGAGTAATCATTTCAAAATGCATTGTTCAGAACTAAACGTCTTTTGACACTGCACAATTATACTGTAATGCAAATAATGTTATAAAAATACTTTGTCATCCATAAACATTATCATCTTGCTCATTCTCTGTCAAATTGCTTTCAATTAGTTACAGTTGATTAAAAATATTGTAATAATGACAGCATTGTTGTCATGTAAAATGATACAGTTACCTGTATTACTACAAAAATATACATAATTACTATCATTTCTTAAAGCTATGTAGGCTAATGTATCTTAAGCAGTTTGACATCATCAGTGTGTAACGAAACAATATCGCTGTTTTATTATTTAACAATTTCAATTATGTAAACAAACCAACACTCCACTAATCATATGTTGCACATATGTTTGGTATATAATTTTATCTGATCTACAAATATTTGTAAAATTGCCTACTATTTGAGCTGATTAATCTGATGTATATCTTATTCGTAAAAGATGCCTAATTTAATTGTGGAAGCATAATTCAATTATGTGATTGTACAAACTTAATTCTGAAACTGCTTAGAACCTAGCATTATTTATAAATATGAACATGATGAATCACAGTCAGTCACAGTTTGGCTCAGTCTCAGGTTAGCTTAGTCACCATGATTGTAACACCATGTTGTAGTTATGTTTCTTTTCTTTCTTTTATACTGATGCAATTTATGATTTTGAAGATAATAAATAGAAGTCAAACATGCAGCAATGTACCTGCATTTACTACAAAGAACCCACACTGCCAAATTAAATAGTTTCGGGACAACATCGATACTGCGAAGAAGTTGATCAACACAGGAGTTTTGTTTACTTCAGCAAAGCAGGTGGTGAAATTTAACACATTATAAGTGTTAGAACTTCTGCTGGGGCAGTGGTGGTGCTATTCTAACTAATAGGTAGGAATGTCACAACCTGATGATGACAAATATACTCAAATTTTCTACTCTGTGTAGAAAAACAAATTGGCAATCAATGGTTACAGCTATAAATAGAAATATCAAAGAAGGTGGGAAGATCTTATTATTTAACAAAAAGCATATTTCATAGTACTTGACAGTTCAACATGATATTTTCATCTCTTACACAGACAATGTCAAGAAACTGTGGACAAAGTTCAAGTGCACTGTACAAAACATGTTACAATAGTATGTACCAGTAAAATTATGAGAGATGGGAAAGATCCGCCAGTTTCAACAACTGAGTTAGGAAACCATTACGGATGCAAAGGGAGCTTCTCTGCAAATATAAAGATAGTCAAAGTATTGTAGAGAAGCAAAAATTAAACAATTCCAAAATTAACATAAGGGCTGCCATGTGAGAGATGTTCAACTACTTTGAGAGCAATGTTTTGTTTAGTGCCTTGGCAGAAAAGCTTAAGAAATTTTGATCCAATGGAAAATCAGTAAATTGGTCAAAACCTCATTTAGAAACAAGCTTTGACCTTAATGGCGTTGAAACAAAGGATGATACACAAAAGGCTGAAATAGTAAATCTCTGTTTCACGAAGGAAGGACGCACTGTGATTTCTCCCCTAAACCATCACTTGGACAACAAAATGGTGGATATTGAAATAAATGTCAGAGGGATAGAAAAAGCAATTGAAATCACTCAACAGAGGAAAGGCCAGTGGATCTGATGGGGTACCAAATCCATTTTACATTGAGTATGCCTCTTAGTTGCTATCTTATAACTGTCAAAACTTTTTAGTATTATAAATTGATGTTATTAAACTATATTTGACAGTTTTGACAGTTATTATGTTGCGATGACATATGTTTACAGATCATCTGTCATCGCAACATAAGATCTGTCAAAACTGTCAAATATAGTTTAATAATATCAATTTATAATAATAAAAAGTTTTGACAATTATAAGACAGTTTATAACGATTATGTATATATAAAACAATGGAAATACCTTAAAAGATTCAACAATATTTAGGAAAGGATAGGTTGCTACTCACGACAGAGATGCCCAAAGAGCCGCAGAAAGGCACACATAACAGAATAAACAAAAAATGAAGCTTTCGGCTCTTAAGCCTAAATCTGCCACGAGTGCATGGACACACACACACACACACACACACACACACACACACACACACTCACACAAACCTAACTGCCATCGCCGGCTGTTGCGGCTGGACTGCCGGGAGACGGGAGTTGGGTTTGTGTGAGTGTGTGTGTGTGCGTGTGTGTATGCGCGCATGCACTCATGGCAGATGTAGGCTTAAGAGCCGAAAGCTTCATTTTTCAATTCTGTTATGTGTGCCTTTCTGCGGCTCTTTGGGTGTCTCTGTCGTCTCTGTCGTGAGTAGTGTGATGATACTGCTGGCCATCTCATCTCAATGTCATCGTACGATACCGTCTGTGCCGGACCCGGGATCGTGTGGTTCAATAGTGATACATGTTGCGTGTGAAGTTAGTTAAAAACAAAATAGCCAGCCTAGGAATTAGTGTAGGACAGTGGCTCGGTGATTAGTTAACAAGTGATAGATTTTATTAATTAAGAGATTAGCATATGAGGTTTCCAGACAGTTCTATAAACAATAGTTTCATCATTGTATATTATTTCAATAACTAAACAGATGAATTATAAAAACTTTTGTAAAACAAAAAAACATGAAAATGAATAGCATTGTATATATGTCAGGCTCAAAAGCAAGTTGTGTAGACCAGCTAATAGTGTTAATTAAAGTAGTAGTTGAGATTTGTATATTGTGATTCCTTGTATATATTGACTGACGTGAGATTTTGAACTTATTTTGAGAATTGCCAAGATATTTGATAGTTCTATATATGTTAGGAATATTTATGATGTACTCATTAACAAATTAATTGTCATTTAACATTGTTGTTTGTTGTCAAACAGAAAGAACCAAAATTACGACTTAAAAAGATATGCGCCATCTAAAATTATTGTATGTATAGTTTTCATTTTATATTGTGATTCTTTTTGTGTACATGAAATGTTTTACTGTTGTGTTTGTTAATTGTAAATTAGTATATTCAATTGTTATGAACAATACATAATGTAATGTCATTATTGTCAATGTTATACATTTGTCTCACTGCCATGCATGGGGGAGTTCGAGTTTTTGTCGTTTGTCAAGTGCTCTAGAAGCTATGTAAGTTGGTTGTTTTAAAATGGAAGTACTATCGTCTAAGTTCTGTTGCATTGTGTACGTTATAAAGTTGTAATATTTTGGTGGAATGAGAAACAGTTTGATTGGAAATTAAAGAAGAAGTGAAAAATTGTACCTACGAGTATTTATTTCTACCGCGACACCCCAGGAGAATAATGTTGCAGCGACCATACATTGTAACGTTGAAAAGCTAAGTATCTTGTTTGGAAGTGGTAGTATGAACTGTAATTACTTAAAAAACCGAGTAAATGTCATAGTAGCAACCTATCCTTTCCTAAATATTGATGATGTATGTCATTCAACCTAGCTATCACTTGGCAATAATGTAAGCTGAAACAGTCTGTAGTGAAAATAAAATAAAAATAACATCTCAAAATGCCAGCAATTTTGGACCATTTTAAAAACAATTTTCAACTTTAACCATTCACAGTTAACATCATAAATTCTGAGAATGTCAGATGTACTTTTACTTAAGCACCCTCAGCATAATCTCACCCTTTATTTTATGACCTTTTGCAGAATCCCCACAAGGCAAGGTATACCACCGGCACATCTGTTCATGTGGATGTCTCATATTGACTGCCCCTATGGAATGGATAATGTCATCTCTTGTGTTTTACCAGATCCATGGCAGTGATCTTTTCTTTCTTTCTTTCTCTCTCTCTCTCTCTTTAGGAATGTTGTATGGCATGTGTCCACTTTAACAAAAAAAAGTCTCACAATATTAGTTATACATGAGAAATTTATGGCAATTAAGTGAATAGTCAACTTAGAGTTGACAAAGTACCTGGTCCAAATAATTTAAAGTCCAAGAACAGAACACTGCGCACACCCAAGCTCATAATTGCAAGTGTTGCCTACTCCAGCAATCTGTGCAGCTTCAGCTTGCTGTTGACATCATTGAGCAATACAATAATCAAGATACAGTACATCTCGAGATTCATAGCACTTTAACTCACATATTGTTTATTTTGGAAAACATTATTTGAGAACATAGAAACAGTTGAAGTATAAGAATTCCATGTGAGTATCTTTACTAAAAAAAAAAGCTTCTCACATATGTTTCATTGGGTGAGTAGATAGGCTAACGGTTTATGAATGCATTGGCTGAGTGGATAGGCTGACGGTTAATGAATGCATTGGGCGAGTGCTCGAATCCCACTGGCGTCAAATAGTTTTTTTATTTTTAGACCTCTTGCAGGTAATATTTTAAATATTAATTCACTGAAAATTGTGCAGTTTTAGACTTTTATAGGTTTTTAGAAGATTCTAAATCTAGTTAATCAGACATACATGTGTTCCTAGTAATAGTATTGAAAGTATTTTGGGAGATCAGATGAAAAATACCCTCCAAGGATGTTGACAAACTGTAATTAGTTATTTACTAATGAGAAGACTGAAAAAAGTAAAACAAATATATGTTTCTAGACATTAGACCTGTTTAAGATAAGACATGTTTTGATCAATATTTTTCAGCCAATTTCTATTGTTTCACTATATATTTCTTAGGATAACATCATAATCTATAATGAAACTTCCTGGTAGATTAAAACTGGGTCCCGGAACCAGGACTCGAACCTGGGACCTTTGCCTTTCGCAAGCAAGCGCTCTACCGACTGAGCTATCCTGACACGACTCACGATGCTGCCTCACAACTTTACTTCCGCCAGTACCTTGCCTCCTACTTCCCAAACTTCACCAGAAAGTTTCATAACAGCACACACTCCGCTGCAGAGTGAAAGTTTCATTCCATAATCTATCATATTGTCACGTATTTTATCAATGTCAGGAATTTACACCGCAACTTGAATTGTAATATTTCCTGCAAGTTTGTTATAAACCAAAACACTAGTCTTCTTTGAATATATATATATATATATATAAATAGAAAACAGATGACTTACCAAAAGGACCGGCTCGTCGATAGAAACAAATAAAATAAATAAAATCACACACAAACACACATACAAGCTTTCGCAGCCTAGCTGCTTCATCAGGCAGAAGGGAAGGAGAAGGAAAAGGAAATGATGAGGGTTTCAAGGGAGTGGATAAGGAGTCATTCCAATCCCGGGACAGGAAAGACTTACCTTGGGGGGAAAAAAAGAGGGTAAACAAAAACACACACACCCACACATTTACACAGACGCAAGTACACTTAGGCAGACACACTGTAGAACTGTAGAAAGCAAAGAAGTTAGAAGTTAGACAGAGATGCCACTTGAGGCAGAGGCTCTGTCCTGAGAACCGAGGCAAAGATGTTAAAATGGTGGGTGGGAATTCAAATTTAGCGGAGGTTGAGACCAGGTGGGTAACGGAAAGAGAGAATATGCTGAAGGGCTAGTTCCCATCTCCGGAGTTCTGAAGTATTGGTGTCAGTGGGAAGTATCCAGATAACCCGGACGGTGTAACACTGTGCCAAGATGTGCTGGCCATGCACCAAGGCGTGTTTAGCCACAGGGTGATCCTCATTACCAACAAACACTGTCTGCCTGTGACCATTCATGCGAATGGACAGTTTGTTGCTGGTAATTCCCACATAGAACGCTTCACAGTGCAGGCATGTCAGTTGGTAAATCACGTGGGTGCTGTCACAAGTGGCTCTGCCCTTGATTGTGTACACCCTCCGGGTTACGGGACTGGAGTAAGTGGTGGTGGAAGGATGCATAGGGCAGGTTTTACAACGGGTGCGGTTACAAGGGTAGGAGCCAGAAGGTAGGGAAGGTGGTTTGATTTCATAGGGATGGACTAGGAGGTTGAACATATATATATATATATATATATATATATATATATATATATATATATATATATATATATACAAATGTCTGTCTAGGTGTGTTTGCGTTTCGATATGTCTGAGTGTGTGTGTATTTGTTTACCTACCTTCTTTTTTCCCCTAGGGTAAGTCCTTCCACTCCTGGGATTGGAATGACTCCTTTTCCACTTCCTTAAAACCCATATCCTTCCCTTTTTCCTCCCCTTTTTTCCTCTTTTTTTCCTGAAGAAGCTGCCAGTGGTGGCGAAAGCTTGTATGTGTGTTTGTGTGTGATTTTTATTTTTGTGTCTATCGACGAGCCGGTCCTTTTGGTAAGTCATCTCTTTTCTATTTTTAATACATATATACATATATCTTATAGAGGAAAAACTCCCAACAGGAAAAATATACGTAAAAAATAGATGTACACTTACCAGGCGAAGGGGCACAGGTAGTAATAGCAACAAATAAACCCTCATCATTTCCTTTTCCCTCTCCTTCCCTTCTGCCTGATGAAGCAGCTAGGCTGCGAAAGCTAGCATTTTGTGTGTGTGTGTGTCTGAGTGTTTATTTGTTGCTATTACTGCCTGTGCCCCTTCGCCTGGTAAGTGTACATCTATATATATATATATATATATATATATATATATATATATATATGAAACGATTATTAAGACCAAAGATTCCTAGCAGGAAAAATAAAATGTAAAAAATAGACGAAGATTACTCACCAGGCGAAGGAGCACAGGTGTGACAGCATCACAAATAAATAAATGAATACACACGCACACACACACAATCGCAAGCTTTCGCAACCCAGTTGCGTCTTCAGGCAGTGGGAAGGAGAGGGAAAAGGAAATGATGAGGGTTTCATTTATTTATTTGTGATGCTGTCACACCTGTGCTCCTTCGCCTGGTGAGTAATCTTCGTCTATTTTTTACATTTTATATATATATATATATATATATATATATATATATATATATATATATATATATATATATATTATAGAGGAAAAATTCCTAACAGGAAAAAAAAATATACGTAAAAAATAGATGAAGAACACTTACCAGGCGAAGGGGCACAGGCAGTAATAGCAACAAATAAACACACAGACACACACACACACACTCAAAAATGCTAGCTTTCGCAGCCTAGCTGCTTCATCAGGCAGAAGGGAAGGAGAGGGAAAAGGAAATGATGAGGGATTTAAGGAAGGGGGTAAGGAGCCATTCCAATCCCGGGACAGGAAAGACTTACCTTGGGGGAAAAATGGAAGGTAAATAAATGCACATACACCCACACATTTACACAGACACAAGTACACTTAGGCAGACATACTGTAGAACTGTCTGCCTAAGTGTACTTGTGTCTGTGTAAATGTGTGGGTGTATGTGCATTTATTTACCTTCCATTTTTTCCCCCAAGGTAAGTCTTTCCTGTCCCGGGATTGGAATGGCTCCTTACCCCCTTCCTTAAATCCCTCATCATTTCCTTTTCCCTCTCCTTCCCTTCTGCCTGATGAAGCAGCTAGGCTGCGAAAGCTAGCATTTTTGAGTGTGTGTGTGTGTGTCTGTGTGTTTATTTGTTGCTATTACTGCCTGTGCCCCTTCGCCTGGTAAGTGTTCTTCATCTATATAGACGTTTAGACGTTTTCCTTGCATTTTCACGCAGTTTTCTCGTTCTTTTTCCGATTTTCACCTTCCTTAAACCCTTTTTTCACGCCATACCACTACCAAACCCTTTTATACTACGTTGCTGATAACTAAAGTTGACCACAGTA
The DNA here is from genome assembly GCA_026315105.1 of Locusta migratoria. Taxonomy (NCBI): domain Eukaryota; kingdom Metazoa; phylum Arthropoda; class Insecta; order Orthoptera; family Acrididae; genus Locusta; species Locusta migratoria. The sequence goes on along the minus strand of CM048752.1, from coordinate 65,986,036 downwards.
TCAACAACAAATTTTAAAAACTTTTCCTATTTCCTTTCTTTTCTCATACCTGAAATTCTGCCCACTTTCATCTCCCTCCTGACATGTAAATATATTTTTACACTTATTTTTACGTTTTATTTTTTATTTGTTCATTGCAGCCTATTACATAGCCCATATTTCCCACTCCTCCTTCATCCATATACTATGCCTCCCTCACAACATCCCTATAACAACCCCATCCATTTTTATGTACATTCCCTCCGAAAACATGCTTTCTCCCTAGCCAAATTACGCTCCCACATTCTTTTTATGCAGGCTTGTCTGACATTTGGAATCACTCCCAAGGGCCTCACACTAAAAGTTCCCATCTCTGGCTGTAACCCATCCTTTCATCCCGCCCTATACCAATTCCAAACTGAACAATCAATAGCCCTCACCCGACTAATCCTTAACCTACACATCAACTCCACTAATGAACACACCTGTCAACTCCTATCGCTAATCAAAATCCTCAACCTTTCCTCTCCCACATCCACACCTACTGTCCAGAACATCCTCCTTCAGGCCAACTGCAAATTAGAACAATATGCCACCCACCACCTCAAAAAACTATCCAATCTCCTGGTCACCCACCTCCGGAAAGGCAATACTCTCTCCCTCAACAACCTCTCCAATAAACCTCAACCTCCCCTTATTGCACACAAACCCAGTCTCTCCCATCTACTCAATCTCCCACTCCCAACTCCTCTCCCCCCTAAACCTCAAAACTCCAATCTACACAATCCTGAACCACAACATCCTAATTCAGTAATCAACCTCTCCTCCAAACCTCTCTCCCAATCTGAAACCTCTGTCCTATCCAAAGGCCTCACCTTTAGTCCTACTCCCAAATTCAACCACACAGCTTTCGTCAAAGATCTACTTTCCTATACTCGTAGTCTTTGCTGGAGATACCACTTTGCCACGAAGAAGAATAATCCTACTCCCTATGACCCAGCTCCCCAAGACATCATTCCAATTGAACCCTGCCTAGAACAGTTCCGTCCTCCATCACAGCGAGACCCACCTGCTCTTCCTCAAAACCACCCTCTTCAAACCTTCCAGGAATTCCTTACTTCCCACCTTGCCTCCCAGTCGTTCCTGAGAAACCTTAATCCTACTCCCAACATTACCGCAGCTGAATCCCGAGCCATCCGTGATCTGAAGGCTGACCATTCCATCATCATTCTCCCAGCCGACAAGGGATCCACGACCGTGGTACTTGATCGGCGGGAGTATGTAGCTGAGGGACTGCGTCAGCTCTCGGACAGTACCACATATAAAGTCTTTCATGGCAATCCCATCCCCGATGTCCGGGCAGAGCTTCAAGGAATCCTCAAAACCTTAGGCCCCCTACAAAACCTTTCACCTAACTCCATTAACCTCATGACCCCGCCGACACCCCGCACTCCCACCTTCTACCTACTTCCCAAGATTCACAAACCCAATCATCCCGGCCGCCCCATTGTGGCCGGTTACCAAGCCCCTACAGAACGAATGTCTGCCTACATAGACCAACACCTTCAACCCATCATGTGCAGTCTCCCATCCTTCATCAAAGACACCAACCACTTCCTCGATCGCCTGAAATCCTTACCCAGCCTGTTACCTCCAGAAACCATCCTTGTAACCATTGATGCCACTTCCCTATACACAAATATCCCACATACCCAGGGCCTTGCTGCGATGGAGTATTTCCTTTCACGCCGACCACCCACTTCCCTACCTAAAACCTCTTTCCTTAATACCCTAGCCAGCTTCATCCTAACCCACAACTTCTTCACTTTTGAGGGCCAGACATACCAACAACTAAAGGGAACAGCCATGGGAACCAGGATGGCCCCCTCGTACGCAAACTTATTCATGGGACGCTTAGAGGAAGCCTTCCTGGATACCCAAGCCTGTCAACCCAAAGTGTGGTACAGATTCATTGATGATATCTTCATGATCTGGACACACAGTGAAGAAGAACTCCAGAATTTCCTCTTCAACCTCAACTCCTTTGGTCCCATCAAATTCACCTGGTCCTATTCCAAATCCCATGCCACATTCCTCGATGTCAACCTCCATCTGTCCAACGGCCAACTCCACACATCCGTCCACATCAAACCTACCAATAAACAACAGTACCTGCATTATGATAGCTGTCATCCATTCCATATCAAACGTTCCCTTCCTTACAGCTTAGGTCTTCGTGGCAAACGAGTCTGCTCCAGTCCTGAAGCTCTGAACCAGTACTCCAACAACCTATTAACAGCTTTCACATCCCGCGGCTATCCTCCTAATCCGGTAGAGAAACAAATTGCCAGAGCTACTACCTCATCCCCCCAAATTCAGAACCTTCAACAGAAGAATCCCAGAAGTGCCCCTCTTGTCACCGGATACTTTCCGGGACTGGAGCGGACTCTAAATGTGGCTCTCCAGCAAGGATACGACTTCCTTAAATCCTGCCCCGAAATGAGATCCGTCCTTCATGACATCCTTCCTACTCCACCGAGAGTGTCTTTCCGCCGCCCACCTAACCTCCGTAACCTCCTAGTCCACCCCTATGAAATCCCCAAACCACCTTCCCTACCTTCTGGCTCCTACCCTTGTAACCGCCCCCGTTGTAAAACCTGCCCTATGCACCCTTCCACCACCACTTACTCCAGTCCCGTAACCCGGAAGGTGTACACGATCAAAGGCAGAGCCACTTGCGATAGTACCCACGTGATCTACCAACTGACATGCCTGCACTGTGAAGCGTTCTATGTGGGAATGACCAGCAACAAACTGTCCATTCGCATGAATGGACACAGGCAGACAGTGTTTGTTGGTAACGAGGATCACCCTGTGGCTAAACACGCATTGGTGCACGGCCAGCACATCTTGGCACAGTGCTACACCGTCCGGGTTATCTGGATACTTCCCACTGACACCAATCCTTCAGAACTCCGGAGATGGGAACTAGCCCTTCAGCATATTCTCTCTTCCCGTTGCCCACCTGGTCTCAACCTCCGCTAAATTTGAATTCCCACCCACCTTCTTAACATCTTTGCATCAGTTCGCTGGACAGAGCCTCTGCCTCAAGTGGTATCTCTGTCTAACTTCTTAACTTCTATAACTTAACTTCTTTGCTTTCTACAGTATGTCTGCCTAGGCGTACTTGTGTCTGTGTGAATGTGTGGGCATGTGTGCATTTGTTTACCCTCCTTTTTTTCCTCCAAGGTAAGTCTTTCCTCTCCCGGGATTGGAATGGCTCCTTACCCCCTTCCTTAAAACCCTCATCATTTCCTTTTCCCTCTCCTTCCCTACTGCCTGAAGACGCAACTGGGTTGCGAAAGCTTGCGATTGTGTGTGTGTGTGTGTATTCATTTATTTATTTGTGATGCTGTCACACCTGTGCTCCTTCGCCTGGTGAGTAATCTTCGTCTATTTTTTATATTTTATATATATATATATATATATATAAAATATAAAAAATAGACGAAGATTACTCACCAGGCGAAGGAGCACAGGTGTGACACCATCACAAATAAATAAATGAATACACACACACACACAATCGTAAGCTTTCGCAACCCAGTTGCGTCTTCAAGCAATAGGGAAGGAGAGGGAAAAGGAAATGATGAGGGATTTAAGGAAGGGGGTAACGAGCCATTCCAATCCCGGGACAGGAAAGACTTACCTTGGGGGAAAAATGGAAGGTAAATAAATGCACATACACCCACACATTTACACAGACACAAGTACACTTAGGCAGACATACTGTAGAACTGTAGAAAGCAAAGAAGTTAGAAGTTAGACAGAGATGCCACTTGAGGCAGAGGCTCTGTCCAGAGAACTGATGCAAAGATGTTAAGAAGGTGGGTGGGAATTCAAATTTAGCGGAGGTTGAGACCAGGTGGGCAACGGGAAGAGAGAATATGCTGAAGGGCTAGTTCCCATCTCCGGAGTTCTGAAGGATTGGTGTCAGTGGGAAGTATCCAGGTAACCCGGACGGTGTAGCACTGTGCCAAGATGTGCTGGCCGTGCAACAATGCGTGTTTAGCCACAGGGTGATCCTGGTTACCAACAAACACTGTCTGCCTGTGTCCATTCATGCGAATGGACAGTTTGTTGCTGGTCATTCCCACATAGAACGCTTCACAGTGCAGGCATGTCAGTTGGTAGATCACGTGGGTACTATCGCAAGTGGCTCTGCCTTTGATCGTGTACACCTTCCGGGTTACGGGACTGGAGTAAGTGGTGGTGGAAGGGTGCATAGGGCAGGTTTTACAACGGGGGCGGTTACAAGGGTAGGAGCCAGAAGGTAGGGAAGGTGGTTTGGGGATTTCATAGGGGTGGACTAGGAGGTTACGGAGGTTAGGTGGGCGGTGGAAAGACACTCTCGGTGGAGTAGGAAGGATGTCATGAAGGACGGATCTCATTTCGGGGCAGGATTTAAGGAAGTCGTATCCTTGCTGGAGAGCCACATTTAGAGTCCGCTCCAGTCCCGGAAAGTATCCGGTGACAAGAGGGGCACTTCTGGGATTCTTCTGTTGAAGGTTCTGAATTTGGGGGGATGAGGTAGTAGCTCTGGCAATTTGTTTCTCTACCAGATTAGGAGGATAGCCGCGGGATGTGAAAGCTGTTAATAGGTTGTTGGAGTACTGGTTCAGAGCTTCAGGACTGGAGCAGACTCGTTTGCCACGAAGACCTAAGCTGTAAGGAAGGGAACGTTTGATATGGAATGGATGACAGCTATCATAATGCAGGTACTGTTGTTTATTGGTAGGTTTGATGTGGACGGATGTGTGGAGTTGGCCGTTGGACAGCCGTTGGACAGCCGTGGCTCTCCAGCAAGGATACGACTTCCTTAAATCCTGCCCCGAAATGAGATCCGTCCTTCATGACATCCTTCCTACTCCACCGAGAGTGTCTTTCCGCCGCCCACCTAACCTCCGTAACCTCCTAGTCCACCCCTATGAAATCCCCAAACCACCTTCCCTACCTTCTGGCTCCTACCCTTGTAACCGCCCCCGTTGTAAAACCTGCCCTATGCACCCTTCCACCACCACTTACTCCAGTCCCGTAACCCGGAAGGTGTACACGATCAAAGGCAGAGCCACTTGCGATAGTACCCACGTGATCTACCAACTGACATGCCTGCACTGTGAAGCGTTCTAAGTGGGAATGACCAGCAACAAACTGTCCATTCGCATGAATGGACACAGGCAGACAGTGTTTGTTGGTAACGAGGATCACTCTGTGGCTAAACACGCATTGTTGCACGGCCAGCACATCTTGGCACAGTGCTACACCGTCCGGGTTATCTGGATACTTCCCACTGACACCAATCCTTCAGAACTCCGGAGATGGGAACTAGCCCTTCAGCATATTCTCTCTTCCAGTTGCCCACCTGGTCTCAACCTCCGCTAAATTTGAATTCCCACCCACCTTCTTAACATCTTTGCATCAGTTCTCTGGACAGAGCCTCTGCCTCAAGTGGCATCTCTGTCTAACTTCTAACTTCTTTGCTTTCTACAGTTCTACAGTATGTCTGCCTAAGTGTACTTGTGTCTGTGTAAATGTGTGGGTGTATGTGCATTTATTTACCTTCCATTTTTTCCCCCAAGGTAAGTCTTTCCTGTCCCGGGATTGGAATGGCTCCTTACCCCCTTCCTTAAATCCTCATCATTTCCTTTTCCCTCTCCTTCCCTTCTGCCTGATGAAGCAGCTAGGCTGCGAAAGCTAGCATTTTTGAGTGTGTGTGTGTGTCTGTGTGTTTATTTGTTACTGTTACTGCCTGTGCCCCTTCGCCTGGTAAGTGTTCTTCATCTATTTTTTACGTATATATATATATATATATATATACACGTAAAAAAATAGATGAAGTACACTTACCAGGCGAAGGGGCACAGGCAGTAATAGCAACAAATAAACACACAGACACACACACACACACAAATGCCTGATGAAGCAGCTAGGCTGCGAAAGCTAGCATTTTGTGTGTGTGTGTGTGTGTGTGTGTGTGTGTGTGTGTGTGTGTGTGTGTCTGTGTGTTTATTTGTTGCTATTACTGCCTGTGCCCCTTCGCCTGGTAAGTGTACTTCATCTATTTTTTACGTATATTTTTCCTGTTAGGAATTTTTCCTCTACAATATTCGTATCATATATATATATAAAAATAGAAAAGAGATGACTTACCAAAAGGACCGGCTCATCGAGAGAAACAAATAAAATCACACACAAACACACATACAAGCTTTCGCCACCACTGGCAGCTTCTTCAGGAAAAAGAGGAAAAAAGGGGAGGAAAAGGGAAGGATATGGGTTTTAAGGAAGTGGAAAAGGAGTCATTCCAATCCCAGGAGTGGAAGGACTTACCTTAGGGGAAAAAAAGGAAGGTAAACAAATACACACACACTCAGACATATCGAAACGCAAGCACACCTAGACAGACATTTGTGAAAAGAAAAGAGATGACTTATCTGAAGTTCCGGCTCGTCGATAGAAACAAATAAAATAAATAAAATCACACACAAACACACATACAAACTTTCGCAGCCTAGCTGCTTCGTCAGGCAGAAGGAAAGGAGAGGGAAAAGGAAATGATGAGGGTTTTAAGGGAGTGGATAAGGAGTCATTCCAATCCCAGGACAGGAAAGACTTACCTTGGGAAGAAAAAAGGAGGGTAAACAAATAAACACACACCCACACATTTACACAGACACAAGTACACTTAGGCAGACATACTGTAGAAAGCAAAGAAGTTAGAAGTTAGAAGTTTATTTTATTTGTTTCTATCGACGAGCCGGTCCTTCAGGTAAGTCATCTCTTTTCTATTTTTATTATTTTTGTTTATCCCACCGGGAAAGTTTCCCTCTATAAGATCTTTGAAACTTAAACTTGCAATGTTTACCTGATGACGGCATAACAGCCGAAAACTAGTTCGTAAACCAATAAATTTGCAGAATATCTCACAGTTATCTTGTATATTTCATTCATAAAATAAATATAATTTAATAACAAAAAGTAACTAAAGCAAAAAACATTCGCACTGTGATAAAATAAATAAAATAAAATAAAAAAGTAAAGGCACTGGTGACATTGATGCACACTACTTAATCAGGAAGGCCAACTCTCTATCAATGTGCTACCTGTCCTTATTCATTAACGTAACAGTCGAATATTCCTAGCGGAGTTGAGAAACAAATGTTAAACTGGAAACAACAGATAATGGAAAGCACAGCCACTCACTCATGTAAACTCCACATAAGAATTTAGAAAATTATGCCTATCTGCTGATACATTTATCTTAGCTTAATACTATAGATTCATCGTGTGGCAGTTGAAGTAATTACAAATACATGCATCTATTTTCAACATTTTTACAATGGTTATCACTTGTATCATTGTTTAATAATTAGGCTAGTACAAAATGGAATTTGTTTAAGAATGTGGAATCTAGAAAAGCCTATAATTGCACAGTTCATATTGAATTAATGTTAAAAATATTATTTACACAAGTCTTTAAAGAAAGTTGACTCCTGTGACAAACTTGCGCCCCTTGTGTTCAGTAAATCTACCCACGTAGAGTTCTTATACCTCAATTGCGTCTATGTGCTTGAATAAAGTTTTCTGAAATAATGATGATGATGATGATGATTGGCATTTTAGGGTGCTCAACAGTTCTTAAATAAATGATACATGAGTTTAGCTGCTGTTAAACTTGACATATTTTGTATCCTAACTATTATACACACCAAGCAGAAGCTCCAAAGAGCTCTATAGAGGGAAATGCTCTCACTTTGGAACTAGGGCATGTCCAAAGCTCTATTATTGGTCTTTAAATTATTTGATCAAGGTAATCTTTTTGTCCCCAATTTTACAATGATGAGTGAAAAAGTAAATTCCAATTATTTTGTATTTAACTTCAAAGTTACAATAATATGTTAAAGTGTCAAGACAGATATAGGTTGTAAGATACTATTACGGGTAGCATAGTGCTTTGCCCTGAAATCGGAGTGGCCTGTCCGCTAGATTGTAACACTGCTGACTCGAGGCACACACTTGATAAACACATTGCTGTCTCTATCGAGATGAGGCACAGTCTGTCTACAGACTGTACGAGCTGACTATTTCATTACGCTTCAGCCAATTAGATTTCACAAGTGTGAACGAGTTTCTACTGCTCGGCCTCTTGTGGGATTGTGGGAACTCTTGTTGCCAACCGAATGCATTTCCGTGGCCATATCCATTTGGCGTAGCAGTCATTGCTTGCCTCACAAGACGTGGTACTACACTTTCACTTTGGCAAAGGGAGCATAATCACGAAGACTCGAGTCAGGTGATTATGAAATTTGATAGATTAGCACTACAGCACTCCATACGGTAATGTACGGTTCCTCACCAGTGCTTAGTCACCTGACACGAGTCCCTGTGATTACGCTCTCTTTGCCAAAGAGAAAGAACCACTGTGAGAGATCTGGTACGACACCAGAGATCACATTCTCCACGCCATAGGGGACATCAACAGAAATGAACATGCAAATTGTACACAATGCATTCAAGACATTTCATTCCATTCCATGATGATGGTGGTGGTGGTGGTGGCTGGTGCACCAACAGTGTTGAATAATTAAATACTTCTCAGTCTAGCCTTCAAGATATTTGGCAAAGGTGTGGCACTAACTCATAATTTTTATTACAGGTTTTCTAAACTGATTTTTCATATGGCCAGCCATTGGCAGCCCAAAGCACGGTATCATGGATAGCGGTATATGCAGGTACGGGATGGACCGTGTATCGTTACACGATCACAACAGGTGTAAAGAGCCCCACTGGTGTTGGCAGCTACACCTTATTTCCTGTATGTTCCAATTGCTTAGTCATAGTCTGGGACTCGTGTGTACGGCTAAGAAAACCTCGATGTATCTGTGTAATTTTTACTCAAAAGAATAATAAATGAGGTCCACCTGTGCTGGACCTCTAATCATCTACGACACTTCAAAACACAATGATTCTGTCGGCTGCTCTGTCATTTTCCTGACCACGTCATCCGGATTCATCTTCTTGTGCATTATTCTGTTTTCTCGGCAGAGCTTTACGCTATTCTAGACGCACCGGAGCAGATCAGGAGAGATCGGGGTAAACAGTTTCTTCTCTGCTCCGACTCTCTTAGTGCGCTGCTGTCATTATGTCAGCTATATCCAGTTGTGAGGTTATTACAAGTTGTACAGGATGCACTGTCCCTCCTCTAATTTCGGGGAAAAGAAGTCGAGTTTTGTTGGGTGCCAGGACACGCCGGAATTCCGGGAAATGGGGAAGCCGATCGGGCCGCCGAAGAGGCCTGCCGAGACGTAGTGGCACGGTGCCCTATTCCTCTGCAGGATGCCACTTCCTTGTTGTGGCTGCGGTCCCTGCAGTTGTGGGAGGAGGAGGAATGGCTGTCAGTAACATATACCAAGCTGCTGTTGCTGAAGCCCACTGTGCGTCCACGGCGATCCTACTGCCGCCCCCCTCAGGTGGGATGAGGTCATTATTACCCGCCTCTGAATCGGGCACTTTCCACTTACCCACAGATTCCTCCTCTGATGACAAGAGCCTCCCAATATGTGATGTACAGATTATTATACGCCACATTTTAATAGAGTGTAACTTATACCAGGCAAAGAGGACAGAGGCGGATCTTGGTGCAGGTTTGCCACATATTTTAGGCCACAACGAGGCGAGTGTGTTCAAACTTAAAATTTTGCGATATTTCTGGACTCTGGCCTAAGTTTTTAGGCGGGAGGTTTTAGTGTATTGTGGATTGGTGGGTTGGTACCTTTTCTTCCTGCAGCCAGTCAGCTTTCCTCCTCTTCTCTGTCATTTTAACTTCTTCATTTACATTCTACATTTTAGACAAAGTTACAATGTTGGAACTTTGTTTAATGCTGTACACAGGCTTTGTCTTCAGTTTTTGAATTCTGCATTTTATATTGTGTTTTCTTCATCTTGAAAAGAACCTTACTAACTCACAACTCAGCTACATTTTGCCCAGGCACTGAAAACCTCGCTGTTGAGCGCCCTCCATTCATCTACAACAACATCTATAACGAAACTTTAATTTTAATCTGCCAGGAAGATTCATATCAGCGCACACTCCGCTGCAGAGTGAAAGTTTCATTCTGGGAACATCTATAACATCTAATCATCTTCCAAAAGTTATGCCTTTAAAGCAATCAGACTTCATCTCCATTCATAAGTTATTGATGAGTGAGACCAATTTGTTAAATAACTGCTTGTAACAGTGAAATTTCTAGTATTAATACTCTCTTTTTTTATTTGTCATTAACACAATTGACGTATTAGTAACAAACTATTCAGACATACAACTGCTCTCAGCATGGATTCAATCAAAAATGAAGACAAAAGCTATATTACATTGAGTAATTACAATGATCAAAGGAAGTAGGTCACAGTACACTTGTTCACCCACTGCTTAAATACTGCTCATCAGTGTGGGATCCGTACCAGGTGGGGGAGCTAGAGAAGGTAGAAAAGATCCAACGGAGAGCAGCACGCTTCGTTACAGGATCATTTAGTAATTGTGAAAGTGTTGCGGAGATAAGCGATAAACTCCAGTGGAAGACTCTGCAGGAGAGACGCTCTGTCACTCGGTACGGGCTTTTGTGTACATTTCGAGAACATACCTTTGCCGAGGAGTCGAGCAATATATTGCTCCCTCCTACGTATAACTCACGAAGAGATCATGAAGATAAAATCAGAGAGATTAGAGCCCACACATAGGCATACTGACAATCTTAGTTTCTGTGAACAATACAAGACTGGAATAGGAGAGAGAACTAATAGTGGTACCCTCTGACACACACCATCATGAATGTAAATGTAGATTTTCATTACTCCACAATAATCAGTTGTCTTCTCTGAGTGTCCACTGTGCAATTGACAACTGCTTGTCGAATCTGCAGCAAAGACAAATCCTCACAGTAGCCACTGCTTTGCTAGGCCACTCTTATGCAATTTAATGCTTTGATAATCTCAAGTCCACCCAGGAGAAAAATGTGGTTTATCTTGTAACACTACAACCATTGCAGTGGTGACAGATGGTCGGCTACACTGTAATGCTGCCACACTCAGTGCAGCATACTATAACATTTAAATGGATTGTTAGTAATTACAGTTCATTCTACCACTTTCCAACATAATACTCATCTTTTCCACATTGCGATGTATGGGGGTTCTGCTCGCTGCAACATTATTCTCCTGGGGCGTCGTGGTAGAAATAAATACTCGATATGTAGAATTTTTCACTTCTTCTTTAATTTGAAACAAACTTCACCTCCATCAAAACATTACAATTTAATAACATGAACAAAGCATCAGAACGGTAGTACTTCCATTTCAAAACAAAGACTGACATAGCTTTCAGAACTGCCGAAACTCTAACTCCCCCACGCAAGGCGGTGAGGCAAATATATAACATCAGCAATAATGACGTTACACCATTCATTGTTCATAACAATTGAATACAGTAATTTACAATTAACGAACACAACAGTAAAACATTTCATGTATACAAAAATAATCACAATATAAAATGAAAACTATGCATACAACAATTTTAGATGGCACATGTATTTTTAAGACGAAATCTCCGATCTTTCTGTTAACAACAAAGTGCGATGTTAAATATCAATTAATTTGTTAATGAATACATCATACATGTTCCTAACATATATTGAACTATCAATTATATTGTCAATTCTGAAACTAGGTTTAAAATTTCACGTCAGTCAATATATACAAAGAAACACAATATACAAATTTCGACTTTACAGTAATTAAAACAATTAGCTGATCTACACAACTTGTTTATGAGCCTAACATATATACAATGCTGTTTATTTTCATTTCTTCATGTTTTACAAAAGTTTTTACCCTTCGTCTGTCTATTTATTTGAAATAATGAACAATGACAAAAGTATTGTTTATAGAACTGTCTGGAAAGAAACTATATGAATCTCTTAATTAATGAAATCTATCAGTTGTTTTAATCACAGTATCACTGAGACACTGTCCTACACTAATTCCTAAGCTGGCTACATCGTTTTTAACTAACTTCACACGCAACTTTAATTACTATTGAACCACACGATTCTGGATCCGAAGCAGACGGTATTGTAGGATGATATTGAGATGAGAGGACCAGGCAGACGGTATAGTACGATAACATTGAGATGAGGGGGTCAGCAGTATCGTTACAATACGCAGAGCAGGATTCCACTTTCTTTCTGTATGGCGGGAACCAACCACAGCATATATGCAAATTTTAACTATTTACCTGTCTATTTAATAACTACATTACTACTGTAGATCACAGACACAGTTGCAGAAGTCATTAACAATTTTACAATTATTTAGAAAGGAACATTAATTAAAACTTTAACTGAATACAAAAGATATTTTTATTGGACATTGAGATTCAGCCAAAGGCATGCTGGATTTTTAAATTCAGGATCCAAGAGGTCATAGTGAGCTAGATAATGTACCAGTTGTTGGTGGGCCTCTGTGATGGTGCAACGTAACTTGGTCGTGTCAGTAACAAGTGTTTAAAGAAGTCGTGATAAGTGAAAGAATTGCTCTCTGATGTCAAATAGTCAGCCTCAGTATCTCTGCTTAATTGTATGTTTTGCATATGGAAAAATTCTGCTGATTTTGGTAAATTGTGCAAGCTATACTTTATTGGTAATTGTTCAAGATATTCTGACTGGATAAATTTGAGAGCAAAGTTGATTCTGATAAATTTATTTGATACATTTAAAAGGTGCTCAAGCAAGAGTCATTATTTGTTACTGCAATATAAAGATATGCTATGTGCATCTGGCATAGGATGTCCATGTCATTTTTATTAAAAAGGGGGTCATTTTTTTAAAAATCAGGAAAAAACCTGGGGCAATTAAGGGAAAAATGGGACACAATTGGTACTGATAAAACTGCATAGAACTGAAGTTTACCTTATCATAGTACACTCAAATGAATGTTTGCATTTAATCTGCTGCACTGTTACCATACTTTTCACTTTTTTGTATTTCATCAAGAAGTGCTTTTTCTTGTGACACTGTGTCATTATGCACCATTAAAGTGTGTTTTGACAATAAGTAAGGCCTTCATTGTTTCACCTTTCACTGTGTGTGTGTGTGTTTATTAATTAATTAATTCTTTTTTATCTGACTGCAAATAATTTGTCAAGGAAAACACGGTTCCACAACAGTGTATGATCCAGGAACTGCCAGACAACACTCCACCAAATGAATCGTGACTTAAGCCATTACTTAAAGCTGTAATTGTGCATTGCACTATATGATATGCACACATAGCTTCCTGTGCTGCCAGCTGCATTAGAAAGTATAACTTAACATGAATTGATAATGTTCATGTCAACTAAGTCGATACCCGAAGCGGTGACTGATGGGAGCAACCCTAAATGAGAAATGCAAGCACTTTGAGAAATTCCTTTATGATTGCTTCCATCTGCTACCATGATGAGTGTCAACTATGTTTGCATAAGCAGTAGTACCAACAGTGCTTTGCTTGTTGTATTGTCCTCTCTGAATTGTTTCTAGGTAACTAGTAAATAGAGTGCTAAAAGTCATCATACCTTTAATTAATTGTGAAACGTAACTGAAAATAGACCAAGTTTGATAATTAGTACAGGCAGCGCTTCCTAGCGTATATATTTGCGGAATTAATTGCACATTAATTATCTGATAGTGTAAAACACTTTAGCCAGTCGGAAACAAATAAAAAATAAAAATAAATAAATAAATAAAAAACAGGACATTTGGGTGCCCAGCAAAAGCGGACAGCGGGACATTATGGAAAAAATGGGACTGTCCCGGGAAAAACAGGATGAATGGACACCCTAATCTGGCGTCAAATTCAATTACCTCACTGACAAAAAGAAGAATGTTAGTAAAAACTGCTTTTATTGCAAGTAGTCGATTAATGATGAAAATTCTCCTCAGAGATGATAAATATTGTTGAAACGAGATAGAATGGCTCGCCAGTATTTACCTTTGTGCTGTACAGCCGATAGTAACACAAATGAAGAAACAGAAAAAAGGGGACAAAAAGGACAATCTTTCGGAACACAGTTCCTTCATCAGGTGGGAGAGAAGGGAAGAAGAAAGGATGGGAACAGAAGGGAAAGGTAGTTCAAGACCTAGGTCATGAAGGTGGTGTTTCGGGAGTGTGGACGTCAGAGATACTGCATGTATGTACTGAGCCAAGCCAGAGAGGATATATATAACCAAAGAGGAAAGACCAAGTAGTAAAGAGAAGAGAAGATGGGTGAAATGAATTATGCTGAGGGGCGTAGGAGGGGCGGGGGTTGTCTAAAACGTTTTTCATTAACAGGGAAAGATGGATGGACACATACACACACCACACACACGGAGAGAGAGAGAGAGAGAGAGATAGAGAGAAAGACAGAGAGACCGAGAGGGTGGGAGGGAGAGAGGAAGGGATAATGAATAGGTGAGCTGAGGATGGAGGAAGGGGAGGGGTTAGCGTAGTTTTAGGCCAGGGGGGTGGCAGGAGGAGAGGATATGTTGGAGGGCAAGTTCCCACCTCCGTAGCGGGACTGGTGTTTGTTGGTACTATCCAAATGGCACGTGTGGTGTAACACGTGCCCAGGTCCCTGGAGTTATGCTGGAGGGCATGTTCTGCCACAGGATATTGGGTGTCCCCCAGGCGAACAGTCCGTCTATGCCCATTCATCCGCTCAGCCAATTTGTTAGTAGTCATACCAACATAAAAGGCTGAACAGTGGACACATGTCAGCTGGTATATTCATTATCCCTTCCTTATCTCTCTCTCTCTCTCTCTCTCTCTCTCTCTCTCTCTCTCTCTCTCCCGCCCTCTCGCTCTCGTAGTCTTTCTCTCTCTCTCTCTCTCTCTCCGTGTGTGTGGTGAGTGTATGTGTGTGTGTGTGTGTGTGTGTGTGTGTCCATCTATCTTTCCCTGTTAATGAAAAACTTTTTAGACAACCCCCCGCCCGTCCTACACTCCTCAGCATCATTCATTTCACTCATCTTCTCTTCTCTTTACTACTTGATCTTTCCTCTTTGGTTATATTTATCCTCTCTGGCTTGGCTCAGTACATACATGCAGTATCTCTGATGTCCTCACTCCCGAAACACCACCTTCATGTCCTAGGTCGTGAACTACCTTTCCCTTCTGTTCCCATCCTTTCTTCTTCCCTACTCTCCCACCTGATGAAGGAACTGTGTTCCGAAAGCTTGTCCTATTGTCCCCTTTTTTCTGTTTCTTCATTTGTGTTACTATCGGCTGTACAGCACAAAGGTAAATACTGGCCAGCCATTCTATCTCGTTTCAACAATATTTATTGCAAGTAGGTAGGAATATTTCTTCATTGTGCCATTCTAGTAACACACACTGAGGGCTGCACATCATGAAGAGTCCACGGACTCAGGAGAAGATTTTCCAATGGAACATATCATACTCACAGCAGGTAAGCTATGCTCAACTGTGTTGATGAATGAGAGTGGCAGAGGGTACATGCCACAGTGAGCTGGAAACAATTAGTGACATTGAGTGTGTGTCCACAATATAATGAAACGTGGCAAACTTTTAGGACTTGTACGTTGCAGGTATCTGTGACATCACTTTACGAAATTGACATCACAATTAGCAGGTTGTCAGGTGGGACTGTGAAATTAATTAATTAAATAATCATTGCAGCCACACTTCAAGACAGCCGCCTATTCATTATAAAGAGTCACACATAATGGGGGTAATTAAATTGAGAGTGTGTAACTACAGTAGAACCCAGTTTTTACACTTTTCAAGGGACTTCAGTCAAATAGTGTAAAATGCAGGAAATAATGTTTTAAATTGTAAAATATACTTACTTGATCACCCTTGCATTTTCGTGGTTTATTTGTGATATATGTCCATGACAGGCATCAAAATATTTACCAGGAAGTCTACTAATAATGAAAGTTATCCTAATTTTTATCATTTTAAGCACCAGGTGTAACTGAAACGTGATTTTATGGGAAATAGAAATTTTTGACCTAATTTCATTCATAATAATCGATTAGTCAGCAAGCCTTTAACCGGTATTTATTATCTACATAGTAAAACTGCACAAGTTCTGTTCTGTTTGTATTTTTCGATGTTTTGCGCAACAATATTCGAGAATTTATTTGAGTTCTTGAGTGCAAATATATGCGTAAGTATCTGAGTAATGTTTGGATCTCACACTATAATAGCTTTTTTGATGTTATAATGTACCGTGCCCCCTTCAGTGTGCAGAACCACATACACAAGCAAACCATCAATCTCACCGTTTATAAAATGTCACCATGGCGGAGCAGCCGTGCGTACTGGAGTGCCGTGCTGCAGTGTAAGTGGCCGTTTGTCATCAGGAGTACGAGTCCCCACTCAGGCATGGGTGTTTGTCTTGTCCTTAGGTTAGTTTACCTTAGTTTAAATAGTTGGTAAGCTACGGACTAATAAGACGCAGTTGAGTCCGACAGATTGACAAACATTTGAACATTTTTATAAAACGTCACAAAAAAATACTCAGATAAATATTTGCATTAAACAACAAGAATAAATTCTTGAAATGCATCATGCAAAGCATGAGAAACTACCAGTTGCATAAACAAAGCCAAGTTGACAATTGGTGCGGTGGCTGAAGGGAAACTATCAAGTACTACATCGTAAGTCAACTAGGCGCGTACTGCAAACAACGAAACGCGAAGTACACTTTTGAATAAACCGAAGTGTCAAAAAACTTGATTGCGTAACATTTATAAACACTATACATTAAGGCGAAAGCCATGTCAGCACCAATTTATATCAATTACGTCATTTTTCTTCATGAATACGGTTTCAAAAAGCGTAAAATGCGAGAAAAGTGTCAATATGTTAACGCAAAAACGGAGGTGAATTAACATTGTGAACACAGAAAATTTGACAGAACTGACAAAAAATGGTGTAAATGGCGGGAAAACATGAAATCTGGGAACGTAAAAACGGGGATTTACTGTGTAAGTTCATCTGTCAGAAAAGCAATTTCAGAGAAAAACAATAGTTGTCGTTACTTTTTATGGAGTCATTAGTTGGCTTGTTTTCTCTAAGTAGCAGAAAAGGCACTCACTGTCCCCCGTGGGATAGGTCCTGCCCCATGAGGCGGTCGTGCGGCTGCAGCAGCCCCGTGTAGACGGCGAAGTTGGCGGGCGACCCGGACAGGGGCTGCACGTTGACGCCCCACTCCTCGGGGTCCAGCCTGAACGCCGCCAGCGCCCGCTTCTGGCACAGCGTCTCGATCATGTCGATCACTTCTGTTCCTCCGTAATACCTGCACGTCATTCGTTAGTGATTTTCAGTCCAGAACCGTGACGTGCACTTACTTTTCAAGCAACAAAATCTTTACGACCATATAAATAAACACACATTCCTCAATGACTAAAGAGAATTAAACAAGTTGCATAATATCTTTGAATAATAATAATAATAAAACAATGCAAATTCCAGGAAGAATTCAACAATATTTTTGAGGAGGATAGGTTGCTTACTGACCACAGAGATGTCTGATGAGCCGCAGCAAGGCACAAATAACAGAATACATCATTAAATCTTTCAGCCATTTAGGCCTTTGTCAGTTAGAGACAGACAAACACACACACGACACACACACACACACACACACACACACACAGACATGACCGCCGTCTCCATCCATTGCGGCCAATCTGGCCTAAGTACGTTAATCAAATTATAGTGTTGTAAATGACTGTGTTGAAATGGAAGTAAAACAATAAAAAACAAGATTCTTCGTAAAGTCTATATGCCTTAAAGCTTCATTCCTGCTCCTGATTAAAAAAAAAAAAACACCCTTGCTCCGAGGACCTGCTGCAATATAACTGCAGACTCACAATCACTAGTTGTGTGCAGAATCCAAGTAAAAGAACATAATTTATTTTTACTTGCATTCCCCCACCTCTCCTGCGTGTCCAATGGTTTGTTAGCCCACAGAACAAGAGCACACAACAAGGAGGACACATACAAGGAGCGACAAACGGGAAAGTCATAATGTCATAATATGACAAATTAATGCCCAAATATTATAATCATCAATCAATTACAGAAATTCTCCACTGAGATGAGAAAATAAAGTCCAAAAGAGATTGGGTGGCTGCATAGTGCTTACCTTAGTTTGGTACCTCCAATAGTAACACACAAAAAGACACAAATGGCAATGAAACTAAATGTTCACACTAGGTTTTGGAAACGAGGAGCTAAGAGAAAGGGGACAGAAGGAAAAGGTTACTCACAACCCAAGTCATCAAATCCTAAAATTGAGGGGGGGGAGGGGTGTTGGTTTTCGCATATAAGGAAGAGCACACAGTAGGAAAGAAAATTAAGACAATAATTTTGCCGAAAATTTTTCTGAATTTATTTATTAAGAAACAAAGCTACTGTTTCTCTGTCCTCCCTCTCTAAAGCTAATGTGTCATATTTGGTTGTTTCGGTTTACATTTGCTTCTCTGAAAATCACATTTTTTAGTACCGTATGCAGTGTTCAGAATGTTCAACTTTTGATTATAAAACAATTATCACAACACAAAAATTATTTAAGTGCTGCAAGTACACGAAACCAAAAAGACAAATAAGGAATTAGTTTTGGAAGATGACAAATGACATACATGGCAATCTGTTGTTGTTGTTGTTGTTGTTGTTGTTGTTGTTGTCTTCAGTCCGGAGATTGGTTTGATGCAGCTCACCACAATACCCTATCCTGAGCAAGTCTCTTCATCTCCACATAAAAATGGCAACGTACATCTGTATGAATCTGCTTACTGTATCCATCTCTTGGTCTTCCTCTGCAGTTTTTACCCCACACACTTCCCTCCAACGCTAAATTCACAATTCCTTGATGTCTAAGAATGTGCCCTTCCAGTCTATCCCTTCTTTTAGTCAAGGTATGCCAGAATTTTCTATTCTCCCTAATTCTGTTTAGTACATCCTCATTAGTTACGCGATCCACCCACCTAATCTTCAGCATTCTTCTGTAGCACCATATTTCAAAAGCCTCAATCCTCTTCCTGTCTGCACTGTTTATCATCTATGTTTCACTCCCATACAACGCAACACTCCATACAAATGCCTTCAGAAAGGACTTCCTTAGGCTTAAATCAATATTTGATGTTAACAAATTTCTCTTTTTCAAGAACACTTTTCTTCTCATTGTCATTCTGTATTTTATATCCTCTGTACTGCAACCATCATTTGTTATTTTACTGCCCAAGTAACAAAACTCATCTACCTCCTTTATCGCTTCGTTACCTAATCTAATTCCTTCATCATCACCTGATTTTCTTAGACTGCACTCCATTACCCTAGTTTTGCTCTTGTTAATGTTCATCTTATATGCACCTTTCAGCACACTGTCCATTCCGTTCAATTGCTCTTCCAGGTCTTTTGCTGTATCTGACAGAATTACTATGTCGTCGGCAAAACGCAATGTTATTAATTCTTCCCCCTGAACTTTAATTCCTTCACCAAATTTCTCCTTGCTTTCCTTTATAGTTTGCTCAAAGTACAAATTGAATAACATTGGAGAAAGACTACAACCCTGTCTTACTACCTTTCCAACCACTGCATCCCTTTCAAGCCCTTCAACTCTGACATCCGCCGTCTGGTTTTTGTACAAGTTGTAAATAACCTTACGCTCCCTATATTTTGCTCCTGCTTGCTCCAGAACTTGAAAGAGTTTATTCCAATAAACATTGTCAAAAGCCTTCTCCAAATTTACAAAAGCTAGAAATGTAGGTTTGCCTTTTCTTAATCTATCTTCTAGGATAAGCCGTAAAGTGAGTATTGCCTCCCATGTTCCTACATTTCTCCTGAACCCAAACTGATCTTCCCCGAGGTCAGCTTCTACCAGATTTTACATCCTTCTGTAAATAATTTGTGTTAATATTTTGCAACCATGACTTATCAAACTGATGGTTCTGTAGTTTTCACACCTGTCTGCACCTGCTTTCTTTGGGATGGGGATTATAACATTTTTCTTAAAGTCTGAGGGTACTTCACCTGTCTCATACATCTTACACACCAGGTGAAACAATTTTACATGGCTGGTTCTCCCAGAGACTTCAGTAGCTCTGAGGGAATATCATATACACCAGGGGCCTTGTTTCAACTTAGGTCTTTCAGTGCTCTGTCAAATTCATCTCTCAGTATAGTATCTCCTATTTCATCCTCATCTACTTCTTCTCCCCTTTCTACAATATTGCCACTAAGTTCATTTCCTTCATAGAGCCTCTCTATATACTCTTTCCACCTTTCAGCTTTCCTTTCTTTGCTGAGAACTGGTTTTCCATCAGAGTCCTTGATATTCATAGAGCTGTTTTTCTTATCTTCAAATGTTTCTTTTATTTTTCTGTAGGCTGTATCTATTTTTCCCCTATTTATACATTATTCTACATCCTTGCATTTGCCTTCTAGCCACTCCTGCTTAGCCATTTTGCACTTCCTGTCAATCTCATTTCTTAGTCGTCTGTACTCCATTTTGCCTGTTTCATTTACTGCATTTTTATATCTTCTCCTTTCATCAATTAAATTTAGTATCTCCTGTGATATCCAAGAATTTTTTGTAGGTCTTGCCTTCCTACCTATTTTGTCCTCTGCTGCCTTCACTATTTCATCTCTCAATGCTCCCCATTCCTCCTCTACTATTTTATTTCCCCCCGTTACTGTCAATTCTTGCCTAAAGCTCCCTCTGAAATTCTTAAGAACTTCAGGTTCCTTCAATTTATCCAGGTCCCATCTCCTTATTTTCCTACCTTTTTATAGTTTCTTCAGTTTCAGCCTACAGTTCATAACCAAAAAGTTATGGTCAGAGTCTATATCTGCCCCTGGGTATGTCTTACAGTTTAAAACCTGGTTCCAAAATCTATGCCTCACCATTATAAAATCTATCTGGTATCTCCCAGTGTCTCCTGGTCTCTTCCACGTATGCAACCTTCTTTTGTGATTCTTAAACCAGGTGTTTGTTATAACTAAATTATGTTCCGTGCAAAATTCTAACAGGCGGCTTCCTCTTTCATTCCTTTTGCCCAGACCATATCCACCTACTATTTTCCCTTCCCTTCCTTGTCCTACTACTGAATTCCAGTCTCCCACAACAATTTAGTTTTCCTCTCACTTAATTGTCTGAATAATTTCCTTTAGCTTCATATATTTCTTCGATCTCCTCATTATCTGCAGAGATAGTTGGCATATAAACGTGTACTACTGTGGTAAGTGTTGGCTTCGTATCTATCTTGACTACGATAATGCGATCACTGTGTTGCTCATAGTAGTTTACCTGCATTCCTATTTTCTTATTCATTATCAGACCTACTCCTGTAATACCCCCAACTGATTTTATATTTATAATCCTGTACTCGCCTGTCCAGAAATCTTGTTCCTCTTTCCACCGAACTTCACTAATCCCCACTATATCTAACTTCAACCTATCCATTTCCCTTTTTAAATTTTCTAGCTTTTCTACCTGATTAAGAGATCTAACATTCCATGCTCCGATCCATATAATGCCAGTGTTGTCTTTCCTGATGATCACATCCTCCTGAGTAGTCCCCGCCCGGAGATCCGAATGGGGGACTATTTCACCTCCGGAATATTTTACGCGAGAGGATGCCATCATCATATGTTCATACGGTAGAGATGCATGTCCTCAGGAAAAATAATGGCTGTAGTTTCCCCTTGCTTTCAGCCGAATAACTAAATATAGAAAGTCAAATGCTAACACAAAAATTAAGTGAACATAACAGCCCAAGAAAAAGCCAAATAATCTGCATTATTAATTAAAGAAATACTTTATTACACTGCTGACCGTTAAATGTCTACACCACTAAGTTTACATGCTACAGATGCAAAATTTAACCGATAGGAAGAAGATGCTGTGATATACAAATGATTAGCTTTTCAGAGCATTCACACAAGGTTGGCGGCAGTGGTGACACCTACAATGTGCTGTCATGAGAAAAGATTTCAAGCAATTTCTCATAAACAAACAGCTGTTGACCAGCGTTGCCTCGTGAAACGTTGTTGTGATGCCTTATGTAAGGAGGAGAAATGCATATCATCACATTTCCGACTTTGATACAGGTCGGATTATAGCCTATCGCAATTGCGGTTTATTGTATCGCAACATTGCTGCTCGAGTTGGTCGTGATTCAATGACTGTTAGCAGAATATGGAATCGGTGGGTTCAGGAGGGCAATACGGAACGCCGTGCTGGATCCCAACGGCCTCGTATCACTAGCATGTCGAGATGACAGGCATCTTATCTGCATGGCTGTAACAGATCGTGCAGCTACGTCTTGATCCTTGAGTCAAAAGATGGGGACATTTGCAAGACAACAAACATCTGCACGAACAGTTCCACGACGTTTGCAGCAGCATAGACTATCAGCTTGGAGACCAATGCTGCGGTTACCTTTGACGCTGCATCACAGACAGGGGCGCCTGCGATGTATGCAGTGACGAACCTGGATCCACAAATAGGAAAACTCATGTTTTTGGATGAATCCAGGTTCTGTTTACAGCATCATGATGGTCGCATCCATGTTTGGCGACATCGCGGTGAACGCACATTGGCAGCGTGTATTCGTCATCACCATTTGGCGTATCACCTGGCGCGATGGTATGGGCTGCCATTGGTTACACGTCTCAGTCACCCCTTGTTCACATCGACGGCACTTTGAACAGTGGCCGTTACATTTGAGATGTGTTACGACCCATGGCTCTACCCTTCATTTGATCCCTGTGACTGGCTGGAAGACTTCCTAAGTAATAGAACGCAGTATGTTGTTCTCGACGGCGAGTGTTCATCAGAGACGAGTGTATCATCAGGCGTGCCCCAGGAGAGTGTGATAGGACTGCTATTATTTTCTATCTATATAAATGATCTGATGGACAGAGTAAGTTGTAATTTGCGGCTGTTTGCTGATGATGCTGTGGTGTATGGGAGGGTGTCGTCTGTAACTGACTGTAATAGCATACAGGTTGACTTAGACAAATTTCTAGTTGGAGCGAAGAATGGCAGCTAGCTCTCAATGTAGAAAAATGTAAGGTGATGCGCATGAGTAGAAAAAACAATCCTATAATGTTCGAATACAGCATCAGTAGTGAGCTTCTTGATGCGGTCGCGTCGTTCAAATATCTAGGCGTAACATTGCAGAGCGATATGAAATGGAACGAGCATGTAAGGACAGCTGTGAGTAAGGCAGACAGCTGACTTCGGTTTATTGGGAGAATTTTGGGAAGATGTACTTCACCTGTAAAGGAGACCGCGTATAAAACGCTTGTACGACCACGTCTTGAGTATTGCTCAAGTATTTGGGACCCGCAGCAGATCGGTTTGAAGGAAGACATAGAGGCGGTTCAGAGGCGAGCAGCTAGATTTTGTTACCAGTAGGTTCAACCAATGCGCGAGTGTCACGGAAATGCTCCGGCAACTCAATTGGGGATCGCTGGAAGAAAGACGACGTTCTTTTCGTGAATTTCTGTTAAGTAAATTTAGAGGGCCGGAATTTGAAGCTGAGTGTAGTACGATCTTGCTGCCGCCTACTTACATTTCGCGTAAAGATCACAAAGACAAGATAAGAGAAATTAGGGCTCGTACGGAGGCATATAGGCATTCTTTTTTTCCTCGTTCAATTTGGGAGTGGAATAGGAAAGGAAATGCCTAGTAGTGGTACAGTGTACCCTCCGCCACGCACCTTACGGTGAATTGCGGAGTATGTATGTAGATGTAGATGTAGATACCCTACATTTCAGCAGGATAATGCACGACCGCATGTTGCAGGTCCTGTACGGGACTTTCTGGATACAGAAAATGTTCAACTGCTGCCCTGGCCAGTTCATTCTCCAGATCTCTCACCAACTGAAAACGTCTGGTCAATGGTGGTCAAGCAACTGGCTCATCACAATATGCCAGTCACTACTCTTGATGAACTGTAGCATCTTGTTGAAGCTGCATGGGCATCTGTACCTGCACATGCCATCCAATGACTCAATGCCTAAGTGTATCAAGGCCATTATTATGGCCAGAGGTGGTTGTCTGGGTACTGATTTCTCAGGATCTATGCACCAAAATTGCATGAATATGTAATCACATGTCAGTTCTAGTATAATATATTTGTCCAATGAATACCCATTTATCATCTGCATTTCTTTTTGGTGTAGTAATTTTAATGGCCAGTAGTGTATTCACTGTAGTGCTCAGAATCAGCATGAGCAGTAGGGAGACTATTTTGAGAGGCATTTTCCATTGTTTAGTTTCCCAATCAGAGTACGATTCATGGACTGGTCAATAAATTTCATGAAATGGGAAATGTTCTTGACAGGAAACAGTACAGTCCTCACAGATGAATAATGGTCATGCTCTCGAAAGGTATCCCAGGAAATTAGTTTGATGTCTTTCCCAGGGAATTGTAATTTTGTATAGCTCTGTGCTAGGACGTTCCTTAAGCAACAGCACTATAAAATAACAGCAGACCAAGAACTTACACTGGGTGATTCTACAAAAGGGTTGCAGTGCATATGAAGAAATTGATCCCTATCTAATTTTCTTTTTGGATGAATCATGGTTCCACCAAATGGGATACATTATTGGAATTCTCAAAAGCCTACCTTAATACACAAATAACTTCTCCACGATTAATATTTTTGAAAGGATAGGTTGCTACTCGCCACAGACATGTCCGATGACCCGCAGAAAGACTCACGTAACAGAATAAACAAAATGAAGCTTTCAGCTGTTAAGCCTTCATCTGCCACAGAGAACGCACTTACACATACACTCACACAAACCCGACCGCCGTCTTCGACTGTTGTGGCCAGATTGCGACACAGCACAGCGGAGGGGAGGGCCACCAGTGGTGGTGGTGAGGAGGCAGCATGGAGAGCGAAGCAGGAAGGGAGGGGAGGGATGCCAGTTGGGATGGAGCAATACGTCGTCGCTGTCTGACAGATAGGAAGGGACTGGAGGATGTGGTGGAAACGGAGAAGTTTGTAAGCTGGAGTGTGGGTACAGAAAGGAAGGGGTGAGTGTAACTATGCTGCCCTTACCTTTTGTAGTTTCGTTGTCTCTTGCTCTATGTAGCCTCGCATTATTCACTGGCCTGAAATTGGTGGCACACTGTTTTCTACTACTACAGTTGGCAGTGGCGACGCTAGACGAAAACTGGGCGTCGGCGAACATATCTTTGCGAGGCCCCTTTCAATTTTTCAGTAAGAAAGAAAATGTTAAATAAAATGAGCTGAACTATACATGAATAATCATTATACTAAAATTTTATTAGTGTAATAGAAAAGTATTATTGCAGTGACAAATTATAATAAACAAATACAAATTGACAGAAACTTTTTGGTTTTCACCTCACTGGATTTTTAAAAATCACATCTTAAATAATACTAGCCGCTATTTCGGCTTCTTTTGACAGTACTGACAAAGCAGATAGTCTTTCTTGGGTCATTGTGATTCTCAATTAAGTCTTAATTTTAACTTAGAGAAGCTTCTCCCGGACGAAGCTGTACTGACAAACTGTGACCTTGATTCTGATTGTTATATAAACATTTGGATATACTTCTTCCAAATTGTTTTCTCAAATATACTGAAGCAGTTGTTTTGCAAGTATTTAACTAAAAATTTCATCACTGCTGCACTCTTTCGGAAGAAAATAGGGGAACTAAATAGCTGCCGGCGGGGAATGGCCGAGCACACTAAGGCGTCATACCATGGTGAGCGAGGTCGCTTTTGTCGGGGTCGAATCCCACTCTTGGGTACGGCTGTTGTGTTCGTCCTTTGGTTAAGCTAGTGTAAGTTAGGTGTAGGTCGTCGCTACATAACCTAGCAGTTGAAAAGCGCCGTTAAGCATGAAATATATATATATATATATATATATATATATAATTTATAGAGGAAAAATTCCTAACAGGAAAAAAATATACGTAAAAAATAGATGAAGAACACTTACCAGGCGAAGGGGCACAGGCAGTAATAGCAACAAATAAACACACAGACACACACACACACTCAAAAATGCTAGCTTTCACAGCCTAGCTGCTTCATCAGGCAGAAGGGAAGGAGAGGGAAAAGGAAATGATGAGGGATTTAAGGAAGGGGGTAAGGAGCCATTCCAATCCCGGGACAGGAAAGACTTACCTTGGGGGAAAAAATGGAAGGTAAATAAATGCACATACACCCACACATTTACACAGACACAAGTACACTTAGGCAGACATACTGTAGAACTGTCTGCCTAAGTGTACTTGTGTCTGTGTAAATGTGTGGGTGTATGTGCATTTATTTACCTTCCATTTTTTCCCCCAAGGTAAGTCTTTCCTGTCCCGGGATTGGAATGGCTCCTTACCCCCTTCCTTAAATCCCTCATCATTTCCTTTTCCCTCTCCTTCCCTTCTGCCTGATGAAGCAGCTAGGCTGCGAAAGCTAGCATTTTTGAGTGTGTGTGTGTGTCTGTGTGTTTATTTGTTGCTATTACTGCCTGTGCCCCTTCGCCTGGTAAGTGTTCTTCATCTATTTTTTACGTATATATATATATATATATATATATATATATATATATATATATATATATATATATATATATATATATATATATATATATATATATATATATATAAAAGAAAAAAAAAGAAAAAAAAAAGCACCTAAAATTTTAACAATGTTTTGCGAGGCCCCCATAGTCGCGAGGCCGTCGGCGGTTGCCAACGTCGCTGACGCCTAGCGCCGCCACTGACAGTTGGCGAAACAACATTTGAAATTGAATCACTTTTTATTCCCCATCACTTGTTTGAATAACAACTATTTTTGACCAGTTCGGGTCTCACACTCTGTTACACAGTGAGAAGAGAATTGCACATACTGCACTAAATTAAACCACATTCAGTCCATACAGTACTAGTGCAGTAAAGTAAAACCTAACACAGCAGTTCACAGTGAATGACATGTAGAAATTTCACAGACTCATAAAATATCATGATGTTAACACAGTTTTATCAAAGTGCACAGTAAATATAATTGAGCATAGCCGTACATTGCCGGACATGAATGGCACAAGTTATGACTCCTTCTGTGTACAACTGCTAACTGGCTAATTCTCGACTTTTCCAGCTGTTTATAGACTGGCGTAAGAACAATTTTGGCATCTTGTTATTGGCATAATTGTTTAAAAAATGTCTAGGTCAGAATTTGATATTTGAATTAAACTACATGTTACTATTAGAACTTTATTTACAGCAATTATCCTTCAGCAGAAAATTAATAAAGAATCTGGTCTCAATTGTTGTTCCGCATTGGCGTTCATCATTCCTATGTGATTGGCAGCCATATTAGATAAAAATAATTTATTGCACAAAATAATTCAACTTTTTAATTAGGTCGTGAAACATTTAATGTGCTATGTCAAAAGAAATGGAAAAATAGTGGCAACGAAAATATGAAGTCAAAATCCAGAATCTAACAATAGTGTAAGAGTAATTGACCCTGAAAGTTGGTACCAGTAGAAACCTTTAATTACAATTACTGCACAAGATAACTATTTTTGGATGATTCCACATACTTTACCATAACAAGGAGGAGCTCAGGTATACACTCGTATGTGTCATTATACTGAAATATGCCAATTTCCTCACTCGAAATATGATGAGGCGAGTTGTTGCTGAATCTTTAATTGATAAAATTTCATAATTAATATGATCCCTGACGTGACTAAATATCATACTGAGTTACTATTGTTGCAAAGAAAATACTGAATAATAAAATTACATCAGGTAAAGCTTATTTACCTATTTAATAATGGAAAGTCCAGGTTGGAATTAATAATATAGTGAGGACAGTTTACAACTCACCGCAAAGACATGGCGACGAGCTGCGACAGGCACATACAAAAGACACACACATACAACACATTCAGCTATCGTTCAAAAATAAAACACTCACGCAATCACATAGGCACACAACACAGTCATACAACCATCACCTCCGACTGCCGCACTTCGAAGTGTGGCAGTCGGAGGTGATGGTTGTATGACTGTGTTGTGTGCCTGTGTGATTGCGTGAATGTTCTATTTTCTGAAGAAGGCCATGGCCGATAGCTGAATGTGTTGTATGTGTGTGTCTTTTGTATGTGCCAGTCGCAGCTCGTCGCCACGTCTTTGCGGTGAGTTGTAAACTGTCCTCACTATATTATTATTTACCTATTTACTATTTTTGTGTAATTACTGTGCATACTGTTTACATTTATACCTGAGTGTATGAGAAGCTGGAAAAAAAAAATATTGCTGTAGTGGTAGATATTTAAACAGACAGGGTGAGAGGGGTAACTTTGCTTTGTTACCAGAGGAGAGTGATGGGGGCAGGAAGTAGCGAAGGTTTAGACCTGGGGGATTGCGGGAGCGTAGGTTATACTGTAGGGAGAGTTCCCATCTGCGCAATTCAGAAAAGCTGCTGTTTGTGGGGATGATCCGTATGGCACAGGCTGTGTAGCAGTCACTGAAGTGAGCCACATCATGTAGGGCTGCATGCTCAGCACCAGGATGGCCACAGTATGACAATGGCCATTCATCTGCACAGACAGCTTGTTGCTGGCCGTGCCTATGTAGAAAGCTGCACATTGTTTGTAGCTCAGTTTGTACACAACATGGCTGCTATTACAAGTTGCCCTGCCTTTTATGGGATAGGAAGTGCCTGTGACAGGACTGGAGTAGGTGCTGGTGAGATGGTGGCTAGGACAGGTTTTGCATCTACGTCTATTGCAAGGATATGAGCTGTGGGGTAAGGGGTTGGGAGCAAGGAAGGAGTAGGGATGGACAAGGGTATTATGTAGATTTGGTGGACAGCAGAATTCCACTACAGAGATTTTGGGCAGGGTATTTCTCATTTCAGGGCAGGATAAAAAGTAATCGAAATACTGGCAGAGAGTGTGGTCTAGTCCTGAGTGGTATTGGGTGACAAGAGGGATGCTCCGTTGTGGCTGGACAGTGGGTATGGGGGAGGTGGCGGGTGACTGGACTGACAGGGCCCGCGATATGTTTCTGGACAAGGTTTGGTGGGTAATTACAGTCAGTGAAGGCCTCAGTGACGCGTTTGGCATATTTGGAGAGGGACTGCTCATCACTGCAGATGCAACGACCACAGGTGGTTAGCCTGTATGGAAGGGACTTTTTGGTGTGAAACGGGTGGCAGCTGTTGAAATGGAGGTATTGCTGATGGTTGGTGGATTTGATGTGCACGGAGGTACTGATAAGGCCATCTTTGAGGTGAAGGTCAACGTCGAGGAAGGTGACGCGTTGTGTTGAGTAGGACGTGTGAAGTGAATGGAAGAGAAGGTGTTGAGGTTTTGAAGGAATGCGGATAGTGTACCCCCACCTTCAGTCCAGATTATGAAGATGCCATCAATAAATCTGAACCACATGAGGGGTTTGGGATTCTGGGCAGTCAAGAAGGTTTGCTCTAGAAGGCTCGTGAACATGTTGACATAGGAAGGTGCCATACACATGCTCATGGCTGTGCCGTGAATAGAAAAAATGTAAGTGTGGTGCCACTGTTAGTGGTGTGTGGATAAAAGGCCCTATTTTTCCAGGATAACTCTAACTTTTGCACAGAAAGGGGTGAATTATTCTGCCACCAAATAGCACCAAACGCCTGGCAGATAGCTACCCAATTAGTATTTAAAAAGAAATTCTGAATGGCAACTTCTTCTACACAGTAGATGAATTTTTAGATAAAACTTGGTAATTCCACTTTAAAAGGGGAAAATCCTTAAAATGTTGAGAGTCACGTTTTACTAATTTTCACTTTTTATTTTTATTTTATTTAATTTATTTTTTTTTTTTTTTTTTAAAGAAAACGCCTTTTGCTACTGCAAATGAGGTTTTTTTTTTAATTTTTACAATTCATCCATATACATTTCGCCTTTTTCTCAAGGCATCATCAGTGGGTGTCCTAAAGTATCCACTACTGTGAAAATACAAAGTATTCAGCTGCTGCTAAAATGGCCACTATAAGCAATGTACCTTTTATTAAACAGACACATTCCACATCTGTGGTAACGCGTGGCGCGTGTGTTTGGACGGCGTGCCGCTCGTTACAAGAACTGGCCGCTGAGCGGCGCAGGCTGCACTGCCGCGCTGCACCCTGCCGGCCATGCGGCGTTTTGAGAGAGGCACTGGGACAGCCATAAACCTTGCCTCACTTATATACTTATTGTGCTTACGAACGTGTCTCCGGACAATACTACTGACTAGGACTAGAGTGGGTGTTTACATACATATCTGGTGTGGACTTTGATGGGACGGCTCAAGGCCCTAGCGACATTTTTAGCTGGCATGTTGTACATAGGTGTGTTATTAGTCATAACAACATCATTGTGAAATATTGTATTTATGATCTGTTGTTGTTGTTGTGGTCTTCAGTCCGCAGACTGGTTTGATGCAGCTCTCCACGCTACCCTGTGCAAGTCTCTTCATCTGAGAATACGCTCGGCAACCTACATCCTTTTGAATCTGCTTACTATATACATCCCTCGGTCTCCCTCTATGATTTTTACCCCACACACTTCCTTCTAATGCTAAGTTGACAATTCCTTGATGTCTCAGAATGTGTCCAACCAATCTATCCCTTCTCTTAGTCAGGATACGCCAGAAATTCCTTTTCTCCCCGATTTGGTTAAGCACCTCCTCATTAGTTACGTGATCTACCCATCCAATTTTCATCATTTGTTTGTAGCACCACATTTCAAAAGCTTCTATCATCTTTTTATCTGAACTCATAATTGTCCATGTTTCACTCCTATACAATGCTACACTCCAGACAAATGCTTTCAGAAATGATCTATGAAACAAGTATTAATCTAATCAGGAAACAATTAACATTGAAAGTTATGTGGACAAAAAAATTTCAGCCTAATTTTGGCCAATTAACAGAGAGAACGTGCTTTTGCAACTTTTCAGCAGGACTCTGTGACAGCGCAACAGCCAAATTATCATTACGAAAAATTCGAGACATCTTCCAAGACAGGGTTATCACAAACAACACATGACCCCCTCATTCCCCCAACTTAACACCCTGTGAAAAGCATTAAAAGAAAAAGTATAAAGATCAAATCCACACACTTTAGATGAACTGAAAACTAACATTCACCAAGAAATTGCTGCCATCTCTTGAGGTGAACTATGGAGGATAATCAACAATTTCCTTAGCAGATGTCAGAAATGCCTGAACAATGGAAGGGAAGCAATTCCAGAATCTCCTCGCTTAATACATGTGAGTCCCTCATTTTCCTTTTAAGTGCTTATGTTAAGTATTAATGCATCAGAAATAGCATAGATGGCAAACCACACCACACTTTGTGTGGACATCCAACGACCTGTTTATCGGGGTGTGCTGACAAGGCGGTTGCATTAACAACCGATCATCCTGTAGTTGTCACATGTAAACAAGTAGGAAAGACCCAGTTGACTTATTTCTCACTCAATGATATTTTGCAGAAGAATCTGTATGTCATTCAGGAGTTTGGCATTTTCATTCAGATTTTCATAGAAATCTACACATGAAGTATTCTGAAAATTTTGTTATAATTATTTCCTTCATAGTTTGCACGCTAAAATTGTTCATTTTGCAGTCCATAAACAATTTGTGATCCATATCACTCTTTCTACAGCAGCACTAGTGGCAAGTAGAGTTATCACAAATCCAGTAATGGGTACAAATGTTATCTTCAGATACAAGTTGAAAATGAGAGATTAGTTTTTACCAACTGACTTCACAGACCTCAATTAATGAATTTTATCTTCACTTACAGTTTTTCACTTCCTCAAAAAGCTAATCTTGACATTTTTCATTCAAAATATTTTTATCAAAGTTCAGTGAAGAGGATACTTGAGCTGAACACAGTCAAATGGTTTCAGCACATGAAATGGATAAGCCCATTTCATGATACAATCAATTAACATCTCATAAAATATACTTGCACTGTCCACGAAATCAGACTCTTTTAGCACGCCATATTCTAGCAATGAACTTATCAATGACCCAATTTTTACAGTTGGAAAAGCTTCACACATCATGTGAAAGCATCACACAATCCCAACTACGGAACTTGAAACATCATGCCTTGTTTACATCGAGTTAAAGGTTATTTCCTCTATTGTTTGATTATGACTACATTTGTTCTCTCTACTTGGTTATGCTATACAATACTAAAGAAGAAGAAGTTTTTCCAAAATATACAGGACAGTAATCAGACCAATTTTCAAGCACGGAAACAGAAAAGATTGTAACAACTTAGTTGAAGGGAAACTGGATGAAAAGCAGTGTGGGTTTATGTCTCTTAGAGGCTTTAGAGATCTTTAGCTTATGCCAGATAATAGAGAAGTGCTGTGAGAGGAACAGGGAATTGTATCTGTGTTTTACAAGTATAGGAAGAAGCTGTTGTCAGTTCTACCAGATTATTTATGGAATGGGAAGCAAACTTCTGCAGGCAATTAAAGATCTTTACACTGATTGTCCGGCAGTACTTAGAGTAGACACAAACTGAGTTCTTGGTTCGATCAACGCTAAATGATTCCACCACTAACATGTATATTTACTAAGCAACAGTACAAAAATGTAAGTGTTAACTTTATCCCATTATATGAACTTATCTTTATTACAATCTATTTGGTTCGAAACTGCTTCAAATATCTGTAATCGACTTTTATACGTACTATAGCCTTATTGTATACCAATGCACTTGTTTGTCTGTAAAGAGACCAGAAGAAGGACACTCAAGCGCCCGAAACCAGTCGTTAAAGTTAAAAAAAAAAAAAAAAAAAACACAAGCAACTGGTTGCTGCATTTCATTAATTTATAATCTGAGCAGTTGCTGAATGGATAAAATACTTCAATGATGTATATAATTAAATCTTGGTTTAGCAAAATGTTCTCTTGCTCGCAGACAAAAAAAAAATCAAATGTCATGAATGTCATTGCCCCATTTGCTATGGAAGTAAAAATGTAAGAACTGAAAGAAGTGTGATTTATTTCAGTCATCTTAGATTCCTCTAACCATGCAGACTTCAAGGTGGTTCCTATAATTGTAAGATATTTCCATCCACATGAAGGTGTCTTCATGAAAGTGTTGGACTTGGTCAATTTACCTCTTAAACTATATCATCAACTTTAATGGAATGTGCGAAATTTGTGTCTATATTTGAATTTAAATTCTGTATCATCTACTAATAACCTACCATCAATAGTAAAGAACACTAAGTGAAAAAAAGAAACTTTTTATTAGGTTCACATTTATTCTGTTCTACAATTTTCTATGCTGCTGAATGAAAAGCACTAAAACAAATGCAACTTCAGCTGACGTGAAAAATATATGAAATTTATCTTGATATCTACATACAATTGTGTATGCTATACTACTACAACCTGCAATCCAATAGTATGGTAGATTGTGTTGAAATATATAATTATTATCTACCAAAAATAGAAATCGGATAGCTTACCCAAAGCACAGGCTTGTCAACAGATACAAATAAAAAGACACACAAAGACACATACAAGCTTTCGCAACCATTGGTCGCTTCTTCAGGAAAAAAAGAGGAAGGAAGGAGAAGAGAAAGGGAAGGATATGGGTTTTAAGGCAGTGGAAAAGGAGTCGTTCCAATCCCAGGAGTGGAAGGACTTACCTTAAAGAGAAAAAAGGAAAGGTAAACAAGGGCACACACACCCACACACAAACACAACAAGGCAGACAATTTTAATTATTATGCAAAAATGAATAACAATCCTATAGTGTCCTGAATTTTATTAATCTGTCTGAATGTTTTGGGAATCATTTTGAAAATGTCCTGAATTTTATTAAAAATAACTTGGGAACCCTACTAGATCTAAACGAAACATTTTACACATTCTACCTTTGTCCTGGGTATCCTTCTGAATACTTATTGTTGAGGCACGAACCCAGGGCCTCGAGTGCTGCCCGGCTGCAGAAGTTCTGCAATCAGAAACAAAATGTATTACTTCCAGCTGAACGCTTACTGCCCACTTCATTGCATCACACATGTTTGTTATTCTAAGGATTTTCCATACACTCATATTTTCAGACAGAAGTTATTTGGGGAAAAAAATAAAGAAAAAAATAGAATGAAAATCCTTAGAGATGTAGTGTAGTGAGGGAAGGAAGCAGAAAGATTATGGTTTAATGTTCCATCAAGGATGGTGAATGAAACCAACTGTACCCTTTGAAAGGAACCATCCCAGCATTTTCCTGCAGTAATTAGGGAAACTGTGGAAAACCTACTATTTGGCCACGATAACTTGACGATTTTGCTGGTGCTGCCACAAGCGGCGAATGTCGGCACAAGTTGAAAGTTATTCTTTTATTTACAAGTGCTGCCAACGTTACAATGGTCCTTGACGCGAACGATTACTGTACACATTGTTAGAGTAACAACTGAAACTAGCTGCCTTCCCCTCATCCTTCACTCCCGGCAGCAGCCGCAATGGAGCTCGCAGCAGCCACTGCGCAAATCATCAAGTTTCGTGGCAAAACAGTAATTACAGATGGCCAGACGTGGGTTTGGACTGACATCTTCCCGAATGCCACTCCAATGCATTGCAACAGTGCCCCCTCATAGCCACAGCTGCTAGAGTCATTTGAAGGGGCATTTGAAGGGGCTACAGTGCCATCTCACTCAGTGTGGTGTAGACGAACAACACAAGAGGGGGAGTTCATGTCTACCAACTGAAATTGCTGAAGGCAAATTGTGAGATGGTGTCTTTGCATATGAGCCTCACTGATTTCTCTTCCCCATCCAACCCAGATTAAAGGTCACCTTCCATCTCTAAGGACCTTGTTAATCAAAACAAGACCTAAAATGATAAAGTGTACCATATAGAAATTTGAAAGGTGATACCAAATCACAATTTACCTTAGAAGATAGGTTAATGGAAGGCAAACCTATATTTATAGCTTTTGTAGCTTTGGAGACAATATTCGACAGTTTTCACTGCAATATGATCTTTAAAATTCTGAAGGTAATAGGGGTAAAATACAGTCACTATACATTTCAATGATATAGTAACGGAATATTTGTTTCTTGCAGGTTATACGACAATACATTTTAGTGGTATAGTAACGAAATATTTGTTTCTTGCAGGTACTACGACAGAATGCTAACCAAGGAATAACTAATTGCTATTGTTTCTACTTTTCTTCGTGGAATGACATACAACCAGGTGCAGACAGGCTTTGCCTGTCTATTCCAGAAAACAGCTCAATCAGGCTTACTATCAAGATCCTAGTCAATAAATTCCAGCAAACTGGTAGTGTTGCTGATGAAGAATGGCCAGGGGGACCGGCCATAACGCCAGACAGTGTGTGAAGTGTGCAGGATGCAATCACACACAACCCTTCCTCATCTACCAGGAGACTGAGCAGGGAGCTTGGTATTCCTCAAACCACTATATGGGGAGTTCTTTGTTATAAGCTGCACAAACGTACATACCATATCCAGGTCGTACATAAGCTTGAAGTAGAGGACTATGCAGCCAGACAACCTTTGTGTCATGACCTGCTACAATCTGTGGAAAATGATAATTTGATGCAAAATGTCTTGTTCAGTGTTGAAGCTAAATTTCATACCTGCCACAACTGCAGGATATGGGCAGACGAACAACCAAATGAGCTGCAGGAGTGGCAACGGGACACAGCAAAAGTGAATGTGTGGTCAGGGATAACGAGGTCAACAGTGGATGGGCCCTTCTTCTTCACAGAACAAACCATTACTGGAACTACGTACCTAGATATGTTGGAAGAGTTTCTAGAGCCCCAGATGATATCTTATGGTATTATGTATGCTGTTATTTTTCAACATAATGGTGCACCGCCCTATTTTGCTCTCGATATTTGGGATTATCTCAATGAGAATTTTCCGGCAGATGGAATTGGTCGTGCCTCTCCACAGATGTGGGCACCCGGTTCTCCTGATTTAACACCCTTAAGCCGTCGGCACACGGAGCGTGTATCTGAATGAGTGTGGCCAACGTGGCGAGTTTCTGATGTCACAACGAGTGAACCACATATTGGCGAGGCTTTCCCAATGTATGGGGCAATATCAAGCATGTCAGATATTCTCAACGAGCGTCTGAGCGATCACCAATAAGGTGGGCTATCTGGGGAGGGGGGCAGCTCTTTTCGGTAGAGAGACGAAGACGCCATATTGGCCGTCGATTTTGTGGTTTTTATGTATATAACTTGGGTTTTATGAATGTATGACATTTCAAAGCAAGTAAAAGTAACTGAGTAAATTGAGAATCTCTTTACTAAGGTACTATTTGTTGGAATAAATGACTGGAAATGTCTTATATGTGGTTAAAAAATTTCAACATTGCAGTAATCTGCTGTTTCAAGGCAAGGCGGACAGAAGATCTATCAACACGGATAGTTCTTTGTATCATCTGCTGTAATTGCATGTTAGCAACTGACATATCGCCCGGTACCATATATGACATGTCTAATAACGTAAGTGAAGATACCTTGGTAATGCAACTGGCTGTAGTGTAGGGGTCTAAGTCGTGGACTTCGAGTTAAATGAGGTTGTGGCGTTGGTTCAAGGCTCCACATAAACAAATATTTTTTCTTCTTTTATTCAGTTTTCTGATAGACTCAAAGACTAGAAGTATACTGCGTAATATTCGATGTTATGTAAAAATAAGTGCGCACCCTCTGAGAAGTGAGTTTGTTGGATTTGTTTTATGAGGAAGACAGTTTGCAGCTCACTTAGAGTACAATACGCACTTATTGTTCCGTGTATTGCTTTTTACACGATCTTAACATTCTTCTACTGAATAGTAACATTGACCATGGAAGCATGAGCTTTTAAGATTTACTAAAAAGCGAGACTCTTGCAATAATCTTTGTGTTGTGTAGACCTATTCTAATTTTATATAGCACAGTTTTACATGAAACTTTTATTATTCACTGCACTTATTGACATAAAATGCAACTTTTATAAGAGTCTTATGTTCATAGGTATTTTGTTGTTACTTATTTAGGCCTATCACAGAACATAACGAACATCAGCACAAGCGCAAAAATAAGTGATTCAATAGAAGTAAACCAGGAATTCCACACTTTTGATTTGGTAAATAGTGTGATTCCAGCAACTGATACTGCTGACGTGGTCGCGTGTAGCTCGTTGAAGCACACATCTCGTATGCTCAAGTCGTGCCGTCTCCGAGCGTGCAGCCACTCGTGGTCTCGGCACGTTGACCACACACATTCAAACACACACTCTGTGTGCTGAAGGCTTTAGATGTTTTTGCATAGGTGTTTATCAAGTCTAAGAGATACCAGGAGAAGATCCGCAGCACTGGACACTTAACACAGTGGATTCAAGCTGCAGCTGCTGAGATTACACCATATATGCTTGGGAAGGTTTTTCGGTCCAGAGTGGAGTGTTGGGGGGTGTGCCTAGACAAACAAGGTAATCACATTGAAATGTACAGAAATTATGCCCTATTGCAACATAAGTTACAGTGCCATTACATACTGGTAAATAATATTTTGTAAGTAGAAAATGTATAGTGACTTTAGGATCACCGTGTATAAAACACTTGTTATAAGAGTAGAAGAGCATGAAAGGAATGGAGTGACAGTGCCAGATCTAATGTATTTTCCAAATGGGGGCCGGGGGGCAAGAAACTGGCAGTGACCTAACTTTTTGGTTCTCACTACTCAGCAATCTCTCCTCAGGCTGCACTTCTGCCCACCTATTGTCTCCCCCCCCCCTCTCATTTGTCTTTGATGTTCCTCTTTTTGTTGCACCCCTACCCTACTCATCAGGACATTCTCTGTCTTACAAGACCACATGAGTATCTGATTTTTTTACACTTACACTACGAGAAGTTCAGACGTCATAGTGTAATCAGGAAAGCCTACATGCTTTCCCCCCTCATTTTGTTTACTTATTCTCTGCAACATCTGAGGTTAATTAAAACTAACAGTACAACGTTGACCCTGTGTCTCACAGAGACAATGAAAACATCAATGTTCCTCTTAGAGACGTGACCATTTCAGTGTTAAGTGTGATTACACTATTGCAAAGTCATTTTTTTAAATAGATTTTTTTTTTTAGAATTGCATTGAGTTTCCCACACAAAGACATTCATAAGGAGACTTGAAATCAAATACATCATGTACTGATAGATGGGTGGTAGGCCTCAGATATTTTGGGCGTGATTAGCCGCCAAGGAGCGGGTATTGACTCAGAACATCTTTTGGTAAGAATCAAAACCTTAGGATTGCAGTTAAAGGCAGTTAGTGGGTGCAGCTAAAATGTTACAACATTAACATGGAAGATTTTTTATTTATTAGCATGTAATTTTAAATCCTTCTGTGTGAATGGAAAAAGTGAACAATTAATCCTTCATGAATACTGAAAATGAAACTAACCTCTGATGCAATTAACTCCAAACAACTTTTCTGTCTTGTCTTTTCTTTTTTGATCAACTCCCACATCTCAGGATCATCTTTACATATCTGTTCATTTCCAGTCCAACCACAGGCTAACCGTTTTTGGAGGAAGCAGTTTTTCTGAAACATCACAAGTTTAACAAGTGACAATCTAATGGTCATGTGCAGACTTAAACAAACCACACAAAAATTAAGACAAATGCAAATACAGTAAGGTACTTTAAAAAACATATAATAACTCATTTGGATTTGAGTTCTTGTATTTTCTGTGTTTTCAGTTACAAATAATGTAATCCAATAATAAATAATTACAATATCAAACAATGTAATGTTCAGAAAGGATTCAACAATATTTTTGAGAAGTCTGCTTGCTACTCATCACAGAGAGACAACTCAATGAGGTGCAGAAAGTCACACATAACAGAATACAATTTCCTATAGCTTTAGGCCATTACAGCCGTTGTCACACAGAGAAAACACACAATCACAGAAATAACATCCTGGCTACAACAGACCTGGAGACAATGGTTGCGAATGTGCGCATGCGCGTGCGTGTGTGCGCATATGTGTGTATGTGTGCGAGTCCTTGCTTGATTAAAATCTGGAAGTATGTTTTACAATCCATGATTACATATCATAAAATTACTACACTCACATATTAAAATATGCCAGTGGAACCTAATACCTCATTAGGACCACTATGAGACATTGATAACGAATCAAATACTCACACAAACAAGTAATACATAATACACTATCAAAATGAGTAATTAGACATGTATAGCTGCATACTTCAAACCAATGTAAAATCTGATCACTGGCACATAAACTAATTAGACCATAGTACACTCGCTAAAATATGGCACCATCTAATAACACAAACTCTATCAAATTATGAAATTAATTATCAAACATTGATTGTTATTGAGTAAAAGAAAAGACGCCATTGACTAGAGTCATACACAACATATGCATGCTAGAATAAGAAACTGAAGTATTTTGTTTGTATAGATAATATTTGACAAGTTTATTTAATTTTTGACTGCCTGATAAAAAGGATGGACCATGAAGTGTGTCAGGATAGGTCAGATCTTAGAGCACTTGCCTGCAAAAGGCAAAGGCCCCATGTTCTAATCCCAGTTCCGGACACAGTTTTAACCTGCTAGGAAGTTTCATATAAGAGCACACTCTGCTGCAGAGTGAAAATATCATAATCTGATTCCAGTACTGAACCCTGCCTCTCCCAATTCTTACCACCATCCAACTGGGACCCTCCCTCACAACCAACCTAACCACCCTCTGGTCACATTCCAGGAATTCCTCACATTCAACATCACTATCCTTCTCCAAGTCCCTTCCTAAGAACACCAACCTTTCAGCAGTAGAAAGGACAGCCTTACACAACCCCAAAACAGATCCCAACCAATCATCCTTCCTGCAGACAAGTGACCCTGTTGTCATGAATCACAGTGATTACGTGACAGAAGGCCTACGTCAGCTGTCTGATTTCTCCACCTACAAGTTGTGCCACGATGATCCCATCCCAAAAGTCCAAAATGACCTACAATCCCTGCTAAAATCTTAGGGGCCTTCCCAGAACCTCTCACCCGAATCCATCTCCCTTTCCACTCCAACAACACCCCGCACACCTACATTTTATGTGCTCCCAAAAATCTATAAACTGAACAATCCTGGACGCCCAATTGTGGCTGGTTACTGTGCTCAGGCCTTGTTGACCAGCACCTGCACCCAATTGTTCAAATCCTAGCCTCCCACATCCAAGATACCAACCACTTCCTTCACAGACTCTCCACCATCCCTACCGCTTTACCTCCTGGATCCTTACTTGTCACTGTTAATGCCACTTCACTGTTCACAAATATCCCACATGCCCACAGTCTTGATGCTCTCGAAAGCCAGCATCCTCAATGTCCTTCCGACTCCAAGCCCAATACCTAATTCCTTATAACCGTTACCAATTACATCCTAACAAATCTTACTTTTCCTTTGAAGGAAAAGTATACAATCAAATCCATGGCACAGCCATGGGAACCTGTATGGGGCTCTCCTATGTCAACCTATTTATGGGCTGTCTAGAGGAAATCTTCCTAGCCTTTGGAAAACCCAAACCCCTGTTCTGGTTCAGGTTCATTGATGATATTTTCATAATTTGGACTCAGGGCCAGGACACCCTATCCCATTTCCTTCACAATCTCAAATCCTTCTCCCCCATCAGTTTCACTTGGTTCTTCTCAACCTGCCAAGTCACCTTCCTGGATGTTAACCTCCACCTCACTGATGACTCCATCCACACCTCTGTCTACATTAAACCTACTAATTACCAACAGTACTTGCACTTTGATAGCTGCCATCTATTCCAAATCAAAATATCCCTCCCATACAGCCTTACCACATGTGGACGACAAATTTGCAGTGATGAGAAGTTCCTTATCCATTATGCCAAAGGTCTCACAAAGGCCTTCACAGACAGACATTACCCTCCTGACCTAATCTGCAAACAGATCTCCTATGCCATATTACCACACACCACTAATCCTCCCTCTAACCCCAGTAACCAGTCATAAAGGAGTGTCCTCCTTGTCACCCAATACCACCCAGATTTGAATAACTTAATCACATCCTTCGTCAAGGCTTTGATTATCTGTCATTGTGTACTAAAATGAGAGACTTCATACCTAAGATCCTACCAAC
The DNA here is from genome assembly GCA_026315105.1 of Locusta migratoria. Taxonomy (NCBI): domain Eukaryota; kingdom Metazoa; phylum Arthropoda; class Insecta; order Orthoptera; family Acrididae; genus Locusta; species Locusta migratoria. The sequence goes on along the minus strand of CM048752.1, from coordinate 65,944,742 downwards.
CTCTCCTAAAGTGGTGTCGTCACCCCCCCCCCAACCTCCACAACATCCTAGTCCATTCCCAAACCCTTACCACAGGGATCTTCCCCCTGTGGAATACCATGATGCAAAATCTGCCCAATCCACCCACCCAGCACTTTCTATTCCAGTCCCATCACAGGCTTATCCTAATGCATCAGAGGTCGGGCAACCTGTGAAAGCAGCCATGTCACATTCCAACTCTGCTGCAATCATTGCATAGTGTTTCATATCAGTATGATGACAAACCAGCTGTCCATCAGGATGAATGGCCACCACCAAACCGTGGCAAAAAGCAACATGGACCACCTTGTGGCACAGCATCTAGATGAACAGAGCACTGGATTTCAATGGCTGCTTCACTATCCCAGACATTTGGATCCTCCCCTACATCACCAGCTTTTCTGAATTGCACAGATGGGAGTTGTCCCTTCAACACATTCTGTGGTCCTGAAATCATCCTAGCCTCAACTTAAAATATCTTGCCATCACTACACCCTATGCCTGACTTCTTTTCCTCCCCCCTCTTCCTGCCCCGCTCATTATCCTGTATCTCTTGTCTTCCCTGCTACTGAGTTTTGCCACTTACAATATCCCCTAATTAATTACTTTCTATTTTTTCCTATTTCTTCCTTCTTTTTTCCTATCTTTCTTCTCTTTTCCTATTTTTATTTTTTCCTTATTATTTTTATAGTTTCAAATCCCCCCCACTCCCTCCCCACACTCCTCTACACCTCTTTTCTATCCTTTCCCACCCCTTCCCTTCACTGTACCCATTGCTGCAATTCAAATTTCCACCTATCAGAGCCTTTACAATCCATCATGCCACACAGAACTTTCCATTCTCACCTTTGCCTGGCATCCTTCCCCCTCCACTCCCTACCTCACTCACAGTCTAGATGCTTGTGGCACTGGAGCGGCCAGAGGCGGTGGTTGCGTTTGTATAGTCGTCTGAGTGATTGTGTGAATATGATTGTCTATGTTTTGTGACTTTTAGCAGCTCAGCAAACCTACTTACAGTGAGTTGTTACGTATCCTCCATTACTGACAAACCAACCTAATGTACAAGGGTTGAAACTTACAATAGTGGCAACACTGTTGTGGAGACACTATGGATTGGAATTTACTATTATAGCTGATAACACACGTTGTTGACATACCTACCTTACCTCTGAGCAAAGGGACTCATCCATCTGACATCACAGGAATGTGCACAATAAAGGAAAACACAGTCAGTTGGGAGTCAACGGTCTAATGTAACGGTGTCACTATGTTTTCAGTTATACTGAAGGCATATAACTATAAGTATCTCTGTCAGTAAAGTCCTTTTGGAGAAAATAATAGTTCCCTTTACACTGTGTTAGTAATGATTGAATGCAAAGGCCGAAAACTGTCTTCAGGAACTAACTGAAAGCTAAATGAACAAGATGCAGCAAGTAACGTTGATAAGTAGAGATAACGATTTACGTCTTTACAAACTGACTACACACTGGGACCTGGGTGAAGGAGTATAATTCACCTTTAAGTCTTACCTGAAATGCAAACACCTATTTCTGTCAGATATTGTGTGAAAGTAGTGTGTGTTCCATCATGACAAAGATGCTAAAAATTAATACTATAATCTTTACATAATAGTATACATTTTTATAGAAAATAGTATTAGCAAAAGAAAAATTAAATTCGTTGCCTTTCAACAGACACACACAGTTGTGTTACAGTTTGACAGGGTGCAGGGAGTAGATGAATTTTTACAGAACACTTGTGGGCTACAAAATCTGGGAATTACCACAAATCGGTCTATAAAAAACCACTCAATTTATGTGACTGTTGTTTACAATTTTTTTCAGTTACTAACATACTGGTAAACTTACACATTCATAGAAAATACACAAAATTATTTTATATCAGTAAGATACTGCAAAATCATCAAATGTTCACAGAAAGAGCATTGTGGTCTTGATGAGCCACTGTGTAAGTGAATTTAGAGTTTGTAATCGTAACGAAGATATGGTGTCATAAAGACGTATTTAAATATTGAAGGAGTGGGGGGATGAATACCTTTTTCTTCATTTTTTATGTATAGGGCTATAGATATAAAGGCAAAATTTGGCTTACGACCATGGCAACTTAGTCAGTAGCAGACTAAGGCTGTCAGAGGCCTGGGGCAGCAGCAAAAAAAAAAAAAAAAAAAAAAAAAAAAAAAAATGAGGTCCCTGTCCACTTGGATACATACATTATTTCTAAATAAAGGCAGTTCAAAAAGCTCAGGCCAATCAAAGAAGAAAAATAGACAAATAAAGAAGAAAGAGAGACAACAAAATCATGCTTTTGAGGTATTTGGAGGTCTCTCAAGGAGAGAGACCCAGTGTGGACAGCCCCCCACCAATTACTCTGCCACAGAGCTTAGTGTACTGAAGTCCCAAAGTTCTTTGAATGCTCTTTACAAACTCAATCACATAGAATGAGAGAGAATAATTTTCCATATTGACTGTAAAATAAATAAGTAATGCTGTTCCTAATCTATAGTTGACAGATTCTTGTATGCACCCTTGTCCAGACAGGGCATAATTGTACAACGCGATTCCACCCCTCAACTTGGCCCACGATGTCATCAACATAGGCCGAAAACCCGTATTTTAGTCGTAGCGTCTAAAAATTTAAACGTTTTTACAGATTAATGCTTTTAATTAAATAATGGGGCTCGTTACAAATATACGATAATTCTGAAGTTGTGATACATAGCACGGCTGTGGCGTCCACACAACATATATCGTTTCGTTTTTAGCGAAGCAGTTCATATAGAAACTATCTGCAGCGAACAAGCTTGCAAACGATAGGATTTTTAGATTGATCTCTAAACTTTGGTAAAATTTTACGACGCTTCTCGCCGGGCTCCAGTGCTTTTGTTGGCAACAGATAAACAAGTGTAGAATTGTGTTCATATTTTTCACGAGCTACAGAGTAAATGTTATTGCTGCTCGTTTCAATCGCAGCAAAATTAATACTGTACCTGCTCTATGGTTGACAGGTTCTTGTATGTACCCTTGTCCGTTCAGAAAAAAATAATTTTCGCTTTATTGGTCATCTGAGTTGCCATCATTACCACTGGAGGCAACATAACCACTGCAGCCCTGCGAGAAGCGTCGTACAATTTAACCGAAGAAACTGCTCATTCACACACTAATCATTATTCGAATCAACCGCTGCCTCCCGTTCCGACATTTGCTTGTTCGATAATATCGCTTCGATATATATCATTTGGACGCCTCCGCCGTGCTATGTATCACATCTTCAAAATTACCAAATATGTCTCCTGTCCCGATACCTCATCTGATTTGCCAAGATGTTTAATATTCTTAAAAAAGTAATTGTGAAGGACGCTTGCAAGGGCACTCGTTTCGACGAACCTGGAACGGGCGACATCATTACGATAGAATGAAACTTCACTCTGCAGCGGAGTGTGTGCTGATATGAAACTTCCTGGCATATTAAAATTGTGTGCCGGAACCGGGACTCGAACCTGGGACCTTTGCCTTTCGCGGGCAAGCGCACTACCGACTGTGCTATCCCGACACGACTCACGATGCCGCCTCACAACTTTACTTCTGCCAGTACCTCGCCTCCTACTTTCCAAACTTCACAGAAGCTCTCCTGCAAACACGCAAGACTAGCACTCCTGGAAGAAAGGATATGGTGGAGACATGGCTTAGCCACAGCCTAAGGGATGTTTCCAGAATGAAACTTCACTCTGCAGCGGAGTGTGCGCTGATATGAAACTTCCTAGCAGATTAAAATTGTGTGCCGGAACCGGGACTCGAACCTGGGACCTTTGCCTTTCGCGGGCAAGCGCACTACCGACTGTGCTATCCCGACACGACTCACGATGCCGCCTCACAACTTTACTTCTGCCAGTACCTCGCCTCCTACTTTCCAAACTTCACAGAAGCTCTCCTGCAAACACGCAAGACTAGCACTCCTGGAAGAAAGGATATGGTGGAGACATGGCTTAGCCACAGCCTAAGGGATGTTTCCAGAATGAAACTTCACTCTGCAGCGGAGTGTGCGCTGATATGAAACTTCCTAGCAGATTAAAATTGTGTGCCGGAACCGGGACTCGAACCTGGGACCTTTGCCTTTCGCGGGCAAGCGCACTACCGACTGTGCTATCCCGACACGACTCACGATGCCGCCTCACAACTTTACTTCTGCCAGTACCTCGCCTCCTACTTTCCAAACTTCACAGAAGCTCTCCTGCAAACACGCAAGACTAGCACTCCTGGAAGAAAGGATATGGTGGAGACATGGCTTAGCCACAGCCTAAGGGATGTTTCCAGAATGAAACTTCACTCTGCAGCGGAGTGTGCGCTGATATGAAACTTGTGCGCTTGCCCGCGAAAGGCAAAGGTCCCAGGTTCGAGTCCCGGTTCCGGCACACAATTTTAATCTGCCAGGAAGTTTCATCATTACGATATATTGTTCATTTCTATATGTTCCAAGATGGCGGGAGATTCTGATCTGTTGATGCAGTTTGCATAATAATTGTGACCTCAAAAGTTTATACATCTCATTGTCCTTACATTACGAGGATAATTACGTTACTCTGCGGACAAGGTTACATACAAATACCTGTCAACCATAGAGCAGGAACGGCATTAATTATTTATTTCGTGGGTAGCCAACCTACGAACGTGTGAAATGGCGGTAGTAAGAGTACTTACAATATTCGTCACTGGTGTATGTATAGCCGTACCTCAGAGATATGTCACGGTGAAATTTCGTATTGCAGATATGGGATTCGTTGATCTCTACAACTTTATTCGGCTTACCGATGGGAACGCTGTCGTGAGTTACTAATACATAGCAAGCACACTTCCCTACAGAAGCCGTAATAGTCCACAACAGTTCTAGACAACCCAGTTTCGGATGCTTGCGTATACTCCCGAATCCAGCACGCAACCTAAATAACACTCTTGTCGATAGATATTTCGCAATTATGAAACTACTTATTCCTCCTTACTGACGTGCGTTTCTTACAATTTCTACAGTACAACTGATATTGTATCAGCGTCTGTACTCTTCTTCCCCCAAAACTTTCAGCTGTCTTCCACCGTTACCAGACGCGGAATTAAATTCTTCTACGCAAGAGAAAAAGAAAAAGGACACCACTCGCATTCATATGAACTTTGAAATCGTATTACAGAAAGCTAAATTTACTAGGTACCTTGCAAACGCAATTCGCGCAAACATTCAACATCTCGGCCTTTATCGAAATGTGGTCGCACGTTCGAGATTTATCGATAAATAAATAACTTTGTTTCTGCTCCATTGTTGACAGATTCTTGAACTGGCTCAGAGTGGCTACTATGGCTCCACCTTTGAAAATTAACGATTCGGGTGGAAATTCGCCCTGGTATACGCAATCAAAGCGACAGCGCACTGAATAATTATCAAAAACACATAGTTCTTAGTGTAGTTAATTATAATCTGGTGTCTAAAATTAGGATATTTGCAAATAACATTTACTAATGACATGGGAGCACGACGATTTGCTGTCTGCTGTAACGTAGTGGATAGTGCGTTAGATTTTGAAGTAAATATATGTGGGCCTTTATTCGCGACCCGCTACTGGTAATTTTTTTTTATTATTATTATTTTTCTTACCTAGGGTCCTGAATAGTTTTCAAGCACTCTCATTTATTAAATAAAGATATTTTCTGTGATACTGATTCTGAGAGTTCTGTGCATGTAAGAGCCCTCCCTCTTGCATGTACGTTTGTTCTATTTCGTGAACATGCTATGAAATATGTACCAAAGAAATTCAAACATGTACAAGCACATAAACTGAGGAGATACTGTGATAATGAATATTGTAAAGAATGTGCTCGTACTAGTATTTTTAAGTACTAGATTTCTGTGGCAACTGTTTCTTAACGATAGGCCCTACTGAACTGTATACATTGCAACAAAAATTATGTGTACGTGCGTCATTAGACCCGTATTTGCAATTCGTTGGAACGTACATTAAAAAGAGATTAAAAATTGTATGTAGTGTGTCATGAACCACCGTCCATACGAATTTCCTACAAAATCCAATACGCTGTCCACGACGCTATAGCGGCCAGATTACTTTACCCCTCCAAACTCTCCTGTCACTAAAGGCTAATGTTTTCTGCTAATGTGTCACTTTCCACCAGACTGTAATTAATCGTACTAAGAACGACGTGTTTTTGATAACTTTAGTGCGCCATTGCTTCGAAATAACAACGCCTGAGTTATAACAGTTATGATAAGAAAATCTTGAAATACACATAGCAATATGGCGTATGGCAAGGAGGGTTTCCACCTGATCCTGAATCGTTAGCTTCGTAGCAGTTCGGTAATCTTCGCTAATTGTCGTAGGTGGAGCCGTAGTAGCAACTTAGTAGCCAGTCTGTGTGTAACGTCAAGTGGTTCTTGACGCACACACGTCCAGTCAAGTGAAAATAATTGCCTTTGTAAAACGCTAACTCGGGCCACATAGCATTCTATGAAACACACCATTGCAACAGGTCAAAGCCAACGACTGGTATCGCATGCTTTAATTGAGCCCCGGACAGAAAATTAATAATCATCGGAAATCGAACATTAGCACACTAAGCTGCCGCGCTCGCAAGTAAAATTTAATGCATTATAAGCGAATTTGAAAGAAGTTTTTAGAACAAACGTTCGATATCTTAAGTTTTTATTTATAAATGGACGGGGTGGGCGGACAAATGGAAAACAAATGAAATGTATACAGATATTAAATTTACATATTGCACTTTCGTCAGAGAAGAAATCGGTGGATATAAGGTTAAAAGGAAAGTTCAGTTCATCCAGAACCAATCACAACATGAGTGACAGTTTCTTTCTTCTGGAAACACTCTTTCATTTTATAACAAATTAAACTTAACTTATTGCTGAATCAATGCACTCATTTCCATTGCGTGAAATAAACTGTTACACCCATGTATCTACTCGTGACAAGTTCTATATGTATGGTACATTTCCGATTCATGATCTATTAGCAATTTGTATTCCACAAGCAATTTTATAGACTTGCCACTTGGAGAAATCACTGGAGAAGAAAGTAAATAATTTTACATCGAGAACCAATCAATATATGGGTCTAATAGTTTTTTTATTATTATTGTGATTACATAGCTTTGACTGGAAACACACTTATAATTGAAAGCGAATAAAAAATATTTTACGAAAGTTTCACGATATTTTTGTATATTACCAGTGAAAAATATTAAGAGCGGTATTTTCTACAAATATATCGCTATTTTACCGCAGGTAAGCTCTACTCGTAATAACATTTGTGTCTACAACGCCGATTTGCATACAAAAATTACATTGAATCATATACATATCGTAAAACGCAAAGAGACATTCTTATTGGCTGTCAGTCGTCTGACAGCCACTCCCGATTGGCTGTTTTCACCCTTCCGTAATTCACCTCTTCGCTGCCAACGTCAAAAAGTCACGATGAATGTGGTAACGCAAACTGCATTTTAGTCGCACAAACAAAAATATCTGTCCTGAGACGTCAATTTCAGGGCGTAATATTATGTTACGCACATCACCACTGCTACGATTCATACATTCATTCACCAATATTCATACATTTGGAACAATACTTCTTAGCCTTTCAGTCTAAAGTATTTACAATACGCCTTGGCGGCGTAGTGTTCTAATGTTGGCAACGACTTTTAAATGCTCTTTGAAAAATCAATCACATAGAATGAGGAGAAACAAATTTTGATGTTCACCGTGAAATAAATAGTTAATGTTGTTCCTACAATATGACTGACAGGTTCTTGTATGTACCCGTGTGTGGCGTTGGTACAATCCGAAAATTGATTACCCTCCGAAAGCGAATATGTTGTTGCCAACATTAGCATACACCGCCACAGATGCCGAAAGTAAAATGTTGACATAATATTAGTACTAGTGTATCAGCTGTGTTGCTCGATAATATGATTTTTAACTACCTTTACTTACGTTCAAATATTCAGTAATTACCGCATTAACTCTTCGAAATGCGAACATTTTGTCGTTGTGTTATTGATGAAAGTTTCAGTAGATGAGATCCAGTCCAAACGAATCATCTAAAGTTCAAATACTGCAGTAAATCCTTGTTAAGAACAACGAAGATTATAGCACCAGAGATAAGACATAACAAATTATTTGTCAACTACGAGCAGAAATCTAGCGTTTCTTATTTTTCATTCACTGGTCACTTTTGTTCTGATTTTTGACAGGTCACTAACCTCCTTGGTCACTATAAACCATAGAGAACACTGCTAAAAAAACATATACAAGCTACAAAATATTTGGTGTCTGAAGTATGATGCATGTAGTCACGAGTTAATGGCGAGAACAAAATTCGATTCAAAGCTTACAGCGGATGTATTGTACTGCAAGTAACTTTTCTCGTTTACACAAAGCTTTAGAAAAAGCTAATATGGTTACGTTGTTTTCTATGATTTTATTTGACAGAACACAAATGGGCGGCAGCCTGCCTATACATTAAAAAATTTATTCATCGTCCCATTCCTTCGATATATAAATACGTCCTTAAGACACCACGTCTTCGTTACGATTACCTTCTCCAAATTCACTTACACCGTCGCTCGTCAAAACCACAATGCTCTTTCTGTGAATACGTGATGACTTTGCAGTATCTTATTGGTATAAAATAATCTTTATACAGGGTGTCCCAGCTATCTTGTCCACCCAAATATCCCGAGATATTGCGACGCGAAGTTGACACTTAAAATACGTGAAACGCGCGGCTAGTATGGGGTTCTCGCCTGAGTCTCAGGACGTGCGCTAGCCGCGCGTTTCGTGTATTTCAAGCGTCAACTTCGCGTCGCAATTTCTCGGGATGTAATTGGAATATTGCGATGCAATCAACGCCATTGTTTATGTGATTTGTCATGCTATGGATTGCTGAAGAAAAAATATAAGGTGTCCATTAAAAAGAAAACATAATTTTGTGTTAAAAAACACATTTGATTTCGTTTTAGAATGTTTCCAAATATGTACATTCATGGGCCCCTGCCGTACATTGATACCGGTGAAAGTCGTTTTCCAATAGCTGTTATTGTTCCAGAGATATTTTGGGTGGAGAAGATAGCTGGGACACCCTGTATATAAAGCAGAATGTCCGTATGTTTGTGTGTGTGTGTTGCATACAAATCTACTGTTTTGATCCAATATTTTTCAAATTTTGTGTACGTAGGCTTACGGTTTCCGTAAGTGTAAGTATCACTCACAACTCATAGTTTACGAGATATGACGTCATAAACAATGATATGCGTGAAAAACTGCTGCATTAAGCGACAAAGCTGCTCATTTTCTCCTAAATCACTGGAACGATTTCAAACAACTTTGGTACACACATTCCTTGCCGTGAGGTAAAAAATGACGTTACTATTTATAATTTGTACACTACAAATTATAGCTGCAGAAAATTTTACAAACAGTACACACACACACACACACACATGTAGTTGATTGTACCTTCTAAATTGTATCACAGTACGACACATATTTCATGAGATATGAGCACATAAATAGTAATTTTCATGGAAAGCCGCCCCATCGCACACCAAGTTTTAATCTATTATTTCCTTAATACTAATTGTATTCCCAAGGAATGAATACATATCTGAAAAATGGCAGGAATAAATAAATAAATATCCGGGCAATGCCGAGTTTTCAGCTAGCTAATTTTCTACAAATGTATCACATTTTTTGCAGTATATTAGTAGTCAAAAATAATAATGTAAACAACAGTCCAGTAACTTGGGTAGTTTTTGTAGACCGATTTGTGGCAATTCCGAGATATTGTCAAGTGCCTTACTGCATCCGCCCCCCCCCCCTTAATGCCACTCGTCAACAGGAAACGTGTTAAAAGAGCAAACAAGACCTCTTGTCAGTAATTTACGTATCTCGAGCTGTGTAGTCGCAACTCGAGTGTTCGTAAACCGAGTATAAAATGAACTTAAAACGCCCTTTCATTTATTAAGTATAGGCGCACATCAACGAAAAGATTTCTTGATGTCTCAACTCCGCGGAAAGAAGAAGAGGACTTTCTGCAATACATGGTTCTGCAAAAACGTCTTGGCCCACTGTGAGTGAAGAGAAACAAATATTGTTTTGTTTTTACTATGTGTTGTACGGTGGTGAAGGATTGTCGGCAACAGGATCTAAAGCATTTAAGTGAAAGAATTAAGAAACATGAGGAAAGTGGACTTCATTTAGAAAATGCATGTAAATATGAAATGTTTCGCACAGTTAACACTACTGCTCAGGTTGATTCGGCGTATAAAATGTCAATTCAGAAACACAATGAATTAGTTACGAAGAACAGAGCCGGCCGCAGTGGCCGAGCGGTCTGCGGCGCGCCAGTCACAGTATGCACTACCGCGACGGTCAAGAGTTCGAATCCCCCCTCGGGTAAGGTTGTTTGTGTCGACTTTAATATAAGATAGTTCATCAGTACTTTGTAAGTTTAGGGACAGATGACCTCGCAGTTAAGTCCCTTAAGCTTCACAAACATTTGAAAATTTTGAAGAATAGACACATATTAAACAGAATAGTAGAGTGCTTAATGTTTTGTAGAACTCATGAGTTAGCACTAAGAACTCGCTATGAAAACCAAGAGTCAGCAAACTGTGGAAATTTCTTAGACTTGTTATCTCTTTTGCGAAATCTTGTCAGTGTATTAGATGACCACTTAAACAGCTCTAGTAATTTCGTGTGAAAACATACGTCACACATAATACAGAACGAGATTCTGGACTGTAGGTATCAAGTTTACACCGAAGAACAGATTATAGAGATTAACGATGCCACTTTCGTTTCTGAGCAGACTGACAAGACAACAGATATTATGTACTACGTGCAGAAGTCAATTTGTCATTACATATACTGCCGTATATTAAGGGGGAGAAACCTGTGAAAGATTTCTTTCCTTTGAAAACATTAATGGTAGGACAGAGTATGGACTTAGTGAAGTTTTAAAAAGAAATCTGAAACCTTTCATTGCTCAGGCATACGATGGAGCCCAACAATGAGCGTCAGTCACAATGGTGTGCAGACCCTGATGCAGAGCACTTTCCCATATGCCAAGTATGTTCACTGCTATGCGCACCACATGTATTTGGTTCTTCAAAATGCTTGCGGTAAAAGCGTTACGTCGATAAGCTTGTTCTTCGCAAATATTGCTGGTTTTACACAGTTTTTTTTCTTCACATCCCAAGCGAAGTGATTTGTTACAGAGAATCTGCAACAAGAGAATTTCTTCAGTCTCTTCAACTAGATAGAACTTCCAGTCCCATATTGTAAATACTGTCAAAGAAAACAAATTGCACGTATTGGAATGTTTTGAAAAGATTGAGGAAGAGGATAACCGGGATGATGTTACAATAAGAGAAGCATTTGCCATAAGAAATTTACTTCACAGTACACAGTTTTTGATCCTCCTTATTATTTTTTTTTTCTGTGGTATCATGAAACATGCTGATATTTTCTATACCACAGTTCAGATGCAGAGTGCAAATGCCGTTACCATATCCAATGCATTACATCGTTTTTAGTGTGCTGTATCTGAAATGTGAGAGAACACTCAACGGTTTCAAGTTTCTGAAGATGATTGTATTGCTCCTAGAAAACGTTCCAAATGTTGCAGTGAACTTAATCTTACAGCAGATGCCAAAGAAGTATGTGACATTATGATCAACCAACTGAACACATTCAGGTGTTTGTTAAGCTTATGGGACTTAACTGCGGGGTCACCAGTCCCTAAACTTACAAACTACTTATGAACTAGCTTATACTAAAGATGACACAAACATCCATGCCCGAGGGGAAATTCGAATCCCCGTTCGTAGCGGCTGTGCAGACTGTGACTGGCACGCCGCAGACCGCTCGGCCACTGCGGCAGGGCCAACCAACTGAAGGGACGATTTCAAAACTCTCATGTATTTCGCAGGTTTGAAATCATTGATAAAAAAAAATTTTGCTTCTTTTAGAGAACATTTCCCAGCCACTTTGATCAATACTTATTCATTAAACGACAGTCCGTTTATTTGCCACGATAAATTGCAAAATGAACAATCAGTGATTTATCACAATGAATCATTTAGAAGCATTACATCGGTTTGTGAGATGTTTACTTTCTTTGTGGAACATTCCTTTGAAGAATAGTTCACTGAAGTGCACAAAACATTACAAATTGCGCTGTTGTTGTTATGGTCTTCAGTCCGGAGACTGGTTTGATGCAGCTCTCTACCCTACTCTATTCTCAGCAAGCCTTTTCATCTCCTCATAAGAACGGCAACCCACATCCACTTGAATCTGCTGACTATACGTGTCTCTTGGTCTCCCTCTGCGATTTTTACCCCACACACTTCCCTCCAATGCTACATTTACGATTCCCTGATGTCTAAGAATGTGTCCTACCAAGCGATCCCTTCTTTTAGTCAGGGTATGCCAAAAATTCCTTTTCTCACCAATTTTGTTCAGTACCTCTTCATTAGTTATGCGATCTACCCACCTAATCTTCAGCATTCTTCTGTAGCACCACATTTCAAAAGCCTCTATTCTCTTCCTGTCCGCACTGCTTATCGTCCATGTTTCACTCCCGTACAAGGCAACACTCCACACAAATGCCTTCAGAAAGGACTTCCTTATCCTTAAATTAATATTCGATGTTAGCAAATTTCTCTTTTTCAAAAATGCTTTTCTTCCCATTGCCATTCTGCATTTTATATCATCTGTACTGCGACCATCGTTTACTACCCAAGTAACAAAACTCATCTACCACCTTCATTGTTTCGTTACCTAATCTAATTCCGTCAGCATCGCCTGATTGTGCTAACTGCACCAATTTCAACAACAGAAGCTGAGCGCATTTTCAGCACCTTAAAAAGAATCAAAACCTTCCTCAGGAACAGTATGAGTCAGGAATGTGGTGTCGCACAAGTCCAAAGTGCGCGCCACCTACTTTCGCCGCGCGCCGCCATGCACGGCCGTCGCGGCGTTCTTACGACGTCAGCCACGAGCGCCCTCTGCTACAACTCCGCTCGTGGCCACCACTGAACGACATCGTTCACTTGGGACTGAGTTAGCAACCAGTTAGGACCTTCGTAACAGATAGGCACCAGTGAAGACTTGGCTATCGTATAGGCACTAGGAAGTAGTACGAGGCAGGCCTCTAGCTCAACTATGTATCTGCAGTACTGAGCAATGTAAAAGTTAAGTATTGTGTAGATTCTGTGCAATATATATCTCGTTCTAATTTACTCTAGTGTTTCTAGTTTCTGGCTGCTCCCCTCCGTACCTGCACCAGCGTGCTATCTTTATTCCTGTGTCGGTCTCATTCCACTCGGCCACCGACACCTACGACGGAAACGAGACGCAAAAGCGGCGACGAGGCTGGGACACAAAAGTGGCGACGAGGATGGGATACAAAAAGGAAAGGCTGAACGCACTGGCTGTTTGTTCCATTCACAAGGAGTAAATCAGTGATATTCCACACTTCAACTACAGAGTAACTGACAAGTTTGTCAGTCAGAAGAACAGTGGTGAACATTTACTGTATAAATAACCTGTCAGAACTCAGACCTCATTAGTTAACGTGCTAGTTAGGTAAAGTACACATGAAACTGCTCCTAGCCAAGGTTTTCCCAGAGTTTTTACCTTGGCCGTAAGGCAAAAGCCAGGAGGGTCCCTGTTGTCTCTTTGGTGCATTCCCACAGTTAATTTTTATTTTGATGTCATAATCAGTACACAGAAGCACAACTACAATAAGCATGAACTTCAGCATGAGAACAGCTGGTGAACTTCGGTTCGAATCCAAACACCTCCAAGCCTCCAAGTTCTTCAATAAATTGTCACCACAGCATAAACTCAGACACCCTCAGGTACACGGAAAACCAGCGGAGCTTGTGGACCAGACCAACTACAATATTACACACACATTACCCCCCCCCCCCGCCCAAAAAAAAGATAATAGTAATAAAATAAAAATGTTTATTGCACATTTGTATAAATTTCTATGAACTACAGTGTTTCAAGGATTACATTAATTACTGCATAATTAGCACATTTAAATTTTTCCGAATGTTTTTAAATGATGTTATATAAATGGAGGTTATATGATAAACACTGCAGGTACAGTACTAACGTTTTGTCTGGGCCCCACCAACGAAACTAAGCACGATTCATCACTGATAAATAGGCATTGTATCATTTGGAAAACTGTACGTTTGCACGAAAAATACGCTTACTACATATTATTAAAATCTGTTTTTTGGCTAACAATTGGGTCCCAAGACTACCAATCCATCCTGTGAAAACCGCATATCAATAGCACTTTCCATTTCTACAATATTTGCGGTGCAAGTTGTGATTCACCTTGTATATCATCTGATCAGAAAAGCAATAATTAGCATCAGTGGCGTAACTATGGGGGGGGGGGGGATGAGGGGATAGAACCCCCCCCCCCCAGAACCCGAAAAAAATATCGTATAACAGCAATATGGTAAAGGTAAAGATTGGAAACTCTGGGTGTTTTACCATAAACTTTCATTGGATGGGAGTGAATTAGTTTCTTCAACGGGAGTGGTAAGTGGTAGTCTGCCTGGGAACTGACTAAAATTTTGCTCGTCAATCAGATCTATCCCCCCCCCTCCCCCCAAAGCCAAGTCCTAGTTACGTCACTGATTAGCATAACAAATTAAGACAAGGCAAAGATGATCATCTTTACAGGAAATATAAATATCAATTAATACAAATAAAGAATCCCAGAGACGGATTTACGTCTCAAATGTGTCAAAGACATTATTGATAGATCTGAAGCATTGAATTAAAATGTGTGGTGCGGCCGGGAATCGAACCCGGACCTACTTGCTTACTAGGCATTCCGCTGCATGGAGAGCCTTGGCAGTAATGGCAATTATCTTTGGAACAAAGAAGCTGAATTAAAGTTTGCGTTGTGAAGGGAAATCGTACATAGACTATTCCGAGGCGCCTTAATCGTTAGTGGTGTGGTAGTCCAACGCGCCGTGGCTCAGCGCGCCCGTCAGAGGGCTCAACGCCCTCTGTAGTAAAAAAGCTGAGCCAACAACGGTTAAGACGTCTGCCTAAGTAGCATGGAGGTCCGGGTTCGATTCCCGGCCGCACCACAAATTTTAATTCAATGCTTCAGATCTATCAATAATGTCTTTGACATATTTGAGACGTAAATCCGTCTCTGGGATTCTTTATTTGTATTAATTGATATTTATATCACCGTAACAGGATTGTTCCACCATGTCCATTGCTGAGGTGCTACTCCGCTGCATGGAGAGCCTTGGCAGTAGTGGCAATTATCTTTGAAGCAAGGAAGCTGAATTAAACTTTGCGTTGTGGAGGGAAATCGTAGGTAGACTATTCCGAGGCGCCTTAATGGTTAGGGGTGTGGTAGTCTAACGGTTAAGACGTCTGCCTAGTAAGCATGGAGGTCCGGGTTCGATTCCCGGCACCACAAATTTTAATTCAATGCTTCAGATCTATCAATAATGTCTTTTACAGGAAATGTTCAATATGTTCACCATCATTCCTCAACAATAGCTGTAGTTGCGGAATAATATTGTGAACAGCACTGTAAAACATGTCCGGAGTTACAGTGAGGCACTGGCGTCGGATATTGTCTTTCAGCATCCCTAGAGATGTTAGGCGATCACGATACACTTCCGACTTCAGGTGACCCCAAAGCCAATAATCGCACGGACTGAGGTCTGGGGATCTGGGAGGCCAAGCATGACGAAAGTGGCGGCTGAGCACACGATCATCACCATACGACGCATGCAGGAGATCTTTCATGCGTCTAGCAATATGGGGTGGAGCGCCATCCTGCATAAAAATCGTACGTTCCATCAGTTGTTTATCAGCCAGGCTGGGGATGATGCGATTCTGTAACATAGCGGCGTACCTCTCATCCGTCACGGTAATAGTTACAAAACGAGAATCACGCAGTTCTTCGAAGAAAAAAGGCCCGATAATGGTAGATGTGTTTGTAATAAAACACCATGTCATTCCAAGCATGTGTAAATTTTTACCTCTCTATCTACATTATTCCGTGATTTATTGCGATTTTAAATTCTACTGACTTTCGATCACCCGGTAACAGCAGAACTGACTAAACACGAAGTTTCGAAAACTACGTCACCTATTTGGCAGGAATGTAGTTTATAGGTAGAAGACATCAGCTAAGAAAGGATTTTGCGATAGGGCTGCTAGTTCAGGAGATATGACGTCATAAACAATGATTACTTCCCCGTCTTGCAGCACGTGATAGTGTGACTTTATCAGTCCGCTATTAGAGAAGCATAGCAGTTAGCGACTTGTAACAAACTTTAAACATAACTTCAAACCTTTAGGAAACTTTTTCTCGCTGACAACCCCAGCAAAATGACGAAAGGAAAAAAGTTTATCGCTTACTACATTTTCGGCGTTTATGCAGTAAAATTACGACATTTGGCATTAAGTTACAATTTATTACTCGTACACTATTAATTGTATTAGCGAGATATATTACAGGCAGTATACAGACATACCACAGAAACTACGTTCGAAATTGTATCATGGTACAACATACAGTTTACGAGATATGACTTCATAAACAATGAGATGCGATAAAAACTGCTACGTCACGCGTCAATAATTGCTCATATCCTCCTAACAGTTCCTGCAGGGTTAAGAATCACATACGACACATGGTTCAGGAGAAATAACGTCAAAAACAACAGTAACTGCATAAAACTGCCACATAATACGACGAGACTTTATTCGTACATTGTATATGAATGAGAGTACTTAGCGACTTGCAACAAACTTTAAAGATAATTTCAAACCTTTATTATACTTTTCTCGCAGACAAGCACGGTAAAATGAAAGGAAAAAAAAGTATATCGCTTACTACTTTTCTGCTGTTCATGGACTACCACTACGGCATTCGGTAGAACATTACAATTTATAATTTTTACACTACAAATTGTAGCCGCAGTATACACACATATAGTTGAATGTACCTTAGAAATTTTACCACACATAGGTCATGAGATATGAGCACTTAAACAGTAACGTTCACGCACCAAATTTTAATTTATTACTTCCCATTACTATTAATTGTGTTCGCAACAGATTTTACAGACATATAGCACTTATATATATATATATATATATATATATATATATATATATATATATATATATAAGATTATACAATTGTACAACATATAACTCAATAAATATGAGATTGTACGAATTTTATATGTCCTTTTTATTACTATTTTTCTTTGTTTAGATACTGCACTTATAATTTGTACGTTATGCAAGACAGCCTTATTTCTTAAAATATTCTCCCATAAATATAGCATGATTTTACAAGAATAAAGAGATCGACATAGAGAGAAGGGGTAGGAGAAGTACTAACACAAGGCAGCAATAAATAAATAAATTCCTGGGCAACGCAGGGTTTTCGGCTAATCTCTGTATATAAAAGGAAGTGTCCCGATTGACTGACTGACTGACTGACTTGACTCATCATCGTCCAGCCCAAACCACTGAAGATAGAAACTTGACACTTGTGGAGGGTGTTGATCTTACTCTGTAGGCGTCATTTAAGAAGCTATTTTTCGATATTCCGTCCGTAAGGGGATGAAATAGGGGATGAAACATTTTTTGAAAATACGTAGCTATTTAGGCAATTTTGAAGCTAGAACTACAAAATTTCGGATTTTAATTCATGGTTCGAATTTAAAAGACACGTGTTTCGGCATTTTTTGAAATTCGACAAATAAGTGGAGAAAAAAGGTGACCCCAAAAAATTGATTTTCAAAAATATGATGCTGTTAACTCAAATTTTAAGCTACAACTACGTAACTTCGAATGTGGAATCTGGAACAAAAATTCTTTTTGAACACACGTTGCTATCGATACAATTTTGAAGCTAGAGCTGCAAAAATTGATATTTGTATACTTGGTTGGATGTTAAAAAATACGTGTTTCGATATTTTTGGAAATTCAACCATCAACGGGGTTAAATTGGAGAAGGGGTGTTTTTTCGAAAAAATGTTGCTATTTAGGCAATTTTGAAGTTAAAATTACAAATTTTCGTTTTTGGATTCGGGGTTCGAATTTAAAAGAGACGTGTTTCGGTATTTGTGGAAATTCGACCAATAAGGGGGTGAACTACGAGTTGCAAAAATTGATTTTCAAAAATATGGTTCTGTTAACTCAAATTAAAAGGTATAACTACGAAACTTAAGATATGGATTCTTCATCGGGATTAAAAAGAAACAACTGGTGCAGACCAACCAGCCTACGCATGCGGAGCAGCGGGGGTTCAGCTAGTCTCTATATATAAAAGGCAGTGTCCCGATTGAGTGACTGACTGATTGACTGACTGACTGACTCATCATCGCCCAGCCCAAACCACTGAAGATAGAAACTTGAAATTTGTGGAGGGTGTTGATCTTACTCTGTAGGCGTCATTTAAGAAGCGATTTTTCGATATTCCGTCCGTAAGGGGGTGAAATATGGGATGAAACGTTTTTTTTTTTTTTTTTTTTTTTTTTTTTTTGAAAATACGTAGCTATTTAGGAAATTTTGAAGCTAGAACTACAAAATTTCGGATTTTAATTCAGGGTTCGAATTCAAAAGTCACGTGTTTCGGCATTTTTTGAAATTCGACAAATAAGGGGGTAAAATAAATGACGAAAAAAATTTATTTTCAAAAATATGTTGCTGTAAACTCAAATTTTAAGCTACAACTACGAAACTTCGGATATGGAATCTTGGTCAGGATTAAAAATCCATGTTTTTTAGTATTTTTGGAAATTCAACAAGTAAGAGGCTTAAATAGCGGATCAAAAATTCTTTTTGAAAACACGATGCTACTGATACAATTTTGAAGCTAGAGCTGCAAAAATTGATATTTGTGTAGTTGGTTAGACGTTAAAAAATGCGTGTTTGGTATTTTTGGAAATTCAACCACCAACGGTGTTAAATTGGAGAAGGGGTGTTTTTCGAAAATATGTTGCTATTTAGGCAATTTTGAAGATATAAGTACAAATTTTCGGATTTGGATTCGAGGTTCGAATTTAAAAGATACGTGTTTCGGCATTTTTTGAAATTCAACCAATAATGGGGTAAAATAGAGGACGCAAAAATTGATTTTCAAAAATATTTTGCTCTTAACTCAAATTTCAAGCTATAACTACGAGACTTAGGATATGGACTCTTGATCAGGATTATAAAGATACGAGTTTCGGTGTTTTTGGAAATTCAGACACTAAGGGCGTAAAAAAGGGGATCAAAAATTCTTTTCGAAAACACATTGTTGTCAAGACAATTTTGAAGCTATAGCTGCAAAAATTGGTATTTGTATTTTCGTTACTTAAAAAATACGTGTTCCTGTATTTTTGGAAATTCGACCAATAAGGGGGTGAAATACGAGATGCAAAAATTAATTTTCAAAAATACGGTTCTGTTAACTCAAATTTCAAGCTATAACTACGAAACGTAAGATATGGATTCTTAATAAAGATTAAAAAGAAACAACGGATGCAGGCCAACCAGCCTACGCATGCGAAGCAGCGGGGGTTCAGCTAGTAAGTTAATAATACATTCCGGAATATCGACATAAATTTGGTAGTGAAAATATTGGGCTATAGGTATAAACACATGAGTCAACATTTGTTAGCGAAAATATGCTACCTGTTTGTCTTATCCGTTAATCATTTTCCCTCATGTAACATCTTGCTTCATTATCAACAGTATTTTTATTCTTTATTGGAGGTCAGTGCGCCTTGGTTCCACAGTGGTTGAGTGCCATACTACAAATCCAAAAGGTCGCGGGTTCGATTCCCGCCAGGTCCTAGGACTTTTATCTGTCACTTTCCACTTCTTTCACCTCTGGCAGTATTGCTCATGTAAAAAATACCGAGTAGCACCGTGGTTCGCAATCCACGTTAAACTGTAGGTCCCCCTATAACTGGCTGGGGAAGTCAGTTCGAACGTCGGAGGAAGGCAACGGCATACCACCTCCAAACAGGACCGTGCCTAGTAAAGCACTGTGGTGTTCAAACCAATCTTCGGATTTGTTGACTGCTTTAGCTACTTTTATTGGAAGTCAATTTTTCTGTTATAACAGAATTCAATAGAAATTACTTCATAATTTATGTTATTTTACTGTATATGTCCATTATGGAGGTAACTACTTTCGTCATCAGTCCCTAGGCTTACAAACTACTTGAACTTACTCTTAGGACCACACAGACAGCCATGCTTACTTTCACTCACTTATGACGTATGGCATTCTTTTTTGGGGTAACACGCCTGATGCAAAAAATGATATTTCTGGCTCAAAAACGGGCGGTTCGAGCAATATCTGGTGTAAGTTCATGAACGTCATGTCGACCCCTTTTCAGTAGTCTGGGAATTTTGACTCTGGCGTCACAATATGTTATTTCTTTCATGTCGTTTGTTGTTAATAATATCAGCTTATTCCCACGAGTTAGTTGCTTTCACTCGGTGAATGCTAGACAGAAGTCTAATCTACATTTGCATGACACCACCTTGACACTTGTTCAGAAAGGTGTACAGTATTCTACGGCATCCATTTTCAATAAGCTACCATAAGAACTAAAGAATCTTAGCACTAATCCACACGCTTTCAAATCTAAATTGAGGAGTAACCTCATGGCTCACTCCTTTTATTCTGTCGAGGAGCTCCTAAAAAAGTTAAACAATTAAGCTAATTCATTATTTCTTCTTTATTGATTCTTTTCACTTTGTCTTAAGATTATCGTGTGCATAGGACTGCTTAAAAATTTTCTGTTACCATTCTTGTGTAACAATTAATGTATTGACTTGTTCCATGACCGTGGAGTCTCACTCCTCAATTGTGTCCTACGGAACAGAAAAAACCAATCAATAAAATAATATAAAAATAAACCTCCGACGGCGAGGAGCAGCGCGCTACGCAGCAAGACGCCTTAGAGCGCTCGGCCACTCCACCGCGGCTACCGTGCATGCCCAATGTCTGTTCTCTTTCTAGAAAGCTAAATAATTTCTTTCCTGAGGTATCTTGTCTCGCTTGTGAAACGACAGTCAGTGGGGAAAAAATACTGATGCTGCATTTGCATATTACTAAGAAACAAAATACAGTCATAAACTGAAATTTAAAAATTACCAAAAGCGCTATATCCACTATCATAGAATTAGAAATCGCGCTGAAAACTTTAGATAACAAGTTTGTGTGGCCAACATCCGCAAAAAGCGTCGAATTATTCCGTTTTTGGAAATTTCGGCAGGTATCCGGCGTTTTCATTTCAATAAACGAATGAAACTTCCTACGCTGAACGTCAAAACATTATGTGACGTAATGACAAATTGTGCGATTCAACGAAATCGCTCAAAGAGATCGTTGATAACGTCTTCCCGAAGTCACGTGACAATACCATCTTGATGTTGAGTAAATATGAAGGAACCAGTGGCGTATCTATCATAGGGCTAGGCGGGGCAGTGCCCCGGGGCCCTCGAGCTCTAGGGGCCCCCTCTGCCTTCGTGAGCGACGATCCAAAAAAGTTACAGGAGACCGTCAAATTTTTTATTTAATTTTTTTTACCCTCCCACCCTAACGTCCATCACATCCCCTTCCCCTCTAACCAAGTTTCCCACAGTAACCACACTGGGCCACTGACTGGCGGAACAATGCTTCTAATTGAGCCTTCACAAGACGCGCTGCCGACAGGCGAAGCTGCCTGTCAACGTGTCCAACAACCGGCACACTTCAGTCGGCAGAAGTAGCGGCAGCATCACAGCTGCTCACAGCAACAGCTGCGTCTTCCAAGTGTTGCGGCGTGCAATGTGAAGGATCGCGCTCCTCCAAATACAGTATAAATACATTTACTGTACAGTACTTCTTATTGGCAAATAGAAGTGTACAGTTCGAATATCCGAATAAACCTGTTTTCCGAATATCCATGTCCCCAAACTACTTCGGATTATAGACGTTATGCTGTATAAAATATTTTAGTTGAATGAAGGAATTTCGACTTTTAATTTCTCCTGCCTAAATTGACCCCAACATGGACAGTTCGTCAATTATGTAAGGGAATTATATCAAAATATGCATTATTAGAATGTGAGGTTACGGAAGTATTTAGTTTTATTTTTCTGTAGCAGCCGAAAGGTCGCCCAGAAAATTAAAATATATCAAAACGCATCTGAGGTACAGTATGGCTCAAGCTCGACCCGGACATTTGGCACTCATAGCAATCGAAAACAAGGCTGCATCAAGTTTAGATTTAACAGAACTTATTGATGATTTTGCAGAAACCAAAACGAGGAAAAGATTGTTAAAATAAAATTGACTACTTTTTGTGTACCCATATTATTACTATAATGTACAGCAGTCACGAAAACGCTTACCGATAATTACCGATCAGAAATCACATCTTTGCCAACATCTGCAATCTAACAGTTTGAAGCATTGTATTACTCCAGTGGGTATTCTTTCATTCTGACTTCGGTGCGTGAGGAAATACGAACGAAATCCCCAAGACTTGAAAAACGCCCGCGATAGGCAAAGGTCCCAGGTTCGAGTCCCGGTTCCGGCACACAATTTTTATCTGCCAGGAAGTTTCGATGTTTTAACGCATTGACTGCCACGTGAGTTAAATATAAGTTACAGGAAGACTTCTCTTCGGGCCACGTTAAGTAAATACAACTCATGGTCATTTTTCTATTTAAAGCTCCGTAGTGCAGTTTTAACTCTCAGCGTGCTGTGACTTGGTGTTACAATACTTTATGGCTCGAATAACAAATCGTGATCGTGGTCTCCAGTTTTGAAGAGCTGAAGAGTAATTATTGACATTTGAAATCGTGAATTATATATGGCCCAGTCATATTGGAGGTTCCTTTTTTTTATAATTTATTATGTGGTGTTACATATTACTTATCCAGTAGATTGTATATCACATACAATTTTAATTAAATTCTCCAACTCTAATTGCAACAACAGTGAAACAGACTGAAAAAATTGAGT
Source organism: Locusta migratoria (assembly GCA_026315105.1). Taxonomy (NCBI): domain Eukaryota; kingdom Metazoa; phylum Arthropoda; class Insecta; order Orthoptera; family Acrididae; genus Locusta; species Locusta migratoria. Next base: position 65,921,596 of record CM048752.1, on the reverse strand, counting down.
AATTCCACTTTGTATCTCTTAACAGCTGCATGCTTTATGAAGAAACAGTCTTCTCAAAAATATGAGTCACAATTTCTTAATTGCCATGTAGTTTGTTTGCATTTCTTGACAGCTTGCTCTCGTCCAAATTCATTCTTCATTTTTTCGTAGCATCCATACACCTATGACCTGCTGCTCCCATGTTCACAAGAGCACAATCTGCAGGCAGCTCTGTGGCTGCGGTGAGAGATTTCTCAGGGGCATCGACATCTTCTGTACGGAGTAGTCTCAAAGTCACTTCCTCTTTGAATTATGTGATTGAGATGATCTTGTTGTTGATGTATCGATAAATCACAAGAGCATTTACCAGTGCTGGCCTTGTCAACAGTTCAACTGGAAGCTTCCTGTACCATTTCACACCACGCCTTAGACAATATAGGACTTCATTTGGTGAGAGATATTTATAAATGACTGATTATAGTCAGTTATCATTGCTGGTTTTTTCTTTGTGCCCCTCTTGGTTTGAACTTCAGCTTCTTCCTCTCCATGAACAGTACTTAGCATCAACACATTCCTCTTATTTTTCAATTTCAGTAATATCTTCAACTTTTTCACTTATGTCCATAACTTCATCTAAAAGCTTCTGTACATGCGTTTGTTCATCTACATAACTTCTAAGAGACACTTTCTCCTGCTACAATATCACTGTGTTACGAAGCAAACAACACTGAATAAAGGCTGTAGTAATAATGCAGAACAACAATAATGGTACTGAACGCAAATAATGTAGTGGAATGAAAGACTTACAGGAATACCAACCTAAAATTATTAGTGACATAGCAAATGACGCACCTGGTACTTTACTCTGGCGCCATGTGAGTCATATAAAACTCACCACCCCCCCCCCCAAAAAAAAAAAAAAAAAAAAAAAAAAAAAAAAAAAAAAAAAAAAAAAAAAAAAAAAAAACCATGAACTCAGGTACTAAATTGCAATTTTTTAAACTTATTTGTACTTAAATAGCTTACTTCAAGCAAATTAAAGCAGAATATGGAAAAAAAGTAAATGATATGATCCCCGGGGGTCGGTAACCCAAGTATACCTTTGGCAGCCAATATGTTAATATAGTTATTGTTAAACAGAATGGACTAAGACAAAATATGAAATGTATACAGCATATTTAAGTACAGTAGAACAGTATTGGGCATATGATTTGTTGCGGGGATATGACAGGTGACAGCAGGAGGGGTGCGGGGGGGGAGATTGGAGGGCAGAAGGTGCGGGAAAGGGCAGGTCGCTGGATGGTCAGGCACTGCCGTTCTTTGTGCGCCTTCAAAACGAACAGCGAGAAAGAGAGCCCCCACTCTGTCTACCCCATTACGTCGCAAAAGGAAATTACAAGGTGTTTTACAAAGTTATATCGACCCTTCCAAAGTGCACCTCATAAATCACAGATGATGTACTGCCTAGACAAAATGCGTTGCGCCAAGAAACAGGCATGTTTATTTTCCACAAATGCTGAAATGAATACCGAACAGAATCTACATACCTTTCTACACATTACCTTGTTATGGTAGGCGGCAAATGGATTCGACATTCTGCGGCTTTTTTCTGGGAACGGAGCCATCTCATACCATAAGAACTATTCATTCTTCAATTTACGTTCATACTAACACTATACCCTCCGCCGCATTCTGCTCAGTTCTTGTATGTGAAAAACAAACAACTTCACTGTGGTGAGAATTCATCGCTTCACGCAATCTTTTAAGGTACTTTTCTACCCACACACTATTTATTCTGCCATTTAAAGGTTTAATTACATTCACGGATCAGAAGCTTCATGTAATAATTACTTTGTCTCAATAGTGCATTGTGCATCAAGACGCTGCCCTCTGCCCCACTGTCACAATAATAAGCGAAGATATGAAGGTAGTTATTTTACTTATTACTTTCTCCTGGCCAGACACTAACATATACTTCAAAGTAGCCTGGTAGGGGCACGGCTCAATCCAAAGTGTTTCATCAAACCAAATCCAGCAATTTACTTTTGATGAAACCATCCTACATGAATATTTCCCCTATTTTCCTTCTGTGACTGGGCTATCAACGAAATGAGCTAACAGTGGAGTAGTTTAGCGAGAGTGAGTTGTCGGCACTGACAACAGTCCGCCTGCTGTCACCGCTGACGAAAAATATCCCAAGGGGCATTTTCATCTGTATGTCCTACCCAGGTCCAACTCTATCTCTATCCCTCTGCAAAATTTCATCCAAATCACCTAGTAATTTTTGCGTAAAAGCATAACAAACAAACAAACTTTCACAATTATATTAGAGAGTACGATTAAAACATTATCTGCTGGGTGACACGTAATAATTTACTTACTAGTATTTATGTTTGCCTTCTGTCTTCTAGTGGGCGGTAAGGAGCTGATGATGTAGTTTTGCATCTGTACAGTATTAGTGTAAACAGGGCCCCAATGTCATTTTTGCCCCGGGGCCCTTGGTGACATAGCTACGCCACTGGAAGGAACGTGACAATACCATCTTGATGTTGAGTAAATATGAAGAAGATCTAGAGATATTTCAGCTCTATGATTGTATGTTTTATTATTATTATTATTCAGCCTCATTACTAAGCCTCAGTAATGGGTGACAATTCAAACCACAATGAATTTGATATCAATTACTACAAGACGTCATGGCTTTCTTGCTATTAAACTCTGAATGACGAAACCGCGCAAGCATCGTTGTATTATCGCGCATTCATATGCACGGTCATGTTCTGAAGTAACAGAATATATGGCTTGTGGGCTTTTGCTTGTTATATATAGTACCGCAACGCATATATGTGTGTGTGTGGTGTGTATGTAAAGTATAAGCTAAAATGTTATATATAGGCCTTATAGCCTTCCAAAAAATGGGTTACACTTGGGGGCTCGTAACCGGGATAGTACCTGGGTAGCGCCCAGAAAACGATTTAAAATGTTGTTGTTGTTGTTTTTTTCTTTTTTCCTCGCTCTTTATAGTGTTTTCAATTTCCCTACAAAAGGGGCGGGCCGGCAGCGCTCACTGGCGCTCTTCAGCCTACAGAAATAAAATTTGACCGAGGGGAAACATAAAAAACACAAAGGAGATAAAATTTGGGAGATAACACATACATAAAACGGAGATTTAAAATGGGGATAAAACAATGTATATAAAATGGAGGGAAATGGTGGTGACATAAAACATTTGGAACGGCGAAAGTGGTGAATAACAACAGTTGCTCAAAGGTCAGTGGCACACAAACAATTAAAATGAGCATAGGGCGGTGGCTATGGTGACACCGTCCGCTATTGTGGAGTTACAACAAAAAACACAACACATTCTCAGAGAAATACACAAGTTAAAACTGACGGTGTCGGCTGTGGTTTGACCGTCCACTGTTATAAAATAAAACAATGTAGCTAAAATGCACCACACTTGTCGAAGCACTGAGCACTGGAGCACTGACAGCATTGAAGATGCGATGTGGGGGGGGGGGGGGGGGAAGGGGATGAGAAGAGAGGGAGAGGGTGGGGAGGAGCCACAGGGCCGGTGGGGAAGGGACAGGGGGGATGATGTCCCAGGAAGCCACGGGGAAGAAGGATAGGGGAGGGCGGTAAGAGGAGGATCTGGAGGGACGGGGGAATGAGGAGGGGAGAAGGGACGGGAAGGGAGGGATAGTCGGGGCCCTCAGGGAGATAAGGGGGAGAGGGAGCAAGGAGAAGGATCACAGCTGGTATGAAGGGTAGATGTCAGGTCGGAGGGCATCATCCGGGAGGGGGAGCGTATGGAAGTTGACACAGGAAAGGATCCAGAGGGTGGACAAGTGGAGAGCAGGCGGAATACAGTGGTGGAGGTGCGGCAATGTACCAGGTGCAGAGAGGAGGGGATGGACTAGAGGATTAGGCGGATCTGATTTGCGGGATATGTAACGGAGGCGGAGATGTTCGATAAAGAGAACGAATCGGGGGAAAGGCATGAGATCGTAGAGGATCCGCGTGGGGGAGGGGGTATAAAGGGGGATACGGAAGGCGAGGCGGAGGGCATGGCGCTCCAGTATCTCCAGAGATTTGTAAAAGGATGGGGGAGCGGAGATCCAGGCTGGATGGGCGACACATAGGATAGGATGAATGAGGGATTTGTAGGTATAGAGGACGGTAAAAGGGTTGAGGCCCCATGTTCGGCCAACGAGGAGGTTGAGTCGGGAGCGGGCCCAGGTACTTTAGGGTAGGGGTGAGGCGGATGGGACGGTTATGGAGGGTCAGATAAAAATCTTGGGGAAGGAAGGAAGGGGTAGTACGACCTACGATGATTGCTTGGGTTTTGGTAGGATTTATAGACAGGAGCCACTGGTTGCACCAAGTGACAAAGAGATCGAGGTGTTCTTGGAGCAGGCGGTTGGAATGGGCAAGGGTGGGAGCTGAGGCAAGGAAAGCAGTGTCATCAGCATATTGGAAGAGGTGTACGGGAGGGGCAGGCTTAGGCATATCCGAGGTATACAGGAGGTACAGGAGGGGAGAAAGGACAGAGCCTTGGGGCACACCAGCAGAGGGATAAAAAAGACGGGAGTCGGTGTTGTGGACGGTAACGTAAGTGGGGCGGTCGGAGAGGAAGGAGGCAATGACCCGGACGAGGTTGATGGGAAGAGCATAGGTTTGGAGTTTGAAGAGCAGCCCAGAGTGCCAGACCCGATTGTAGGCCCGTTCGAAGTCTAAGGACACAAAAATGGCAGCTGCAGGGAAAGGAGTTGTGTAAGTCGAAGGAGTTGATCGTCAGCGGAAAAGGAAGGACGAAAGCCACATTGGGTGTCTGGGAGAAGGTGGTGGAGCTGGAGGTAGTGATGGATGCGACGGGACAGGATGGACAAAGACCTTGCTGAACACTGGGGAGAGGCAAATGGGGCGGTAGGAGGAGGCATCAGAGGGAGGTTTATTAGGTTTGAGGAATATGAGGACTCTGGAGATTTTCCACAGGCGGGAGTAGCAGCCAGCGTAGAGGATGGTGGTATAGAGGGAAGCAAGAGTGGTGAGGAGAGGGAGAGGAATTTTAGAATGTGGCTCACAAGACATATATAGATCAAAAGTTATGCTATTATAATGAGTACGAGGCAATTTTCTGTCCCGTATATTTGTGAAACGTTTGAGACAGCATGAATTGCAATTAGTGTAATATTTTGTAATTAAGCTTCTGTCTCCATATTTTTCTATTTAATCCCTATTCTCTTTAAAATTGAAGTAATGACCGTAAAAGAAGGTTTGTCCGTGCGACGCATGGTGGCAGGAAACCAAACTACTACTGGCGTTTCGTGTGTGGAGCTTCTATTTGTGGCGGCGCAGTCCTGCAGTGTCAGTTAACGTCATTTCACCGGCGTGTTGGAGACAACAGGGCAAAGGAAAACAAAAAGAAAGTTACGGGCAAAGAAATAGCTTTGCAGCGACACAGTTTACCCACGCCGTTTTACTGAAAGAGCTTAAAGCAGACAATATCCGTGATTATTTGTGGATGGATGAAGACTGTTTTACGGAGCTGCTAGACCTTTTAGAGCCATTTTTGACAAAAAGGGACACTGTGATGAGAACGGCAGTAAGTTGCGAGGTACTATTGATGGCCACATTATGTTTTCTTGCCACTGGCAGAACGTAACGAAGATCTCAAGTACAATGCCATAACATACCCACATTTGCTCTGTAAAGTAATCCCAGAAACATGCAACGCTACTTATTGTTGCCTGAAAAATACATTAAGGTAATTTAAACCAAATAATAATGGGTGTTACTTAGATCTATTTTTGGACTATATGTCAAAATCGTAGAAAGCGCATAATTGAAGATGAGGATACCACCTGTCGGCTCAGACATCGTAGGAAAGGAAGTTATTAATGAATAAATGCATCAATTTACATTACCGAAAAGTTACTTTTACACCCATGTAGTGACTGGTTCTCATTGTATGGCTCCAAATTATGAATTGGTAGTAGTTTGTATTTCCAAATAAATTCTATGAACTTGGCTGTTACAAAGATTGGCGTAACTGAAGACTGGGATACCACTCGTTTGCTTTGACCTATGAAGTCATCAACATTTGGAAAACCAGTATACGGGATACCTTAATACTTCTGTATTGTAGATACAAATAATCTGTAGTTATTATAGACAACAGAATGTACCATCGATCACAGGTCTCCGCCCAAAAATACGCGCCTTTGGCACTCAGAAACGAATAAACAAATCTCGCGGTTAACCTAAACCTAACCATGAGAGAGAAGCTACAGATCACTTTTTAAACACAAAGTATTAATCTGTTTTCTTTGTAAACAAACTATTGCCTTTAACTCAACCACCACATAATCACTCACGCCTTCTACAAACAGGCACGCACCTCAAAACTACCGGGCTGCGATGACATCACGGGTCAAAGCTGACGGGTGGTATTTCTGTCTACAGCTGAGCCCAAAGATTTACGTCATTCGTCACGGATGGTCTCCCACTCTTGAATTGATCCATGCCGATGTTATTGTAGGTATGTCAGTAACGGAATATATATTTATATCATCATCATGGTTGTTAGGAATGCACAATCTACGTATCATAAATTATACACAATACTTTGCTGTTTCAGATGCCATCATCTGCAGCTGAGTGGGAGGACTGTGTTGCAACATTCAAAAGAAAGTGGTAATTTAGCCACTGTGTGGGGGCCACGTATGGTAAACATATTGCCATTACAAAACCACATCGCAGTGGCTCTCTGTTCTACAATTATAAACATTTTTTCAGCGTTATTTTATTTGCAGTTGTTGATGCAAATTATCAATTAATGTATGTACAACTAGTTGTGTTTTGGATTTGGCAGTTTTTGGCAAAACCAAGTTCTACCACAAACTGATGGGCGAGGACTTGGACCTGCCCACTCCCTCAACACTTCAAAATACTGATAAAACAGTCCAATATGTCTTTCTAGGAGAAAGTTCTTTTGTCCTTCCTACGTACGTTATGAAGCCATTTATGTTGAAGAGCATCACAAGGCAGAGGTGCATATATAACTACTAGCTGAACCCCCGCTACTTCGCATGTGTAGGCTGGTTGGTCTGCACCAGTTGTTTCTTTTTAATCATGATGAAGAATCCATATCTTAAGTTTCGTAGTTATAGCTTGAAATTTGAGTTAACAGCACCATATTTTTGAAAATCAATTTTTGCATCTCGTATTTCACCCCATTATTGGTCAAATTTCCAAAAATACCGAAACACATGTCTTTTAAATTTGAACCCCGAATTCAAATTCGAAAATTTGTAGCTATAACTTCAAAATTGCCTAAATAGCAACATATTTTCGAAAAACACCTCCTCTCCAATTTGACCCCGTTGTCGGTTGAATTTCCAAAAATACCAAAACACGTATTTTTTAACGTCTAACGAACTATACAAATATCAATTTTTCCAGCTCTAGCTCCAAAATTGTATGGATAGCAACGTGTTTCTGAAAATAATTTTTGACCCTCTATTTAACCCTCTTACTTGTTGAATTTTCAAAAATACTAAAAATCATGGATTTGTAATCCTGACCAAGATTCCATATCCGAAGTTTCATAGTTGTAACTTAAATATTGAGTTAACAGCGATATATTTTTGAAAATCTATTTTTTGCGTCACCTAGTTTACCCACTTATTTGTCAAATTTCAGAAAATGCCGAAACACGTGTCTTTAAATTCGAACCCTGAATTAAAATCCGAAATTTTGTAGTTCTAGCTTCAAAATTGCCTAAATAGCTACGTATTTTCGAAAAACGTTTCATCCACTATTTCACCCCCTTACGGACAGAATATTGAAAAATCGCTTCTTAAATGACGCCTACAGAGTAATATTAACACCCTCCACAAATTTCAAGTTTCTATCTTTAGCGGTTTGGGCTGGGCGATGATGAGTCAGTCAGTCAGTCAATCAATCGGGACACTTCCTTTTATATATAGAGATAAACAGTGCAGATCAAGGAGGGTAGTTGAGAATGCCCTCGGCATTCTTGGTTCTAGATTTTGTGTTTTGCTGCAAACACCTGGTGTTAACTTGGATGCTGTAGACAATATTGTATTGGCATGCTGTACTTTGCACAATGTTTTGGTCCACAACAGCTAAAACTACATAGCAGGCACAAGTATCGACAGGGAAGATGTTATCAATTCGACATTACTTCCTGGCGACTGGCAGCAGCCTCAGTCCCTTTTACCTGTAACATGAGAAGCAAGTCACCACTGTGAAGAAGGGAGTGAGGTGCGGCAAGTATTCATGGAATACTTTCACAGGAGCGAATGATTGTTGGTATGAGTGATTGATGACAAACTGTGAATGTTACCGTACTGTCTTATGGTTTTGTGGTTGTGTGTGTGTGTGGGGGGGGGGGGGGGCATGGCATGGTTTATAGGCCTACTGGGGAACTCACCATGTAAAACAAGGAGTAATGCATCAAACTTGGTACCTCTATGATGATGTGGAAACCCAAGCACTGTCAATAAAGAATATTATTCACAGTGGCACTGCGCCCTTTGTCTGGCTGCTAGGTGGGAACAGGGTGCCTCAATGTCACTGCGGCTGAACCACCTGCTGTGTGAGTGACAAGTGGAGTGTACGCAAAATCACAGCGGTTGCTCCACCATGGAGCACAGCCTAAGTCAGTTTTCAGAAGTATAATATTAAGGTGACCAATTTTTTTACAATGAAAAGGAGGATGGAAAAATTTAAGAAAAAAGTACAATGTAAATACATTAAACATTTAATTAAACAAAAAATATACTAAAATAAAAATAGAAAAGAGATGACTTACCAAAAGGACCGGCTCGTCGAGAGAAACAAATAAAATCACACACAAACACACATACAAGCTTTCGCCACCACTGGCAGCTTCTTCAGGAAAAAGAGGAAAAAGGAGTGGAAGGACTTACCTTAGGGGAAAAAAAGGAAGATAAACAAATACACACACACTCAGACATATCGAAACGCAAACACACCTAGACAGACATTTGTGACCCTTTTAATTGCTTAATTAAATGATTAGGCTATTGTTTCACTGAATGAATATTTTTGTCAATGTATCATTTCCTAACAAAATATTGGAAATTTCGAAGCAAGAAATATCCGAAATTTCCTTCATATTAAATTTTATGGTAAGAGCTGCTGCTAGTGTATCAAAATTCAATATTGACTTCTCAGTTCTACATCTACATACATACTCCGCAATTCACCATAAGGTGCGTGGCGGAGAGTACACTATACCAATACTAGGAATTTCCTTTCCTATTCCACTCCCAAATGGAACGAGGAAAGAAAAGAATGCCTATATGCCTCCGTACGAGCCCTAATTTCTCTTATCTTGTCTTTGTAATCTTTATATGAAATGTAAGTAGGCGGCAGCAAGATCGTACTACACTCAGCTTCAAATTCCGGCCCTCTAAATTTACCTAACAGAAATTCACAAAAAGAACGTCGTCTTTTTTCCAGCGATCCACAATTGAGTTGCCAGAGCATTTCCGTGACACTCGCACATTGGTCGAACCTTCCGGTAACAGATCTAGCTGCTCGCCTCTATGTCTTCCTTCAAACTGATCTGCAGTGGGTCCCAAACACTTGAGCAATATTCAAGGCGTGGTCGTACAAGCATTTTATACACGGTCTCCTTTACAGGTGAAGTACTTCTTCCCAAAATTCTCCCAATAAACCGAAGTCAGCTGTCTGCCTTACTCACAACTGTCCTTACATGTTCCTTCCATTTCATATTGCTCTGCAATGTTACGCCTAAATATTTGAATGATGCGAGAGCATCAAGAAGCCCACTACTAATGCTGTATTCAAACATTATAGGATTGTTTTTACTACTCATGTGCATCACCTTACATTTTTCTACATTGAGAGCTAGCTGCCATTCTTCGCACCAACTAGAAATTTTGTCTAAGTCAACCTATATGCTATTACAGTCAGCTACAGACGACACCCTCCCACACAGCATCATCAGCAAACAGCCGCATATTACAACTTACTCTGTCCATCAGATCATTTATTTAGATAGAAAATAATAGCGGTCCTATCACACTCCCCTGGGGCACGCCTGACGATACACTCGTATCTGATGAACACTCGCCGTCGAAAACAACGTACTAAGTTCTATTACTTAGGAAGTCTTCCAGCCAGTCACAAATCTGTGAACCTATTCCATAAGCTCATATCTTCATTAGCAGTCTGCAGTGTGGCACCACGTCAAATGCCTTTTTGAAGTCGAGAAAAACACAATCCGCCTGTTGCCCTTCGTCCATGGCTCACAAGATGTCATGTGAGAAAAGGGCAAGCTGAGTTTCACAGGAACGATGTTTCCTAAACCCATGCTGATTCATGGAAAGAAGCTTTTCTGTTTCATGGAAATTTACTATATTCAAACTGAGAATATGCTCTAAAATTCTACATGAAACTGATGTCAACGATATTGGCCTGTAATTGTATGGGTCAGTTCTCTTTCCTTTCTTATAAATGGAAGTCACCTGTGCTTTTTCCAATCACTAGGAACTTTGCGCTGAATTAAAGATTTGTGATAAATGAAAGCTAAGTAGGGAGCCAATGCCGCAGAATAGTCTTTGTAAAACCGAACTGGTATTCCATCCGGACCAGCAGACTTTTTCGTATTTAGCTCTCTCAGCTGCTTCTCTACACCGGAAATACCTATTGCTATGTCCCCCATTTTGGAATTAGTACTGTGATCAAATGATGGCACATTTGTGCGGTCCTCCTGCATGAAAGATTTCTTAAAGGTTAAATTTAGAACTTCTGCCTTCCGTTTGCTTTCTTCTATTACTGCCCCGGAATGATCAACGAGTGACTGGACAGTGGGATTTGACCCGCTTATCGATTTTACATAGGACCAGAATTTTTTAGGGTTCTCGGAAAGATCTTTCGCTAAGGTATGGCTGTGATAATTGTTGTATGCTTCGCACATCGATCTTTTTATAGACGCATGAATCTCTACTAACTTTTGCCTGTCATCATTTGCGGGTTCTTTTTTGAATCGAGAGTGCAACAGCATTTGCTTTCTCAGCAGCTTTCTAACATTATTATTATACCACGGTGGATCTTTTCCATCCTTAATAGTCTCTACTGGCACATATTTCTCTAATCCTTTATTAACAATGCACTTAAATTTAGCCCACAATTCCTCTACATCCATAGTCCCAGAAATAAATGATGCCCCTTCATTTTCTAAGTGTGATCGTAACATTTGCTTATCGGCTCTTCCCAACAAAAACACGCTCCTACCCTTCTTGATTGGTTTATGAACTTTGGTCACCATCGATGTTATGACGATATCATGATTACTAATTCCTGTCTCTACACAGACATCGGTAATAAGGTCAGGCCTATTTGTGGTTATAAGGTCTAGAATATTTCCATTGTGCGTGGGTTGCCGATTTAACTGCTCAATTTCACAGTTACTTTCAGCCTTGATCTCAGTAGAAACAATATCTTTGTCCACAGTGATGAACACTCCTCCTCCTCCAGTTGTATCTGATCTATCTTTCCGATATACATTCCACGCTTCGCTAAATATTTCTGAACTTGCCACATCATGATTTAGCCAGCTTTCGGTGCCTAAAACTATCTGAGCGCAATAACTTCCATGCAGTGCGGCAAATTCGGGAACTTTGTTTCTAATACTCTGTAAGTTCGTGGCTAATAGGACCCCGATCAACCCTGGGAACAATGCTACAAATCGACAGCTCTGCTTGCACCCCGCGTGCGAAGGCAGCAGCCTTCACCAATTCTGCCAGCTGCTCGTAGGACCTGAGGATATCCTCAGATCCAAGTGAAAAGCGTCATTGGTGCCGATGTGAGCTACGACTTGACACAAATTAAATTAAGATACTTAGCGCTGTTTACGATGTGGCACTGGTGGCAGCTGGCACTGGACAGTTGTCCAAAAGTAATTCCCAACTGAAAAAACTCAACTAATGTATTAGTTCCAGGGCAGTACAATGTAAATTCAACAAGAATGGTAAAATTTTACCATGCTTCTTGCCAGGCTCCAGTGCTTATGTTGGCAACAGATGAACAATGAAGTGTAGAATTGCCTTAATATTTTTCAAGAGCTACAAAGTAAATGTTAAATAATTAATACTGTAGCTGCTCTATGGTTGACAGGTTATTGTATGTATGTTCTTGTATGTCCATTCAGAAATACATAATTTTCGTTTTAATTGCAGTTTTCAAGAGAAAAAAACATTTATTGGTTATCTGAGTTGCCATCATTACCACTGGTGCCAACATAACCACTGGAGCCCGGCGCAAAGTGTCGTACAATTTAACAACAAGAATAATTAAATCTTCTTATGGAATTTGTCCATTTTTCTGATAGCAAAATACTTCCATCCGTCATTTATCAAATTCATCAAGTTGATTTTCCCTCTGTTCTAATTTATCAGTATTTAAATATATATTCAGTCTTCTAATTTCTTCAAACAAACAGTTGTCATTGATTTTAATATCAGGCATTTCTTTCAATGAGAACTCAACACAATTTTCAATATCTGCCTAATTTACCTGTGATGAAGTCACAAAACACAATTGAAAACTGCTATCTTCCATGAAATTAGTTTCAGACCACTCTTCGACATACTGGCAACGTGTTTGGTAAAAATACCCACTGTTGGGCCTGTCTGCACTACTCAGTGGCTCGTTCTGAAGGGATGGCACGGCATTTCTGAATACAGAGATTGACAGATTAGTTTTAAAAATAATGAAAAGGACAGGCAGGAGTTCTTGAGGAAGGAGAGAACCTACAAAAGGAGGACTCTCCTCGCTAGAGGAGGGCGACTGGTCACCTTACTAATATGGAATGGAATTGTATAGCATGTCATTGACTTACATGAGAGTAATTTGCAAGAGATTATTGCAAATGGATCGGAACTGGTGGTATTTTTGAGGTACGGTAGGCAATGAAAGTTCACAGTTGTTTGTGTTTTACTGAAACTAAAGCCTTATTTCACTTATTAATAATGAATCACCTAGCTTTCAAATCATAAGTCCATTTTCCATTAAATAACTGATACAAAAAAAATGACAACCAAGTAAAACGTACCAAATCGTGTTTACTGAATGGTTCAGTGAGGGTGTCGCATAGTCTTGTGTAGTTGGCGAATGAACTAGTTCGTAAGAGCGCTCCCACAGGCGAACTAGTTCGCAGATTCCTCGCCTCTTAGTTCGTCCGCTCATTTTCCGAAGACTGACTGGTAACAGCGAGAGGACGCGAGAGCGTGCAGAATCGGGTGATTCCTTTCTGCCAGTTGCTGTCATTTCGAGGTGAGATGCAGCTCAGCTGTAGTTTTAGTAGCGGTAGCAAAAGCCAAAACGAGGGGACGAGCTAAAAAGAGCGACCTACTTCGCGGCCGAGCTGCGAACTATAAGGAGAGCTACTGGTCGTGAACTAAAATACGCGCGATCGGTTGCGAACTAAAATATGCGCGGTAGGTCACGAACTATGGAATGTTGATTTGAGCTTTAAAATGTATCTTTGTGACTCTGACCACATTATGTAAGGATTCAAAAATTCTTTAGCATTAATTACAATAACTATCACAATTCAGACAAAATTACCTAGAATTTTACCAGTCCCTTACAAACAAAATTATTGGTTTTTCTTTATTTAAGAAACTAGAAAATGTTGCATCCATTTATCTATTATGTTATCAACAATGCCTTAGCATGAAGTTAAAATTTTCTGTTTTGATTGTTGATCATATGATGTTACAATTTCACTAAACAAAGCTGTGCAGATATAAGTACTCAGTAATTGAAAAGTATAATCCGCAAATGAAAAAAGAATGAAGACTTAAATGCTGAAAAACGTATCACTAGTCTACGATAAAAACTTTCAGTTGTAAGGCAATATTGTTCGGACAGCCAATAATCTACGGACTGGGCGGCCGCTTCCACTGAAGGTTCGAGTCCTCTCTGGGGCATAGTTGTATGGTGTTGTACTTAAATGTACGTTGGTTTAAGAAGTTTTCGATTAATGATGAAAATTCTCCTCAGAGATTTTTTTTTTTTTTTTTTTTTTTTTTTTTTTCTTCTTCTTTTCCAAAAGATATAGATTGGCTGGCCAGTACTTACCTTTGTGCTGTACCGCCGATTGTTACACAAATGAAGAAACAGGAAAAAAGAGAGAGAGAGCGAGAGAGAGAAAATTACCTTTTGCTTCCATTCCCATCCTTTCTTCTTCCCTTCTCTCCCACCTGAGGAAGGAACTGTGTCCCGAAAGCTTGTCCTTTTTCGTCCCCTTTTTTTCTGGTTTAAGTAGTTTGTAAGTCTTTGGACTGATGACCGCAGCAGTATGGTCCAATAGGTTTACAAACATTGGACCATTTTGAGCAGCAAGTAATAGTGCCACTTTCGATACACAGCATACAGTGGACTGCTTGCCCATTCCTCGCCTCCCCTATCTGCCTGTGCTGCTGGTAGTGAGGAGTTCTTTATATCCCAAGCAAAACTTTCTTTCCCTCCAATGAGATTCGCTGTTACATTATAATATTGTCCAAACGAGCACAGGAAAATGGCAACTGAAAGAGCACACTGTCAATGAAGCATTGCTACATTTGAGATGCATTTTTTTTAGCCCAAAGGGCATAAAGCAGTAAACAGACAGTCTGAATGGCATAATGATGGCGGTTTTATGTACATCCTCTGGTGGCTTCAGGATCTGATGGTAGGCTTTGTGACAGTTAATAACACTGAAAACCCTCATGCCTTACATTTTCGGTGAAATAGTGAATAGGGGGGGATTGGTTATTGTCTAATTTTGTTTGTGTGTTGAGCTTGTGATAGTCGTCATACAGTCTATAGGAGCTGCTATTTTTCTAATACTTTTTCCCCCACTATGTGAATTAGTGAAACCAGTTACTGGACATTGAGCCTACAGTACCTATGTTTAACAGTTCTTGAATCGCATATTTGCAGCAATTGGCTTACAAGTTGTCAAGCTACATGATTTGCTACACACCAGGTCTTTTCAGTAGTATTGAGTTGGCTGCAAGTCTGGTAGTAACTGTGGCCACAGGGGTGGGGGGGTGGTGGTTGTTTACTAAACAAAGGTTGTAAAGAAGCATGTTGGGATTTATTCCCATCTGCTTGCATTACAGAACCTCCCGATACCACTGTTGCAGACTAATAGATATGAATATAATTAGTCTATCATCATTTTCTTTTGTTATTCTTTTTTATAATGTAACTAGCTGAAGTCATTTTCTATTATTTGATGTCATAGAAGTTTGTTTAATTAGTTAATGCCAAAGGCATATCTTTAGAGTTAAGGTAGTATGGTAATTAGTGTTTCTGATAAAACTAAATAAATTTATTTCTCATAATATTAAAG
This sequence comes from Locusta migratoria, assembly GCA_026315105.1. Lineage (NCBI taxonomy): Eukaryota > Metazoa > Arthropoda > Insecta > Orthoptera > Acrididae > Locusta > Locusta migratoria. Next base: position 65,906,196 of record CM048752.1, on the reverse strand, counting down.
TAGGTATTACAGTGTATCACAAGTAACGTTAGGAAAGTTTCTGTATAACAATCGTTCACTTCAGAAGTATTGTTGACAACCCTATTAAATTATATTTTGATATGAAATACTGTTAATTTAACAGAGATCTTTAAAGGAATTAATTCAGTATTATTTACACTACTTTTTACTATAGCCAATTGTATGCAATTGTTTACTTTTCTATTATAAATAATTTAAAGTACATAATTAACAATAGGCAATTTCCAGTATCATTGTTTGGAAGATATAAATAGGATTTGTTCATGCTATGTAATTAAGTATTGTTTTGTGCATGATCTGAGGCACAATCCATGCCAGTTGGAAGTATTGTTTCATCTTTGATCTGATGCACAACAGTAGGGAGTCTAATTTTGTACAATTATGTAAAATGAATTAAATCCCAATTTGCGATCAGTTATGGCTTCACTGTACTAGGTTTAGATGGAATACCAAAGTGCGGTGAATGAAAATTTGTGCCTGGCCGGGATTCAAACCCGGGATGTCCTACTTATTAGGCAGATGTGTTGATCACTCCTCAACCGAGGACAGACAGGAAAGAGACAGCATGAAGAATGGAGATTTGTGTGTGGCGGGAGACGTGCAGGGAAGAGTCATCTGCAGTCGGGCTGGTCACTGTGTCCTCGGTGGTGGAGTTGTAAACGCGTCTGGCTAGTAAGCAGGAGATCCTGGGTTCAAATCCCGGCCGGGCACAAATTTTCATTTGCCGCACTTTGGTATTCTATCTAAACCTAGTATAGTGAAGCTATAACTGATTGCAAATTACGATTTATTTCATTCTTTCGCTGCAACATTGTCAGAAATATATATAATTATGTAAAAGTTCATCAGTGTTAGTCGTCTGGAAAGAGATTCTACTGTTATAATTAAAGGATAAATTCTTCCATGCCACACCTTACACCTCAAACTTTTATTTGCCACACATAACCTGTGTAAATTTGTATTATTGACGTGTGGAATGTAGTTACTGGATCGTGCTGATTGTAATTCATGAGACATGTAGCCCGGCCACGAATGGGGACAACTGGGTGCTTACGCATCATTAAAAATGTCAAAGAACTGCAATTCTGTGTGTCACCTATATTATTTGTAGTAGATTAGTGTTGCCCCATGAAATTTCAGCCAGCCACTATTGAGAACGCCAGCCAACAAGAACATCAAGATCCAATGACCTATGACCTGGTATATTACAAGGTGATTTGTTATGATTTTGTTATTGTCAGACTGGAGTGGCTGGTGGGGAGGTGAAAGTGGCATGTTTACAGGTGGGTCTAATGCATGCACAGCCAACAGCTGATGTGCTCAAGATAAGAAGCGCATTGCGTCGTACAGCAGACAGACGTGGGCGATGCCACTGATGATCCTATTTAATTCTGTGGCGAGGATGGAGTATTCATTGATGATGGTGGTTATTTCTGTTGTGTTGCTCAGTGAGGGACATGAAGGGGCAAAAGAACAGTCAAAACTCCTGCCCTTTAATGGGAGGATGTAGTGAAGAAGATGGTATGTCAGGTGACAGTCCATGTGTCAGATGTAACATTTGTATGGTATTTAAGTAATTACAGATCCTTTCTACCACTTTCAAACATAATACTCATCTTTTCAAGATTACATTGTATGGGGGTTCTGCTCGCTGCAACATTATTCTCCTGGGGCGTCGTGGTAGATATGAACAATTTTTCACTTCTTCTTTAATTTGAATAAAACTTCGACTGCACCAAACATTTTAACAACAACACATTTACAAAGCATCAGAATGGTAGTACTTCCATTCTCAAAACACAGAGTGACATGGATTCCACAGCACTTGACAAACGACCCAAACTCGAACTCCCCCACTCAAGTCGGTGAGGCAAATATATAACATCAGCAATAATCACGTAACATTATCCATTGTTCATAACAATTGAATATACTGATTTACAATTAACAAACATAACAGAAAAACATTTCATATACACAAAAATAATCGCAATAAAAAATGAAAACTATACATACCATAATTTTAGATTGCACCTATCTTTTTAAGTTTTAATCACGCTACTTTTTGTTTGACAACAAACCAAAATGTTAAATGTTAATTAATTAGTTAACGAGTACATCATACATGTTCCTAACATATATTGAGCTATCAATTATATTGTCAGTTCTGAAACTAGGTTTAAAATGTCACGTCAGTCAATATATACAAAGAAACACAATATACAAATTTCGACTTTACAGTAATTAAAACAATTAGCTGATCTACACAACTTGTTTATGAGCCTAACATACATACAACGCTATTAATTTTCATTTCTTTTTGATTTTTACAAAAGATTTTATAATTCGTCTGTTTAAGTCTTGAAATAACATACAATGATGCAACTATTGTTTATAGAACTGTCTGGAAAGCAAATATATGAATCTCCTAATTAATGAAAACTATCACTCGTTTTAATCACAGTATCACCCAGACACTGTCCTACACCGATTCCTAGGCTGGCTATTACTTTTTTAACTTCACACGCAACATATATCACAACTGAACCACACGATTCCGGATCCAACGCAGACGGTATCGTAGGATGACATTGAGATGACAGGACCAGGCAGGCGGTATCACACAATAACATTGAGATGAGGGGGCCAGCAGTATTGTCACACAGAGAAAATCACTACCGATGACAGGAGTGTCTTCTTCAGTAACATGAAATGTCCATGAAAAAACACAATCTTGTGTGAACTGAAGCTGTAGTGTAATGGTACCATGTTGGAACTGCTGGCAACATGTAAGATGTTAGGTGAAGGTTGTAAGGTCGACGGAGTTAGGTGGCAGGGAATGACGCTTGCATCGACACCCGTGTGTAGCGTGAAGTAATACTCCCATAGAGAGTATGGCTGTGGAAGGAGAAGCCATATGTGTTACAGGACTGTTGTTGTAGGTGGAGTTGGTTTTGGAGCTGGTAACATGGGTACCTCACTTTACATAGGTACTCCTTTTCCACTTCCTTAAAACCCATATCCTTCCCTTTCTCCTCCCCTTTTTTCCTCTTTTACCTGAAGAAGCTGCCAGTGGTGGCGAAAGCTTGTATGTGTGTTTGAGTGTGATTTTTATTTTTATTTGTGTCTATCCACGAGCCGGTCCTTTTGGGTAAGTCATCCATTTTCTATTTTTTATATTTGTTTATCCCACCAGGATAGTTTCCTTCTATACTTTTTGTTAGAAAATAAAGTTACACTTACAATTTATGGAGATCTGAAGAAACAAACAGATATTTGAACACAGTAAAATGAGGTGATAATTTTGAGATAATTATCACAGTTGGGCCAATACATTCACAGACATAGTCAACAAATATTATCTCTTGAAACAATGTGACCATAATAATTTTGAGCTGTGCAAAAAATAAGTGATGCTTTTCATGACTAACATTTACACAGTATTATGACTTCAAGTCCAATTACATGAAAATATTGTAATATTATTTTAGCTTTACAGGTGGAAATACAACACTGTAGGAAATGTGTACTGTTTTGTACCTGTTGAATATAAATTGTAATATACATTTTATAGTGCAGACAATTGCTCTCAGATATTACAAAAGAGGAATGGTATCCTGTTATTCTATACTCCCAGCCTGGCTTGTGGAGTTAAAGTTTACTTTATTTGCTGCTGATACCACAATCTTCATGAGTTGAAACTCTGATGACAATTTTTTGAGGAGTCCATAAATAATGTACTCTCTGAAATGGTTAATTGGTTCAATGTTAATGGACTCTCACTTAATTCAAGTAATACCAGTTTTATTCATTTCTCAAAAAACACACCCACACACACACACACAAATGAATAAATAAATCTGGCGTGTGGCAATCAGACAATGGAAAGAATAGATATGACTAAATTCCTTGGAATGCATATTTATAATAAAATTAACTGGACATATCATATGCAACAGACCCCAAAACAACTAAGCTCAGCTAGATATGCAATTAATCTCTTTCTTACTGAGTGAGGTGGCACATGGGTAACGCACTGGACTCGCATTCGGGAGGATGATGGTTCAAATACACCACCAGCCATCCAGATTTAGGTTTTGTATGATTTCCCTAAATTGCTCCAGGCAAATGCCAGGATGGTTCCTTTCAAAGGCCACAGCCAATTTCCTTCCCCATCTATACCCAAAAACTGAGCATTAGCTTAGTCTGTAATGACCAAGCTGTCGCCGGGATGTTAAACCCTTTGCTTGCTTCCTTCCAATCTCCCCCTTTGGAGACCTAGCCAGTATAAAGTTTGCATACTACAGGTACTTTCACTCCATTATGTCTTTTGAAATTATATACTGTGGGAATTTAGCTTCAGCAAAAAGAATTTGCGCAAATAATGACTGCTGTATCCCAGTACATTTATTCACTTATGTAAGAAACAACCCTGATAAGTATGTCTTGAATAGAAACTATAACAGGAAAAGAAAGGAAAATTTTCAATATGACCTGAAGAACTTGACACTGGTTCAGTGAGGTGTCAAATGGACTGGCTCCAAAAATTTTAACTCTCTCCCAGAGCAGCTCAGATCTTTAAGATCCAATGAAACTAATTTAAAGTAATATAGCTAAATCTGCCCATCTACTCACTAGAAGAGATCTATTAATTAAAAGGGAAATATGCATTTAAATATAATTATTATTTTTTTGTAATCAAAGAAGTGTGCTTTCACTTTTTCTAAGTTAAAAGATATAAAATTGTAGTACTGCTAGTCATTGGCGTAAGTAATCATAGGAATTACCTTTTACTTATACATTACCTGTTGTGTGATCTACTTTTTTAAATTTTAATGTTAAAATTACAATATTGTAAAACTTGGTTATGTAAACAAGACTACTTTTATATATATGTTGTCTTGGACGTTTGACTTGTTCTACATCTCACATGAGATCCTCATGAACAGAGATGAACGGAACATAAATAAAATAAATAACACACACCACAATGTTGTAGCAACGTAGATGATTGGTGATTTACTTTTAGCTTACAGAGAGAGGGGGGCGAGAGGAGATGGGCTCAGAGAAAATTGGAATAAATAAATAGAGAGACAACACCAAATTAACAGCTAGTACCAAATACGGTTTTCGAGAGTGTGAAGTCTGAATGCTGTGTCTCCCTCCCCCTGTCTCTCCATTTACTTTTGCGATTATGAGGAAGCAGATGCAGTTCTGGAGAGGGTACTGAAGTGCCACACCCCTCCCCAGCAGATTCACATTTCACATATGATGCCAACACACAGACACAACTCGAGCACACATGACCACATATCCAACCGACGTTTATAGAGATGGATAGGGTGGGTACGGTTACATGAACTCTGTGTGTGTGGTTATATGGATGTGTGTGTGTTCTTTTTCTGACAAAGGTTGTCTCTCTGTGTGGCTCAGTTATTGTCTTTACAGTGACTTGCATCCTGTCCACCTTATATTACTTATATTCTAACCAGAACGTTTATAGAGTAGCACGTCATAATTTTTGTTCGTTTACTTTGTAGATGTACCCATCAGGAGTTACTACTGGCATGTACAGTTATGATTTTTGTTTTGTGTGATTTAAGATTATTTCACATGAGGTTTCATTCTGTTATTTGATGGTAGCTTTAATGTTTCTAATCTATTGTTTCCTTTTTTTCCCCATATTCATAGAATATGTGACATCAACTGCAAATGGGCAAAGCTGAAAATGTGTACCCAGCTGGGATTCAAACCCGGGTCTCCTGCTTTCTAGGTAGTTGCACTGACCACTACACCACTGGCGACACAGTGATCACTGCACCTGCAAGGAATACCTAACTATGCCTCCCATCAGACACAAATTCCCAGCTTTACCCTGCCCACAACAATTCTCTACAAACTCTTTTTTTCTTCTCTCTCTCTCTTTTTTAATTTTTTTTATTTATTATTATTATTATTATTTAGAAATCTATGAATACAAAGTTGAAAGTATATCAATATATGCATTTTATAATATAGTGAGGACAGTTACAACTCACCGCAAAGACGTGGCGACGAGATGCGACAGGCACATACAAAAGACACACACATACAACACATTCAGCTATCGGCCATGGCCTTCCTCAGAAATAGAGCACTCACGCAATCACACAACACAGTCATACAACCATCACCTCCGACTGCCACACTTCGAATCACGCTCTGCAGCGAATCGGGGACGGGAGGGGAGGGGGAGGGGATAGAAAGGTTACGTCACGGTGGTGGGGATGGGTTAGATGGGAATAACGAGATGCAGCATCAAGCAATGGATGGTTAACAGTAGCATTTGTGAGATCATCATCAGCCCGAGTTGCTTCACTACAGTCCTTAGCAGACAGAGACATTATAGCTTTTAAGACTTGGAATATTAATGGTGTTAAAGGAAATTCCTCTACTGGTTCTGATTCTTATGTAACTTCAGAAATGCCTTTTACTTTGTCAACTAGAAATAGACGTAAAGTTAATGTTAATGAATTTATACATATTTGGTTTAAAGGTGTTGGTTGTGTAGATGTTGGTACAAAAATTGTTGGTGATTGTATGTTGTATATGCATTATTAATAAAGATCTGTCAGGTGCGGTCGAGCGAAGCGAGGAGGGTCGGACGGCCCGTAGGGGTACACTCTGACCGGCAAAGTAAGGGATGCAACAAATTGTCCGGAGCGCGAAGCGCGACGGTGTTTGGCGTCAGTAGCCATCGCCGCGCGCATCTCGTTATTCCCATCTAACCCATCCCCACCACCGTGACGTAACCTTTCTATCCCCTCCCCCTCCCCTCCCGTCCCCGATTCGCTGCAGAGCGTGATTCGAAGTGTGGCAGTCGGAAGTGATGGTTGTATGACTGTGTTGTGTGCCTGTGTGATTGCGTGAGTGCTCTATTTCTGAGGAAGGCCATGGCCGATAGCTGAATGTGTTGTATGTGTGTGTCTTTTGTATGTGCCTGTCGCATCTCGTCGCCACGTCTTTGCGGTGAGTTGTAACTGTCCTCACTATATTATTTATTCCAACCTGGACTTTCCATTATTATATATATGCATTTTCTTTGACATCAGGAGCTGGCCGCTATTTGTACAGCCACCATTGCGCCTCCTCGAACAGGTTGTGCAACAGCGACTTTCCATTTGCGCATCCAGCCAATCACCTGGACATACTGAGATAACGTGCAGCAGAAAAATTTGCTCCCTTTCAACCTAACACTGTTGTAAAGATATCTTCCTGTTGGTACCACATGCGCCTTTGCTTTTGTAGTGTAAACCCATTACAATACAGAGTGGCCTCAGTGCTTCGAGCAACTCCACAAGAAGCGTTTGCTGAAAGTTTCCAACATCTGTACAACTGATGTCAGAAGTGTATTGTAGCAATGGCAATAACTTTGAAGGTCAGTGAAGGTATTTTGTTTGAAACTCTTATTTCCTACATTGCCTGAGACCATTCACCAAAATAGAACAGACGCCACATGTACACATATAATATGTCAGTGACAGGCAATGATCCTTTCGTTAGTGGGGAGGGGTGGGCAAGTTTGGAGCCCTTACTCTTACGGCAATTAGTACATAGTGACTATGAGTTTGAGTACTGTGGGCAGGATAAAGCTGAAAATTTGTGTCTCACGGGAGGCGTGCTTAGGTAGTCCTTGCAGGTGCGGTGATCACTGTGTCCCCACTGGTGTAGTGATCAGCGCAACTGCCTAGAAATCAGGAGACCCGGGTTCAAATTCCAGGTGGGTACACATTTTCAGCTTTGCCTATTCACAGTTATATCTTATATTCTGTGACTATGAAAGAATAACAACAACAGGATCAGAAGTTACGTCTATTCTTTCGGAACAGACACCAAATGTGTGTGTGTGTGTGTGGTGTGTGTGTGTGTGTGTGTATATAAATAGAAAAGAGATGACTTACCAAAAGGACCAGCTCGTCGAGAGAAACAAATAAAATCACACACAAACACACATACAAGCTTTCGCCACCACTGGCAGCTTCTTCAGGAAAAAGAGGAAAAAAGGGGAGGAAAAGGGAAGGATATGGGTTTTAAGGAAGTGGAAAAGGAGTCATTCCAATCCCAGGAGTGGAAGGACTTACCTTAGGGGAAAAAAAGGAAGGTAAACAAATACACACACACTCAGACATATCGAAACGCAAGCACACCTAGACAGACATTTGTGAAAAGCAAAGAAGTTGGACAGAGATACCAATTGAGGCAGAGGCTCTGTCCACAGAACCAAGGCAAAGATGCTAAAGATAGTGGGCGGGAATTTGAGTTAGCGGAGATTGAGACCAGGTGGGCAACGGGAGGAGAGAATAAGCTGAAGGGCAAGTTCCCATCTCCGGAGTTCTGAAAGGTTGGTGTCGGTGGGAAGTATCCAGATAACCCGGATGGTGTAACACTGCGCCAAGATGTGCTGGCCGTGCACCAAGGCATGTTTAGCCACAGGGTGATCCTCATTACCAACAAACACTGTCTGCCTGTGACCGTTCATGCGAATGGACAGTTTGTTGCTGGTCATTCCCACATAGAACGCTTCACAGTGCAGGCATGTTAGTTGGTAAATCACGTGGGTGCTATCGCAAGTGGCTCTGCCCTTGATCGTGTACACCTTCCGGGTTACTGGACTGGAGTAAGTGGTGATGGAAGGGTGCATAGGGCAGGTTTTACAACGGGGGCGGTTGCATGGGTAGGAGCCAGAGGGTAGGGAAGGTGGTTTGGGGGTTTCATAGGGATGGACTAGGAGGTTACGAAGGTTAAGTGGGCGGCGGAAAGACACTCTCGGAGGAGTGGGGAGGATGTCATTAAGGATGGATCTCGTTTCGGGGCAGGATTAAGGAAGTCGTATCCCTGCTGGAGAGCCACATTCAGAGTCCGCTCCAGTCCCGGAAAGTATCCGGTGACAAAAGGGGCACTTCTGGGATTCTTCGGTGGAAGGTTCTGGATTTGGAGGAATGAGGAGGTGGCTCTGGTAATTTGCTTCTGAACCAGATCAGGAGGATAGTGGCTCTCCAGCTCGACGAGCCGGTCCTTTTGGTAAGTCATCTCTTTTCTATTTTTATTTTTGTTTATCCCACCGGGAAAGTTTCCCTCTATAATATATATATATATATATATATATATATATATATATATATATATATATATATATATATATATATATATATTCACACACAGTGAAGAAGAACTCCAGAATTTCCTCTTCAACCTCAACTCCTTTGGTCCCATCAAATTCACCTGGTCCTATTCCAAATCCCATGCCACATTCCTCGATGTCGACCTCCATCTGTCCAACGGCCAACTCCACACATCCGTCCACATCAAACCTACCAATAAACAACAGTACCTGCATTATGATAGCTGTCATCCATTCCATATCAAACGTTCCCTTCCTTACAGCTTAGGTCTTCGTGGCAAACGAGTCTGCTCCAGTCCTGAAGCTCTGAACCAGTACTCCAACAACCCGTGGCTATCCTCCTAATCTGGTAGAGAAACAAATTGCCAGAGCTACTACCTCATCCCCCCAAATTCAGAACCTTCAACAGAAGAATCCCAGAAGTGCCCCTCTTGTCACCGGATACTTTCCGGGACTGGAGCGGACTCTAAATGTGGCTCTCCAGCAAGGATACGACTTCCTTAAATCCTGCCCCGAAATGAGATCCGTCCTTCATGACATCCTTCCTACTCCACCGAGAGTGTCTTTCCGCCGCCCACCTAACCTCCGTAACCTCCTAGTCCACCCCTATGAAATCCCCAAACCACCTTCCCTACCTTCTGGCTCCTACCCTTGTAACCGCCCCCGTTGTAAAACCTGCCCTATGCACCCTTCCACCACCACTTACTCCAGTCCCGTAACCCGGAAGGTGTACACGATCAAAGGCAGAGCCACTTGCGATAGTACCCACGTGATCTACCAACTGACATGCCTGCACTGTGAAGCGTTCTATGTGGGAATGACCAGCAACAAACTGTCCATTCGCATGAATGGACACAGGCAGACAGTGTTTGTTGGTAACGAGGATCACCCTGTGGCTAAACACGCATTGGTGCACGGCCAGCACATCTTGGCACAGTGCTACACCGTCCGGGTTATCTGGATACTTCCCACTGACACCAATCCTTCAGAACTCCGGAGATGGGAACTAGCCCTTCAGCATATTCTCTCTTCCCGTTGCCCACCTGGTCTCAACCTCCCCTAAATTCGAATTCCCACCCACCATCTTAACATCTTTACCTTGGTTCTCTGGACAGAGTCTCTGCCTCATGTGGCATCTCTGTCTAACTTCTAACTTCTTTGCTTTCTACAGTTCTACAGTATGTCTGCCTAAGTGTACTTGTGTCTGTGTAAATGTGTGGGTGTGTGTGCATTTATTTACCCTCCATTTTTTCCCCCAAGGTAAGTCTTTCCTGTCCCGGGATTGGAATGGCCCCTTACCCCCTTCCTAAAACCCTCATCATTTCCTTTTCCATCTCCTCCCTTCTGCCTGATGAAGCAGCTAGGCTGCGAAAGCTAGCATTTGTGTGTGTGTGTGTGTGTGTATGTGTGTCTGTGTGTTTATTTGTTGCTATTACTGCCTGTGCCCCTTCGCCTGGTAAGTGTACTTCATCTATTTTTTACGTATATTTTTCCTGTTAGGAATTTTTCCTCTATAATATTCGTATATATATTTTCCTTTTTTTACTTATCATGTTGAAGCATCGTGGTTTCTATGGTAAGTTCCTACTACTTTTATGCATTAAATTTTTGGTATTTTCTGGTTTAAAAGTCTAGCCTATATTTTATTGTCATATTAAGTGTAAGCATAGATTGTCTGCTTAAAGTTAATACTTGTGTTGCAATGCTATTGGACAGTTCAGTTAGTTACTGTATAGTTCGTGATGGCTTCAACCCAGTGAGCTGTGTTTCAATCTAGTTGGTTATACTCCTCAACTTCTTTTTTTCTAATGTGACTGAGATTCTATTTTCGTGTTTAGAAATAGATGAAACTAGTCGTGGTGCCCCACACTCACCATGGATAAGCCATATTCTCATGTTTACCCGTTATTGTGATTCTGTAGTTGTTAGTTCGCAATAATAAAAAACTAATTTACTGAGAAGGAGTCATTAGTTACATTACCGATACTACATTCATCTACATCTACAACTACAACCATACTCTGCAAGCCACCTGACGGTGTGTGGCGCAGGGTACCTTGAGTACCACTATCAATTTTCCCTTCTATTCCAGTCATGTATTGCTCGCGGAAAGAAGGTTGTCGGTATGCCTCTATGTGGGCTCTAATCTCTCTGATTTTATCCTCACGGTCTCTTCGTGAGATATACGTAGGAGGGAGCAATATACTGATAGACTCCTTGATAAAGGTATGTTCTCGAAACTTCGACAAAAGCCCGTACTGAGCGACAGAGCGTCTCTCCTGCAGAGTATTCCACTGGAGTTTATCGATCATCGCCGTAACGCTTTCACGATTACCAAATGATCCTGTAATGAAGCGCGCTGCTCTCCGTTGGATCTTCTCTACCTCCTCTATCAATCCCACCTGGTACAGATCCCACACCGGTGAGCAGTACTCAAGCTGTGGGCAAACAAATGTATTGTAACCTACTTCCTTTGTTTTCGGACTGCATTTCCTTAGTATTCTTCCATCTGGCATCTGCTTTACGGACAATTGATTTTATATGGTCATTCCATTTTAAATCCCTCCTAATGACTACTCCCAGATACTTTATGGAATTAACTGATTCCAGTTGCTGCCCTGCTATAGTGTAGCTAAATGATAAAGGATCTTTCTTTCTGTGTATTCGCAGCCCTTTACACTTGTCTACATTGAGATTTAATTGCCATTCCCTGCATCATGCGTCAATTCTATGCAGATCCTCCTGCATCTCAATACAATTTTCCATTGTTACAACCTCTCTATATACTACAGCATCATCCGCAAAAAGCCTCAGTGAACTTCCGATGTTATCCGCAAGGTCATTTATGTATATTGTGAACAGCAATGGACCCATGACACTCCCCTGTGGCACACCGGACATAACTCCTACATTGGAAGACTTCTCTCCATTGAGAATGACCTGCTGCTTTCTGTTATCTAGGAATTCCTCAATCCAATCACACAATTGGTCTGATAGACCATATGCTCTTACTTTGTTCATTAAACGTTTGTGGGGAACTGTATCAAATGCCTTGCGGAAGTCGAGAAACACAGCATCTACCTGAGAACCCGTGTCTATGGCCCTCTGAGTCTCGTGGACGAATAGCGCGAGCTGGGTTTCACACGAACGCCTTTTTTGAAACCCATGCTGATTCCTACAGAGCAGATTCCTAGTCTCGAGAAATGTCAGTATATTCAAACATAATACATGTTCCAAAATTCTACAACTGACCGATGTTAGAGATATAGACCCATAGTTCTGCACATCTGTTCTAGAACCCTTCTTGAAAACGGCGATGACATGAGCCATTTTCCAATCTTTCGGAATGATATGCTGTTCTGGAGACCTACGATACACCACTGCGATAAGGGGGGCCAGTTCCTTCGCGTACTCTGTGTAAAAACAAACTGGTATCTCAAGAGGCCCTGCGGCCTTTCCTCTTTTGAGCCATTTTAATTGTTTTTCTATCCCTCTGTCAGTTATTTCGATATCTGCCATTTTGTAATCTGTGCGGCCATATAGGGAAGGAACTGCAGTGCAATCTTCCTCTGTGAAACAGCTTTGGAAAAATACATTTAGTAATTATGCCTTTAGAGTGTCATCCTCTGTTTCAATGCTATTTACGTCACAGAGTGTCTGGGCACTTTATTTTGATCCACCTACCGCTTTGGCATAAGATCAAAATTTCTTAGGATTTTCAGCCAAGTCAGTACAAAGAACTGCAGGGATTTCTTAAATGTGAACGTGGTCATTACTTTCTTTTACGGTTGATATATCAGTCTGATTATTACATCAGTTGCGATCAACTTCACTCGGAAAACTGGATGAGAATGTGTGGTTTATATGAACTAGTTGTGAATGACAAGAGTCCGTTCACTCTTGTATACCTGTACATTCTCTGGTGAATTTTACGTGTGGCAGCAACGTCTGAATGTGCCAGTGTTGGCAATGAATTATATACTTTACGAGAAAAATTTTATTTATTGGATAGACAAGAGTACCTACAAGAACCTGTCAACTACAGAGCAGGAACAGCATTGGTCAACATGAAAGATTATTCCCATCAATCTGAGTTATTGAGTTTCCAATGAGCATTCATTGGTCGTTGCCAACATTACCGCCGCGGCCCCAAGTAAAATGTTCCCCATTAAAAATGCAAATACCGCTAGGTTTTTGTCGTGAAGCTATTTGAGTTACGAGAAACGTATGCCAACTGTATTCTACCTCAAAATGTTCGAAATATTCGATTAGAAATTCCTATATAGTAATGAATGTAAATAACAACCACTGTCGGACTCTTGGCACTACCTCTGCTATGGTTGGACGCAAAGCAAACGTCATACAACAATTCACTATACCAAAATCTGGCACTTGGTACACTACTGTATAGGCAGAATAATAGGTACCGTGTTTTATCCGTCAGTGAGTCGAATGTTAGTTTTGTTGGAATAAGGGAAACAAGCAATGACGACAAATAAATGGTCGAATGAACACAGTGTGACAGCAAGATTCATTCGTCCCATGACCATCTGCTTCTGCACTCTGCAGTATGCTCATGCTGTTTGATATCGACCAAACTCGAGCAAAACAGCCAGCAAATCACGCGACAGCATTTAGGCCGGCTGAAAATGGCTGCCGCGTAGGAGTTTGTGTGTTGACAGATCGGAGCAAGCATGGCTATCGCGTTCCATAGCCGGTGCGGCGAAAGAGTGACACTTATAAATAGTAACAGAACAGCTGTCAGAAACTTTTCTGAGTTTAACAACGGGTTGGTGTTAAGCAGTCAACCCCTTGCGGACAATCAGCTATTTCAAGTTCGCATTGATAAGAAGGTCTGTACCAAACACTGTAAAAACTAACTTTGATGGCTTTTTAGTAATGTCGTTTGTACCGCAATGACTCATTCCATCAATAAATTCTTATAGATCCCAAATTGATTAAGTTTCTTGTGGCCGGTCGATGTAATTGCTTTGTTTGACTAGTTCACCATCATCACGAGAGAGCAATTTATGCTAGAAACACGCAGAATGACTAAACAGCGCATCGCAAACAATAATGAAGCTGATTGTAACCATTGTTGTGTAGCAGTATGACCTGTTATAATTCATATAATTAGAAGTACTGGTAAGGAAAGTGTTCGTAGTACAGATTCCAGATATTACTTCTATTATATACGTACCATCTTTACTTGTAGAATATATAACTTTAAGAAATGCGTGCTAGGCACAGGTGTCCAATTTATTGGTAGATAGGCCTAGACTTTAATAACGTCATTTTGTGTAATTCATCCGTGCCGCTGTGGTAGCTGTTGATTCCACCAGTTGAGCTCATTAAACGTAAAAATCAGAATGTCAACCTTTTGAATAATGGTTTTAAGTTAAGTGAAATGTTAAGTTATCGAAATTGGACTGTCAAGGCAGCTGTTTATTATTACAACAGAATACGGATATCTACATTTTATCATTCATTTATAAACAACAACAACAACAACAACAACATCATAATATTTTCCTCCTACATCATTCACTGTGAATTTCTTATTCTGTTCGCGTGTAATTTTTCGATTGTATATTGAAGCACCTGCAGAATGCGAATACAATGGTTGTTATGTGAGGAAGACCCTGAAATCGTTTTAACATTTTCATATGGCTTTGTTGTTGCCGTTTGCATGTCTTCATAATTTTCAGCAAATAATATCACATTTTTTCTGCAATTAAAATATGTGACAGCACAAATGTAAATTGTGTGTCTTTAAGAAAATCAATGGATGTATCTTGTATGCCACATGTGTGACATGCTATTATAAATCTGTTTTTGTCTGTCAATTTAGTTTCTCTTGTGAGGAAAAGTGATTAGTAAGACCATTGAGTGTAAGGAATATTGTTGAGTGTACAGCAACCACTGTCTTAAGTGAGCTAAAGGATCGTAATATTAAAGTAAATAAATATTTATCAACCCTTGATATATCCTTCATCCTAATCAAGTTCAGAAAGTGAAAATGTATTCAGTTGCATAATCCACTGTGTAGAGTATTCCAGCTGGCTATAATAAATAATAATAATAATACGCTAAAACTGCAGTCTGTTGCCTGTGTTATTAGCATGATGTGCATGTTGGCAACTTTGCAGCGAGGGATTATGGGAAAGCAATAATTTGAGTCCAGAATGAAACCTTCAAGAATCAAGAATCTTTATTGGCCATTGATCACACAAGGTGAAATAGGCTTAGTCATACATTTAGGTATACACTTTCTTACATTCAGTACATTGAATTGTTCAAAAACAAGCCATTTCTAATTATCATATAGAAACTAGAAGTGAATTAAGTGCAAATACACATAAGTATTGTATATATTTACACCAAAAGCTGCTAAGTACATACAGTATGAACTAAAACAAAAGTGATACAGGAATTAGAGGAATTAATAAATTGGTATGAATGATCTATAATAAAATCATAGAGGGTACAGCTATTGTTTTACATACATATATCTAAGTGATGAGGTTACATATACACATATCCACAGTACTTTCCTTATAAATTTATTCCAGCACTACTCATGTGATAAAACTCATTCAAAGAGTAGAATGGGTTGTCACATAGCCAACTGTACAGTCTATCTTTAAGAATTTTACATGGCATGGCTCGAGGTGCTGGTGACAACCTGTTGAAAATTTTTAGAGTGTGTACTTTGTGCGAGTTACCAGTTTTTGACAGTCTGTGTCTTGGTATATCAAAATCTGACTTCTTTCTTGTGTTGTGATTGTGAATATGTTCCCTGACAGCCCATTTCAGACCATTGTTTTTTTACATAAATTACACAACTATATATGTATAGGTTTACAGGCCTGCAGCGGAGTGTGTGTGTGTGCTGATATGAAACTTCCTGGCAGATTAAAATTGTGTGCCAGAACCGGGATTCGAACCTAGGACCTTTGCCTTTCTAGCACACAATTTTAATCTGCCATGAAATTTCATATCAGTGCACACACTCCGCTGCAGAGTGAAAGTTTCATTCTGGAAACATCCCTTAGGCTGTGGCTAAGCCATGTCTCCACCATATCCTTTCTTCCACGAGTGCTAGTCTTGCAAGGTTCGCAGGAGAACTTCTGTAAAGTATGGAAAGTAGGAGGCAAGGTGCTGGCAGAACTGAAGTTGTGTATCTGTATTCAGCAAAGTCCTGTCCTTTTAGTATTTAGTATTTGGTACTTGCTCTTCTAATACATTTTTCACGCCTTTTCTACTTGAGTTATTGTGGTTAAATCAGTTGGCGATGTGTAATGTTGTTTTATAGGATTAAATAAAATACTTACCTTAGAACTGACTATGAAACATAAATATGAAATAGTCAAGTGCGGGAACTGCAACAACTTTCAAGAACCCGCTACAAATAAAAGCACTAATCACTCCACTCCAACTCGGACAGCTTTGCATCCGTACCAAGTGGGGTCGATAGAGGAAGTAGAAAAGATCCAACGCAGAGCAGCACGCTTTGTTACAGGATCATTTGGTAATTGAGAAAGCGTTTGGGAGATGATCGATAAACTCCAGTGGAAGATTCTACAGGAGAGACGCTCTGTCGCTCGGTACGGGCTTTTGTCGAAGTTTAGAGAACATACCTTTTCCGAGGAGTCTAGCTGTATATTGCTCCCTCCTACATATATCTCACGAAGAGATCATGATGTTAAAATCAGAGACATTAGAGCCCACTTAGAAGCAGACCAACAATCTTTCTTTCTGCGAACAATATGTGACTGGAATAGGAGGGAGAACCGGTAGTGGTACTCGAGGTACCCTCCGCCACACACCATTGGGTGGTGTGCAGAGTATAGATGTAGATTATATTTTCTCTGAATTATCTATTTTCCATTGGACTCCAATGGACTCTGCAAGAGAGGGAACTGCAACACTCTGAATAACTGTCAAAGTTCCAATTGAAGAGTTGGCCAATATATTGGATTCCTCCTATGTTACACAAAAATACACTGATGATAACATTATGGAGAATAATGGCTGTATAGAGGCCTACTGGCAGTCACTTTTCTTGACAACCTCTCGCAGTAGGAACAGCGAAGGAGGAACTGATAGTGGTAAACAAAGTAAAACTCTAACATACTACGAGACGGCTTGCGGAAGTAGAGGATATTTTGCAAGTTGACATACCCCCAGAACTACTGAAGTCTCTGGGAGAGCCACCCACGACAGAACTATTTCATTTGGTGTGCAAGATGTATGAGACTGGGGAAATACCCTCAGACTTAAAAGTAATAATTCCCATTCCAAAGAAAGAAGACACAGACAGGTCTGAAAATTACAGAACCATTAGTTTAATAAGTCGTGGTTCGAAATTTTAACAGAAATTGTTTACAGAAGGATGGAAAAAGTAGTAGAAGCTGACCTTGGGGACGATCTGTTTGTATTCAGGAGAAATGTAGGAATACGGGAGGCAATACTCACTTTACGGCTTATCATAGTAGATAGGTTAAGGAAAGGCATACTTACATTTCCAGCTTTTGTAGATTTCGAGAAAGCTTTTGACAATGTTGATTGCAATACACTCTTTCAGATCTTGAAGTCGGCAAGACTAAAATATAGGGAACGGAACATTATTTACAACTTGTAAAAAAACCAGACAGCGGTTGTCAGAGTTGAAAGGCATGAAAGGGATGCAGAGGTTGGGAAGGGAATAAGATAGGGTTGTAGCCTTTCTCCAATGTTATTCAATTTGTACATTGAGCAAGCTATAAAGGAAAGCAAGGAGAAATTTGGAGAAGGAATTAAAAGTTCAGGGTGAAGAAATAAAAACATTGAGTTTTGCCGATGACATTGTAATTCTGTCAGAGACAGCAAAGTACCTGGAGGAGCAGTTGAACACAATGGACAATGTGTTGTTAGGTGCATATAAGGTGAATATTAACAAGAGAGAAACAAGGGTAATGGAGTGCAGTCTAAGAAAATCAGACAATGCTGAAGGAATAAGATTAGGTAATGAAACATTAAATGTGGTTGATGAGTTTTGTTACTTGGGCAGTAAAATAACAAATTATGGTCACAGTACAGAGGCTGTAAAATGCAGAATGGCAATGGGAAGAACAGTATTTTTGAAAAAGAGGAATTTGTTAACATTGGAAATTCATTTATGCTTAAGGAAGTTCTTTCTGAAGGCATTTGTGTGGAGTGTCGCCTTGTATGGGAGTGAAACATGGACGATAAGCAGTGCGGACAGGAAGAGGATAGAGGTTTTTGAAATGTGGTGTTACAGAAGAATGCTGAAGATTAGGTGGGTGGATTACATAACTAATGAGGAGGTACTGAACAGAAATGGGAAGGAAAGGAATTTTTGGCATGCCTTGACCAAAAGAATGGAATGATTAGTAGGTCACATTATTAGACAGCAAGGAATTGCGAATTTAGTGTTGGAGGGAAGTGTGCGGGGTAAAAATAGCAGTGGGAAACCAAGGGACGAATATAGAAAGCAGATTCAAATATATGTTGGTTGCTGTTCTTATGAGGAGATGAGGCTTGCTCAAGAGAGAGTAGGGGAGAGCTGTATCAAACCAGTCTCCAGACCTTGGACCCCCGACAACAACGAAATTTTATAATTATCGTAAAGAGTGGATTGTTGTGAATTTGTTTCAGAGGTGCCACTCATGGCAAAAGTCAGGCTCACAGTTGGAAGCATATTGCATTTATGTCCACTGGGGTGGCTATGGTGACAGCAGTTGTGTGGCATTCTGAGACAAAGTGCTGTCAGTTTTGTTTTCGTAGGCCAAGTGTTGCAAATGATGAGTGTTTCAAGTGATTTGTATTTTTAATTACATTGTGGTGCTTGGTAAATGACTGTGTGTGAAAGTAAATTGATTAAATTGTATCGTAAAAAGTAATGGTACATTTTAACAAAAGGAAAAATCTCCATTGCAAATGCTTTCTTTCCAATGATGGGTGTCTTTAAATTAAATCGTGGGTTTTGGTGAAAGTAAATGGATGAGGTTTATTGTAGAAAGTAACAACACATTTGTAGCAAAAATTCTATAGTATTAAACTACAGGCCAGACACCATTCAATAATGTCACTGTGCAGTATCAGCTCATTCGAGTCCAACCGCGAAATTAAATCACCTACCACAGTGACGCAACAGTTTGGCGTACACTGGCAAACGTGACTAACCGGACACTCGCTTCAAATAGTCCATTATTCCTCACTTCTTACTGGTCACATCAGAGTGGCACGTCAGTGGCCTTGCGAAATGTGGTTCGTTGCCAACCTACGAGCAGTGTCACCGACACAAAATGTGCGCCTACCTTTAGCCACTTGCATGCGATGTAGTCACAAGTAGTGTACAGTGGATATAAACAACTTGAAAAATAGTCTTTTTAAGGACATTGACAATCTCACTCATTTTCCAATACACTTGCTCCTTTGTGGTTTTTGTTGCCGATAATAAAGGCTTTTGACAATGTTGATTGGAATAAACTCTTGTTCTGAAGCAAGCAGGAGTAAAATGTAGGGAGCGTGAGGTTATTTACAACTTGTACAAAAACCAGACAGCGGTTGTCAGAGTTGAAGGGCATGAAAGGGATGCAGTGGTTGGGAAGGGAGTAAGACAGGGTTGTAGCCTTTCTCCAATGTTATTCAATTTGTACATTGAGCAAGCTATAAAGTAAAGAGAAATTTGGAGAAGGAATTAAAGTTCAGGGCAAAGAATTAAAAACATTGCATTTTGCCGACGACATAGTAATTCTGTCAGATACAGCAAAGGACCTGGAAGAGCAATTGAATGGAATAGACAGTGTGCTGAAAGGTGCATATAAGATGAACATTAACAAGAGCAAAACTAGGGTAATGGAGTGCAGTCTAAGAAAATCAGGCGATGCTGAAGGAATTAGATTGGGAAACGAAGCAATAAAGGAGGTAGATGAGTTTTGTTACTTGGACAGTAAAATAACAAATGATGGTCGCAGTACAGAGGATATAAAATGCAGAATGGCAATGGGTAGAAAAGCGTTCTTGAAAAAGAGAAATTTGTTAACATCAAATATTGATTTAAGCCTAAGGAAGTCCTTTCTGAAGGCATTTGTATGGAGTGTTGCCTTGTATGGGAGTGAGACATGGACGATAAACAGTGCGGACAGGAAAAGGATTGAGGCTTTTGAAATATGGTGCTACAGAAGAATGCTGAAGATTAGGTGGGTGGATTGCGTAACTAATGAGGATGTACTGAACAGAATTAGGGAGAAAAGAAAATTCTGTCATACCTTGACTAAAAGAAGGGATAGACGGGAAGGGCACATTCTTAGACATGAAGGCATTGTAAATTTAGCGTTGGAGGAAAGTGTGTGGGGTAAAAATCGCAGAGGAAGACCAAGAGATGGATACAGTAAGCAGATTCAGACAGATGTAGGTTGCCGTTCTTATGTGGAGATGAAGAGGCTTGCTCAGGATAGGGTATTGTGGTGAGCTGCATCAAACCAGTCTCCGGACAGAAGAGCACAACAACAATAAAGGTCAGTATCTACAGTGTTGTGGTAATGCGTGGTGTGTTTGTTTGAACGGCGCGCCGCCTGTTACCAGGACTGGCCACTGTGTGGCACCCTGACGGCTGCGCGGTGTTTTTGAGATAGGCCCTGGGCCAGCCGTGAACTTCGCCTCAGTTGTCTGCTTACTGTGCTTGCAAACGTGTTTGTGTATCCGGACGATACTAATAGCTGGGACGGGAGTGGGTGTGTATAGATGCGCATTGCGTTGGACTCTGATGGGACGCTTGTAGCTGGCGTAACGTGCGTAGGTGTGTTATTAGTTATAACGAGTGTAAATTTGGCAGTTTATAAATTAATGAATGCATGTTTGCAGATCAATTCCTGGAGTGGAAGTATTGAAATTGGTGTAACATGCCTGAACCCCGAGACAATGGAATTCCCATCCACTGCATCAGAGCTTCGAGGAGGATCTTGGGTAAGTGAAATAAATTCTTGCATAGTAGATCTATTAGATAAGTTAATACTTAGGAATTTTAGTAATAATGCTATCTGCCATCTGTTATCAGTTAATATTTTGTAATTTTGACTGGGAAGAACTATACTGTAGTCTGGTACTGCAGATTAATGCTATAGTGATAAAAAAACAACAACAACACTGTAAGTGCATTTTAACCCCCAAAACTTTATAATAATACGAATATTATAGAGGAAAAAATTCCTAACAGGGAAAATATATGTAAAAAAATAGATGAAGTCTACTTACCAGGCGAAGGAGCACAGGCAGTGATAGTAACAAATAAAAACGTACACATGCGCGCGCACACACACATATACAAACGCTAGCTTTCATAGCCTAGCTGCTTCGTCAGGCAGAAGGGAAGGAGAGGGAAAAGGATATGATGAGGGTTTTAAGGGAGTGGGTAAGGAGCCATTCCAATCCCGGGACAGGAAAGACTTACCTTGGGGGGAAAAAAAGGAGGATAAACAAATGCGCACACACACCCACACATTCACACACACACAAGTACACCTAAGCAGACATACTGTAGAAAGCAAAGAAGTTAAGAAGTTAGACAGAGATACCACTTGAGGCAGACGCTCTGTCCAGAGAACAGAGGCAAAGAGGATACGACTTCCTTAAATCCTGCCCTGAAATGAGATCCGTCCTTCATGACATCCTTCCTACTCCACCGAGAGTGTCTTTCTGCCTCCCACCTAACCTCCGTAAGCTCCTAGTCCACCCCTATGAAATCCCCAAACCACATTCCATACCTTCTGGCTCCTACCCTTGTAACCGCCCGTTGTAAAACCTGCCCTATGTACCCTTCCACCACCACTTACTCCAGTCCCGTAACCCGGAGGGTGTACACGATCAAAGGCAGAGCCACTTGCGATAGCACCCATGTGATCTACCAACTGACATGCCAGCACTGTGAAGCGTTCTATGTGGGAATGACCAGCAACAAACTGTCCATTCGCATGAATGGACACAGGCAGACAGTGTTTGTTGGTAACGAGGATCACCCTGTGGCTAAACACGCCTTGGTGCACGGCCAGCACATCTTGGCGCAGTGTTACACCCTCCGGGTTATCTGGATACTTCCCACCGACACCAACCTTTCAGAACTCCGGAGATGGGAACTAGCCCTTCAGCATATTCTCTCTTCCCATTGCCCACCTGGTCTTAACCTCCGCTAAATTTGAATTCCTGCCCGCCATCTTTAACATCTTAACATCTTTGCCTCGGTTCTCTGGACAGAGCCTCTGCCTCTAGAGACTTCTCTGTCTAACTTCTTAACTTCTTTGGTTTCTATAGTATGTCTGCCTAGGTGTGTTTGCGTCTGTGTGAGTGTATGGGTGTGGTTGCGTATTTGTTGGGATTTTAAGGAAGGGGGTAAGGAGCCATTCCAATCCCGGGAGAGGAAAGACTTACCTTGGGGGAAAAAAATGGAGGGTAAACAAATGCACACACACCCACACATTCACACAGGCACAAGTACACCTAGGCAGACATACTGTAGAAAGCATATATCCTGTTAGGAATTTCTCCTCCATAATATTCATATATTTATCCTTTAGAGGATTGGCCAGTTTTCCTGCTACTAGCGCAAGTGTACTATCAGTTTTAATGGAAAAAGTATATTTCACCTGGAGAAAGAATTGTAATTGTAACTGGTCAATCTGGAAATAATCTAGATTTTTTTGTCTGTGTTTACACCCTGTAAATCAGAATTACAGTATTTCTGACTTCCACAATCCTAACACCATCCTCATGACCTAGGTCGTGAATTACCTTTCCCTTCCTTTCCCATTCCTTGTTTTTTTTTTTTTTTTTTTACATCTCTTCTCTCCATCTGAAGAAGGAACTCGGATCCAAATGCTTGTTATTTAGCCTCCCTTTTTTCTGAGTGTAGCTATTGGCAGTACAGCAAAAAAGTAAGTACTGGCCAGCCAATCTATCTCTATTGAATAATAATTTATCATTTCTGTGGAGAATTTCCATATTAATCTAATATTACCTGCGTGTTGTACAGTAATAGGACAATTTAGAACTCACCACAAAGATGTGACTACGAGCTGCAACATGCACATTAAAAAGGCACACACATAAAACACTTTCAGCAATCGGCCATGGCCTTCTGCAGAAATAGAAACATTAATAGAATCACACAGGTACACAGCAGACAGGCATGGCTGTGTTGTGTGCTTGTGTGATTCTATTAATGTTTCTATTTCTGAAGAAGGCCAAGGTCGATTGCTGAAAGTGTTGTATGTGTGTGCCTTTTTAACGTGCATGTCGCGGCTCGTCGTCACGTATTTGCTGTAAGTTGTAAACTGTCCTGTTTCTATATTGTTGATTCCAACTTGAACTTTCCATTTTTACATTATACTGTAGTTGGCGCCTTGTAGGAAGGTTAAGAGGCGGAGCAATAGGGAAAGCGTGGAGGAGAAGAGCTATGACTGAGCTCCAACAGGGAGCCTGTGGGAGAAACATTGCATAACTCGCAGCCAGCTACACACCTAGGGTGTGAATGTTATTGGCTGCCAGTTTGGTAATGGAGGGGGATGCGCAGAACAGTTGAAAACTGGGATGCTTTCCTACGTGACGTGGGGTATAGCGATTTTAACCCTTTAATGCATGAATTTTTATTTGAATCTATAAAAACTACAATGATTAATGTATAGTGCATAAAAAGGAAATGCTTAAAAATATTATGCACTACTTGCAATAAAAAGTTCTTAGCAGTAAAAGTCTGGACCGGCGGCATGGCCTAATGTACATTGCACTTGACGTTTCGCGTTACGGCGAGTTAAGTTGGCTACACTGCTGTAGCGACGTTGCAACACTAGCCTCTATACGCACAGCAGACGAAACAGTTTTCAGTTGCATCTTGTAAATGTAAGCTATTGAGCAATAAAGGTGCATATAATAATTTGTTCTTGAGCAGCAAATAATTAACGGCATATTAATGAAGACCAGAGCACAACATTCCACACGCTTTCAATAACGGAGCAAAGCAATGTAGGAAATAAGCATTGAATCATGACAGGTACGAAGTAAACAATAATCAAGATAGTAACTTCTCTCTCTACATTTTATAATCAGAATGCTTTTCACTGACCAATTTACGGCGACAAATGTACAATTACATCCAGCTCCTGATCTTCACTTTTGTCGTCACTGCCAAAATCGTCGTCATCACCAAGACAAATCATTAACCGTTCATGATTACTGATGATCCCTTCCATTGTTTGCGCTTTACGAATCAGCTTTTCAACGTGGTCGACCCTTTTTTTCCAAGATGCAGCATCCACATTGGCACAGCTTCATGCAACAGCTGTTCCACCTCTGTTATTGTGAAAGACTTATTGTTCCTTAAGTAATTCTTCACGTCACTCCATACCAATTTTATAGAATTAAAACGGCAGTGAAATGAGGGTAGATTTATTACATTGTGACGCTGCTCCTTTGCGATTTCGTCTACTGCATATGTGGATGTAATATGTTTATTTTGTTTCACGAGCGATTATAAAAGAAGTTTTGACATTGACATATCTGCAGCAATATTTCTTTCTTGTAACCACTGCACCATAACTTCTTTCCGATCGTTTGAAGCGAGAATGAACTTCCTGCTCAGAGAATAAGCTTCTAAGTTTTTATTCATACGAAATTGAGAACCTACTCAGAAAACGTCACTAGACAAACGTCTTTTCGGTGACATTATCCAGTTACTTGAACTCGGAAAGTCAAGTTAAACCACTCACAGTAAAACAAATCGCAGTGAAAAAAATAAAAACACATACAAGATAAACACGATATACAACTTTGTTTACGTTAGAACTGAACAAAGCCGGCAACGCGGGAATGTTGATGTCACGGCACGTGACCACTGGAAGTGTTTACCGCGCTTTGATTGGATCGTTCCTAGCGACTAGCGCCTCGCGCTTCTTGCTCTTCACTTGTTATTTGTAAACGTCAAGTGCAAAGTTTCAGCGATCCGGGTATATGTGACGTACTGCGCTAGTGTTGGCAACAGTCACTGTGGATACTGGAATGAATGGCGGCACACAATGCTTACAAGATGTGAAAATGAAATGTGTTACTATCACGTTTCTGTGATTTTATTTTCGAATCACAGCATTGGAACGTAGAACATTGCACACTATAATACTACGCTTCTGCACATGCAAAGTCTTTCTGTTCAGATGTAACACTTAGGCATACACATTTCGATTTACATAACAACTATCTCTAAAATGATACGAATTACTATGATTTTTTTAAATGTCATAATTTGGTAGAACAAAAGCAACAATTTAATCTGTACTCTTTGATTCCTGCCTAACCACATCCGTTACAATCATGAGATGTTCGTAAAAATCATAAAGCCCCGTTTACACCGAAGCGAACAAGCAGTAGTGAACAAGCATTCGCTCTGGTGTAAACGCTATGCGTGCGCTGTTCGGTCACGTTCGACTCGCATTCGCAGGTGTTCACTTGTGTTCCGCTGGGTGTGGGTTTCAGGGCGAACCATCAAAGGAAGTTCGCGTCCTCTCCACTTCACAGCTAGCATATACGACAAACTGCGTATGCTCGCCTTGCGGCAGTGTGCTGTTTTCTCTTCGGTTCGCTCCAGTGTGAACGCTTATTCGCAAGTACAAGCCAATGCGCACGTGCACCGGCGAATTCCTGGCGAATGCGCATTCGCCTGTGTTCACGTTGGTGTAAACGGGGCTTAACATTGGCCCACATAAATTGAAGCTGTACTCTTAGGTTCCTGCCTAACCACAACCTTGAAAATCATGACATATTCGTAAAAATATATTTCGATGTACTCCTGTCCAGTCAGTAAAAGTAATTGGCCTCGTATAAGGAAAGTTAAAACGCACTTCAGCACTGTTTTGTACAGATCATACGTTGCCAACCTAACGCTGCTACGGGCGCACCGTAATGCTTCTCATGCCGCTGAGTGAGACTTCAGCCGTTCTTAGCTGGTCAGCTATATAGCGCTTCTATGGTATGGTATGGTATGGTGTACCTATGGTGTATTGCTATTCCTCTCATCTTTCCAGAAAGTAACTCGTAATGCAACAGTAGTAGGTGATTGACTACTTTTACATGACAAAGGAGGAATTGTAATGTAAACAAAGACACATTAGGAGTAACTCGATGCAGCTTACTGTCTAACTGATTCAGTAGCACTCTGAAATTTTTAATTTCTAGGAATAGCTACTAGTGTACGTAACACAATGTATACGAGCAGCTACAAATGAATTTGTAGTAAAATGTTGACCAGTTTGAGAAGATAATAGAAAAAATAAGGTATCTAGTTGATCAGCTACATTATGCATTAAAGGGTTAAACTGCTTGAGATATTGCCTTTTGTAGGAATAAAGAAATTTACACTCAACAAATAGTACCGTATAGCTGGAGCAACTTCTACAATAGATATAAAAATGCAAGTTGTTGTTGTTGTTGTTGTTGTTGTTGTCATTGTCATAGTTGTTGTTGTTATTGTTGTTACAGAAGTTGAAATAAATGAAGACTAAATGAGGAGCAACTAATCAACATGTATATTGTCTACTTCCAGAAAAAAATGAGTTTGATATGGTTTTCGGAGTTATTTTATGTGCTCTATACGCTCCTGCATTCAGATTTAATCTATTTGTATTTTTTAACACCGAAACAGTATGTTGAAAATTCATGGTTAAAACCAATCGTATATCGTCCACATCACTTAATGAATCAGAACATATAATATTCACCATTGAAGTTTTTATTTTGCTTACCTTTCCTCCAATTTGGCAATACTGGCGAGTTTAACATGTGTCAGGGCTTACAATTCTTCAAAGCATTATAGCCTACGGCATAGTCGCCTTCTGGCATTGTTTGACACTACTTGAGCCAAATCGTTATTGTTAGCAGTGCACAGCGGCAGTATAATGCTGTGGTTTGTGTGTATTACTCCCAATGGATTTAGAAGAATGGTTGGTTGTTGGTAAGGTTGATATAGACTGTGGGACAAGGGGGAAATATATGAAGAAAA
This sequence comes from Locusta migratoria, assembly GCA_026315105.1. Classification (NCBI taxonomy): domain Eukaryota; kingdom Metazoa; phylum Arthropoda; class Insecta; order Orthoptera; family Acrididae; genus Locusta; species Locusta migratoria. The sequence goes on along the minus strand of CM048752.1, from coordinate 65,878,969 downwards.
AATCAAAACGAGAAATGGAAACTGCTATCAGGTAAATCCCCAGAATCAGCAAACATTGGAAAGAACAACAAAAAATTAATTTTTTCATGTTGGCTTTAGAAGTTCCATGCAGCAGCTTCACTCCAGAACATGATGATTGTGATTGCTTACATGAAGACCCTGGAATGGACAAAATGTATTACTGTAACCATAATATTCTGCCTGTAACAGAATGTTGTGTTGATCCAGTGTTTCACAGTAATGTAAAGCTTTGTAGCATTTCTTGAAGTAAACATTAATTTTATGTTATAAATGATACAACTCCTGTGAATTGTGAATGTCTAATATAACATTTTCAAATATAAAATTAATCTGAAGTAATGAAGGTGTGTTACTAAAAACGCATCAAAAAGTGTAATGTCCTACATGATGGATCAAAACGTATATTGTCTGAAAATAAATTAATTTTGTAACATAACTAAAAAAAATTGATCTGTTGCAAGGTATATTCTAGTTCAGTACCTCAAAACAGATCTAACTGTGAAAACAGCTTAAAATTGCTTCGGCAGCTCGATTTTACTCTCCCTCCACATTTCAAATAGGTGAGAGCCCAGTGCCACCTTGGCTTCAGGCTCAAGTTCACGTTCACCTCGAACTCACCTCACTCCCGAAGGAGAGCACTTTGGGTGCTTTATACTGCTCGTGGTTTCTTGAACTTTGTGCACGGCTCGTAAATTCCGTTTTCATACATATACGGATGGCTCGAAGACCAATGACGGTGTCGGATGTGCGTTTGACGTCGGGGATGACTGTCACCAGTACAGGCTTAATGCCCACTGCTCGAATTTCACAGTGGAGCTTTTTTCCCTCTATCAGGCTGTACTCTTCATCCGTCGACACCGTTCTCGTTCTTATGTCATCTGCTCTGACTCCCTCAGCGCCATCCAGAGTCTGAGCGACCCCTTTTCAGCCCATCCTATTGTGCACCGAATCAACCACTCCCTTCAGTTATTAGCTTCTGACGGCCCTCGCGTTCACCTCCTGTGGGTACCTGGCCATGCAGGCGTGCCTGGTAATGAGGCTGCTGATCCGCTGCCAAGGCTGCAACTCTCTTACGTCGGACAGCTATGTACTGTGTCCCATTGCACGATATTCGAGGGGCTCTTTCGCGGCGCCTTATATCGTCATGGCATAACTTGTCGACTTCACTTACTAATAATAAGCTCCGGTCCATTAAATCGCTCCCGGTGGCTCGGATGACTTCATCACGCTGCTCGTGACGAGAAGAGATCATCTTGGCCCGGTTGCGGATAGGACATTGCCGGTTCAGCCACCGCCACTTGCTCAGTAGTGACCCCGCACCGTTATGTACCTGTGGCCACCCGCTGTCGGTGTGCCATGTTTTATTGTCGTGTTCAAATTTTACTCCTGTTCGGCTTGCACTAAATCTGCCGGACACATTGGAAGAAATTTTAGCTGATGATGTGCGGGCTGTTGCTCGAGTGTTGGATTGTATCAATTTGACCAATTTGTCAAGGGACATTTAGCTCTTCGCTTTTGATGTTTTTATATAGTCTTATTATCCTTGGGTATATCCCAGTTTTGATTCGGGTGCTAATGACCTTAGTAGTTTTGCGCCCTAAAACTAAGGGGGGGGGGGGAAAGGCTTAAAATTTTATTGAGTAGTTTAGCAGGTATCAGTTTTTCGCTTCTCCTGCAAATTTGAATCGACGGACATAATAAGTTTTGATTACTTGCTCCTGAAATATAATTTAATTTACTCATCACTGACTGTTAATCTACATCTGCAGATATCACCTTGTAGTACGTGGCTCAGTGTATTGTGCTAGTGTCATACTTTAGTGTGGCCTTCCCGTTGCAGATCCTTTCGGGGACCTCAGTGCTCAAAGATGGCCAGTCCATTGTGGAAGTGTACGGTGAAGACCTGGAGAAGCTGTCGGAGGGCGACTGTGTCGGGGTGATGCGCACGTCGGAGGTGAGGACGCTTCACTCTGGTTTGTCACCTGTATGTTATCTGACTTTACTGTCAAACATAAGGGCAGCGTCCTTCAGCATTTTAAATTTGCGTGTCTCGCCCTTAATGTTCTATCTCAAACCATTTAATTTTATTTACATGACACTTTTCAGGTACAATGAGAATTTTTTTTAAGCTAAAGGAATGACCCTATTGCCACACTATATCATTATTATGTCGATGTCGACCTCCATCTATCCAACGGCCAACTACACACATCCGTCCACATCAAACCTACCAATAAACAACAGTACCTGCATTATGACAACTGCCATCTATCCCACATCAAACGTTCCCTTCCCTACAGCTTAGGTCTTCGTGGCAAACGAGTCTGCTCCAGTCCTGAATCCCTGAACCAATACACCAATAACCTGATAACAGCTTTCACATCCTGCAGCTATCCTCCTGATCTGGTACAGAAGCAAATTGCCAGAGCCACTTCGTCATCGCCCCAAATTCAGAACCTTCAACAGAACCCCAGAAGTGCCCCTCTTGTCACCGGATAATTTTCCGGGACTGGAGCGGACTCTGAATGTGGCTCTCCAGCAAGGATACGACTTCCTTAAATCCTGCCCCGAAATGAGATCCATTCTTCACGACATCCTCCCCAGTCCACCGAGTGTGTCTTTCCGCCGCCCACCTAACCTCCGTAACCTCCTAGTCCATCCCTATGAAATCCCCAAACCACCTTCCCTACCTTCTGGCTCCTACCCTTGTGACCGCCCCCGTTGTAAAACCTGCCCTATGCACCCTTCCACCACCACTTACTCCAGTCCCGTAACCCGGAAGGTGTACATGATCAAAGGCAGAGCCACTTGCGATAGTACCCACGTGATCTACCAACTGACATGCCTGCACTGTGAAGTGTTCTATGTGGGAATGACCAGCAACAAACTGTCCGTTCGCATGGATGGTCACAGGCAGACAGTGTTTGTTGGTAACGAGGATCACCCTATGGCTAAACACGCCTTGGGGCACGGCCAGCACATCTTGGCACAGTGTTACACTGTCCGAGTTATCTGGATACTTCCTGACACCAATCCTTCAGAACTCTGGAGATGGGAACTAGCTCTTCAGCATATTCTCTCTTCCTGTTGCCCACCTGGTCTCAACCTCCACTAAATTCGAACTCCCACCCACCATCTTAACTTCTTTGCCTCGGTTCTCTGGACAGAGCGTCTGCCTCAAGTGGTATCTCTGTCTAACTTCTTAACTTCTTTGCTTTCTACAGTATGTCTGCCTAGGTGTACTTGTGTCTGGGTGAATGTGTGGGTGTGTGTGCATTTGTTTACACTCGTTTTTTTCCCCCAAGGTAAGTCTTTCCTGTCCCGGGATTGGAATGACTCCTTACCCACTCCCTTAAAACCCTCATCATTTCCTTTTCCCTCTCCTTCCCTTCTGCCTGACGAAGCAGATAGGCTGCGAAAGCTAGCGTTTGTGTGTGTGTGTGTGTGTGTGTGTGTGTGTGTGTGTGTGTGTGTGTGTGTGTTTATTTGTTACTATCACTGCCTGTGCTCCTTCGCCTGGTAAGTAGACTTCATCTGTTTTTTAACATATAGTTTTCCTGTTAGGAATTTTTTCCTCTATAATATTCGTATTATTATTATTACTATTATTATTATTAGCGAATGTCCCCATGGGAGAACGATAAGCAGGTGATTTATCAATATTTCTTAAGGTTCTTCTTATTTTCCCAATATTTCTTCATTTTCTCCCCAAAGGCCTTCTTTCTTTCTTTCTTTCTTCGGTCAGTATGGTTTTGGTGCCGTCTCTGAAGTAAACTTCCACTTGTCAGTTTTTCTTGTGAATGTATCCCTGTCTGATGTGTTTGTTATGTCAATTTTTGCTTTTGTCAAATCCTCCTTAACTTCAGTTACCCAGGGTATTGTTGCTTTCAGTGATGTCACATAGTCCAGTAGACGTTTAGTTGACCTGTTTCCAGGTAATCTGTGTAGGTGTCCATAAAATTTAATTCGTTTCTTTCTGATGTCAGTTTCGATATTTGATAGTTTTTCAGTTGTCTAGGTGGTCTGCAGTGTGTTATCCATCTTGTGTGCATTGTGGTCCCAGAATTTTCCTAATAATTTTTCTCTCTATTTTCTTAATTTCTTGTAAATCTAGTTTTCTATTCACTTGCATATGTAACTGTAGGTTTATTATTATTATTATTACCATATTTACTCGATTACAAGATTAGGTTTATTCCAGGTTCATCATTTGGAAAATACAGGGTCCTCTTGTATTCACAGAGTAGTGAAAATCGACATTTTTATGATGTGTAATCAACTAAGTCACACTTCCTTTCAATGAAGCACAATAAATCATATTAAATAATGCTTAATGCAGTGTGCCATTTGAACTTCCTTAATTTCGTAATACGCAAGATTAAATACGAAAACTGCGTACTTCAGAACCAAAGAAATCAATATGGCGTATACACTCTGAACTGTACTTTCTTTGTTTTGAGTTCTTTGCACTTCTCTTTTACTACATGCATTTTCATATTTTGAACTTAGTTATTTCATTAGGAAGTCCTGGAACATTGTAGAAATACAAAGGCAAAGAAAAAATAAAAAATAAAATGGTAACAAATCACAGTCACTATATCAGGACAAATTTAAGAAACTTCGAATGATATGAGATGTTTGTTTAAAATGTATCTTTTCCAGTACGAGTTGTTTGTACTATAATAAACTTCATTGCGCACAACTTATGCATATTACGATACATTATTTAACACAGAGGTCTATGATTGAAGTTTATTCTACCATTAAATAAGGCAATCAGAAGCATGTCACTTTTGCTCAATACTGTAATCATACCAATAATGACATTACCAACATAACACTTCAAGATAAGAGCATGGATGGCGCTTTGTTTTACTGAAGTTTGGGGGGGGGGGGGGGGTGAATCCCAAGGGCGAGGTGGTCTCGTACTCAGGTAAATATGGTATTATTATTATTATTATTGTATTTGCCTTCTTTTGTATGTTAATGGTTGTCTTTATCTATTTCAGGGTGAGCTGGTGTTCTATGTGAACGAGGAATCGCAGGGTGTGGCTGCGAGGGACATTCCGAGTGGCGTATACGGCTTTGTCGACATGTACGGAAAGTGCGCGCAGGTGACCGTCATTGATGATGATGATGAGACACGCGGAGATTCCGACAGTAAGTGCACCATATTTAACTACAAGAACCTACATTCACTATATTACGAGGTACGGGGTGTATATTCCACAGGAAAACCTGGGAATTTTTTCATCCAGGAGAAATCTGGGAATTTTTCACTTTAGTTATCAGTTAATTTTTTGTAACTCTTACTGGCAAGAACTTTTAGCCCGCTACTGTAGAATAATACTGTAGCAATAAAACATAAATAAGAGAATAATAAAAAAATAAAACATCAAATGAAATGAAAATGTGCAATTAACAACAATAAAATACAGCGCACACACAAATTTCTGCCAAAAGCAGAATGTGTCGAAGGCCTTAAGATGAAGACAATCCAATACTTTGTAACAACAAACTGCTTCCGATGTGCATCATGCGTGATCTAATACGTCGCGGTGGGGGGGGGGGGGAATTGTGAAGAGTGCATTGAAAAATGTTACTGTCAAAGTTAATGTCTTTTTACGAAAATTATAGAAGAAAACTTTCCTGGTGGGATAAACAAATATAAAAAATAGAAAACGGATGACTTACCCAAAAGGACCGGCTCGTCGATAGACACAAATAAAAATAAAAATCACACTGAAACACACATACTATCTTTCGCCACCACTGGCAGCTTCTTCAGGAAAAAAAGGGGAGGAGAAAGGGAAGGATATGGGTTTTAAGGAAGTGGAAAAGGATTCATTCCAATCCCAGGAGTGGAAGGACTTACCTTAGGGGACAAAAAGGAAGGTAAGTCCTTCCACTCCTGGGATTGGAATGACTCCTTTTCCACTTCCTTAAAACCCATATCCTTCCCTTTCTCCTCCCCTTTTTTCCTGAAGAAGCTGCCAGTGGTGGCGAAAGCTAGTATGTGTGTTTCAGTGTGATTTTTATTTTTATTTGTGTCTATCGATGAGCCGGTCCTTTTGGGTAAGTCATCCGTTTTCTATTTTTTATATTTGTAAATGTCTTTTTACGAAAGATAAGTTTAAAATAGTGAGAATGTGCTATGAATTGCATAGATGATGAGCTGTATGACTCGCATTTGGGGACCAGTCGCTTATTAAAAATATGGCCTCAGAAGATCAGGTCATTATTAAAAAGTTTAACGGCACCTTTGTTTTAATATATCTTAAAGGGTAACACATGCTACAAAAGAGCAAACTTAAAGGTTAGTTTATGATATTTATGTTAGTTCTTTTATAGATAAATTACAAATTATGCAACAACAATAGCAAAAAGTATAATCCTCCTTCAAAAAATTATGGGAAGTGAAGACAATCAGGAGTTTATAAATAATTATGCCTTGTGCCTCTAACATAACTAAAATCATGGCTCATTCAAAGAATACACTGAAATACGTTTTACAACTAATGTAAAAGTAAAGCAATTGACAGTCCGAAGATTGGTTTGAACACCACAGTGCTTTACTAGGCACGGTCCTGTTTGGAGATGGTAGGCAATTGCCTTCCTCCAACCTTCGAACTGACTTACCCGGCCAGTTATAGGGGGACCTACAGTTCAAAGTGGATTCTGAACCACAGTGCTACTCAACATTTTTCACATCAGCAACATTGCCAGAAGTGAATGAAGTGGAAAGTGACAGATAAAAATCGCAGGACCGCGAGGGGATTGATCCCTCGACCTTCAGGTTCACAGTCTCGCAATCTAGAACTGTGCTACCGAGCTACAAGTTTTGCAACTAAGAGTGTAAATGTGATAGTGTTTAAAGCTGTTTGATTTGTTACAGCCTAATGACATAGTCAAAATTGTAACATAAACATACAACAGGGTGTATATGCACCGAGAGATGCAGAGAAAATTTTGGAATATTTGTTCTGGTAGAAATCTGGGAATTACCAGGGAATTTTTTAGAATTCTGGGAAATTTTCATTGTTTTTGTTACTATCTGTTAATATTTCTTGTAATTTTAGTTGGAAAGAACTTTACTTTGCACTCTACTGCAGAATAATACTGCAGCAGTGAAATATAAACAAGAGAGTGATATGAAAATAAAAGTTGTGTTGTGGAAAAAGGGGCGCTATTTGCAACAACAAAACACCATGCACATAACCTAAAAGCGTATAAAGTATTCAATACTTGGAAACAAACTGTTGTCGATGAGCGTAATGTTCCATCTGTTTGTTTCTAGCAGTTGTGAGTAAAAATTGGGAATAGTGGAGAAGCTATACTTTCAAAGTAAATTCCTTTTTATGTAATATTAATTATTTTAAGAGTGAGAATGTGATATGAATTTCATAAATCACCTCGAACACATTTATACACTTAAACCTTGCGATCCAACTGTTGGATGCTTTAAAACTTTGAGTCCCAACTTTTCTGCCAAAATAAGTGGCTTTTGCACGAACAATAGTACCATCAACTGTAATGTTTGCTGCACGAGCTTGTGTGAAACACTTGAGAACAACATTTTCCAATTCTGGAAATTGGCCATCACGTACACGTTTTCTTTCCTGTTTCCTCCTACCAGGCAGGCAGCTTCTATTAATTTTCCGCTTGCTCACAATAGTGTTAAGTGTCGATGGAGGAATGTTTAGTTTGCGTGCTATGTCGACATGTTTCAGGTGTGGATTTTTGTCCACTTCTTTAATGATGTTGCATTTTTCTTTGTTAGTGAACTGCCTCACTATATTCTTAATGGTATCCATGTGATATCAGTAAAATTTTCTCATAAAAGAGAGAGAGAGAGAGAGAGAGAGAGAGAGAGAGAGAGAGAGAGAGAGAGAATTACGCACTGAGAAATACTAAAAGAGCGAATGCACACGAACAAAGACATCCAGCGAGGTTTGTTGTTCATAATGGCCGCTGCCCACTACATCGTTCCTGCAAATCAACATTTATCGATAGCTCGCAAGTCTTCAGAACTAATGCCAACCTTTATGAACTACAGTGCCATTGTAATTTGTAACGTAGACAGTGATGTGTACACTGTGATGACACCGACAACTTTGAATGCGCTAAGCGGGGATGGAAGAGGTATAAACGAGTCGTGATAACATGCGTTTAAGGTGATCGGGGCCGGGACTTCCAAAAATGAACGTACTAAGTAGGAAAACACGGTAATGAGGATTGTGCTAACGAGATTCCACTGTATATTGTTAATTCCAACCTGGACCTTTCATTATTAGATTTTTGAAAACTCTGGTTTTCTTTTACAAAAGTTTGTAATACTACTGACAGTGGTATCATCGGGTGCAGTGGCAGTCACTGACCGGGCACTATTGAAGTGGTGACTGGCCACTGTCATCATGGGACTTGACGCTCGATGATTTTTCCTCTTAGGATTACTTGAAGTATAGCAATTTTGTTTTTAATTTCATAGTTCTGCCTTGAGCAATAAACTGCGTTTCTTCTCATTATCCATACGTGTTGTACTGCAGTTTCAGCATCATCTGTGGGGCTTTTATTAATTGCTTATTACATGAATGGTCCAACACCAGTGAAACATATATGGTTAATATGTTTTCCTCAATATAGACCAGTATAGTTAAAACAAGATGTTTGTTAAGGCTTACGTTACACTATCAAATTTTCTTTGTCAAAAAAATGTGTTGGTGTCGGAGAAAATTGAACACAGTAATACAGAACTTTTGTCAAAGTTGCCTTTCGTCAAAAATTCTTTAATGATATATAACTGCTCACTTTAGATTTGAGCAGAGAAAGTGTTTGTCTTTTGTTATCTGCAGTGAGAGATGTGAACACTTGAAGTGCCGAAAAGATGGTGGTGAAATTCTTGCAGTGTGTTGCCACAACAACAAAATTTATATACAGTTTGTAGTGTAACAATGTAAACTACTGGTTCCTAGTTCAACCCAAGATTTTCTGATTGTTTATTATATAAGGGTTTTGGCACTTTGTGAGCAAATACTGCCAGACGGAATTTGTTTACACAGGTTTTGGCGTGGGAATAGCACATCACTTGTACAGAATAAAGGAACTGCATAGTGCCAAGGAAGAAAGAAGGCTGTAACATCTGTGATTCATTATCATTTGTTTTATATTCAGTCATTATAGTAATTATTATTGACTAAGATTCCGTCAGATATACATCAGAACTGTTAATATCCCTTTAATGTATTAGTTCTGAATGGAATGAAGTTCTGTATGATACGAAAGAAGAGTTAATACTTTATCAGTACAATTGAGAAGTAAATTTCCAGGTGTTCTAATGGTTATATGAAGATATCTTCGGAGAAGAATCTGATTTATAAAAATTATTTCTGTAATACAAGCCACGGACGAGCTGGATATTCTAGAAGGAACCAATGAACTTCCGTATATTCACATCCGAGAATTAATCGTACGGAAGAATATTGCACTGTCAGAACGTAGAAGAAATGCACGGTAACTGTAAAATTTGTCTGAGGCTGATTATAAAAACTGGCTGCATGGAGGTGAAAAGCTAGAAGACAGTTGCGGAGGTCGTTAGCAATGAAGTTCCTGGTTGCGTGGCGGACAATGTACAAAAAAAAAAAAAAAAAAAAAAAAAATTCGTAGCCTCCACACCAGTTTTGCAGCTGAAGAGATGAAATATATACATTCAAGTAAATAAACAAAATAAAACCACACAAAATATGACATTCAAGCTTTTGTAACCGTTGGCTGCTTCTTCAGGATAAGATGCAGAAAGGAGGGGAAAAAGGGAAGGATGTGGGTTTTATGGGAATGGAAGACAAGTCATTCCAGTCCCGGGAGTGGGGTAGGTGGGTGTGGGTGTGTGTGCGCTTGTTTACCTTTCCTTTTTTCCGCCTTAAGGTAAGTCCTTCCACTCCCGGGATGGGAATGACTACTCTTCCATTTCCTTAAAACCCGCATCCTTCCCTTTTCCCCCTCCTTCCTTCCTCTTTTCCTGAAAAACCGGCCAATGGTTGTGAAAGCTTGAATGTTGGATTTGTGTGTGTGTGTGTGTGTGTTTTTGTGACTATCTACGAGCCTGTGCTTTGGATAAGTTATTTCTATTTGTTATACATATTTATCCCACCAGGAAAGTTTCCTTCTATAATATTCATTACACGAAATATATTTTTGGAAACATTCTGAAGAATCAGCAGTTAGAATGATCGAAATCCTGTAAAATTTAGTTAAGCCATTTAAATGGTTGAAACTGGTAACCTGTAAATTGCGATCTTGACTAACTTTATACACTTCCACCAAATTCAATAATTTGTGTTTTTTACTGCAAATGAAGAGTAACAGCAAAAGCAGAAACAGTGCACAGGCTCATCACCAGTCACAATATCGTGGAAGTGTATGGGAATGTTTTTTGCCACTCTGAAGTGCGTTGTCTGTTTCTAATTAACTGTGTAAGATTTTGCAAATCTTTGATGTTAAAATATCATAATTTTTCTGCATTATAGTCAGCATCACGTAGGAAGGCTGCCCAGTTTTCATGCATTCTGTGCATCTCCCTCCAGTACCACACTGTCAGCCAATAATATTCATTATCTAGGTGCATGGCTGGCCGCAAGTTACAGTGTTTCTCCCGTAGGCTCAACTGTTGACACTCGGCAGTAGCTCCTCCCCTGTCGCTCTGCCTCTATGCGCAGAAGTGCCTTCCTACTTGATGCCAACTGTAATGAAAGAGTACAGTGTAGGAGGTCGAGAGCCCAGAACGATCTGGAATTCTCGGGAAAATTTTTGTTAACTTCAAGTAGTCACTCTGATAAATTAAAATGCTCATAACTATGACTTTGGTTCAACATGGAATCTTTTTTTGGTATTTTCAGCAAGAAAATTTGTTGCAAATCATTAAATTATCTCATTCTCAAATAGTGTAGCAATAAAGTTTCGTTCTTGACAGACCATTCAATGCAGCAGTTTCTTACACGTCTGATTGTTTGTAGCATTGTATCTTGTGAAGTGTGTGCTGTACGTGGTTCTTATCCCCTCTGCGATATCCTCTTTGTTTTGGAAGTCAATTTTACAGAATTATCTGAAAGTTGGAACGAAACTATAGATTTGAATGAATTACAAATAAATGGTTGTCAATTAGGTGCCCACAGTGTGTTGCATTTTCGGTCGTCTGGAGAGTGACAGGTGGGAAACGTGTGCCTCGCAGGATCCGACTTCGACATGGAGCTGAGCGCCAGTTGTGGGGCGTACGAGCCGGCCGACGGTCAACAGCAGCAGCAGCCGGCACTAGTGACGGACCTCGTCGTCAACATGAATGTCGCCAACACCCGGCGCGACGTAATCGCGATCGAAGAGGAGTCGCCGCCGGCGTCTGTCGTCGTCACGGAGGACGCCGAAGTGTCGCCCCCTCCGGACAGACTGAGGTGAGCTGTGGACTTTGCAGTGCCTGCCGAGGTTCTGCCTTGTCGAGGAGATGGGGCCGACTGACCGGTTTTGTTGACTAATGGGTGCACCATTTGTTTCTGCGTCTGCTCGTTTCTTCAGTCGAGCAAAACAATTGCTAGTCCCTGTAGACGTGCTATAATTTGAATATTTTGTGTCCTCTCTCCAACTTAGTGCGAGACAACTGCAGAAACCTCAGATTATGTATCCTGTATTAACCCTCGAGTGGCAGCTCTGGTGCAAATATGCTACCACTCTTCTTTAAATGCTCTGTTGTCGCAATATTGGAGCTGCCATATTTCCGATTCAGTTATTCCTCAATTAAAACTTAACAATGATGTCAGTGAAGGTTCCGAGTTTTTAGTGAACGGCTGTGACCACCCAAAAAAAAGTTTTCTTAGGGAGTGCATCACTGGTAGCAGAGTTGTACCGCACTGCCTGTCGTGTAAGTAGATTTGAAATATTTTGTGTTACATATATAGGCCAGTCGTCAGGTATGTTTAGGTCCAAAAAATTGCAGGAAGCTGAATTTTTGGTATGTTGTTAGGACATCATGAAAGAAAGAGCTTGCATCTCTGATCTCACGCCCCTTGCATTCCCTTTTGAACCAGGGAAGATTTTTATGGTATTCTTTTTCATTGTTTTGGAGTGCTGCTTGTATGGGATTCACAGAGTGATACCGTTGTCAATATCAGATTAATTGCATCTGAAATCTTGTTTGGGATCGGAACTAGGATTTACATTTGAATAATAGTACAGGTATCTTATTCATGATCTGATGAGGAATCTAGACAAAAACCACTAAGATCTTCATTACTTGTCAAAAGTAGTCTGTTTCCTCATCTGTTAGAACCATACCACGAGACCTGAAGATTATGTAGTAGAGTAACACTCATTTTCCCATCGTGTAAGACTTAAAAAGGGTTAAAAATTAGATTGACAAACTGCAGCATGGCTAATCAAAGGAAACTAGATGACAATTTATCGGGAGTTAAACTTCTATGTAGGAACAAAATTAAAATTCATGAGCATTCTAATATGTAGGATAAAATTTATACAATAAATATTTACTACAAACTGTCACAAATCCATTTGCAAGGAAAACTATTAGGCCAGTCGTCATAGACAAAAAAATGGCCTTAGGTCCAAAAAAATTGCAGGAAGCTGAATTTTTGGTATGTTGTTTGGACATGTTAGAGTAGTATTAAACCAAGTTTGCAGCTTCGAAATCCTTTTGCGTAACTTTTAAGAGCCAAAAAGCTTCGTAATTTTCGGTCTTTTTTCTGGTTTTGGTTTATACCTTGTGAAGGGTGGTTTTTTGACGAAAAGTCACTCACACCTCTATTAATGTAGATAAAATATTCTAAAATTTAAGCCCAACCGCAGCTCTGTAAGTCCAATAGTTCCCGAGATATTGGACTTCACAAATTGACTTATTTCTCCAAAAAGTTCAAATTTTCTATTTTAGTCATCTTTTGGCTAGAATATTGGCTCTAATGATCATCCCACGGGGAATGTCATACAAAACAAAGTGATAGAGCAGTTATTTAACTTCAATCTAAATGCTGAACGAAGTCCATAGGCCCAATAGATTTCTAGTTATCGTTAAGATACGAAAACTTGGAAAATTGGAGTATTCAATAAATTGACCCAGACGAATTGCAGTCCTCTTATCCTCTGTATGTTAAAGAAAAAGGAAGAATTACTCATTGACGATGATTATTAACATATCGTATGTAAATAGGTGTAATTATGTGTTAGTGCATACAAATACATTTGTGAAAGTAGGTATTGCTGTAAAAAAAAAAAAAAAAAGAAGAAGAAGAAGAAGAAGAAGAAGAAGAAGAAGATGAAAGCCTCTCCGTTTTTGGGTATTGGTCAGCCATTAAGGGATTGGGTCTTTCGTTCGTAGTGAGGCCTTTTGTTGTGCGAAGGTATCAATCCCCCTCCCGCCCCCCTTACTCAGTCGTGACTTAGCGGGTGTTCTGTCCTCCTTCCCAAACGTCTTGCCTCCGAGGCCTTCCCCACTACACCCAGTCTGCCCCTAGAAACAGCCGTATTCCGATCCATGAAGAACGTTTCAAACAAAAATCGTCTAAATCTTGATTTTGGTGGCGTTTTAAGTACTTTCTGTTTTACAATATGTCGGAGCTACCCCCATCGAATGTTTGTTTCGGGGTCCTCGGTAAGTGCTTGCAGAGGGAACAGTGACAGTGAAAAAATGCAGAATTTAGACACTGATAAAAATGAGTCAGAAACGTGGGCTTGAAAGGCACATGAGGTTTTTTGTGCAGTTTAAATGAAGTGACCTACATGACACATGTAAGAAGAGGTACACTGTGGAAAGTAATGTGTAAGCATTTGTCCAGCGTGAAGGAGATGTTTGATTTGCTCAACCATTGTCTTCGTGTGGGGAAAGGCTGAAAAGTGCGTCGGATTCAAGGCGTCACATCATTGGATATTATTGTTTCCTTTGTGGTGAAAAATTCTCCAAGGAATATTTCGAGAAGCAGATAAAATTGCCCAAATATCTACAGGGTGAACTCCATCAAAGGGAAAAACTGGAAGTGAAAGAATCGATTGTGGAAAAAGCTAGACAAGCTAGTGAACGGGGGCAACACATTCTTCGGCGTCTTTCATGTATAAGTGAACTTGTTGCTGCTGAGGGTAAGTACCACGAACATTGCTACCTAAAATTCCACTCCTTGTCGCGATCTACTGGTGCAGGAGGTAAACAAGGCCGTCCTGAACATCCCTTCCTTATTGAAGGTGTGGAGCGTATATATGCATACCCTGCAGAAACAAGACAGGAAAACCAATTTTCCATAAGTGACATGTTTGCAGAGACCTTCACATTACAAACCAGTAGCTGCAAGTGTTCAAGCTCATCTAAAAAAGCAATATGGCTGAAAAATTATTTTTGCGCAGGTTGGTCCGTATCACAATCCAGTCTTGATGTTCAGACATTGGACAAAACATTCTTTATGAAAAGTAGTACAATCAAAGACTTAGCGATCCTGCTGAAGAGCGGCTTAGAGTTGTCAAAGCTGCAGCAGAGATTATCCTGCAAGACATTCGTTCCCAAACATTTGACACTACTCAATATCCCCCATCAGATGCTTTTTTAAAAGACCCAGAGACATCTTTTTCTTGAACAGTGGGAAAAGAAGTGCATAGGATTTGCTCATGCAATCATGGCTGCAACGAGGCCCAAATCTTTCCTATCCTCAATTCAAATAAGCTTCGGAACCTAATTGTATAGAAAATTTGAATCAAAGCACGTTGTTGAACTTTGCCACTGTATGGGAATTTCTTGTACATATAAGGAGGCTATGCATTTTGAAAGTTCCGCTATCCTCCGTGGAGAAGTGGCCCAACCAGTCGACAATGCAGATGTGAACTTTAACACAACTGATGGAGAAAATACGTTCCATGAAATGGGTGGTACAATGATCATGGCCCCTCACTCATCCGTTCGCCCAGACATAAACAAACCACGTTTGAAGTCTGCATGTGCCGAGTCTATCAGGTTCACACACTGCCACACACATTAAACATTCTTCTATTAGAAAGAAATTTGGCTTGTCAGCCATTTCAATTAAAGAAGTGAAAATCGCTGAAGTCATTTTGCCAAAATCCCCAGACCTGCTGTGGTTGTTTGGAAAAGCAACTAACATGCCAGGCATCCCACGATGGAATGGATTCATGGATCAAGTGACAGAAGATCTTCCTTACAAACATTCAAAGATTGTATATATCCCTTTTATCCATGCTCCCCCAACCAACTACGACACTGTTTTAACATCACTTTTAGAAGCCAGTTAAAGAACAAGCATTTACGGTCAGGAAACATGTTTTGTGACCTACGATCAACCACTGTACTTGAAAGCCCAAGACATTGTGGAGAGCCACCAGCATCCTCAGCTTGTCAACATAGGGGTGAGACTTAGAGGTTTTCACCACCTCATGTTATTCATGGGGCGCTCGGCGCCATAATGGCAGGAAGTGACTCAAGGAACTTCTCTGTTCAATATTTGCGGAAAACAGTGTTGAGAAAAAATCCTTTTTATATACGATTCGTTAATAATCATCGTCAATGAGTAATTCTTCCTTTTTCTTTAACATGCACAGGAGAAGAGGACTGCAATTCGTCTGGGTCAATTTATTGACTACTCTAATTTTTCCAAGTTTTCGTTTCTTAACGATAACTAGAAATCTATTGGGCCTATGGACTTCGTTCAGCATTTAGATTGAAGTTAAATAACTGCTCTATAACTTTGTTTTGTATGACATTCCCCGTAGGATGATCATTAGAGCCAATATTCTAGTCGAAAGACGACTAGAATAGAAAATTTGAACTTTTTGGAGAAATAAGTCAATTTGTGAAGTCCAATATCTCGGGAACTATTGGACTTACAGAGCTGCGGTTGGGCTTAAATTTTAGAATATTTTATCTACATTAATAGAGGTGTGAGTGACTTTTCGTCAAAAAACCACCCTTCACGAGGTATAAACCAAAACCAGAAAAAAGTCCGAAAATTTCGAGGTTTTTTGGCTCTTAAAAGTTACGCAAAAGGATTTCGAAGCTGCAAACTTGGTTTAATACTACTCTAACATGTCCTAACAACATACCAAAAATTCAGCTTCCTGCAATTTTTTTGGACCTAAGGCCATTTTTTTGTCTACGACGACTGGCCTAATAGTTTTCCTTGCAAATGTGCAAATGGATTTGTGGCAGTTTGTAGTAAATATTTATTGTATAAATTTTATCCTACATATTAGAATGCTCATGAATTTTACTTTTGTTCCTAAATAGAAGTTTAACTCTCGATAAATTGTCATCTAGTTTCCTTTGATTAGCCATGCTGCAGTTTGTCAATCTCATTTTTAACCCTTTTTAAGTCTTACACGATGGGAAAATGAGTGTTACTCTACTACATAATCTTCAGGTCTCGTGGTATGGTTCTAACAGATGAGGAAACAGACTTCTTTTGACAAGTAATGAAGATCTTGGTGATTTTTGTCTAGATTCCTCATCAGATCATGAATAAGATACCTGTACTATTATTCAAATGTAAATCCTAGTTCCGATCCCAAACAAGATTTCAGATGCAATTAATCTGATATTGACGACGGTATCACTCTGTGAATCCCATACAAGCAGCACTCCGAAACAATGAAAAAGAATACCATAAAATCTTCCCTGGTTCAAAAGGGAATGCAAGGGGCGTGAGTTCAGAGATGCAAGCTCTTTCTTTCATGATAGATGATAATACGCTTGAAGATGTAATTATGTGTGCTAAGTTCCACATAACACAGAAAAAAGCTGACACTGATTACTTAAGAGACAGTAAGTACAGGGAAGTTACGAAAGAAGAAATGATAGTACTGCTGGGTCTATTATACAGGGTTATTGTCTACTTTTGGAATAATGTTACATTTGTTATATTTATACACTGAAGGTAATTGATTTACTAATTCAGATATTAAATATTGGAATGAGATAGAATGGCTGGCCAGTACTTACCTTTGTGCTGTACCGCCGATAGTAACACAAATGAAGAAACAGAAAAAAGGGGGGAAAAAAAAGACAAGCTTTCGGAACACAGTTCCTTCGTCAGGTGGGAGAGATGGGAAGAAGAAAGGATGGGAACAGAAGGGAAAGTTAGTTCACGACCTAGGTCATGAAGGTCATAGTTCATGACCTAGGTCGTGAACTACCTTTCCCTTCTGTTCCCATCCTTTCTTCTTCCCTTCTCTCCCACCTGATGAAGGAACTGTGTTCCGAAAGCTTGTCCTTTCTGTCCCCTTTTTTTCTGTTTCTTAATTTGTGTTACTATCGGCGGTACAGCACAAAGGTAAGTACTGGCCAGCCATTCTATCTTGTTCCAACAATATTTATCATCTCTGAGGAGAATTTTCATCATTAATCGAATTCAGATATTAACAAATATATCTATCTGCACATTAAACTCAGCAGCTATATAATAGGTTTGTAACACAGAATACACAGTGGTGACACGTCTGCAATGCGCTGTTGCTGAAGTTATAATAATTGGTGCTGCCGGCCAAGAGTTTGATGGTCCAGTCATAGATATTTCTTCCTTTAAACACAAGAAGACTCCTGTCTGACTGTGTAAATTATGCATTGACAGGAACAATGTAAATAGTCTTACAGATTTATGTTTTTTATTCAAGATGTCTCTACAGCTACGTTGTCTTGGTGCCAGTTCTGACATGTTACTACTTACAATATATGTGGCTTTTAGAATTGCCTTGAAAGCTAAGAATGAACGTACATTTTAAAGTTTAGTTATAACATTTCCTACGAAAGATGCAGTGGCTTTTATTACAATTCAGTTATTTTTCAGAATTAGTTTTGGCAGACACAATACTGCCAGGACTGGTGTGTTTATAGCCCACATAAATTTTTTCTGCAGTTTTACGATTTTTTCAAATACCTCTGACAAAAAATAAATAAATAAAAATAATTTATTTTTCCTTTTTTCCCCTTAAGGTAAGTGCTTCCACTCCCGGGATTGGAATGACTCCTCTTCCACTCCCTTAAAACCTGCACCCTTCCCTTTTCCCCCTCCTTCCTTCCTCTTTTCCTGAAGAAGCAGTCAACGGTTGTGAAAGCTTGAATCTTGTGTTTGAGTGTGTTTTCATTTGTGTTTTTGTGTCTATCTACGAGCCTGTGCTTTGTTAAGTTATTCAGTTTCTATTTTTTATACGTATTTATCCCACCAGGAAAGTTTCCTTCTATAATATTCTTTTCATCAATTTAAATAATATAAAATATAATAATATGTAATATTTAATAATGAAATAAAGAACTAAACATACAAAAACATAAAACATACACAAAAACACACAAACATTCGAGCTTTCGCCACCACTGGTGGCTTCTTCGAGAAAAAGAGGAAGGAAGGAGAGGAGAAAGGAAAGGATACGGGTTTTAAGGAAGTGTAAAAGGAGCCATTCCAATCCCAGGAGTGGAAGGACTTACCTTAGGGGACAAAAAGGAAGGTAGACAAATACACACACACTCACACATATCCACATGCAAACACACCTAGGACTTTGGTTTCTACAAATGTCTGTCTAGGTGTGTTTGCATGTGGATATGTGTGAGTGTGTGTGTGTGTATTTGTTTACCTTCCTTTTTGTCCCCTAAGGTAAGTCCTTCCACTCCTGGGATTGGAATGGCTCCTTTTCCACTTCCTTAAAACCCGTATCCTTTCCTTTCTCCTCTCCTTCCTTCCTCTTTTCCCGAAGAAGCCACCAGTGGTGGCGAAAGCTCGAATGTTTGTGTGTTTTTGTGTGTGTTTTATGTTTCTGTCAATGAGCCAGTACTTTAGGTAAGTCCAAAATCTTTATTTTATACCTATTTTTCCCACCTGGAAAGTCTCCTTCTATAATATTAAACATACAAAAAAATGTTTGTATAGTATATTAGAGTGCAAAATTTCTGTTCTGGAAGGTTCCACTAGCTCGTCTAACAACTTTGGCCGCCACAAACCTTTTATTTGAATATGAAAAAGTACTAAGGCCCCCCTCCTCTCTCTCTCTCTCTCTCTCTCTCTCTTTATGGAGTACAGAGTTCGTTTGACAGATAAACTGTTTGGCAACATATTAATGTATAATGCCATATCAAATTGTTTAATAGGATACTAAGGTTCAACCATAAGCACAGGAAACAAAGAATTAAGAGTTTCATAGGCTAGCGCTCTTACACTTCATTTAAGTGTAGTGTTGTCTTTGTGGAGATGCACCACTCAATTCAGAAGGAAAAGGTCTATTCTCAGGTATTATCAGCAAATCCTCCTGTGTATGTCTTCAGCCAAGTCCTGTGCATTGTCTTCAGTCTGTTATGAGACCTGAAACCTCTCACACATAACGCTGTTCTAAGGCAGCTGGCTGTGGAGTGCGCGGCTGCTCACTGTCGAAGGTTCGAGTCATCTGTATTAGTGCAAATAACAAACCTCACCAAAAGCCTCTTTTGTTTCGACATCACGGTCCCTACCGTACCTCCTCCAAACACTTTATGGTTCGTTTTAACGTGGTGAGCAGGCTCACATGCAATCATGCGATGTCTATTTGTGGCGGGTTCAAGCTTTGAAAGCTGTTGCAATTTCCCCAGTTCGAATATTTCATGTTTATGTTTCATCATCAATTTTGAGATAAACATTTTATTCAATCCTGTAGAAACAGTTTTGATGAGGAAACAAGTGTTCCGTTAGCAGAGTGGGCAGAATACGAACTTTTGTTTCACTCGGTGACATTGAAACAGTCGTTTCAAAAGATCTACAGTGGAAACTCTTCCACAAGATTCCTCTATTTGCTTCAGAGCCTGATATTTTGTGCTTTTCTACCAGTGATCAAAGCGTCATCTTCAAATTCAAATGTTTGTAAACATATGGGATTTAACTTCTTTGGTTATTAGTCCCTAGGCTTATAAACTACTGAAACTAAGTTAAACTATGAAACTCCTTGGCAGATTAAAATTGTGTGCCGGAACCAGGACTCGAACCTGGGACCTCTGCCTTTTGTGGGCAAGCGCTTTACCGATTGAGCTATCCCAACATGACTCACGATGCCGCCTCACAACTTTACTTCGGCCAGTACCTTGCCTCCTACTTTCCAAACTTCACAGAAGCTCTCCTGCGAAACATGCAAGACTAGCACTCCTGGAAGAAAGGATATCGTGGAGACATGACTTAGCCACAGCCTAGGGATGTTTCCAGAATGAAACCTTTAACTCTGCAGTGGAGTGTGCGCTGATATGAAACTTCCTGGAAGATTAAAATTGTGTGCCAGAACTGGGACTCAAACCGGCACATTAAAAATATTGATACAAGTACTTGTTGGACTGCCTTATTCATCAGTGTAATTACCAGTTACCTCATCACGCTTGGATGGAAAATTAAAAAAAATAACCTTTATATGTAAGTCCAGGTCACCAGCTGCCAATTATCGGTCGCCAATGGCGAGCTGACGACCGTAAATTTCGCTCCCTGTAGTATATAATAATTGCTTCTCAGCATTTTTGGAAGATCTTTTCAAAGAAATTTAGTTACTTCGTAGATTCATATTGAAAGGGGTGGGGGCGCATTTAGAAAGAATGAAACCAATCTCAGTAGTCGTGAAACATAATTATTAATTATGGTTCATGATTTTATAAATAATTTTTTCTTATTCCATGAGCAGAACAAATAGTGGTAGCAATGTGAGGAATTGTGTGTTTAGATGTGTGTACCAACTTTTTGAGTCAAAATATTGAAGGAATTCAAGATTACACTATCAACAAATTTTACTGGAAAAATTTTTTCAATGCTGTGCATAATAGGAGAGATAAGGTATTGTGCCGCCCTCCAGTGGCATCCAGTTATGCCGCTAGAGGGAGGTTGTGGTCGCTGGCAGCCAACAAATACGTCTGTAAAATTTGGTGCTGATCAGCTGAACGCTGTGATCTGAAATTCTGGAACATGTTGCGTACGGAGAGTCACAGTGTCAAATTGTTGTTACTTTTCAAGTATCTCTGAAAAGGGTTGAAATATCGGGGGGGGGGGGGCATAATGGAGGAAAGTTGTAGAGTGTTTTGTCCTCTAAACAATCTGTTTATTCAATTTTCATCTCAGATGAACAGTTAGAGCATTATATCTGAATAAATTTTGAAGTGTCAAAACGCCGTTGCAAATGGCCCATTTTTAGTGCTATATAACATAAAGTCGTGTAATTGCATTCGGAGTGCTCTTATTCATTCTGGATTTTCAAACCACGGCTTTGTAATATACATTAAAGTTGGACTATTTATTTATTGTAGGGGAAATAACAGCTATCCATGATACTCTATCATTAGCCAGCCTCTTCATCTCCTAATAAGAATGGCAACCGACATCCATTCGAATCTGCTTACTGTATTTGTTTCTTGGTCTCATTTCTGCGATTTTTATCCCACACACTTCCCTCCAATGTTAAATTTACGATTCCTTTTCTCCACAATTCTGTTCAGTACCTCCTCATTTGTTACACAATGTAACGACCTAACTTCTGCATTCTTTTGTATCATTACATTTCAGAAGTCTCTATCCTCTTCCTATCCTTCCTATTTATAGTCAGTGTTTCACTCCCATACAAGGCAACATTGACACACATCCCTACAGAAAAAAAATCCTTACACTTAAATTAATAGGCAATGTCCCAACAGAAATGTGTAAAAGTATGGTGTAGATGGCGGTGTGTCATCTAAAGGTAAAAATTGTAGCATCCCCTATTCTGTGTTTTGCTGGGGAGAAATCGGAGCAGTTATATACTGCTGTGGATCTGCGCTTACATGAGCATGGGCAGAATGCACGATTTGAAGCAAGCTTTCTGCTTTTTATTGTGTTGAACAGTGATCAGCAGACAAATTACAGATGAGCTTTTCAGGATTTTATAGATTTTAACTGGGGTGTTTTAGTCTCAGCTGATTGAGGTTCTAACAACATCTCTTCTAGAACATGGACTCGGCTGCTTAAATGAAGTCTTCTGATTTACGAAGAATTAGTTAATTTTAACAGCCAGATTTAAAACAATGCACTTCAGTTTAGATGGGGAAGATTAAACATAAATATTTTACGTAGCTTTGTCCTTGAAGATGGACATTTGCGTTTTTGATGCTCAGCAATCGGCTAAATAGTAGAATATGTTTCTGGATCTTCATTTGCCATTTAAATAATAACAAACATTCTTGATGATAGTTCCATTGTGACAGAAACAATTTATTTGGTTGCGCAACATTATAATGTTCAAAATATCCAGCAGCAGATAACAGAGATGTTCACAGGTTTGTCACTATGGACAGCTTCTTTACAATGGAACAATGAAATACGTCAAAATGTTTAACTTGAAATATTACATTTACATTGCTACTACATGAAATTTGTATTTAATGTGTTATGCAAATTAAAACTTGTGTTTTGACTCGTTTTAAACTTACTCAAGTTATTTACATTATTTGTACATTTCACTCCATTCCATGATGGTGGTGGTGGCGGCTGGTGCAGCAACAGTGTTGAATATTAAAAAATGCTCAGTCTCTGCAACAGAGACTGAGCATTTTTTAATACATTATTTGTGTTTTCGAAGTGCACACACATCTGTTTTGACAGTATTGTGTAGGTGTTTTTTTATTGAGACACATAATTTTAATGTATTTCAATTTGCGGTCTAATTTTTTATAAATGCAGATTTGTATAAAGTCGTAGTAGTTTTGTCTATTTTGAAGATAGTTTCTTAGTACCAAACGGATTATTAATCTTAGTATATGAAAAATGATCAGTATTTAATTTAGGATCCAGTTATATATAAAACATGGTCTGCCATAATTTATTTAAACAAAAGGTAAATATGTAATAACATTGCACAATAGTTCTAACATAGTTGTGTTGTTTTTATACAAATAAGCATCTTTATAGGCTCAGCATATTCCGTAACTATGTGTAATGCACTTTTTAGTGTTTGTAGTTATTATTTACAAAAGTATCAAAATTGGAAATTACGTACAAAGGACAGTCAAAGTTATGTTTAAATGAACATACTATTTCTTAAATGTGTTTTACTAATAGTGTGAATAGTATGTTAAACTGAACACAAAAATGTGTTATTTTACCTGTTCGGAGGTAAAGTTTTATTTAGGTGTCTAATAGTTCATGTTTGTGATGTTGGCAATGGATTTGTAAGAAGTGCGAAACATAGCAGAAATGTTACAAGGTGTTATTACAGCATGGACATGTGAAAATTTGTGCCAAGGCCAGGATTAGAACCTAGGACCTCATGCTTACTTGGCAGATGGGCTAAACCTCTGTGCTTACTTCGCCCACTGTACTCCATTTTAGCTGGCTCTGTATTTAGTTTCCTCTGTATATGTGCACTGAAATATAAATTAATCCTCGATGTGGAGATTCAAGAATTGTGGCGCTGTTCTTTAGGAAATGTCTAAAGAAACAGACACTGCAATTGTCGCTTCTTTTTAGAACTGTTCAGCTATTGTGAGAGATATTCCACTAGTATTCCAGCAAGTATCCATAATTTTCTCTATTTGCAGCTCTTATTCTTGCCGTGTTTGCAGTAAAAAATTACTGGGAATGAGGTCCACCTGAAAAACAAAACAGTTTTATTGTACACCCAAACTAGGTTCAGCACCTCTGTGCCGAAAGAAACTGTAAGTAATAGACAGTTGGTGGACGATCGAAATATTCCCACCTACCAATTTTAAGTTTTCACACTATAAGTAGCGTTTTTAAGAGAGAATTTTGGTTGCAGGTGACAATGCTAACAGTACATTACTATGTAGTAAGGGTCCCACATGACCACAGAAGGTAAAAGAAGGTAAAAACCAGAATAAAACTCATGACATTTTTGGCCAAAATTCACACATACTACAGTACTAAAATCGACGTATTTTGTTTTCAAAGCATTAAATAAATAGAAAACCCACTGATAATGGGGCAGAGGTGCTGAAACTAGTTTGGGTGTACAAGAAATGGGTGTTTTGCATATCAGGGCGGACCTCATACCCAGAAATTCCAGCAAGTAATTCGTGTCAGAATGCATTATCAAAAGCGTACTCTTTTTGTGCTGCTGTTGATACGAGTGGGGAAACTCTTTGGATTTTTTCTTACCACTTCAGTATTCGCACAGGTTCCACGAGCGGTGCGGCAGCCTGGTGCGAATCTCGTGCGGCGGTCGCAGTGCCGAGAGGAGGCGACCACTCGACGAGTTCAACAACGGTGTCGTCATGACACACCGGCCCCTGCATGACGACGAGCTCTTTGAGGTAACATCTGATTTTGTGTGTGTGTGTGTGTGTGTGTGTGTGTGTGTGTGTGTGTGTGTGTAATGGCAGCACATAAAATATGAACAAACAAGTATAATTTTTATACATTAGATTAAAAAAATGTGACAGTCACGTGCCTTTCTCATTAGAGTGCGAGTATGTTGTCAGTGGGGGAATGGTGAAGTGAGGGAGTGTTTGCCGTGTCAGATCCGCATCGACCGGCTGGTGGACAAATGGTCCGGCAGCATCGAGGTGGGCGTGACGACGCACGACCCGGCCTCCCTGGCGTTCCCTGCCACCATGACGAACCTCCGCACGGGCACCACCATGATGTCCGGCAGCGGCATCCTCACCAACGGGAAGGGCACGCGCCGCGAGTACGGCGAGTTCAACCTGGACGAGCTGTGGGTGAGTGCCGCTGCAAGACTTGAGTGGCTAACTCGGCATTATTCGTAGGGACCAGATTTTCATGCAAAACAGATTTTTTTTTTTTCTTTACGCGAGAAATGTGCTCTTTAGATGTTTGAATTACTTCATTTCTTATATTTTAATATGGTTTTACAGTGCACATAGATGCATATTTTGCCTTTTTTGTGGATAAGCAAACTTTCAAAAATCTTTACTTGTGCTGCATATTTACAAATTGTACAAAAACTAAACAGTAGTTTAATTAGAGTCGAAGAGTGTGAAAGGGGCACAGTAGTTGGGAAGGAAGTTGGACAGCATTGTAACATCTCTCCAATGTTATTCTATTTGTACATTGAAGCTGTGAAGGAAAGCAAAGACGTCGGACGTGCCAAACTCCAAAGATGACGACTCTGTCCATCTCGATGACCGGCTGGTGTCTCCTCGGCGGTCACAACGTGAGAGCGAGCAACGGCGCTGCTACCCTCTACGCGGCACACCCTCGCGCCTCTGCCAGTGAATCGGCTATATGTGTTGCAGTAGCGCGTGCACCTTGCCCGCTAGCGGAGGTTTTAAATGAGGCACTCCTCATGACAGATGTACTGTATCTTTGTCATAGATAGGTGCTATCTTCCTTCATTTTGGTCCAAAGCTACTTTTCAGACACTTGAAGAATCTGCCTGTTTGGTTTGTGTCAGCATATAATTGCATTTAATTTGCTTTATTTGCCCACCATTTGTCTTTGAGGACATGTACTTTCACTTTCAGGTTGTAATGGGCTGCTTTACGTCTGTTAACATCAGGGCTGTGAAGGGAGGCTCTGAAATCATTAACAAGCTTTTTGATCTCTGCATCTGAACCATCAAACCATTCTTGGAGCTTCTTCTTAGGTTTTCCTAAGACTTCTGAAGCACAACCACACAATTTGGTGGTATATACATTCCAGTCCTCATATACAGAGTCAGATACAGATATCAAAAGCCCATTAGCACTGAAAGCCTCTTCGTGTTTTAATGTCGTAGTTTGATTGTGGATGAAGATTTTGTAGCATAATTTTCTCGGTATTTTGTGCGATGCTCGGCATGGCGCTTTTGAGGTAATGTTTAATTTAGATTTCATAAGTTGATGGTCTGTCCAGCCCTGAGTGCCTCTCATTGCACGTGTGGTCAGTACGTCGGCTAGATCGTTTTTCTGTACTATCACACAATCTGGAAGGTGCCAGTGTTTGGATCTTGGGTGCATCCATATTGTTGTATATTTCTCAGGCATCCGAAAGCATGTGTTTGTCGGACAAAGTTCGAATTTGGCACATAGAGTTATTAGATGGAGACCATTTGAGTTGCACCCAGTACTACCCTTAACTTGAACGACTAAATTGTATCCTTTGCCAGGGTTTTTGATTTTCTGTCCTTTTGCCCAGAAATTAAAAACACCCTTCCCACCCCTCCTAAAGTGGTGTTCTGTCTCCCTCCCAACCTCCGTAACTTCCTGGTCCTTTCCTATGCCACCCCGAAACCCAGTCCACTGCCACAGGGATCATATCCTCGTGGAAGACCCCGCTGCAAGACCTGTCCAATCCACCCACCCAGCACTTCCTACTCCAGTCCTGTCACAGGCTTATCCTATCCTACCAGAGGTCGGGCCACCTGCGAGAGCAGCCATGTAATTTACCAACTGTGCTGCAATCACTGTACAGCTTTCTATATTGGCATGACCACCAACCAGCTGTCCATTAGGATGATTGGGCACCACCAAACTGTGGCCAAAAGCAATGTGGACCGCCCTGCGGCACAGCATGCAGCAGAGCACATGCTCGATTTCAATGGCTGCTTCACAACCCGGGCCATCTGGATCCTCCCACCCGCCACCAGCTTTCCTGAACTACACAGATGGGAGCTATCCTTACAGTACATTCTCTGATCCTGAAATTATTCAGGCCTCTACCTACATAACTCCCTTTTCTCTACACCCAACACTTCCTACCCCTCTCTATTCCACACCCCATCCATTTTGTGCACTTGCGTGCTTGTTTGTTTTGTTTTGCTTTCCTCTCATCTCTCATTTCCCCATTCCATTCCTAAGTGTATCTAATTTCACAAATCTTAATATGTACATGCTCCATAAGGTGGTGCTGAATCCATCCCCACCACTGGGACGCAATCTTCCTATCCCCCTCTCCATTCCTCTAGTTCCTCACCACAGAGTGTGATTCAGATTGTGGCAGACAGAAATGACTTGTGTGGCTGTGAAGTGTGCCTGTGTGATTGAGTGAATGCTCTTTATTCTGAAAAAAAGAACATGCCCGATGGCCTAAGTGTTGAATCTGTGTGTCTTTTGTACACGCGTGTCACAACTCGTCTTTACGTCTTTGCTTAGAGTTGTAAACTGTCCTTATTATATTGTTGAATTCCATCCTGGAGGTTCCTTTATTGGACCATTTTTTGTTGATTGTGTCTGAATGATGGCCCAATGGTGCCACAATATAGGTGGTTTCAAAATTTGATCTTTGCATTCGGTATATTCCCTCGTTAACTTCCTTTACAGCTCATTCTTTTCACGTATTTAATATCTCGGGAACGTCTCCTATTTCCACAGGAGGGCGACCGTATTTGATCTTTGCATTCGGTATATTCCCTCGTTAACTTCCTTTATCGCTCATTCTTTTCACGTATTTAATATCTCGGGCACGTCTCCTATTTCCACAGGAGGGCGACCGTATCGGCATGGTGCGCAAAGCGAACGGCAACCTGCACTACTTCATCAACGGGCTGGACCAGGGGGTGGCCGCCAGCAAAGTCCCGGCCCGCGTGTGGGGCGTCGTCGACCTGTACGGGATGACCGTCAAGGTGAGTGCACATGGCGTGTGCTTCCTGAGGCTGTTATCAGGTAATAGTCTTCTGTGATACTGGCAGGGGGAGATTTAGTCAATAGTTAAGTCAAAGACTGAGGATTCTCATGGATATGACAGGCTATCTATCAGAATACTGAAGTACAGTACTGCATTTATAAATCCAGTACTTAGCCATATTTGTTATTTGTGGTGGGGGTCGATATAGTGCTGCTATATGCAGCAAGAAGAGGTGCAGTTTAGAAATGGAGAGGAGGCAAGTAATATCTATGTATATATAAAAATGACTGTTTGTCTGTATGTTCTGTATGTGTTCATAAACCATTCATTGCAATGAAACTTTGGTGAACTGTTCACCATACTCCCAGAAGGTATCTGACCCAAAAACTAAAGAGCACGACACACAGCTCATGACATATGACGTCATAAATAATGGGACCACCGCCTGAGAATATGCAGATGTATGCATCAATTACTGGAAAATTTGAGTAGTTAGGGACCTGCAACAAAGTTTGCATGTAATTTCAGATGTTTATGAAGTGTTTTGTAACTGACACCCCCCCATCCCCCACGCAAAATGATAAAACGAAAAGAAGTGTACCGCTCAAAACAGTTTCTCTGTAGGTGCCGTGAAACTGTTACATCGGGCATGAACTTGTGTTTTATATAACTGAATTTGAAAATGAAATATATATATAACTTACCCAAAGCACAGGCTCAGAGATAGACACAAAAACACACACAAACACAAGATTTAAGCTTTCGCAACCGTTGGAAGAAAGGAGGGTAAAAAGGGAAGGATGAGGGTTTTAAGGGGGTGGAAGAGGAGTCATTCCAGTCCCGGGAGTGGAGGGACTTATCTTAGGGGGGGGGGGGGGAAGGAAAAGTAATCAAGTGCACTCGCAAACACACCAAGGTAGTCTATATTTATAAAACGTAGAGAAAGTTGGACTTACCAGGCGAGAAGGCACCGGTTCGTTGATGCACAAATAAAACACACACACACACACACACACACACACACACACACACACACACAACAAGGAAAGAATGAGGGTTTTAAGGGAGTGGGTAAGCAGTCATTCCAATCATGGGAGAGGAAAGACTTACCTTGGGGGAAAAAGGATAGGTAAACAAACACACACATTCAAAGTGTTACCACAGTCTAATATATACAGTCGCGACACTCACTGCTGTGAAAGCTGTTACCGTCTGAGATTTGGAGCGACACTAGCGCTCCAAGCGGTCGTAAAGCCGGCTGTCCCTTAACACCGTATACGACACATTAATAATGCCCGTTTGTAATTTCTTTTCTGTGTGGTTTGCTAAATATTGCATATATTCTTGCATTCCAAGCTTTATTTAAGTATCTTTACACATGACGGAGTCTAAAAGAAACGTAAACTGAGCAAAAACTCGTTGTGAGCCTACTGCTGTTAATAGCTGGTGTGAAAACACGATAAAGGAAAAAAATAGAAATTGCTTGCAGCTTACCTAGCTGGTAGTGATAGATAAACATAGTATTTTGCACAGACAATCCTGTAATTGAACTTCCAGGGGACAGTTAAATGTCAAAAAATGTAAATTTAGCAAAAAATCTTGAATAAACTGACGCTAACTGCAACATATTTATGACGAAATTCTTCAGACATTGCACCTTACTTTGCTGGTAAACACAATATTTCGCAGGTGAGAAGCAAGCAATTAGCCTTCCCGGTGTTAAAAGGTGCGAAAAAAGGTTTTTCCCCCCTGCTTTTTACTTATGTGAACACCCACTGGCAATGAAACTTTCGCCTAATATAAATTTCCTTTGGGGCTATTTCAATTATATGTTATTTTAAGATAATACGTCGATTACACGACATTGTAAATGTCATATTACATGGATGACTCTCAGTAATTATCACAGTCTGTCATTATATGGTTAATAGAAGAGGGAGAAGTGGGAGCGGGCGGGGCGACAATCGTCTGTAAAATAAGACGGCTCTTTGGTTTCAGGTAAATAGGTTTATGTGTTAGACTGTGGTTTCCATTAGATAAAACAGAAAACACATTTAACCTTTCAATCATTAATAATGGCCACACTGAACCCTTCTTTTCCATACATTTGCCTCAGTAGTAAATTATTTTCGAATGCCCACGCAGGAACGCTCAGCAGTAACAACGACCAACACACATCTCGTATACGATATAGAACAACGTGGCTTTACGTCCGCAAGGAGCGCTGCAGTCGCCTAGTATAACGAAAATGAGCGGTAGTGTCGCAACTGTATATATTAGTCTGTGGTGTCTCTCTAATATCTCATGGATGTGGTAACTTCTTATAAAAGTGCAGCTGGAGTAATGTCAAAATTAAAGCAAGAACTCAAAGAAAACTCTAAGTATGTGAATAAACTGTTTAATTCAACATGACTTTGACCCTAGAATGCATCAGAACAATAAATACATAATGAAATAACAGGTTTTCGCTTGGTAGGCGATGTGAGATGTTTCTTTTATTTAACTTCAAAACATATCGATTTCGTCCCTATGATGGGACATCATCAGTGCAGAAATCAGCTGATTTTATTGTTGTGACTTGTACCGGCAAGACCTGTTGAATGTTTTTTATGACATGACCGATAAAAATGTTTTTAAGCAGAGCACATAGGTCATCATGACTTGCAATTCTGCACTGATGATGTCCCATCATAGGGACGAAATCGATATATTTTGAAGTTAAATAAAAGAAACATCTCACATCGCCTACCAAGCGAAAACCTGTTATTTCATTATAATTCTGTGGTGGGCTGGCACACAAAAATGGAATCTAGTTACAATAAATACATCGGTGCTTAAACTGGCATAGTGACAGCTTGGGAAACTATTACAAGACTGGTGATTTGGAGCTTTCGTGGGGCCTTCTTATATACTTTTATGAACAATGTCATGCATTGTTACAACTATTAAGAATAGGATAAACAATAAATTTTACAATGTTACGACAAGGTAACAGAAGTTCTACATCCCAAAATTAAGTTACTAACTAATAGTGAAGGGCAAAAGTTGCTACAATTTACAGAATGATGAAATAAGGTAATAGTTAATCAAAATATCCAAGGGTGTATTGCTGGTGTATAGTGTCCAATGGGCACAATATTTCGGCGATCATACATGTCGCCATCATTAGGTGAACTGACAGACTGAGCTCCTGGAAACGCGCTGGCACGGAGATCCGCATGTTACGGCGGCTCGAAGGGACCTGGGTTCTAGCCCGGTGGCAGACCATTTAAATACCCTCGGCCCACGGAGCGACCCTTCCGTGGTCTATACCCCGCGCCGTGTTCGCGCAGTGGAATTGATTGCGACGGCGTTTGAGATGACGTCGATGTGAGGGCTCTGTCCACCGTGGTCATCACTACGTTACGTTTGCTAGATTTACTCATAATTAACCCAATCGCTGGTTCCGAAGCTTTGCTAAGATTATAGCCATCATTTTGATGGTCGTTTGGTATACCGAGTTTCATTACTGGTGTAGTAAGGTAAGTTGAAGCTTCCGATACCACTTTTCTGTATTATTTTGTTGTTATGGGGATCGTTGGGTATCCTGTGTTTAATTTGAGGTGTGATATAGGTTAATTGATGTGTGTGATACCAGTGTCCTCAGTTTTTTTTTCCGTGTTGGTGGTCATTTGGTATTCTGAGTTTAATTTGAGGTGCAATAAAGGTCAATTGAAGTGTCTGATACCACTTTTCTATATTATTTTGTTGTTATGGGGATTATTTGGTATCCTGAGTTTGACTTGAGGTGTGATATAGGTTAATTGATGTGTACGATACCAGTTTTCTTGGTTTTGCTTTGTGGGTTTCGGTTGGTATCCAGAGTTTCATTTGAGGTCTAATAGAGGTCAATTAAAGTTTCTGATACCTTTTTCATTTTTTTTTGTTTTGGGTTCTTTAATGGAACACTTTTGTTTGTCTTTTTTTTTTATGGTGTGTTGTCATTTTTCCGTTTAGAATGTCCCCGCCCAAAACCCTCACATTCCAGGACTTCTACCATTAGGCTCATTTTATTGGTTTTTAGGTAATTTTTGTGTGTTTATATGGGTGTTTTTTTCGGTTGTTTGCAAGATTGTTTTGGTCGTCATATTGGTTAAGAGTATATACGTCATTGCTGCCATGTTGATGACATCATTGGTCAAATCTGACGGTTGGTATCCCAGTCCTCAGTTATGCCAATTTAATTGTGGTGGTAGCAACTGCGGTGCATAGCAATTGTTTATTTTCCCCCATCTTAAAATATGATGACAGTTACTAGTTAAAATTAAAGCAGTCAAGATTGCAGAATTGTTATTTTTTATTTTATGACCGGTTTCAGTCAAGCATAGACCATCATCATCAGATGATTAACACTTCAAAGCAACACAGTAGTTCAGAGGACATACACACTAGTACAAAATGTATTATAGAAGGATGTCTAAAATAATAATATATATACAAAAAGTGATACCCCTGGTGGCAGGTGGTGGCGGTGAATACGGTGAGCCGCACAAACATGGACTGCTGATGAGGACCCTGGGACTGTGATTTAAGTACTGGAGGCTCCGCACACTGGCCATCGTGTGTTGTCAGTATTAACCACTCAGATACGTCGTGCATGTATTAATTAGAATTAAATACTTGTAATAAAGTCAATAAAATACTTGTTATATGATTTCAGGAAACTTTACAAGATACCAAACTAAAGGAAGTAGCTAAACACATTTAAAAATCTGCGAGAAATTTTATTTAAAAATAACCATTGAAATTGGTGGTAGATGCCGAGATTACCATCTATGGGAGTTTACGGAAAACTTGTGGCTTGTGTTTACTTCAAAGATACATCTTCAAGATGCCATTGTTTACCGTGGCAATGGCGTGCAAGAATCGACAGGCGTCATACTGACTGATAAGGTCAAAGATGTGTCAGCACATACACGGTCATCATAGAGTGCCCTATTTAGCAACAGATCAAAGATTTATGTCATAATAATTTCATGAAGATTTGATATTTCTTTGTCATAGATTTGATGAAAAATATGATGGTGTTATACTGGCCAAAGCTGCATGTGTTTTCATTCGCTTGTTACCTACATGCTCTGTTAAGGGCTTCCGATATCCATCCCTTCCATTGCCTTGCATCCTTTCCACTCCCTCTTTCCTCCTGTCCATCATTGCAGATTACTCGGAACTGCAGCCGGAGATGAAAATGGTGTGCCTGTGTGATTTGAGGGGATTTATTAATTTTTTGATGAAGGATATGGTGAAAAGCTGTGTTTATAAGAGTGTCTTTTTTATGTGCCCATGACTTGTAAATGAATGTCTCATTATATTTCCATTGCTACATTAGTAATCATTCTCGCTAATAACCTCTCCACGGCCTCTGGAGCAGTAGTTTGTAATTTGCCATTCTTTCCACTCCAGGTTTCGATCGTGGACCGTGACGAGAGGGAGGAGCAGAACCTGATCACGCGCAGGAACACGACGCAGAGGTCGCAGGCGACGCTGCACAGCCTCAACGGTAAGTTGGGAGACTGCGTACTGTGTAGAGTGCATCAGGGGAGCTGTTACTGGAAATGTGACACTACGGGCTTATGGGGGGTGGGGGGAACTATTTTGGATCAACATCGGTGTGTAGATTAATACTTCTCCTTGCTGTTCTTATCACAGTAATTGTTGTATTTCCCTTATTATTATTATTATTATTATCATCATCATCCTATTTGTCGCCATTCATTACAGGGATGTATCCGTCAGTCATCTCTCTCTTAAGGTCCAAAGAAGAAGACAATGATCATGATGATGATGATGATGATGATGATGATGATTTATTATTATTATTATTATTATTATTATTATTATTATTATTATTATTATTATTATTATTATTATTTGTTAAAGGAAATATTAGACTCAGAACCTAATAATTACATCACATTTCTACAGGTGGATGGTGGAACTTTTGGCAACTTTTTATTTTTGACAGCTATACTCTATTTCAAAAAGGTACTTGATGCGGTGTCATGCTGCAGACTGCTAATGAACATGTGAATGTATGGAATAAGTTCACAGATTTGTGACTGGCTGGAAGAGTTCCTAAGTAATTGAACACAGTACATTGTTCTCAACTGCAAGCGTTCATCAGAAACTTGGGTATTGTTAGGCGTGCCCCAGGGGGGTGTGATTGGATTGCTATTATCTTCTATCTATATAAATGATCTGATGGACAGAGTAACTTGTATTTTGTGGTTATTTGGTGACATACTGTGGTGTATGGTAGGGTGTCATCATTAATTGACTGTAATAGGATACAGGATGACTTACACAAAATTTCTAGATGGTGTGAAGAATGGATCTAGCTCTAAATGTAGGAAAATGTAAGGTGATGCACATGACTAGGAAAAACAATCCGCCGGCTGTGGTGGCCAAGGGGACTGAGGTGCTTCAGTCACGGTCTGCTCAGCCACTACGGTCAGGGGTTCGAATCTCCCCCCTCAGGCATGGATATTTGTGCCGTCCTACTTCGTAAGTAGTTCATAAGTAGTTTGTAAGTTTAGGGACTGATGACCCCGTAGTTAAGTCCCATAGACTATACAAACATTTGAAAAACAATCCCATAATATTAAAATACAGCATTAGTAGTGAGCTTGTTGATGCAGTTGCGTCGTTCAAATATCTAGGCGTGACTTAGCAGAGCGGTGTGAAATGGAATGATCATGTAAGGATAGTTATGAGTAAGGCAGACAGTCAAATTCAGTTTATTGGGAGTATTTTGGGAAGATGTACTTCATCTGTAAAGGAGACCGCATATAAAACTTTTGTACGACCACGTCTTGAGTATTGCTCAAGTGTTTGGGACCCGCAGCTGAACAGTTTAAAGGAAGACATGGAAGCAGTCCAGAGACGAGCAGCTAGGTTCGTTACTGGTAGGTTCCACCAATGCGCAAGTGTCACGGAAATGCTCCGGGAACTCAATTGGCTATCGCTGGAGGAAAGATGACCTTCTTAAAAGAGAAATTCTGTTGAGGAAATTTTCAGGGCCGGAATTGGAAGCTGACTGCAAAACAATCTTGTTGCTGCCTACTAACATTTCACGTAAAGACAAGATAAATTAGAGCATGTACAAAGGCATATAGACTTTCTCTTGTCCCCTCATTCTGTTTGGAAGTGCAATAGGAAAGAAAATGCCTAGTGGTGGTACAGCGTGCCCTCTGCCACACAACTTACGGTGGATTGTGGAGTATATATGTGGCTGTAGATACTTTTACTATAGAAGGCATCTCCCACTGTGTTGTGAAAGGTACTTCATGGGCCAGTGTATCTTCTCCTTTTGTTTCAGTCTTGTATGGTACACAGGAATAATGACTGGTGTTAAGACTCCATGAAGGATCTAATCTCTCTAATTTTATACTCTTGGTCTTTTTGTGGGGTATTTGTAGGCCAAAGCAGTTACTTATTTTATTTTATTTTATTTCTTACTATTCTAAAACGTCTTGGAACTTTGACAGAAGCCCAGAGGGAGGGTCTGGGACGTGAAGGACAGGATACTGGATGACAGTGGAGATGGATATGCAGTAAAACCCCACTTTACTTTCCCGGTTTTTACGTTTTATCACCATTTACACCATTTTTTGTCAGTCCTGTTAAATTTCCTATATTCACAATGTTAATTTTGCCCTTGTTTTTGTGTTAACATACTCTTTTACTCTCAACATATTTATACTTTTCCTGTGTTTTATGTTTCTGAAACCATGTTCATGAAGAAAAAAAATGATGTAATTGACTTTAATTGACACTGGCCTGGCTTTCATGTTCAAGTATAGCATTGAACAATCAAGTTTTTTGACACTTTGCATTTATTCAAACACATATTTTGCGTTTTGTTGTTTGCAGTGTATGCCTAGTTGACTCACGACATGGAGGCTGATTCCCCATCAGCCAATGTACTGATTGTCAGCTTAGCGTTGTTTACGTGGCTGGTAGTTTTTCATGCTGTTCGTGATGCATTTTGAGAATTTATTCTTATTGTGAAATGCAAATATTTATCTAAATTTTTTTGTGATGTTTTATAAACAGTGAGACTGCTAGTTTACTTGTGTGTGTTTTTCTTCACATTTAAGGGGGAATGGTATATTATAACCTCAAAAACTCGATTATGCTGTGGGGTGCTGACCCTGTGTAAATGTCACAAAATACTTGTTCATATATTTGCTCTTGAGAACACAAATAAATTCTCGGATATTGTTGTGAGAAATATCAAAAGATAAAAAAGTGCGAAACTTGTGCAGTTTCACTACGTAAATAATGAAGGCCAGTTAAAGGCTTGCTGACAAAAGGTGATTAAGATGAATGAAAAATTACGTCAAAAATTTCTACTTCTATAAAGTTGCCAGTTCCAGTTCCACCTAGTGCTTAAAATACTACAAAATTTGGATAACCTAATACTGTATTTGTTGGTGTATAATACACACTTTTTTCCCTACAAAGATTGGTCCAAAAACTGGATGCGTCTTACATGCTGGTTGCCAGTTTGCCATTTCTTTTCAGGGGATTACAAAAAATGGTATAAAATGCGGGAAATAAAGTTTTAAGTTTATATATATATATATATATATATATATATATATATATATATATATATATATATATATATATATATATATATATACGTAAAAAATAGATGATGTACACTTACCAGGCGAAAGGGCACAGGCAGTAATAGCAACAAATAAACACACAGACACAAACACACACACAAAAATGCTAGCTTTCGCAGCCTAGCTGCTTCATCAGGCAGAAGGGAAGGAGAGGGAAAAGGAAATGATGAGGGTTTTAAGGGGGTAAGGAGCCATTCCAATCCCGGGACAGGAAAGACTTACCTTGGGGGAAAAAATGGAAGGTAAATAAATGCACATACACCCACACATTTACACAGACACAAGTACACTTAGGCAGACATACTGTTAAACTGTAAAAAGCAAAGAAGTTAGAAGTCAGACAGAGATGCCACTTGAGGCAGAGGCTCTGTCCAGAGA
This sequence comes from Locusta migratoria, assembly GCA_026315105.1. Classification (NCBI taxonomy): domain Eukaryota; kingdom Metazoa; phylum Arthropoda; class Insecta; order Orthoptera; family Acrididae; genus Locusta; species Locusta migratoria. The sequence continues at coordinate 65,842,362 of CM048752.1, read as the reverse complement.
ACCAAGGCAAAGATGTTAAGATGGTGGGTGGGAATTCGAATTTAGCGGAGGTTAAGACCAGGTGGGCAACGGGAAGAGAGAATATGCTGAAGGGCTAGTTCCCATCTCCGGAGTTCTGAAGGATTGGTGTCAGTGGGAAGTATCCAGATAACCCGGACGGTGTAGCACTGTGCCAAGATGTGCTGGCCATGCACCAAGGCATGTTTAGCCACAGGGTGATCCTCATTACCAACAAACACTGTCTGCCTGTGTCCATTCATGCGAATGGACAGTTTGTTGCTGGTCATTCCCACATAGAATGCTTCACAGTGCAGGCATGTCAGTTGGTAGATCATGTGGGTACTATCGCAAGTGGCTCTGCCTTTGATCGTGTACACCTTCCGGGTTACGGGACTGGAGTAAGTGGTGGTGGAAGGGTGCATAGGGCAGGTTTTACAACGGGGGCGGTTACAAGGGTAGGAGCCAGAAGGTAGGGAAGGTGGTTTGGGAATTTCATAGGGGTGGACTAGGAGGTTACGGAGGTTAGGTGGGCGGCGGAAAGACACTCTCGGTGGAGTAGGAAGGATGTCATGAAGGATGGATCTCATTTCGGGGCAGGATTTTAGGAAGTCGTATCCTTGCTGGAGAGCCACATTCAGAGTCCGCTCCAGTCCCGGAAAGTATCCGGTGACAAGAGGGGCACTTCTGGGGTTTTGTGGAAGGTTCTTAAATTGGGGAGATGAAGAAGTGGCTCTGGCAATTTGCTTCTGTACCAGACCAGGAGGATAGCTGCGGGATGTGAAGGCTGTTATCAGGTTGTTGGTGTATTGGTTCAGGGATTCAGGACTGGAGCAGACTCGTTTGCCACGAAGACCTAAGCTGTAGGGAAGGGAACGTTTGATGTGGAAAGGATGGCAGCTGTCATAATGCAGGTACTGTTGTTTATTGGTAGGTTTGATGTGGACGGATGTGTGTAGTTGGCCGTTGGATAGATGGAGGTCGACATCGAGGAAAGTGGCATGGGATTTGGAATAGGACCAGGTGAATTTGATGGGACCAAAGGAGTTGAGGTTGGAGAGGAAATTCTGGAGTTCTTCTTCACTGTGAGTCCAGATCATGAAGATGTCGTCAATGAATCTATACCAAACTTTGGGTTGACAGGCTTGGGTGTCCAGGAAGGCTTCCTCTAAGCGTCCCATAAATAAGTTTTCGTACGAGGGGGCCATCCTGGTCCCCATGGCTGTTCCCTTTAGTTGTTGGTATGTCCGGCCCTCAAAAGTGAAGAAGTTGTGGGTTAGGATGAAGCTGGCTAGGGTATTAAGGAAAGAGGTTTTAGGTAAGGAAGTGGGTGGTCGGCGTGAAAGGAAATATTCCATCGCAGCGAGGCCCTGGGCATGTGGGATATTAGTGTATAAGGAAGTGGCATCGATGGTTACAAGGATGGTTTCAGGAGGTAACAGGCTGGGTAAGGATTTCAGGCGATCAAGGAAGTGGTTGGTGTCTTTGATGTAGGATGGGAGACTGCACATGATGGGTTGAAGGTGTTGGTCTATGTAGGCAGAGATTCGTTCTGTTGGGGCTTGGTAACCTGCCACAATGGGGCGGCCGGGATGATTGGGTTTGTGAATCTTGGGAAGTAGGTAGAAGGTGGGGGTGCGGGGTGTCGGTGGAGTCATGAGGTTAATGGAGTCAGGTGAAAGGTTTTGTAGGGGGCCTAAGGTTTTGAGGATTCCTTGAAGCTCTGCCTGGACATCAGGAATGGGATCGCCTTGAAAAACTTTATATGTGGTATTATCTGAAAGCTGACGCACTCCCTCTGCCACATACTCCCGCCGATCAAGTACCACTGTCGTGGAGCCCTTGTCGGCAGGGAGAATGACGATGGAATGGTCAGCCTTCAGATCACGGATAGCTCGGGATTCAGCTGCGGTAATGTTGGGAGTAGGATTAAGGTTTCTCAGGAAGGACTGGGAGGCAAGGTTGGAAGTAAGGAATTCCTGGAAGGTTTGAAGAGGGTGATTTTGAGGAAGAGCAGGTGGGTCTCGCTGTGACGGAGGACGGAACTGTTCTAGGCAGGGTTCGATTTGAATGATGTCTTGGGGAGCTGGATCATTAGTCGCTGCGATGGAATATTTCCTTTCACGCCGACCACCCACTTCCTTACCTAAAACCTCTTTCCTTAATACCCTAGCCAGCTTCATCCTAACCCACAACTTCTTCACTTTTGAGGGCCGGACATACCAACAACTAAAGGGAACAGCCATGGGGACCAGGATGGCCCCCTCGTACGAAAACTTATTTATGGGACGCTTAGAGGAAGCCTTCCTGGACACCCAAGCCTGTCAACCCAAAGTTTGGTATAGATTCATTGACGACATCTTCATGATCTGGACTCACAGTGAAGAAGAACTCCAGAATTTCCTCTCCAACCTCAACTCCTTTGGTCCCATCAAATTCACCTGGTCCTATTCCAAATCCCATGCCACTTTCCTCGATGTCGACCTCCATCTATCCAACGGCCAACTACACACATCCGTCCACATCAAACCTACCAATAAACAACAGTACCTGCATTATGACAGCTGCCATCCTTTCCACATCAAACGTTCCCTTCCCTACAGCTTAGGTCTTCGTGGCAAACGAGTCTGCTCCAGTCCTGAATCCCTGAACCAATACACCAACAACCTGATAACAGCCTTCACATCCCGCAGCTATCCTCCTGGTCTGGTACAGAAGCAAATTGCCAGAGCCACTTCTTCATCTCCCCAATTTAAGAACCTTCCACAAAACCCCAGAAGTGCCCCTCTTGTCACCGGATACTTTCCGGGACTGGAGCGGACTCTGAATGTGGCTCTCCAGCAAGGATACGACTTCCTAAAATCCTGCCCCGAAATGAGATCCATCCTTCATGACATCCTTCCTACTCCACCGAGAGTGTCTTTCCGCCGCCCACCTAACCTCCGTAACCTCCTAGTCCACCCCTATGAAATCCCCAAACCACCTTCCCTACCTTCTGGCTCCTACCCTTGTAACCGCCCCCGTTGTAAAACCTGCCCTATGCACCCTTCCACCACCACTTACTCCAGTCCCGTAACCCGGAAGGTGTACACGATCAAAGGCAGAGCCACTTGCGATAGTACCCACGTGATCTACCAACTGACATGCCTGCACTGTGAAGCATTCTATGTGGGAATGACCAGCAACAAACTGTCCATTCGCATGAATGGACACAGGCAGACAGTGTTTGTTGGTAATGAGGATCACCCTGTGGCTAAACATGCCTTGGTGCATGGCCAGCACATCTTGGCACAGTGCTACACCGTCCGGGTTATCTGGATACTTCCCACTGACACCAATCCTATAGAACTCCGGAGATGGGAACTAGCCCTTCAGCATATTCTCTCTTCCCGTTGCCCACCTGGTCTTAACCTCCGCTAAATTCGAATTCCCACCCACCATCTTAACATCTTTGCCTTGGTTCTCTGGACAGAGCCTCTGCCTCAAGTGGCATCTCTGTCTGACTTCTAACTTCTTTGCTTTTTACAGTTTAACAGTATGTCTGCCTAAGTGTACTTGTGTCTGTGTAAATGTGTGGGTGTATGTGCATTTATTTACCTTCCATTTTTTCCCCCAAGGTAAGTCTTTCCTGTCCCGGGATTGGAATGGCTCCTTACCCCCTTAAAACCCTCATCATTTCCTTTTCCCTCTCCTTCCCTTCTGCCTGATGAAGCAGCTAGGCTGCGAAAGCTAGCATTTTTGTGTGTGTGTTTGTGTCTGTGTGTTTATTTGTTGCTATTACTGCCTGTGCCCTTTCGCCTGGTAAGTGTACATCATCTATTTTTTACGTATATTTTTCCTTTTAGGATTTTTTCCTCTATAATATATATATATATATATATATATATATATATATATATATATATATATATATATATATATATAGTATAAAATAAACATTTTTGACTTACCTAAAGTACAGGCTGGTCGATAGGAACACTAAACACACACAAAAACACACAACCATTCGAGCTTTCACCACCAGTGGTGGCTTCTTCGGGAAAAAGAGGGAGGAAGGAGAGGAGAAAGGGAAGGATACGGGTTTTAAGGAAGTGGAAAAGGAGCCATTCCAATCCCAGGAGTGGAAGGACTTACCTTAGGGGACAAAAAGGAAGGTAAACAAATACACACACACTCACACATATCCACATCCAAACACACTTCAGTGTGTTTGGATGTGGATATGTGTGAGTGTGTGTGTATTTGTTTACCTTCCTTTTTGTCCCCTAAGGTAAGTCCTTCCACTCCTGGGATTGGAATGGCTCCTTTTCCACTTCCTTAAAACCCGTATCCTTCCCTTTCTCCTCTCCTTCCTCCCTCTTTTTCCCGAAGAAGCCACCACTGGTGGCGAAAGCTCGAATGGTTGTGTGTTTTTGTGTGTGTTTAGTGTTCCTATCGACCAGCCTGTACTTTAGGTAAGTCAAAAATCTTTATTTTATACCATTTTCCTACCTGGAAGGTCTCCTTCTATAATATATATATATATATATATATATATATATATATATATATAAAATAGAGGAAAAATTCCTAAAAGGAAAAATATACGTAAAAAATAGAAGAAGTCACTTACCAGGCGAAAGGGCACAGGCAGTAATAGCAACAAATAAACACACAGACACACACACACACACACAAAAATGCTAGCTTTCGCAGCCTAGCTGCTTCATCAGGCAGAAGGGAAGGAGAGGGAAAAGGAAATGATGAGGGTTTTAAGGAAGGGGGTAAGGAGCAATTCCAATCCCGGGACAGGAAAGACTTACCTTGGGGGAAAAAATGGAGGTTAAATAAATGCACACACACCCACACATTTACACAGACACAAGTACACTTAGGCAGACATACTGTAGAACTGTAGAAAGCCTTTCTACAGTTCTACAGTATGTCTGCCTAAGTGTACTTGTGTCTGTGTAAATGTGTGGGTGTGTGTGCATTTATTTAACCTCCATTTTTCCCCCAAGGTAAGTCTTTCCTGTCCCGGGATTGGAATGGCTCCTTACCCCCTTCCTTAAATCCCTCATCATTTCCTTTTCCCTCTCCTTCCCTTCTGCCTGATGAAGCAGCTAGGCTGCGAAAGCTAGCATTTTTGAGTGTGTGTGTGTGTCTGTGTGTTTATTTGTTGCTATTACTGCCTGTGCCCCTTCGCCTGGTAAGTGTTCTTCATCTATATTTTATATATATATATATATAATGAAACGAAAATTATAGAGGGATACTTTCCCGGTGGGATAAATAAAAATAAAAATAGAAAAGAGATGACTTACCAAAAGGACCGGCTCGTCGAGAGAAACAAATAAAATCACACACAAACACACATACAAGCTTTCGCCACCACTGGCAGCTTCTTCAGGAAAAAGAGGAAAAAAGGGGAGGAAAAGGGAAGGATATGGGTTTTAAGGAAGTGGAAAAGGAGTCATTCCAATCCCAGGAGTGGAAGGACTTACCTTAGGGGAAAAAAAGGAAGGTAAACAAATACACACACACTCAGACATATCGCAACGCAAACACACCTAGACAGACATTTGTGGAAAGCAAAGAAGTTGGACAGAGATACCAATTGAGGCAGAGGCTCTGTCCACAGAACCCAGGCAAAGATGCTAAAGATAGTGGGCGGGAATTTGAGTTAGCGGAGATTGAGACCAGGTGGGCAACGGGAGGAAAGAATAAGCTGAAGGGCAAGTTCCCATCTCCGGAGTTCTGAAAGGTTGGTATCGGTGGGAAGTATCCAGATAACCCGGACGGTGTAACACTGCGCCAAGATGTGCTGGCCGTGCACCAAGGCATGTTTAGCCACAGGGTGATCCTCATTACCAACAAACACTGTCTGCCTGTGACCGTTCATGCGAATGGACAGTTTGTTGCTGGTCATTCCCACATAGAACGCTTCACAGTGCAGGCATGTTAGTTGGTAAATCACGTGGGTGCTATCGCAAGTGGCTCTGCCCTTGATCGTGTACACCTTCCGGGTTACTGGACTGGAGTAAGTGGTGGTGGAAGGGTGCATAGGGCAGGTTTTACAACGGGGGCGGTTGCATGGGTAGGAGCCAGAGGGTAGGGAAGGTGGTTTGGGGGTTTCATAGGGATGGACTAGGAGGTTACGAAGGTTAGGTGGGCGGCGGAAAGACACTCTCGGAGGAGTGGGAAGGATGTCATTAAGGATGGATCTCATTTCAGGGCAGGATTTAAGGAAGTCGTATCCCTGCTGGAGAGCCACATTCAGAGTCCGCTCCAGTCCCGGAAAGTATCCGGTGACAAAAGGGGCACTTCTGGGATTCTTCGGTGGAAGGTTCTGGATTTGGAGGAATGAGGAGGTGGCTCTGGTAATTTGCTTCTGAACCAGATCAGGAGGATAGCTGCGGGATGTGAAGGCTGTTATTAGGTTATTGGTGTACTGGTTCAGGCAATTAGACTACATACAACAATCTGTACAACAATCAGTAATATTTACTTGTGAGCCTATCCAAACAAAACGACCTACGTCATTATTATTATTTTTATTCATATTCTCGCGGATACCGCCTTCAAAACTGCATCTCGATAATATCCCCCTTTCATCTACATTTCTCATTTTACTGCAAACATCATCTCAGAACTTCATTTACTATAACCTTTATTTGGCACTTCATAACAATTTTCGGCTTTTCATATCAATTTCGGCATTTCATAGCAACTTCGCGATTATTTCAATTCCGTTTTTCGCTATTTCCGTTTGTTCTTCCGACATTCCCGATCTTTTTTCTACACGTTTACATTTCTTAACAATTTTCGGCATTTCATAGCAACTTCGCGATTATTTCCATTCCCGTTTTTCGATATTTCCGTCCGTTCTTCCGACATTTCCGATCTTTTTTTTTTTTTTTTTTTCCTACACGTTTTCATTTCATAACAATTTTCGTAATTTCGTAGCAACTTTCCGATTATTTCCATTCCCGTTTTTCGATATTTCCGTCTGTTTTTCCGACTTTTCCGATCTTTTTTCTACACGTTTTCACTTCTATTCATTCGGTAGATTATTTTCATCCTCCAACCTTATTCTACCAACAGTTTTTTTCCCTCCATACTACTCATGTCACCCTACATTGACCCCATCAAATACTATCTACATTCCCTCCGTCAGCATGCCTTTGCCCTAGCCAGATTGAGGTCACACATTTTATTCATTCAGGCTTGCTTAACATTTGGCATCACTCCCAAGGGCCTCACACTGAAAGTTCCCATCTCTGGCTGTAACCCATCCTTTCATCCTGCCTTATACCAATTCCAAACAGAACAATCCACAGCCCTCACCCGCCTGATCCTTAACCTATACCTCAACTCCGCCAATGAACACACCTGTCAACTCCTATCCCTGATCAAAATCCTCAACCTTTCCACTCCCACATCCACACCTAGAGTTCAGAACATCCTTTTACAGGCCAACCGCAAATTGGAACAGCATGCCAGCCTCCACCTCAAAAAACTATCCAAACTCCTGGTCACCCACCTCCAGAAAGGCAATACTCTCTCCCTCAACAACCTCTCCAATAAACCACAAGCTCCTCTGATTGCACAGAAACCCAGTCTCTCCCATCTGCTCAATCTCCCACTTCCAGCTCCACTCCCCCCCAAACCTCACAATCCTAATCCACACAATCCTGAACCACAACATCCCAATTCAGTAGTTAACCTCTCCTCTAAACCTCTCTCCCAATCTGAAACCTCCGTCCTATCCAAAGGCCTCACCTTCAGTCCCACTCCCAAATTCAACCAAACAGCCCTTGTCAAAGACCTACTATCCTATACTCGTAGCCTTGGCTGGAGATATCACTTTGCCACGAGGAAAAATAATCCTACTCCTGATGATCCAGTTCCCCAAGACATCACTCAAATTGAACCCTGCCTGGAACAGTTCCGTCCTCCATCACAGCGAGACCCACCCGCTCTCCCTCAAAATCACCCCCTTCAAACCTTCCAGGAATTCCTTACTTCCAACCTTGCCTCTCAGTCCTTCCTGAAAAAACCTTAATCCTACTCCCAACATTACCGCAGCTGAATCCCGAGCTATCCGTGATCTGAAGGCTGACCATTCCATCGTCATTCTCCCTGCCGACAAGGGATCCACGACCGTGGTACTTGATCGGCGGGAGTATGTGGCTGAGGGACTGCGCCAGCTTTCAGACAATACTACCTACAAAGTCTGTCAAGAAGACCCCATTCCTGATGTCCAGGCAGAGATTCAGGGAATTCTCAGATCCTTAGGCCCCCTACAAAACCTTTCACCCGAGTCCATCAAACTCATGACCCCACTGACACCCCGCACCCCTACCTTCTACCTACTTCCTAAGATTCACAAACCTAATCATCCAGGCCGGCCAATTGTGGCCGGTTACCAAGCCCCCACAGAACGAATCTCTGCCTACATAGACCAACACCTTCAACCCATCATGTGCAGTCTCCCATCCTTCATCAAGGACACCAACCACTTCCTCGATCGCCTGAAATCCTTACCCAGCCTGTTACCTCCTGAAACCATCCTTGTAACCATTGATGCCACCTCCTTATACACAAATATCCCACATGCCCAGGGCCTCGCTGCGATGGAGTATTTCCTTTCACGCCGACCACCCACTTCCCTACCTAAAACCTCTTTCCTTAATACCCTAGCCAGCTTCATCCTAACCCACAACTTCTTCACCTTTGAGGGCCGGACATACCAACAACTAAAGGGAACAGCCATGGGAACCAGGATGGCCCCCTCGTACGCAAACTTATTTATGGGACGCTTAGAGGAAGCCTTCCTGGAAACCCAAGCCTGTCAACCCAAAGTTTGGTACAGATTCATTGACGACATCTTCATGATCTGGACCAACAGTGAAGAAGAACTCCAGAATTTCCTCTCCAACCTCAACTCCTTTGGTCCCATCAAATTCACCTGGTCCTACTCCAAATCCCATGCCACTTTCCTTGATGTCGACCTCCATCTGTCCAACGGCCAACTTCACACATCCGTCCACATCAAACCTACCAACAAACAACAGTACCTCCATTATGACAGCTGCCATCCATTCCATATCAAACGTTCCCTTCCCTACAGCTTAGGTCTTCGTGGCAAAAGAGTCTGCTCCAGTCCCGAATCCCTGAACCAGTACACCAATAACCTAATAACAGCCTTCACATCCCGCAGCTATCCTCCTGATCTGGTTCAGAAGCAAATTACCAGAGCCACCTCCTCATTCCTCCAAATCCAGAACCTTCCACCGAAGAATCCCAGAAGTGCCCCTTTTGTCACCGGATACTTTCCGGGACTGGAGCGGACTCTGAATGTGGCTCTCCAGCAGGGATACGACTTCCTTAAATCCTGCCCTGAAATGAGATCCATCCTTAATGACATCCTTCCCACTCCTCTGAGAGTGTCTTTCCGCCGCCCACCTAACCTTCGTAACCTCCTAGTCCATCCCTATGAAACCCCCAAACCACCTTCCCTACCCTCTGGCTCCTACCCATGCAACCGCCCCCGTTGTAAAACCTGCCCTATGCACCCTTCCACCACCACTTACTCCAGTCCAGTAACCCGGAAGGTGTACACGATCAAGGGCAGAGCCACTTGCGATAGCACCCACGTGATTTACCAACTAACATGCCTGCACTGTGAAGCGTTCTATGTGGGAATGACCAGCAACAAACTGTCCATTCGCATGAACGGTCACAGGCAGACAGTGTTTGTTGGTAATGAGGATCACCCTGTGGCTAAACATGCCTTGGTGCACGGCCAGCACATCTTGGCGCAGTGTTACACCGTCCGGGTTATCTGGATACTTCCCACCGATACCAACCTTTCAGAACTCCGGAGATGGGAACTTGCCCTTCAGCTTATTCTTTCCTCCCGTTGCCCACCTGGTCTCAATCTCCGCTAACTCAAATTCCCGCCCACTATCTTTAGCATCTTTGCCTGGGTTCTGTGGACAGAGCCTCTGCCTCAATTGGTATCTCTGTCCAACTTCTTTGCTTTCCACAAATGTCTGTCTAGGTGTGTTTGCGTTGCGATATGTCTGAGTGTGTGTGTATTTGTTTACCTTCCTTTTTTTCCCCTAAGGTAAGTCCTTCCACTCCTGGGATTGGAATGACTCCTTTTCCACTTCCTTAAAACCCATATCCTTCCCTTTTCCTCCCCTTTTTTCCTCTTTTTCCTGAAGAAGCTGCCAGTGGTGGCGAAAGCTTGTATGTGTGTTTGTGTGTGATTTTATTTGTTTCTCTCGATATATATATATATATATATATATATATATATATATATATATATATATATATATATATATATATATATAAACACACAGACACACACACACACAAAAATGCTAGCTTTCGCAGCCTAGCTGCTTCATCAGGCAGAAGGGAAGGAGAGGGAAAAGGAAATGATGAGGGTTTTAAGGAAGGGGGTAAGGAGCCATTCCAATCCCGGGACAGGAAAGACTTACCTTGGGGGAAAAAATGGAAGGTAAATAAATGCACATACACCCACACATTTACACAGACACAAGTACACTTAGGCAGACATACTGTAGAACTGTAGAAAGCAAAGAAGTTGGAAGTTAGACAGAGATGCCACTTGAGGCAGAGGCTCTGTCCAGAGAATCAAGACAAAGATGTTAAGATGGTGGGTGGGAATTCGAATTTAGCGGAGGTTGAGACCAGGTGGGCAACGGGAAGAGAGAATATGCTGAAGGGCTAGTTCCCATCTCCGGAGTTCTGAAGGATTGGTGTCAGTGGGAAGTATCCAGATAACCCGGACGGTGTAGCACTGTGCCAAGATGTGCTGGCCATGCACCAAGGCATGTTTAGCCACAGGGTGATCCTCATTACCAACAAACACTGTCTGCCTGTGTCCATTCATGCGAATGGACAGTTTGTTGCTGGTCATTCCCACATAGAACGCTTCACAATGCAGGCATGTCAGTTGGTAGATCACGTGGGTACTATCGCAAGTGGCTCTGCCTTTGATCGTGTACACCTTCCGGGTTACGGGACTGGAGTAAGTGGTGGTGGAAGGGTGCATAGGGCAGGTTTTACAACGGGGGCGGTTACAAGGGTAGGAGCCAGAAGGTAGGGAAGGTGGTTTGGGGATTTCATAGGGGTGGACTAGGAGGTTACGGAGGTTAGGTGGGCGGCGGAAAGACACTCTCGGTGGAGTAGGAAGGATGTCATGAAGGATGGATCTCATTTCGGGGCAGGATTTTAGGAAGTCGTATCCTTGCTGGAGAGCCACATTCAGAGTCCGCTCCAGTCCCGGAAAGTATCCGGTGACAAGAGGGGCACTTCTGGGGTTTTGTGGAAGGTTCTTAAATTGGGGAGATGAGGAAGTGGCTCTGGCAATTTGCTTCTGTACCAGACCAGGAGGATAGCTGCGGGATGTGAAGGCTGTTATCAGGTTATTGGTGTATTGGTTCAGGGATTCAGCACTGGAGCAGACTCGTTGGGATTCAGTGGTCAACCTCTCCTCTAAACCTCTCTCCCAATCTGAAACCTCTGTCCTATCCAAAGGGCTGACCTTTAGCCCTACTCCCAAATTCAACCAAACAGCCCTTGTGAAAGATTTACTATCCTATACTCGCAGTCTTTGCTGGAGATATCACTTTGCCACGAAGAAAAATAATCCTCTTCCTAATGATCCAGCTCCCCAAGACATCATTCAAATCGAACCCTGCCTAGAACAGTTCCGTCCTCTGTCACAGAGAGACCCACCTGCTCTTCCTCAAAATCACCCTCTTCAAACCTTCCAGGAATTCCTTACTTCCAACCTTGCCTCCCAGTCCTTCCTGAGAAACCTTAATCCTACTCCCAACATTAGCACAGCTGAATCCCGAGCTATCCGTGATCTGAAGGCTGACCATTCCATCGTCATTTGGGTTTCTACAAATGTCTGCCTAAGTGTGTTTGGATGGGGATATGTGTGAGTGTGTGTGTATTTGTTTACCTTCCTTTTTGTCCCCTAAGGTAAGTCCTTCCACTCCTGGGATTGGAATGGCTCCTTTTCCACTTCCTTAAAACCCGTATCCTTCCCTTTCTCCTCTCCTTCCTCCCTCTTTTTCCCGAAGAAGCCACCACTGGTGGCGAAAGCTCGAATGGTTGTGTGTTTTTGTGTGTGTTTAGTGTTCCTATCGACCAGCCTGTACTTTAGGTAAGTCAAAAATCTTTATTTTATATATATATAGAAAAGAGATGACTTACCAAAAGGACTGCTCGTCGAGAGAAACAAATAAAATCACACACAAACACACATACAAGCTTTCGCCACCACTGGCAGCTTCTTCAGGAAAAAGAGGAAAAAAGGGGAGGAAAAGGGAAGGATATGGGTTTTAAGGAAGTGGAAAAGGAGTCATTCCAATCCCAGGAGTGGAAGGACTTACCTTAGGGGAAAAAAAGGAAGGTAAACAAATACACACACACTCAGACATATCGAAACGCAAACACACCTAGACAGTGCACCAAAATAACGGTCAGGAGCTTTATTACGTAGTAAAGGTTATCTGAATTTTGTAATATATTTAGTGCCAAGTAAAACTACAATTGGTAACTTCATAGAAACTTTAGACTTAGTTTCATTTATCATAATCAATGTTTTCGGCAATCCTGTAATGGTGTCATTCATTATTTGAATAATGAAACACTGCTCACATATTTGTCCTTGCCCCGCCTGATGATATTTGAGAATTTATTCGCATGCTCAAGTGCAAATATGTACGCAAGTATTTGTTGTCTTACAGTTGCCGTCTTTTGGAGGTTATAACACACTGTGCCCCATACACTGTGCCAACCAATACACAGATGCAAACAATCCATCATTCTCACAGTTTATGGAACATCACAAAAATACTTACATAAATATTTGCGCTTCACAATATATTCTCAAAATGCGTCATTTTAAACATGAAAACCCCTACTCATCGGTGCAGTGGCTGACGGGAGCGGTGTAAGCAGTGCCACCTAGGTGCCAATGTTGTAAACCTTTACGAAGCTTGTAAATTCGCCATGTACTGTAAACAGTGAAAGGCAGTATACGAGTTTGAATAAGTGCAAACTCTCAAGAAACTTTACTGCGTAAATTTTATGAACATTACTTGAAGGTACTGCCTTAGATATTTGATGTACATTAACATACGTATTATGATTATAGTGCAATAGATGTATTCAGTGTGATTTATTTTTTCCTTAAAGTGTCTTAAAAGTGGGGTGCATCTTTTATGCAAGTGCAAATTTATCCCAGCAAATATGGTAAACTTCCTTGCGAGTATTTTGATGCCTATTATCTACATACATCACAAATAAACTACGAAAATTTAATGGTGATTCAATAAGCATATTTTACCGTTTAAAACATTATTGTCCGCATTTTACATTTTCCAGCATTTCACACAATTTTCATTAAGTCCCTTGAAAAGTGTAAAGTCGGGGTACTACTGCAGTAGCACTGCCTTATGGGGCGTGTTTTACTAGATGGGTGGGAAGAGGTATGGCGCAGGAATGCAGAAAAGGGAGGAGTTGAAGGGGGAGAAATACAGAAGCGGAAATAAATATCATTATAATAATAAATTTATATACACAGAGACTGTTTTGCATCTTGAAAGTATCAAAAACATTAAAGTTAAAGGTGAAGCATTGAATTAAAATTTTTACTGCGGCTGGGAATCGAACCCGGACCTCCATGCTGACTAGGCAGATGTCTAAGGTAAAAGGCAGGAATCTTCCAATATGTCCATTGCCAAGGTGCTATTCTGATACATGGAGAGCCTTGGCAGTTTGGGAATATTTCATGAAACGCAGAAGCTGAATTGGAGTTTGTGACGTGGAGGGAAGTCATACTTAGACTATTCCAAGGCCTTAATCACTAATGTTGCGGTGGTTTATTGGTTAAGACATCTGCCTAGCCAGCACGGAGCTCTGGGTTCGATTCCTGTCCGCAGCACAAATTTTAGTTCAATGCTTCACCTTCACCTTTAACTTTAGAGAAGGGGAAAATAGCACACATGATGGGGAATAAAGCAAGAATTTGGAGAGGTGTGGCATATAGATGGTGAGAACTGGTGGGTGTGGGATGTATATTGTTACCATAAACCTGAATAATTTTGGGACTGGAGAATTTACTGTAATGGTAGCTTCTATCTGTACGGTTCAGAAAAGATGGTGATGGCCCGGAGGCTCCAGATGGCCCGGATTGTGAAGCAGCTATTGAAGATATCAAGCATATGCTCCGCTGCATGCTGTGCCACAGGGAAGAGAGATTCATTATAAAGGCACAGTCATCAGATCTCTCTACTCAGTGTAACAGTACAATGATCGCTGTGGCTGTAGGCTGGGTTTTGGGGTGGCTTAGGGATGGACTAGATGTTAGGAGGACGGGTAGGTGACGGAAACCACTTTAGAAGGGGTGGAATGAACTTGAGCACGCCTTTTGTTTTAGGACATAATACAAAATAAAAATCTTGATAGCTTCACATGTAAGGAAGGGTAGACTCTGAAATATTCCTGAAAAGAGACAAGAGTGGCTGACCGGTACTTACCTGAGTTCTGGGTGTGATATTATCTCCTCATGGCCTAGGTCGTGAATAACCTTTCCCTTCTGTTACCTTCCTCTTCCCTCCTTTCGCACCTGACAAAGGAAAATATTTGTGAAAGCTTGTGTCAAATTTTTTCGTTTCTGTTCTCTTGTTTTTGTACGACTATCTGCGGTACAGAACTATGGCAAGTACTGGTCAGCCAATCTGTCTCTTTTTCAAGAATATTTCAGCATCTCGGTGGAGAATTTCCATCAGTAATTGAAAGGTAGACTCTGTATGTTACATAGAGGATAATTTTCTGTAACCTTTGTGGAGTGGGTGCTTCATTTGAATCTGTGCCTCTTGTCATTGCAGATCTGCCCGAGGAGGACAATGTGGATCGCCTGATGTTCCACCCCAACTGTGGCACCCACGCCGCCGTCATCAACAACCACAGGACGGCGCACAGGCCCCAGTGAGTGACTTCTGCGTGCAAAGCTCTGGTCTGACGTTCGCACTTTCCAGCAAAATGTACTGTCTTCTTGCCACACACAGTTTCCGTCGGCACTCAAATGCAAGTTTTCTACTGCATACTTCTTAACACAATTTGATACATCTGAATAAACACACATTTCTGGGGCCATTCTTATCCGGTTGAGCATAGGCCACAGTCGGTTCAGCCACCGCCACTTATTAAGTGGCGACCCTGCTCCTCTATATGGTTACTGCCCCGAACCGTTGACTGTACACCACCTACTGGTTCGGAGCCCATTTTTAAAAGAGTACGACAGAGTCTGTGTTTATTGTCAGAACTGTCTGACATTTTAGCAGATGACACGTGTTCTGTTGATTGTGTTTTACTTTGTATACGAAGTACCCGTAAGGCGAAAGAAGTTTAAAATCCTTCACTTGAAGAATTCTGTTGTCCTTGTTTCTTTATTTTTCTTGTAGCGTAATTATTTCACCCTTTTATCTCTGCCTCCTCCTAGTTCTTGTTCTTAATAAGCACTGACATATGGGTGCTTGTTACCTCTGTAGTTTTGCACCCTAAAACAACATTTTTTCTTTTGCAATGTCAATAATGGTGGGTAGATAACTCACCGTAAAGAGGCTTGCTGAGCTGTTGACAGTCACAAAAACAGATAATCACATTCACACAACTTAAATTTTTCGCCATGGACTCTGCCAGAAAAGGACACACACAAATTCACGCAATCACTCAGACAACTATACACACACAACTATCATGTTCGGCCACTCCAGCACCAGAAGCTGGACATGGTGGTTGCGCGTTTATTGTTGTCTGAATGATTGGGTGAATGTATGTGTTTCTTTTCCTGACAAAGGCCTTGGCCAAAAATTTAAGTTGTGTGAATGTGAATATCTATTTTTATGTCTGTCAACTGCTCAGCGAGTCTCTTTAAGGCGAGTTGTTATTTATCCTCCATTATTGACATTCATATTGTATTTTCCACATTTTTTAAGTGTCTGGTGCACTACTACAATGCACGGTTTTATGTATATCTGGATCCAGTAACTGCTGGGTCTGGTTGCCAATGGGTCCTCTCCACCTCTTTCTGCCATTCCATCAGTTGTTGCCAGCTCACTCCTTTTCTCACTCCCACACTCCACTGTGTTCTTGGGTGCCCTCCAAGTTTCCTTCCATCCATATTTCGCTCTTCCATTTTTCTTGTAATCTCTGTTCACACAGCTTCTTTAAAGCCCGTTTTAAATGATGAACTAACTTTTAATAGATTTATAATAAGTTGCATTAATGGAGTCCGTCTGTCGTTTGAACGGGTGCACTAGTATGATTGCGCTAGTATCGTAGCGCGATAAACGTAGCGATAAAGAAATAGCTGGCCAGTTCTAAATTCGGTACTAGTGGGTTCACTGCCCATGCGCGAGCAAGCATCTGTCTGCTGCAGTCACCGCTCCAGTTAGTCCGCCATTTTTCTTCCTATTTACGTATATTTTGCATTTTGTCGAAGTTTATGATCAGAATGTATTCCACAATCTATTTCTAATGCCAGAATTCACACTGTCCATCGCCGGACCGTCATCTCGTGTCAGTGCAAGCTTTCTCAAGAAGAATGTTTTGATGAAATGGTCGTCTGCTAACATCGTGACTTGCAAGTTAACATATTTTTGTCACGGGATTTTCATAATATATTAGACGATTACACGGTTTGCATGCAAATGTGTCTTGTTAATCTTTACTTTAATATACTTTGGTTTAGCGGTAAATTGCAAATGTTTCATGACGACTTAAATATTTTTCTCAATTGATCGTCCTCCTAAAAGTGAAGTATATCTGAAACCGAGAAATGGTTTATGTTTTGCAATATTGTAACAGAAAAGACTGAAGCCAATTGTTTATTTTAATAAGACTGTAATACAATGACGCAGTTTTCCTTAAGTAACATTTTAAATGAAAAAGTCAGTCCAAATGACAAACAAAAATTCAGTTCTGCATGACGTTATTAAAAATGTCAGCAGGCAAATCGTAGTAGATAAAGTAAACAAGCTCTATTTATGCTCTTATAAATGTTGTTTGATGTATTCATATGTTTATATTTTTTGCTTGAAAATAGATGTTGATGTTTTGAAATGGTGCTTCACTTTCCAGCACTTTACCACACTAAGTTGACCAAAAACATACATTGCAAAGTTTTCTTTGGCCGTCAATAACATTTAGAATTGTTTCTTCAATTCCAGTATTAAACTATGACTTCCTACATAACAATTAGCCAGTCATAACCTCACTTTCAACATCGGGTATTACTGTCTGATTACGTTTATCGTCTAAACATGCTGCCACAAGATCTTGCATGAGTTTGTAGTTTAGGGCTAGTACGCTAAGAGTGCTTTAGTAGACTATTATCTATCTTGTTCACCTTCGTTCATCGTTTAAAAAGGGCTTAACAGTCCACGCCATCACAATTCCTCTTTTTCGATTACTTCTGTCATACTTTGGTGGCTTAGTCTAATATCCACATTTCTTATTCTATCCATTCTTGCTTTTCTTTTAACTGCTCTCAGAAATTCCAGTTCACCTTATTCTGCAATCCTTTCTGCCAGGCTCCATTTTTCTATTCCATAAGTGACAATAGGAAAGTAATAACTATTGTACACAATGATTTTTGCTTTTTATGCTACCTTCTTACTCGATATCTTGTTTTACTTTCTTTTTTTTTCCAACTGACATTTGATGTGATTTCTGCCAGTAAAAGGTAGAGGCAGAAGTAAAGTTGTGAGGACGGACCATGAAGCGTACTGGGATACCTCTGATGGTACAGCACTTGCCCGCGAAAGGCAAAAGTCTGAGGTTTGAATCGCAGTTCCGGCACACAATTTTTAATCTGCCAGGAAGTTTGTTCCACATTCGTTCATCCATTCACCTACCCGCCTACCTAGTGCCATGATTTAATTTAAAAACATAATTATTATTTGAAACATGAATTGTTTGACATGCAGATTTCTTTTCTTGTGTGCAGTTAAAGGTCCCATATTTCATCATACTTTTCTTCATATATCGGAATCTGTCTCCTATTGTCTCATTCCATACTCAGGGTGAGCGCTGACAACATTCCTGCGCTGCACATGTGAGCACACCACTGGCGCTATTCTAGACTTAACTATTCTTAATTTCATTTACTTACACAGATAATATGAAATGTAGGCCTATTGGAGAGAGTTATGATTTTTAGTTATGTACATATACCAATTACAGTTGTTTGGGGATTTCGTTTTTCCTCTATTCTTCGTTTTCCTCAAAGTAAAAGTTCCGACTGCACAAATATGTAAAATAGGGGTTTCACTGTAATTACATTGGTTATCCTTCCATCACTATATATTTCTCTCCCCAATTAAGTGAAACTTTCTACAACTTGTAGTGGTTCTCTATACAAACTACCGAATGTACTCGAGTAATCCAAGCGTATTTTTTTCTGAATTTATGAACGAATAACTGGGGTGCACAGATTACTCGAATTTAGGTTGGTATTACTCCATCTGCAACAACAAAACACACCAGGCAGGGATTACTCCGCTTTAAAAAACATCCCTTCAAAACAGATCCCTTCAAGCCGGTATTACACGATAATATTTTCGATCAATTCTTTGACAAAGAAATAAAATCAAATATTTGACATAAATCTTCATCGTGGTGTTAGAAAGAGGTATTATGGTTGTCAGTTTCAAGATAGCGGATAATAATAACTTTTTATTGTGCGCTGCATTAGCCGGTCACAAATGTGGCGGAGTAGCATATCTTTCTGGCAGTTTCTTTGCCAGCACGGCTGGCGCGTACGAACAGTTGCATTGTTGATGTAAGAATGACTAGTTTGTGGTACCATATTTGTGAGTCATAAAGTACATTATCTACTTAAGTTGGGTATTATTCAGTTTAGTACCACCATATTACCCACACTGGTATCAGCATGTGACAAAGACTATATCTGGAGAAGACAAGGTACAGCGATTTCTTGCTAGTGGGTTTAAATGTTAATTAGGGCGCGGTGTGGCAGCTATGTTCAAACACACGCGCATGTCAATAGCAACAGTGATGCTAGCTTTCAGAGTGGATAAATTTTGCATTGCAACAGAGAGAATACAAGCAACTTCTATTATCAAATACACGGCAAGGTGCTACATTTAATGATATTTCTTTCATTAAAAATACATGTATGTCGAAGCAACCTATTACAGTATCAAATAGCTTTGATGTAAATACATGACATATAAACTTTTACAAAGATATATGACTGTGTAATATCACTCTCAGCTGCATTTATTTATCAACAGTTCAGATTCTATAAACGTTCATTTCAGTGTGTGTTACTGCGAGTACGTTTTCACAGAAATATGTTACAAATGAAATATTTTTCAGTTTGTATGACTATGTTTAGTAGATAAAATATGAGAATTTTATGAGGTTGCTGCGAGATTCACATGCTCTGGATATGACAACCCTGCGCAGCTCTCTCTCTCTCTCTCTCTCTCTCTCTCTCTCTCTCTCTCTCTCTCTCTCTCTCTCTCTCTCTCTCTCTCTCTCTCCCCCCCCCTCAATCAGTGCAGCATCAATTGTTTTGATATTTACGTGACATCCCAAGATGACTGCTCTCACGTGCTTGTTCAAAGCCGACAGATGGTATCCTCATCTAAACAAATCTGCGTGTTATTTCCTTTTTATTTTTCTTAGTCAAAATTTGGGGGTGTGCGGGTTACTCGAGTATATATGGTAATATTCTTGTTTGTTAAGAGTCTTTTCCAAATACCAGAACTTCACTCTTTAATCCATACCCTTTCATTATTTCATTCAGTACATCAGTTTGTATCTGCATATCACCACCGAGTGGCATGTTGGGTACCTCACTGATCACACATTAGGGAGGACGGCGGATCAGAGCACCTTCGGCCATCTAGATTTAGTTTTCCAAAGGACATTACCGATTTTTCTTCCTCATCCTTATGCAAATAATCTGAGCGTGAGCTGTTGACAAGACATTAAACACTAATCTTCCTTCCTTCCTTTTGTTAGTCTCTCATTTATTTTTTTCTCCAAACAGTGTTAGGAATGCTTTGTACAGACTCAAAGATAAATAGGTCAACGGGTGCCATAATGTCTGTGCTATTGAAAAAATGCAAATAAAAAAATTACAGTAGAATGTGCATGTATTCTTTCCAAGTTTTGATCACTGAAGGAACAAATGCAACTGAATCATTTCAACGAAGGATAGAGAAATTCAGTATTGCTCAGCTTTGAATGTAGCAGTGTTTCAAATATTCACAGTGACAAAAAATAAATTTATTTACATCAATACCAACAATGCGCAAGACTTTAGGAATATTGCATGAGGTAGTAGCTGCAAATATGTAACGATTTTCGAATATGTAGTTATGCAGGAATCTAGTAACACAGCTTTGCAACTCGGAACACACAGTTTTCCAATTCAGAAATACAGTAAAACCTCGTTTTTACATTCTCGGTTTTTACGTTTTCCCGCCTTTTACACCATTTTTTGTTGGTCCCATCAAATTTCCTATGTTTACAATGTTAATTCGCCCTCATTTTTGCATTAACATATTTACACTTTTCCTGCGTTTTACACTTTTTGAAAGCATGTTCGTGAAGAAAAATGACGTAATGTACATAAATTGACATTAGCATGGCTTTCCCCTTAAAGTATAGTGCTTAAAAATTATTCGCATTCGAGTTTCTTGACACTTTGCGTTTATTCAAACGAATTTTTCGCGTTCCATTGTTGACTTAAAGACGCGCCGATTTGTGGCAATGTAGTAGTTCTTTTCACCAGCTTCTTTGGCAGAGCACCTGGCATGTACTCAGACCATTGATCTTTGTATAGAGATCACTGACTCGGACAAACAGAACAGTTTGTTAATGAGAGAATTACGCTGATTTGTGGCTGTGTAGTTCATCTTTCCGCTAGCTCCTTTGCCATAGCGGCTGGCGTGTACTCAAACAATCAGAACCAGTTGCTTTGTTGAAGTGAAAATGAATAGTTGTTTTTGTGATACATATTTCTGATTAATAAAGAACTTTATCTGTTAAAGTTAGGTATCATAATACCCACAACCTCAAAAAAGTGATAATAGTGAGAGATGCCGATCCTATGCAAACGTCACAAAAATACTTGTGCATATGTTTGTACTCGAGAACGCGAATAAATTCTCGAATATTGTCGTGTGAAACAGCGAAAAATACAAAAAGAACGGAACTGTAGGAGTTTTACTATGTAAATAATTAATTCCAGTAAAAGGCAGTAATTTTGAAGATGTTACATAGCCTGGCAGCGGCATCTAAACGATACCTATCGAAGCAGTCCAGGTAATTTGTTATAGCCCAGCAGTGGCATTTTCGATTATAATGAATGAAATTACATAAAAAATTACTACTTCCCATAAAATTACCAGTTTGCCTGGCGCTTAAAATAATGGCATTCTTGATTATAATGACTGAAATTACGTCAAAAATTTCCACTTTCCATAAAATTACCAGTTCTGCCTGGCGCTTAAAATAGTAAAAATTTGGATAACCTTTATTGTATAATCAACTCCCTGGCGAGTATTTAGATGTCTAATATGTGCATATATCACACATAAAATACGAAAGTGCAAGGCTGATCCAGTAAGCATATTCTACCATTTAAAACATTATTTCCTGGATTTTACATTTTCCTGCATTTTACACCTTTTCACTGAAGTCCCCTGAAAAGTGTAAAAACAAGGTTCTACTGTATCCACATGTGATTCTATGTGTGTCACTTAATCAATGAGGGGTGAGGAAAAATGGAATGAATCTGTAGGCCAAATTGAAGTGATTGTTTGGCTTGATGTTTTTAATAGTGTGTATTAGTGAATGTCGTAATTCCTTGTCATTATGACGATAGTACAAACTGATCCACTGACGATCTACATGGCCCCATGATTTAATTACAAAACACTAATAATTTGAAACATCAATTATTAGACATTAAGATTGCTTCGTGGAGTATTATTACGAAGCAAAGTTTTCTTCTTGAATAATCAAAATTTCATATGTTGTTGCTTTTTTCTTCAGAACGTGCTGTCTGGTGGCTCTCTTTCTGAGGAATAATACAGCAGACAGTCACACACTTGTGCTTGTCAGAAATATATTGATGCATTTCTACAAATACTTAACGATTTTAGAGTTTGTGGTTAGGTTGAACATAATAGAACAGTAAAAGTAAATGGAAACACATATTTGGAAAGACTTAATGGCTGTCTGCAATAGCATGTAATTTGCTGCTCTTGCTTCCCATCATTCAAAGTCCCGTCACCAACTATTACTGCCGACACTTGAAAAATATTTCCAAAATAATCGTGCTTTAGCTCTACTGCTAATCTTAGGGCTCGCAACGACTGTATCTTCATCCAGTCTTCCTAATGTGTATCTCTTGTTAGAATGAATCGCCTTCATTTCGATTTTCAAATACGACATACTTCCCAACCCGCCCACCCCACCTTGAAGTTAGAATCTTAGGGTGCAGCTTACATTAGAGTACTTTTTTCCTTGAAATTAGTCAAATTTTTCGAGTGCCGCTTAGATGCAAGTAACTATGATAAGGTGTATCTAAACTTAACCTCCACTAGTTCATTTACACATTCAATGAATTTTTGAATGCTTTAGATATATTTACAATTAATTTCACACTTGGCAATTCTTTTCCAACTGTACTTAGTGCAATGGACGACTTCAACAACGGCGTCGTGCTGACCAACCGCCCCCTGCGGCCGGGCGAGCTGTTCGAGGTGCGGCTGGACAAGATGGTGACCAAGTGGGCCGGCTCCATCGAGATCGGCGTCACGATGCACAACCCCACAGAGCTGGAGTTCCCATCCACCATGACAAACGTCAGGTAGGTGTTTTTCTGGTCTGGAAGCTAGCGCTCTCTCTCTCTCTCTCTCTCTCTCTCTCTCTCTCTCTCTCTCTCTCTCTCACACACACACACACACTCACACTCACACTCTCTTAATGTTTGGTGTGGTGGTAAGAAAGTACAAGCTTACAACACCTCAAAAATTTTTCCCCCTCAGAACTGGTTGCTGATACAAACGTAGTATAAATTAAAATGCCGCACAGTCATTGTGAATGTGTAACAGAGGTGGCAGCACTGTACGGCTTGTAGAATTCTAGTGTCACGGAGAGTGTTAGGACTGTTATTGGTACTTGAAATGGCATTCTCAGTGCAGAAACAACATGTAATCATCGGTTTTCTCCATTTGTGTGGTGTGCGCCATTGAAGGAAATCTATCACGAGTTGCATGAAACTTATGCTGATGGCGTCATGGGCATGTCCATTGTGCATTTGTGGGTGCGACTGTCAAGGGAAGTCGGAATATTGTGTGACAACGCACCGAGACAATCTCAGCCTGGCACCGATTGGTCAGACAAAACAATCAAGCGAGTGGAGCAATATGTTTTGGAGGATTTCCGAAGGACTGTGAAACACATCCCCTCCACAGTTGGCATTCTCATGGGATTTGCAAACACAATCTGTAGCGAAAAATGTTAGGATTTGTTCCCATCTGCTTCCATTACTGAAGCTCCCGATGCCAATATTGCATAATAATAGGTACAAATGTAATTAGCTTATTATCATTTTCTTTTCCAAAATGTTTGTTATTCTTTTTTATAACATGACTAGCTTAAGTTATTTTATATTATTTGGCATCACAGAGGTTTATTTAATTACTCAAAATAATTAGTCCTGCAAGAGGTCTATTGCTGTAGGTCATATATTCTGATAATTAGTATCTCTGGTAAAACTTTAATTTTCTCATATTATTAAAGTAGGTATTATTATGTTTCACATGTAATGTTAGGAAAGTTGTGACATAATTAGTTCCTGTATAATTATCGTTTATCCTAAAAACATTGTCTAAAAACCTATTTATTTATATTTGGATGTGAAACACTATCAATATAACGAAGACTTGCATATCAATTTACTCAGTATTATTTACGCTACCTTTTACGATAGCCGGTTGCAGGTAATTGTTTACTTTTCCATTGTAATGAGTTTAGTTTACCTAATTAACAATATGGAATTTACAGTGTCATTAACTAATATAAATAGGATGTTTTTGTGCCGTGTAAGAACAACCTGGTTTCATCTTTGATTGAAAGCACAATCCATGCCAGTAGAGAGTCTTGTTTTGAGTTTACTCGAGAGCACAATTCACGTCACTCTGAACTCAAATTTAAACAATTATCCTTAAGTTCTTCAGTGTAAGTCAGGTGGGAAGTGTTTCTACGGTACAGTAGAGTCTTGATTATCCGACCTAAACTGGCTGCGGCAAGGTCGGATAAGCGGGAAGGTTGGATAACATGGAAGAAAAAAAAAACCATAAAAAGTTTACAAAATTTATTTGAACATAGAATATGTGAATGAGAACTGAATATAACGTTCAAATACATTGGAAGGCGCTCAAAGAAAAGTGATAAGATATCAGTTTCACCTTATTTTACTTGCGCCATTTTTAATAAAGTTTCACAATTGTCTATTTAAAGCTTTAAGTTTTCCTTACACTGAAACAACCACTTTTTCCGTTTTGAAGCCATCACCACAAATTTTTATAAACCAAGCACAACACGTCCGCTCCTTCTACAGATCTACGTTAGCATTGAAGAGTGAGGGGTAGCAGACGGCGACAACGAAGTGAATGATAATGAAGCGCACCAAAACAAACAACACGTACTGTCACTGACCTGTAGGCTGGCGCACCGCTACTGTGTACAGTCCCGGCGTGGTGAAAGGGTCGGATAACACGGAAGGTCGGATTACCGAAAATCAGATAATCGAGACTTTACTGTATTATGAATTGATTCTTAATATTTATGACACACTAATTGACACCTCGGACTTCAGTATTCTACACACGAATGTGTAAATTTGTTCTATTGACATGTGGAATGTGCGTACTGTGTTGTGGTGCCTGTTATTAATGAGACTTGTTTGCTGGCCATAAAAAGAGGACAATAGGGCACTATTGATTCATTAAAGTGTCAGTGAACTGCAATTCTACGTGCCACATACATTATTTGTAGTAGAATAGTGTAGCCCCATGAAACTTCAGCCAGTTGTAACCAAGAGCGCGCCTATCCACGAGAACTTGGAGGCAACAAACTACGACCCGGGAATGTCGCAACTCCTTTGCCGAGGCCTAAAAATGCAAAAAGTATCCTTCAAATGCTGAGTGAAGACCAGAAGGCTGTCTGGCAATGTTGATGCATGTGATGGCACAAATGGGATTGTCTTTACATTGATTGTTTCAATGGGTTAGAGACAAGTGCTGTTTTTCAATCCAGAAAGAAAGGGCCAATCAGCCCAATTGGAACACGCAAACTTATCACCACTGGGGGAGGAAAAAAAAAAAAACATTTAAACACTATTGCTGCAAAAAGGGTGGTGGCCACATTCTGGGAAAGTAATGGGTAATCCTCACTCATTGTATTCCCAAGAGTGCAATGGTGACAGGTGGATTGTACCGAGATGTTTTGCAGGAAAGGGGCTTCCAGTAGTCCATAATTTTGGCCAGAGGAGGCTGCTCTTGTCGCCTTTCATCAAGTCTGTGCACCCACACATGGGGCAAATACTACCCTGAAATTTTATTGTGACGACGACTTTGATTTGATCTCTTGTGCTCCCTGCACACCTGATCTGTCTTACAGCACCTTTGAGCTTTTTCTGACAATGAAAGAATGCTCTTCGGGCCACTTATTCACTAGTTGTGCAGGAAAAACATCAGTAATTTTGTGGTCGCTCATTCTCTAGCCACGCTGCAGTAGCATCAGCGATTTTTCCAGTAATGAAAGAAGACAGCTAAACAAGTGTTCACAGTGGCCATTTGAATTGTGGTTTTGTCATGGAAAATTGTTTACAGCTGCAGGGAGATATCATAAAGAAGTGAAAGACATTTCACAGTTTGTGTGAGATCAGCTTGTGTGGGGAAGGGGGGGGGGATAAAGGTGTAATAACTGGAATGCACTCATTATGATAGCATTTTGTATCTTTACTTTTTTTTTTATATACACAACTTGACTTTGGCATTTATCTGCTACAGTGGCGTATCCAGAGGGGAGGGGGGGGGGGCTGTCCGGCTGCAGGCCTCCCCCCCCCCCCCGACCATGCTGCAGACCACCCAACCAAAACCTACTTGAAGCCACCCAGACCATGCTTAGAGAGAGAGAGATAGAGAGAGAGAGAGAGAGAGAGAGAGAGAGAGAGAGAGAGAGAGAGAGAGATTGACCTCAACTCCCACCAGACCACGATCCTGGATACGCCACTGATCTGCTATAATTTTCTGGGTGGAATATGTGAAAATACAGTAGGGACACAATTATTGTAATGTGTGGTGGGGCATTAAAATGATTCAATGGGGAAAGCTGAAAATTTGTGCCTAGCTGGGATTCAAACCCAGGTCTCCAGCTTACTTGGCAGTTGCACTGCACCTGCATGGACAGCTCCGACATGTTTCCTGCCAGTACCAGGCAGAAGTTCTCAACTTACCCATACACCTCTAGCGTAATGCCCCTACCCGTTTTCACTTGTTACTCGCAACAGTTTGCCAATTCACATAAGAGTTTTGGCCCGGAGTCTATCTGCACTGAAGAAATCGTCATTGGTCATCTTCACTGTGGGCGGGGGAGCTAATTTATTAATGTGTTTGGAAAAGTTGAAAGTTTGTCTCTGGTGGGAGGCGTTGTAACAACTTTGTATGTTGCTCACCCCCACAAGAAAACTGTAGTGCCAACATTAAACAAAAAATACTGCAAGACCTATACAAATACAGTAAAACTTCTTAATAACGGACACCATTGGGGAAAATAAAACTGTCCGCTTTTAAGAAGTGTCCGCTATTAAGAAAACGATAAAATACAAACTTTTATCTGAAATGATCGGGACAGCAGCCGTTTTGGGTAACAAAAATCTCGACTAAGCCAAAGTCCCCTGTTTTCATGTGTTGAACACACCGAATTGTGTCAATACCGTGAAATAACGTGCGAATGCCACGCGGTTTCTTGAACCGATCCAGCCAGCCATCATTTCCGAGGAAATCTTGCTCCTTTCCTTCAATCAGCTCATACAAAATCACACTGATTGAAACTTGAATGGAACAAAATATTTAAAATTTCTGATCGATTTGTTTTCAAATCAGTACTCGTACTCATACTGACGTTGAAATCCGCAGCAACTTTTGCGGGTGGTTTACCAGCATCAGATTTCTCCAAAGTGCGAAGCTTTTGGTACAACGAGATCTCACAACTTTTTCGCTTTGTGAAAACACACACACAGACGAATGAAAAGAAAACACTCAAGACGCATTAGACAAAGCTTTTGACTTTTGAAACCAGGCTGTGGCAGCCATCGAATGAAAACATTCGATACATCTATCACCTCTCTTCTGTCCTACCCAAGCCTACGCTTTAACACAACAGTGCGATTACTGTTAAACGCTTGGCTTCGTCTGATGTGCTGACAACAGGCAGAAAGTGTTTATCGCCGCACTCTAATTGTTGGTTTTGACATGGCTATGTCTGCGCTGCATGGAGCAATACCGTACGTACTGTACTTCCAAGAAGTTACAGTAGATGGCAATGCCATGAAATCACGCAATATGAACAAGAAACAAGCTAAAACTTCAAGCAGTACAGGCTCGAAGTGACTCTCAGACTTTTGACACGCAAAGTGCACTGAATCTTTCACGCTGTCCATTATTTGGAAGTTTTGTTTGTTGTTGGGGAACATATTACAGTGTCCGTGTCCGTTATTGGGAATGTCCGTTATTCGGAATAATTTTAGCATAAGGACTAATGTTATTTTACAGGGGAATTTTAGAATGTATGCTATTGAGAGGTGTCCACTATTGGGCACTGTCCGTTAAGCGAAGTTTTACTGTATTTAACAATCACTTCAGCGTTACAAGACATGGATACAAACCAATACCGTAACAGTGTCTAATGTAAATACAGTTTAATAGTGGAAAATCTGATTGGAATGTCAGTAATGGAGGATAACAACTCACCATAAAGACGTTTGCTGAGCTGCTGACAGACATGAAAATAGATAATCACATTCACACAACTTAAATTTTCGGCCAAGGCCTTCTTCGAAAAAGAAACACATACATTCATGCAATCACTCGGACAACTATACTCACACCAAAACACACACACACACACACACACACACACACACACACAACCATCATGTCCATTCCAGCAACACAAGCATCTAAACTGTAAGTGAGGTGGGGAGTGGAGGGGGAAAGATGCCGGGTAAAGGTGGGGATGGAAAGTCCACATTGCATGATGGTTTTAAAGGTGGAAATTTGAATTGCGACAATGAATAAAGTGAAGGAAAGGAGCGGGAAATGATAAAAGGGAGGTGTAGAGGAGTGTGGGGAGGGAGTGGGGGGGATTTGAAACAATAAGAATAATAAGGAAAAAATAAAATAAATAAATAAAAATAAAAGTAATCTAGGGGATATTGTAAGTGGTGACACACAGTTGCAAGGAACACATGAAATATAGGATAATAGGTTGGGAAAGAAGAGGGGTGGGGGGAGATGTTAGGCATAGAGTGTAGGGATGGGAAGTTATCTTAGGTTGAGTCCAGAATGGTTGCAGGACCGTAGAATGTATTTAAAGGACAACTCCCATCTGCACAGTTGAGAAGAGCTGGTGGTGGAGGGGAGGATCCAGATGGCTCGGGTAGTGAAGCAGCCACTGAAATCCAGAGTGCTGTGCTCAGCTGCATGCTGTGCCACAGGGTGCTCCATCTTGCTTTTGCCACAGTTTGTCAGTGGCCATTCATCCTGACGGACAGCTGTTTCGTTGTCATACCAGTATAAAAGGCTGTGCAATGATTGCAGCAGAGTTGGTATATCACATGGCTGCTTTCACAGGTGACCCGACCTATGATGGGGTAGGATAAGCCTGCGACAGGAATAGGAAGTCCTGATTTGGTGGATTGGAGAGGTTTGCAGCGAGGTCTTCCATAGGCATATAATCTCTGTGGTAAAGGGTTGGGCTCAGAGTAGGATCGCCGGCCACAGTGGCCGAGCGGTCTGTAGCACGCCAGTCACGTTCTGCACAGCCACTATGGTCAGGGGTTCAAATTCCCCATCGGGCATGGATGTTTGTGTCGTCTTTAGTATAAGGTAGTTCATAAGTAGTTTGTAAGTTTAGGGACTGATGACCCCGCAGTTAAGTCCTTTAAGCTTATCAAACAACATAGCTGAGTAGGATGCAACTCGGGAAGATTCATATTCAGGCAAGTTTCTCTGCCCCAATTTTTACCCCTAATGTTATTGCTACACATACTTCTGTAATTATAATTTAGTTTGTTTTATTTGCGCAGTTCAATATCTTCCACACTGACAATAATTATCTCTAAAATTATGAAAAGGGGGGAGGATAGTTTTTTGTTCTTCATTGTTAATAATGTTGTCCTCAACCAACATATGGTAGTTGTTATGGCCTAAGGGCCGTTCATATCGCGCGCGCCGTCATTGGGTTCCGTGGCAGGCGGGCCCGGCCGTGGTAGTTCCAGGCCGTGCCACAGGAGGGCACGGTCGGCCTAACAGCTGACGCGAGCTGCGCGCCGTCTGCTGGCGGGCCCCGTCGAACGGCCGACGTGACAGCCGGGGCATTCGCCTAGTGTACGCCGAACGACACAGAGTGTACCTGGACGAAAGTGTTCACTTCAGTGGCGACGAGGATATTGGTTGCGTGGTCTTCCTGCCGCAGTCATGGCAGAACAGCTTAGCTCGTTGCTAACGAATCTTCAGTCGTTACCGGAAGTTTTGGCTCAACAGAATGCTGCTCTCACGGCGGCTATTGACACATTGACGAGGGCTGTGACACAACAGGTCGGGTTGCGGTCTTCGGTGCCCGTTCCTCCGTTTCCTCCATTTGACGACTTTGCCGAGGATTGGTCCGACTACGAACAGCGTTTACGCCAACACTTCGTAGCCTTCCAGGTGTGTGATGAAGGTAAGCAAAAAGCTTATTTCCTTTCGTGGCTCTCGCCTCGTCTTTTTCGTTTGCTGGGCGATTTAGCGCCGCTTCAGACGCAGGCATCCCTGTCCTTTCAGGATATCTGTTCTCTTTTTGCGGCGTATTTTCGCCGCCACTCTCACGTGGTGTCGGCCCGCATATCTTTCTACCGTTCGCGGAAACAGCCGGGTCAGTCGTACCGCGCGTGGGCCACGGAACTGCAGGGGCTAGCCCGTCGTTGTCTGTTTCGGTCCGAACCGCACGGTGATTCGTATGCGGACTCTATGGTCCGCGATGTTTTGGTTTGTTTTGCTCCCGACCTGGACGTTCGCAAGCAGGCTCTTCAGTCTGACGATCCCTCATTAGCGGAGGTTTTGCGTATTGCGTGCGCATTTGAAGTTTCGGAGGCCGTGGGGAGTCAACTTTCCGCTTGGGGGGAGGTATCCTCAGTTGACGATTCGGCCCCGTTATCCGCAGCGCCGGTTTCTTCGGTGGCTGTTGTTGCGTCGCCCTCCCCTCCCTCCCTTCGGACGCCGCGGCGCTCGCCTGCGTCGTATGGGCGGGGGGAAAGGCGGCGCGCGTCGCCCGCTTCAGAGAGCGAGCCGATGTCATGTCTTTCGTGCGGGGCGCCCCATTCTCGGGAATCGTGCCCGCACAGGCGGGCCACCTGTAATCGTTGTGGCAAGTTCGGACACCTCCCCCGAGTGTGCCGCTCCTCGGCTAAGGGCCGCAAAAGGACCTCTTCCCCTCGCGATTTCGGCGCAGCGCCCATGGATATTAATAAGGTTGTTCCCGTCGGCGTTCAGCCGCCGAAGTTGTTTATAGACCTCCGCATTCTGCGGAAAACGGTTACGCTTCAAGTGGACACAGGCGCGACGACATCGCTTCTAAGTGCTGCAACTCACCACGCTTTAGGCTCCCCCACTTTAAGTCCGGCGCCTCGCGCGTTGGTTGGCTACGGCGGCCACCCTATTTCACTATTGGGGTCGTTTGTCGCCGAAGCTACATATCAGAACGTTAGCCGCGCGGTACCGTTTGTGGTAGTAAACAGTGCAACGGCTACGAACATTTTCGGCCTCGACGCTTTCCACGCTTTTGGCTTTTCTATTACCGAATCTGTCTGCTTGGTTTCCGATCAAATTCCGTACGAGAGTCTCAAGCAGCTTCGCGCGGAGTTCTCGTCCCTGTTTGCGCCGGGTCTTGGGTGTGCTACGAATTTTCGGGCCACTATTACACTTAAAAATACGGCTCGCCCCGTCTTCTGTCGGGCTCGGCCTCTCCCGATCGCCCTCCGTGGCACTGTTAAATCGGAATTAGATCGCCTGACGGCGGAAGGTATATTGCGTCCTGTCACAGCAAGCGAGTGGGCCTCCCCTCTAGTTGTCATACGCAAGCCCTCGGGGGCCCTTCGTTTATGTGGCGACTTTAAGAAAACGGTAAATTCTCAATCCGTCATTGATTCTTTTCCCATGCCTCGCCCAGCGGAATTGATAGATCGGTTGTCCGGGGGCCAGTATTTTTCGAAAATAGACCTGGCAGAGGCTTACCTCCAGTTGCCTTTAGACGATGCCTCCAAACAGGCGCTGGTGATTTCTACGCCTTTTGGCCTATATCAATATCAGAGATTGCCATTCGGGGTGGCCAGTGCCCCCGCAATCTTTCAGCGTTTTTTGGAGCAGTTGCTAGCGCCGGTCCCCTGTTGCGTGAACTACATGGATGATATTGTGGTGACGGGATCCACAGCTGCTGACCATATTGCCAACCTCCGTTCATTGTTTTCCGTTCTGGAGGGGGCTGGCCTCCGCTGTAATTTCCAGAAATCTTCTTTCTTCCAACCGACTATCGAGTACTTGGGCTACGAGGTATCCAGGTCGGGGGTACGTCCCGTGGCCGAGCACGTGCGGGCGGTCGCAGAGCTTCCCCGTCCTTCTTCCATTCACGAACTCCAAGTATTCCTGGGCAAGATCGCCTATTATCATCGCTTCCTCCCGCAGGCAGCCACAGTGGCTTACCCCCTGCATCAACTGCTGCGTAAAGGCGTCCAGTTCCACTGGTCTCCTGCGTGCGAACGAGCCTTTCAGTCACTGAAAAAGGCCCTCCTGGAGGCTCCGTGTCTCACTGCATACACCCCGGGGGTCCCACTTGTGGTGGCAGCGGACGCCTCCCAGCATGGTGTGGGGGCGGTGCTGGCACATCGGTTTCCCGATGGGTCAGAGCACCCATTGGCGTTTGCATCTAAAACTCTTACGGATGCGCAGCGCCGGTATTCCCAGGTGGACAAGGAGGCCCTAGCCATCGTTTTTGCTTTAAAAAAATTTTACGTTTATCTCTATGGGTCGAAGTTCACGCTTTACACGGACCACCGCCCGTTAGTGTCGTTGTTCCACCCGTCAGCGGCTCTTCCGGACAAGGCAGCCCATCGTCTTCAACGCTGGGCCTTGTACCTCTCTCGTTTCAATTATGAGATACAGTACCGTTCGACGTCTCATCACGCAAATGCCGATGCCCTATCACGCCTCCCGGTAGGCCCTGATCCAGTCTTCAATGCTGAAGAGCTTTTGTGTTTTGCAGTTGACGAGTCGGCTAAAGATGTAGTCTCCGGTTTTCCTATCAATAGCTCACGGATCGCGGAGGCTACCGCTGCTGACCCGGTCCTCCGGGTCGTCCTTAAACGGGTGAGGCAAGGTTGGTCAGAGCGTCCTCCGGGCCGGGCATCAGACCCTCTCCGCAATTATTATGCTATTCGGCACCGCCTTAGCACCTACGAGGGTGTTTTACTTCTGTCCACGGAAGACGGCTCCCATCGAGTGGTGGTTCCTGGGTCCTTGCGCCGCCAGATTCTCGGTCTTCTCCATCGGGACCACTGGGGTGTCTCTCGCACGAAGATGCTGGCTCGCCGACATGTATATTGGCCGGGTATAGATGGGGACATCACTCGCCTCATTGCGGGATGCTCTTCTTGTGCATCCCAACAAGCGGCTCCGCGCTCATCTCTCTCTCCATGGCCCACTCCGTCTGCACCTTGGGAACGACTCCATGTCGATTTTGCGGGGCCCTTCTTAGATAGCTACTGGCTTTGCGTCCTTGACGCATACTCCAACTTCCCATTTGTTGTTCGCCTGACCTCCACGTCTGCGGAAGTTACCACACGTTCCCTGTTAAAGATATTTTCTATTGAGGGTCTCCTGGCCGCACTGGTGACGGATAACGGGCCACAGTTTACTTCACAACACTTTCACGATTTTTGTTCTACCCATGGGATCCAACATGTCCTGGCCCCACCTTTCCACCCGCAGTCCAATGGGGCGGCGGAGAGGTTCGTCCGTACTTTCAAGACGCAAATGCGCAAGTATGTGGCACATCTTTCAGTGGAGGAGGCCCTCCTTCGATTCCTTACATCCTATCGGTCCACTCCGGCAGGTCAGCAGAGCCCCTCAGAGCTCCTTCACGGCCGCCCTCATAGGACACTGTTATCCCTCGTGCATCCAGGCCCTCCCGCACCTCTTCTTCGTTCTCGGTCACGTTTTCCCCCAGGCTCGGCTGTCTGGGCTCGAGGCTACGGCCGCCATCCTCGTTGGGTCCCGGCCGTGGTCGTTCGGGAACGTGGCCGACGTCTCTGTGAGGTCCGTTCTCCTACCGGGGTCCTCACCCGCCACCATGATCAGCTGCGGGTCCGCCACCCTCCTCAAGCACCTACAGTCCCTTCCTCCTCATCGAGGTCCAGCCCCCCACTGTTGCGGGTGCCATCGGGGGACGGTTCTCTCCCGACTTCCGCTTTGCGGGCATTGGCTGGGGGGCAAGGGGATTTCCCGTCACCGTCGGGGTCCGGGGCCCGCTCCCCCGCCGCAGTCCCAGCGGCCAGCTACAAGGAGTGGACAGCTCCGGTCGCCGGCGGAGGGGGCACCTTGCAGCCTGCCGACGGAGGCCCCGAGTTTCCAATGGAGGAGCCACAGGAGGGAGGAATGGAGGACCTGCCGCCATCGCCAGTGCTGGGAGCGGCAAGACAGCGCTCGCGTGGGCGAACCCCTCGTCGCTCGAAGGGGTTCCGCCCGTATGAGGTGGTTCCGGCTAGGGAGTGGATGGAGCCGCCAGACAATCGGATGGAGGTGGAAGAGTCCCAGCAGCCAGACCTCTGCACCGCCGTTCAGGGGTCCGGCTCCTCACCCCAAGGGGGGAGGGATGTTATGGCCTAAGGGCCGTTCATATCGCGCGCGCCGTCATTGGGTTCCGTGGCAGGCGGGCCCGGCCGTGGTAGTTCCAGGCCGTGCCACAGGAGGGCACGGTCGGCCTAACAGCTGACGCGAGCTGCGCGCCGTCTGCTGGCGGGCCCCGTCGAACGGCCGACGTGACAGCCGGGGCATTCGCCTAGTGTACGCCGAACGACACAGAGTGTACCTGGACGAAAGTGTTCACTTCAGTAGTCCCTCCCTCATAATGTCTTTTCCTGTTCAAGAATGGTTAAAAATATAAAACTGCCAGTGACCTTTATTAAAAAGATCATAAAAGGCCAGTTTTCTGGCTCAAGAATGCGTCTAACCTCCCAGTCACCCAGGTGTTAAAAGAAAAACGACAGATGTTCTTTGGCTCCCTCTATGATATTCATATACTACCATTGATGACAAGGCTAGATCCACACTAATTCAAGTATATAATAATTCCTCCTGCAGTTAAGTACTACCTGCAGTGCACACCACATTGATTTCCAGCATGTTGAACTAGAGGCTTATAGAACATCCTAATGATTGCCTTTTTCCCCCCTTTTCAGGTCTGGGACGTGGATGATGACTGGGAATGGAGTGATGCACAACGGTTCAACCGTCATCCACGAGTACGGGCAGAACCTTGACAGGCTGCAGGTATGGCTTGTTGGTAACAGAGATGCCAACCATTACGAATCAATAATAATAATAATTACTAATTTCCTCCAATAAATAAGACATTACGAATCACATGGCTAAAATTACGATTTTTTTCGGATTTTTGTTGATTTATACAGATTTTTTCAAAATGATGCAAAAAAAAAAATCATTCTTTACAATCTGTTTTTTCTTTTCACATTTTTCATAAACTGGTACTTGTATTTTTCTGCCCCTTGTAGACTTTCTATTACACTAAATATCATAAATGTATGCTAAATGTCTTCACTCATCAGTATGAAATGGTGTATCTTGTGCAGTTTTTCTCTTTGTTTGTGTCGTGACGACTCTTCCTGGTGATTTCCTGCACTGCGGCACTGACGTCTGTGTCTTTTTGTATTGTTGTTCTGTATCTTTGTTTTGCTATGAAGGACGAATAGTAGTGAACCTCTGTTTAGTGAATAATGTGGATGTATGTGAGTTTTTAACAAGCATTTAGTACCTCTATGGTAAACAGCGTGTGTTGAGAAAATTCAAGATTTCGAAACAATGAAGCGATTTCTGGTGCAGCAAAATGCAAGTGGTGATGGATTTAGGTCTAGGACTCTGTCAAAAAAACAAAGAATTACTAAAAAAATTTAGAGAGGAAATCTTCTCCTCCGTTCCGTGCTGACAGCACTGCCCAGCCCGACTTGGCCATTACTAATAGACTTTCTCAAATGTAGGCATCTCTGCGGTAATAGCTCTGTTTTATAACAAATAAATGTAGATCTGATAATGGAAACTCCGGGTTGGGTTAAATTTTACGACTTGCCTCGTCGGTCCCGGAAGATAATGTTGGCACCAGTGGTCAATGGTGGGAACTCAGATCGCCAATCGCAAGGCAGATGTAGGCAGACAATGAGATTCATTGTGTTTTTCTGTCAAAACTGCAATCTTTAATTTACGAGATAGTCAGTTCACGGAATGGACAAGGATATATACGAGAACTTATCAACTGTAGAACAGGAACATCATTAATTAATTTCCACAAATTTGTTGCAAATTCCTATGGCAATGTTTCATGAAGATATCTGATTTATTGACTGGACAATGGTACAGTGACAACCTGTCAACCATGGAGCAGGAACATTGTTAATCATACTACTAGTGAAACAAGCAGCAATAACATTTGAACTGTAGTTTGTGATAAATATTAAGGCATTTTCTACAAATGTTAATAAGGCAGTGACAGTAACAAATAAACACACACACACACACACACACACACACACACAAACGCTAGCTTTCGCCTAGCTGCTTCGTCAGGCAGAAGGGAAGGAGAGGGAAAATGAAATGATAAGGGTTTTAAGGGAGTGGGTAAGGAGTCATTCCAATCCCGGGACAGGAAAGACTTACCTTGGGGGAAAAAAGGAGGGTAAACAAATGCACACAAACACCCACACATTTACACAGATGCAAGTACACTTCATATATATTTACATCAAAATTTAATTTACAATGATAATCATAGTTTATTTATTATGTACATTAAATTAGTGTTATAATCTCATATGTTTATAGTCTTTGCTTCTGTTGATAGTGTTTGCTTTTGTTAGCTGACATAACTAAGTAGTGACAGGGACCATTGGTGCCAACATTATCTACCAGGACCGATGAGGCAAGTCGTAAAATTTTACCCTAGGTTGAAATCCAAAAATATAATGAAGACAGTTTACAAACCCTGAGTCACCCCAGGCACACAGTCTTAACTCACCTGCAAGGACTATTTAAGCACATAATCTGACTGACCCAAACTCTTATGCATGGCTCGCAGCAAGTCCTGTACTCCTAGCAGGAGCCCAGACCTTGTGTGCATGTGCACTGAAGTATGAATTAATCCTTGACATGGAGACTTTACAATTAAGAATTGTTGTGTCTCGTTTTTTGGATATGTAGGAAAGAATAAACACTGCAATTCTTAACATTTATACTTTGATTTTAGTAATTTATTCCCATAATTGTAACTGAATTACAAAGTCTTTCACAACATAGTTCTTGCATAAGTGAGCTTTGCCCATGATGACACTGATGGAGGATGTTGTTGAAAGTTGCAACTGCTACCGTAGAAAAGTAATAGAAAATTTAAGTGATATAGATTACACAAACGTAAGTGTAGAAGTTCTGACATTATCGGAAGAGGAGAAATCTATCTTTCTTTCTTTCTTTCAAATATATACGCAGTAGAACCCCTCAAGCCTTTAATTAGCATTCATTATTATGTAGTGAAACTGCACAAGTTCTATACTTTTTGTATTTTTCAATGTTTTGCACAACAGCATTCGAGAATTTATTCATGTTCACAATATATGCATAAGTACTTCTGTGACATTAGCACAGTGTCAGCGTCTCACACTATAATCACGTTTTTGAGGTTATAATATAGGCCTACTGTGCCCCCTTCCATGTGCAGAAAAACAATCAGTACACAAGCAAACCACCAGTCTCACCGTTTATAAAGCTTCACAAAAAAGAATTAGTTACATATTTGCATTTCATAAGAAGAATAAGTTCTCGAAACATGTCACACAGAGCATGAGAAACTACCAGCAAGGAAGTGTAAATAAGCCAACAATCGGTGTGCTGGCTGATGGAATCCTATCACCCTCTGCATTGTGAGTCAACTACTGGCGCGTACTGC
The DNA here is from genome assembly GCA_026315105.1 of Locusta migratoria. Taxonomy (NCBI): domain Eukaryota; kingdom Metazoa; phylum Arthropoda; class Insecta; order Orthoptera; family Acrididae; genus Locusta; species Locusta migratoria. The sequence continues at coordinate 65,804,733 of CM048752.1, read as the reverse complement.
AAACAACAAAACATAAAATATACATTTGAATAAATGCGATTTGTCAAGAAACGCGACTGCCTAATGTTTATAAATACTACAATTGAAGGCAAAAGCCATGCCAGTGACAAATAATGTCAATTAAATCATTTGTTCTTCATGAACGTGGTTTCAAAAATGTAAAATGCGGGGAAAAGTGTAAATATGTTAATTCAAAAATGCGGGCAAATGAACATTGTGAACATAGGAAATTTGATGGAGCCAACAATAAAATGGTGTAAATGGCAGGAAAACTTAAAATCCTGGAACATAAAATGGGGTTTTACTGTATATAAAAATGGTTAAAAATTTGATTTTTTTAAATTTATTTATTTATTTATTTAATTTAAAAGTTTTAGGCTACACTATATAAGATTTTAAGTTCTTCTGCAGTTTAGGCCTTTTTAAGAGGGTTTTTTTTTTTTTTTTTTTTTTTTTTTTTTTTTTTTTTTGTCATGTTTCATGTTAAACCCGCGGCTCTGCTCGCGTGTTGGTTGATTATGATAGATGGTTTTGAAGGATGAAATGAAATAAAATACCTTCTTTAGAAACAAACATTTTTAATCAAAATTCAAATAAAAATTAAAATCATGTGAAGTGCTTAATGATTAATCGATTTTTTAAAGATATATTTTAAAAGAAATTTCTTTTTTACGGCTTTATTTAATTATTCTTATATTTCCTTATTCGTATGCTAATCCTTACAGAGAAAGAGCTGAAGACATTGTAGCACGCATAGACCAAAGATATGGTCTGTGGCATCACGTTTCGTTGTATGCGTTCTGTAGTTTTGCTGCAGAGCGAAATATTAACATACACACATAGAAATTTATATACACCGATAACTTTCCATCCCCATATATACTCCACCCTTTTATCATGATCAACCTTCAAGCAAAAATGCAACCAATAAAACCATTTTCAAAGAGTAAATATAATTTTTAAAGATTAATTATTGATCCGCATTTCGCATTATATTCTTCAGATTACTAAATATCTATCAGATCGCTATAAAATGGTGCCTAAAGCCTTCCTCAGGTATAAATTAGTGACTGTACAAATATTTAAGTCTCTGCGTGTTGTTGTTCTGATGTGATAAGCGTACACTGAACAGACATTCACATTAATATATACAGTAGAACCTCGTTTTTACGCTTTTCAGGGGACTTCAGTGAAATAGTGTAAAATGCAGGAAAATGTAAAATGCAGGAAATAATGTTTTAAATGGTGTAATATGCTTACTGGATCAGCCTTGCATTTTCGTAGTTTATGTGTGATATATGTACATAATAGACATCTAAATACTCGCCAGAGAGTTGATTATACAATAAAGGTTATCCAAATTTTTACTATTTTAAGCGCCACGAAAAACTGGTAATTTTATGGGAAGTAGAAATTTTTGATGTAATTTCATTCAATATAATCAATAACGCCGCTATTTTAAGCGCCAGGCAGAACTGGTAATTTGAACGGAAGTGGAAATTTTTGACGTAATTTCATTAATTATAATCGAGGACGCCACTGCTGGGCTATAACACATCTTTAAAATTACCTGAACCGCTTCGATAGATATCGTTTGGACGCTGCTGCCAGGCTATGTAACACATCTTCAAACTTACTGCCTTTTACCGGAATTATTTATATAGTATAACTCCTACAGTTCCATTCGTTTTGTATTTTTCGATGTTTCACACGACAATATTCGAGAATTTATTCATGTTCTCGAGTACAAACATATGCATAAGTATTTTTGTGATGTTTGCATAGGATCAGCATCTCTCACTATTATCGCTTTTTTAAGGTTGTGGGTATTATGACAGCCAACTGTGACAGATAAAGTTCTTTATTAACCAGAAATATGTATCACAAAAACAATGCAACTATTTATTCTCATTTCAACAAAGCAACTGGTTCTGATTGTTTGAGTACTCGCCAGCCGCTCTGGCAAAATCGCTAGCGGAAAGACGAACTACACTGCCACAAATGAGCATTATTCTCTCGTTAACAAACTGTTCTGTTTGTCTGAGTAGATGCCAGGCGCTCTGCCAAAGTTGCTGGTGAAAAGAAGAGCTACATTGCCACAAATCAGCGCGTCTTTAAGTCAACTACGAAACGCAAAATATACGTTTCAATAAACGCAAAGTGTCAAGAAACTCGAATTTGAATAATTTTTAAGCGCTATACTTTAAGGGGAAAGCCATGCTAGTGTCAATTTATGTACATTATGTCATTTATCTTCACGAACATGCTTTCAAAAAGTGTAAAATGCAGGAAAAGCGTAAATATGTTAATGCAAAAACGAGGGCGAATTAACATTGTAAACATAGGAAATTTGACGGGACTGACAAAAAATGGTGTAAATGGCGGGAAAACGTAAAAACCAAGAATGTAAAAACGAGGTTTTACTGTATATAGAAAGCTGAACCCCCGCTGCTTCGCATGCGTAGGCTGGTTGGTCTGCACCAATTGTTTCTTTTTAATTCTGATGAAGAATCCATATCTTAAGTTTCGTAGTTACAGCTTGAAATTTGAGTTAACAGTAGCATATTTTTGAAAATAAATTTTTGCATCTCGTATTTCACCGCCTTATTGGTCAAATTTCTAAAAATACCGAAACATGTGTCTTTTAAATCCTGATCAAGAGTCCATATCCTAAGTTTCGTAGTTATAGCTCCAAATTTGAGTTAACAGCAACATATATTTGAAAATCAGTTTTTGCATCCCATATTTCACCCCTTATTAGACTAATTTCCAAAAAACTGAAACTTGTGTCTTTTAAATTCGAACCACGAATCCAAATCCGTAAATTTGTAGTTCTAACTTCAAAATTGCCTAAATACCAACATTTATTGAAAAACATCCCCTCTCCAATTTAACCCCGTTGATTGTTGAATTTCCAAAAATACCGAAACACGTATTTTTTAATGTCTAACCAACTATTCAAATAAACAAAAATAAAAATAGAAAAGAGATGACTTACCAAAAGGACCGGCTGGTCGAGAGAAACAAATAAAATCACACACAAACACACATACAAGCTTTCGCCACCACTGGCAGCTTCTTCAGGAAAAAGAGGAAAAAGGGGAGGAAAAGGGAAGGATATGGGTTTTAAGGAAGTGGAAAAGGAGTCATTCCAATCCCAGGAGTGGAAGGACTTACCTTAGGGGAAAAAAAGGAAGGTAAACAAATACACACACACTCAGACATATCGAAACGCAAACACACCTAGACAGACATTTGTGAAAAGCAAAGAAGTTGGACAGAGATACCAATTGAGGCAGAGGCTCTGTCCACAAAACCAAGGCAAAGATGCTAAAGATAGTGGGCGGGAATTTGAGTTAGCAGAGATTGAGACCAGGTGGACAACGGGAGGAGAGAATAAGCTGAAGGGCAAGTTCCCATCTCCGGAGTTCTGAAAGGTTGGTGTCGGTGGGAAGTATCCAGATAACCCGGTCGGTGTAACACTGCGCCAAGATGTGCTGGCCGTGCACCAAGGCATGTTTAGCCACAGGGTGATCCTCATTACCAACAAACACTGTCTGCCTGTGACCGTTCATGCGAATGGACAGTTTGTTGCTGGTAATTCCCACATAGAACGCTTCACAGTGCAGGCATGTTAGTTGGTAAATCACGTGGGTGCTATCGCAAGTGGCTCTGCCCTTGATCGTGTACACCTTCCGGGTTACTGGACTGGAGTAAGTGGTGGTGGAAGGGTGCATAGGGCAGGTTTTACAATGGGGGCGGTTGCGTGGGTAGGAGCCAGAGGGTAGGGAAGGTGGTTTGGGGGTTTTAATAGGGATGGACTAGGAGGTTACGAAGGTTAGGTGGGTGGCGGAAAGACACTCTCGGAGGAGTGGGGAGGATGTCATTAAGGATGGATCTCATTTCGGGGCAGGATTTAAGGAAGTCGTATCCCTGCTGGAGAGCCACATTCAGAGTCCGCTCAACTATACAAATATCAATTTTTGCCGCTCTAGCTTCAAAATTGTATCAATAGCAACATGTTTTCAAAAAGAATTTTTGATCCTCTATTAACCCTCTTACTTCTTGAATTTCCAAAAATACTAAAAATCATGGATTTTTAATGCTGGCCAAGATTCCATATCCGAAGTCTCGTAGTTGTAGGTTAAAATTTGAGTTAACAGCAACATATTTTTTAAAATCAATTTTTTGTGTGTCTTATTTTACCCTCTTATTTGTTGAATTTCAAAAAAATGCCGAAACACGTGTCTTTTAAATTCGAACCCTGAATTAAAATCCCAAATTTTGTAGTTCTAGCTTCAAAATTGCCCAAATAGCTACGTATTTTAAAAACACATTTCATCCCCTATTTCACCCCCTTCACGGAATATCGAAAAATCGCTTCTTAAATGACGTCTACAGAGTAAGATCAACAGCCTCCACAAATTTTAAGTTTCTATCTTCAGTGGTTTGGGCTAGGCGGTGATGAGTCAGTCAGTCAGTCAGTCAATCAGGACACTTCCTTTTATATATAGAGATAAACAGCTATCCAATTACCATAAAACCGTGCCTAAATCCTTCACTGGGTAGACGTTGGTAACTGTACAAATTTTTAGCTTTTTTATGTCTTGTGGTTCAGACGTGATAAACGTACACCGAACAGACATTCACATTTATAGATATAGATAAACAGAAGTTTTTATTATTATTGAGAAAGCCATAATGTTTTAATCTTTTATGATTTGATAATGTCTAAAGTTTTGACAGTTCTGTCAATTTACAACCTGACCCGGTATGCTAGTAGACGAGTCGTCCCGTGCAGAACGGAGGTGCCGAGGTCTCAGCTCCGCCCCCTGTCGGCAGGTGGGAGACCGCGTGGGCGTGATGCGCACGGAGGAAGGCACCCTGCACTTCTTCGTGAACGGCGTAGACCAGGGCAGCGCGGGGGCGGGCGTGCCGGAGCAGGTGTACGGCGTGATCGACCTGTACGGGCAGGCGGTGCAGGCGACCGTCGTGGACCCGGCCCTGGAGCGCATGTGCCGCTCCGCGTCCGACACCACCTTCAGCACCACCAACCGCACCGACGCGGCCACCGCCGCGGACGCGGACTGCGCCGCCGTCTACAGGTACTTAGTGGTAGTAGTACCTCCTGCCCCCGTAGTGTATTTAGTGCCGACGTGTGGTTACGAGAGACCGGTATTACTCTATCGGATTCGTTGGACTCTGTCGACTCGCCCGGTACTATTTGGCCACGATAACTTGACGATTCGCGCGGTGGCTGCTGGGAGCTTGTCTTGCACGAAAGGAAGGCAGCGTCGGCTGCTTGCTGCAGTGCCGGAACTGTTATCCTAACAATGTGTACGTTAATTCTCTGTGTCGAGGACCGTAGTAAGGTTGGCTGCGCGTGTAAATAAAAGAATAACTTTCAACTGGTGTCGATTTTCTCCGCTTGTGGCAGAACCGACAAAATTGTCAAGTTATCGTTGCCAAATAGTACCTTGGATGTAGCGTAATTGGGAACTTTTGTCAGATGCCACCTTTCGTACAATTTCTTTAATAAAAACTTCTACCACACCTTAAATTCAATCTAAGAAAGCGTGCTATGTTCTGCACTGTTTTACACCTTGGGTCAACTCTGGCTGCATACTGTAGTGTCCTGTGATCTGCAGGAAAGAAACAAATAAAAAAGTTAGTACACAATTTAAACAATGGAAATTCCAGGAAGGATTTTTCAATATTTTTGAGAAGTATACGTTGCTTACTAACCACAGAGATGTCCAACGAGCCACAGAAAGGCACAAATAACAGAAAACATCATTAAAGCTTTCGGCTGTTTAGGCCTTCGGCGGTTAAAGAGACACAAACATACACACACACACAGACATGACCGCCATCTCCGGTCCGGCCGTGGTGGCCGAGGGGACTGAGGCGCTCCAGTTGCGGTCTGATTGGTCGGGGCTTCAAATCCCCCCTCGGGCATGGATGTTTGTGCCGTCCTTGGTCTTAGGTGGTTCATAAGTAGTTTGTAAGCTTAGGGACTGATGACCCCGTAGTGAAGTCCCATAAGTTTTACAAACATTTGAACATTTTGAGCCGTCCCCGGCCGCTGTGGCCAGCTGTGGTGGGATTGGCCACAGTGCCCGGCGACGGTGATCATGTTTGTGTGAGTGTGTGTATGTTTGTGTCTCTTTAACCACCGAAGGCCTAAACGGCCGAAAGATTTAATTATGTATTCTGTTATTTGTGCCTTTCTGTGGCTCGTCGGACATCTCTGTGGTGAGTAAGCAACCTACCCTTCTCAAAAATATTGTTAATATACAATTTATTAACTCAAAGCGCCTTCTGGGCGTACTACAAAACAAGGCAGTAAACACAAAGAAAAAGGAAATGAAATAGCTGTGGACAAATGAACAAGTAGAGAGGGCGTAATGCCTCACACCTAACCAAACTAAAATTTACTAGTGGTGCTAAGCCAAAATAAATACAACACTACTACAGAAAGCTGAAGTCTACTCTGAGTGCTGACGAGTTAGATCCGGTGCAGGAGCAGCCGGTAGCTGTCCTAGCCTGAGTTTGCACCAACTTCTACACTCTGTCGGTGCACTTATAATCTTTTCCACCCGAATCTACACGATTTTGTGAGTTCTGATTTTCTCTTTACCCCCGATCATCTCAGTATTTTGATATGATTCCAACAATGTGCAATGATCTGTGTAGGATAAGAGCAGAGCCTGAACTGTCGTTGGATGTTGGTCGGAAGCATATCAGAAGATTGACGTCGGGGTAATAAAGTAAAATCCAAGCCCACACAATTGTGAGGTTTGGATGGAAACGGATAAACCTGAAATTGATGGAGAGATACACTAGATCATTCAGCTTGCATTGGCTGGGCACTGTCACATGTCTCGTAAAATAGTGCCGCATTCACAGCATCTTCTAGTAGGAAATTGTTATTGTTTTGATGACGGTTTGGGTGCCTCGGAAGGAAACTAAGCAGCCCGCCTTGGCTGCCTGTTGTGAGGGAACTCTACACATTCACGTGCCGCCACAGCAAATAATTTTGATAATTTTAATAATTTTAAGTCCAGGTTGGAATTCAACCATATAATGAGAATAGTTCACAACGCACGGCAAAGATGTACAAGGAGTTGACATGAACATAAAGAAGACACTCACACATACAACACTTTAGCTGAAACTTCCTGGCAGATTAAAATTGTGTGCCGGAACTGTGACTCGAACCTGGGACCTTTGCCTTTTGCAGGCAAAAGTCAGTGAAAGGTAAAGGTCCTAGGTTCGAGTCCCGGTTCTGGCACACAATTTTAATCTGCCAGGAAGTTTCATATCATCGCACACTCTGCTGCTGAGTGAAAGTTTCATTCTGTTAAAACTTTAGCTGTACTTCATTAGCCTTCTGCAGAAAAGGGAGCATTCACTCAATAATGCAGGAAAGAGAGCATTCACACTCTCTCACACGCACACTTTGTCACACAATCGACTTCTCGGGCTGCCACATTCCACATCACGTTCTGTGGTGAGGAGATAGGAGGAGTGGGAGGGGGGGCAGGAAGTTACGTCACAGTGGTTGGGGTTGATACAGCACGGCCTCGATTCGTTAATCGAGATGCAACTTGGGGATTGAGTGGGAAGGTGGGGTAGAGTAGAGAAGCAAAACACACACAGCACATAACATGGGAGAGTTGTAGGGTAGAGGAGGTGTCAACTGTTTCGAGCGCCCACGGTGGCCGAGGGGACTAAGGCGCTCCAGTCATAGTCTGCACGGCCACTACAGTCGGGGGTTCAAATCCCCTCCCCCCCTCCGGCATGGATATTTGTGGCGTCCTAGTTCGTAAGTAGTTCATAAGTAGTTTGTAAGTTTAGGGACTGATGACCCCGTAGTTCAGTCCCATAGACTATACAAACATTTGAACATTTTTTTGAACTGTTTACTGTAGAAGAAAAATGGGTTAACGTAAGTTTAGACCTGGATAATTTTGGGATTGGAGAATGTACTGTAGGGGTAACTCCCATCTGTGCAGTTCAGAAAAGCTGGTGGTGGATGGGAGGATCCAGATGGCTCGGGTTGTGAAGCAGCCATTGAAATCAAGCATGTGCTCCGCTGCATGCTGTGCCACAGGGTGGTCCACCTTGTTTTTGGCCACAGTTTGGCGGTGGCCATTCATCCTAATGGATAGCTGGTTAGTTGTCATGCCAATGTAGAAAGGTGTACAGTGTTTGCAGCACAGTTGGTAAATTATGTGGCTTCTTTCACAGGTGGCCCGGCCTCTGATAGGGTAGGATAAGCCTGTGACAGGACTGGAGAAGGAAGTGCTGGGTGGGTGGATTGGACAGGTCTTGCAGCAGGATCTTCCACAAGGATATGAGCTCTCTGGCAGTGGGCTGGGTTTTGGGGCGGCATAAGAATGAACTAGGATGTTGTGGAGGTTGGGAGGGCAATGGAACACCATTTTAGGAAGGGCGGGAAGGATCTTGGGCCGGATGTCTCTCATTTCTGAGCAAGAGGGTAGAAAATCAAAACCTTGGCGAAGAATGTAATTTAGTTGTTAGAGTCCAGGATAGTACTGGGTGACAAGGGGAGCGCTCTTTTGTGGATGGTTACATTTATATTATTATGTAGGCTAATATTGACTGTTGGGCCTTTACAGCAGCTGAAGTTCACATAACCAGTGGTGTGACGTTTGCCTCCTACGGCCTCTCCTTTCTGCCTGCAGTGACCTGCGCTTCCGGCACTCTCACGGAAAGAAGGCGCGGCTGTCCAACGGCGGCCTGACGGCTTCGCGGCCCCGTGCGTTCGGGGAGTTCAACGACGCCATCTTGGTGAGCAACCGCCCACTCAGGGACGACGAGATCTTCGAAGTGGTCGTGGAGAAGACGGTGGACTGCTGGCTCGGCTCCATCGAGGCCGGTGAGTGTGGCTACGGCAGGTCCCTGCCTCGTGGGACGCTGCGATTGTTTTGTAGACCTCGGGGAAGATCAGTTCGAATTCATAAGAAATGTAGGAATATGGGAGGCAATCCTAACTTCTTGGCTTATCGTAGAAGATACGTTAAGGAAAGGCAAACCTATATTTCCAGCTTTTGTAGATTTGGAGAAAGCTTTTGACAATGTTGATTGGAATAGACTCTTTCAAATTCTGAAATCAGCAGAAGCAAAATATAGAGAGCGGATGTTATTTACAACTTGTACAAAAACCAGACAGCGGTTGTCAGAGTTGAAGGGCATGAAAGGGATGCAGTGGTTGGGAAGGGACTAAGACAGGGTTGTAGTCTTTGTCCATTGTTATTCAATTTGTACATTGAGCAAGCTATAAAGGAAAGCGAGGAGAAATTTGGAGAAGGAATTAAAGTTCAGGGTGAAGAAATAAAAACATTGTGTTTTGCCATTGACATTGTAATTCTGTCAGAGACAGAAAAGAACGTGGAAGAGCAGTTGAACAGGATGGACAGTGTGTTGAAGGTGCATACCAGGTGAACGTTAACAAGAGCAAAACAAAGGTAATGGAATGCAGTCTACGAAAATCAGGTGATGCTGAAGGAATTAGATTAGGTAAGGAAGCAATAAAGGAGGCAGATGAGTTTTGTTACTTGGGCAGTAAAATAACAAATGATTGTCGCAGTACAGAGCATATAAAATGCAGAATGGCAAAGGAAAGAAAAGCGTTTTTGAAAAAGAGAATTTTGTTAACATTGAATATTATTTTAAGCATAAGTAAGTCCTTCCTGAAGGCATTAGTGTGGAGTGTTGCCTTGTATGAGAGTGAAACATGGACGATAAACAGTATGGACAGGAAGAGGCTAGAGGCTTTTGAAATATGGTGCTACCGAAGAATGCTGAAGATGAGGTGGGGAGATTGCATAACTAATGAGGAGGTAGTGAACAAATTGGGTAGAGAAGGAATTTCTGGCATACCTTGACTAAAAGAAGGGATCAATTGGTAGAACACGTTCTTGGACATCAAGGAATCGTGAATTTAGTGTTGGAGGGAAGTGCGTATGGTAAAAATCGCAGAGGGAGACCAAGAAATGAATACAGTAAGCAGATTCAAATGGATGTAGGTTGCCGTTCTTAAGAGGAGATGAAGGGGCTTGCTCAGGATAGAGTATTGTGGAGAGCTGCATCAAACCAGTCTCTGGACTGAAGACCAGAACAACAAATGACATTTTTTGTGACGCTCACCTCACTTAATACTTATGGTCTTGTCATGTCTGTGCTAATAAACACTGTAAACTGTTAGACAACGGAATGTGTGCAGCCAGGAGAGGAAGCAAGTCCCGCCTCGCGTCACTGCAGCCACGGGGAGGGAAAAAAACGAGCAGGTGAGGCGAGCCACACTGCAGTGCTGGCTCCACAAACTACACGGCATGCTGCCGTGAAAGTACATGTTGCTTTAAATGTTGAACTTAAATGGAGCAAAGCCGCTTACCCATAACCACAGTTGAGGATGATCCTAACTGGAATTGATCATTTTAATTAAGAATTGCACAATATGGAACACTTGGAACACTGGTATGCAAATAATAACAAAGCAGATGATAATGGTTGCCTCATACAGCACATTCGGTTCAAAAGAGGAAAGGTCGCAGGACCTGATGGGATACCAGTTCGATTTTACACAGAGTATGCGAAGGAACTTGCCGCCCTTCTTGCAGAGGTTTACTGTAGTTCTCTAGAAGAGTGTAGCATTCCAAAAGATTGGAAAATGGCAAGAAGGGACGTTGAACAGATGTGCAGAACTATAGACCTATATCTTTGTTTATCAGTTGCTGAATGTTGGAACACATACTATGTTTGAGTATAATGACATTTATGGACATTAGAAATCTGATTTGTAGGAATATCCATGGGTTTTGAAAAAGGTGATCGTGTGAAACCCAGCTCGCGCTATTCGTCCACGAGACTCGGAGGACCATAGACACTGGTTCCTTGGTAGATGCCATGTTTCTTGACTTCCGTAAGGCATTTGATACAGTTCCCCACAGTAATTTAATGAACTAAGTAAGAGTATATGGTTATCAGACCAACTGTGTGATTGAACTGAGGAATTCCTAGATAACAGAATGCAGCATGTCATTCTCAATGGAGAGATCTGCCGAAGTTAGAGTGATGTCAGGTGTGCCACAGGGGAGTGTCGTGAGACCGTTGCTATTCATAATATATATAAATGACCTTGTGGATAACGTCGGGAGTTCACCGAGGCTTTTTTGGATGATGCTGTAGTATATAGAGACATTGTAACAATGGAAAATTGTATTGAAATGCAGGAGGATCTGCATCAAATGGACGCACGGTGCAGAGAATGACAATTGAATCTCAAAGTAGACAAGTGTAATGTGCTATGAATACATAGAAAGAAAGATCCTTTATCATTTAGCTACACTATAGTAGGTCAGCAACTGGAAGTAGTGAATTCCATAAATTATCTGGGGGTAGGGATTAGGAGTGATTTAAAAGGGAACAACCATATAAAATTGATTGTCGGTAAAGCAGATGCCAGACTTAGATTCATTGGAAGAATCCTAACAAAATGCTGTCCGGAAACAAAGAAAGTAGGTTACAGTACACTTGTTTTTGAATACTGCTCACCGGTGTGGTCTTTGTACCAGCTGGGGTCAATAGAGGAAGTTGCTTGCTTCGTTACAGTACCCTTTACTCAGAGTTTTAGTGCTGCAGGTGAATCGTGGATTTTTTCATCTCATTATTTTCTGATAAACAGATACAGTATACAACTGTAGAGAAAAAAACTCTTGCTGCCTTATGCCACTTTCATCCAAGTAGCCTCTGGTAGTTAAGCCCTTTTTGTACTGTTTAGCTCAACTAAATCAGTGCCAAAGTGGTCGGGGTCTAGAAGCACAAAACAGGCAGTTTAATGTGTGAGATAATCAGAATAGAAGTTAACATGTGGTTATCTGTGATACATGTTTTCCTGAGTCACAGTCGTGATTTTTTACATTTGACCCGCACTTATCCCACGAGTTACAATTGTGATTTTTACATTTGGCCTGCATTTAATTTCACAATTCTGACTCGTGATTTTCATATTTGAGTGAAAATTGTAGTCACGAATCAGACTCAACAAAGTATGGCAAGGGAGTAAATTATGTTTGTAGATACCCTATACTTTCATAGATAAGACGACCTTCAGATAAGACGAGGAACAAATTTTCATCAAAATTGTATAGTTTAAGCATATACAGTAAAACCCCATTCTTATATTCCTGGATTTTAAGTTTTCCTGCCATTTTCACCATTTTTCGTCGGTCCCATCAAATTTCCTATGTTCACAATGTTAATTTGCTCCCGTTTTTGTGTTAACATATTTACGCTTTTTGAAACCATGTTCGTGAAGAAAAGATGACAAAACATTTATAAACACTATACATTAGTATAGTGTTTATAAATGCGGTGACTGATGGGAGTATAGTACCCCATCAGCTACCGCACCAATTGTCAGCTTGGCTTTTTGCAACTGGTAGTTTATCATGCTTTGCGTGATACGTGTCGAGAATTTATTCTTGTTGTGACATGCAAATATTTAAATAAGTATTTTTTCTGATTTTTTTTTTTATAAATGGTGAGACTGATGGTTTACTTGTATGTGTTTTTCTGCACACTGAAGGGGGCACGGTACATTATAACCTAAAAAAAGCGATAATAGTGTGAGATGCCAACCCTATGCAAACATCACAAAAATACTTGTGCATATATTTGCACTTGAGAACGTGAATAAATTCTTGAATATTGTCGTGCAAAATATCGAAAAATACCAAATAAACGGAACTTGCGCAGTTTAAATACTTGAATATTTAATGCCGGTTAATAGCTTGCTGACTAATCGATTATGATGAATGAAATTACGTGAAAAATTTCTGCTTACCATAAAATTATCTGTTCCAGTTGCACCTGGCACTTAAAATGGCAAAAATTTGGATAACCTTTATTACAAAATAAATAAACTTCCTGGTGAGTATTTTGATGCCTATTATGTACATGTATCACAAACTACGTAAAAATTCACCTGCGGCTTAGATTTGGAACCAAGCTACAAAAAATGCCATTAGAAGCCATCATAAGTATGTTTTGTGAATGACAGTTCTGAAAAGTGCCGCTAGAAGCCACCATAAGTAGTATTAATGATTACTACATCTGGATTTCACCCTTTGTTGCAATGTTTGCGGTCTGCTTTTGAACTTTCGTGCGTGTTATTCTATATTGTATCCGATTGTGAAGAAGCATGTTATTTTTACAATGCAAAGGTTAAAGAGAAAAGTAATTTCTTTCGCCAAGTCAGCATTTAATCCCACCAATGCACATATTATGCGGGTGAAAACACACAAAATTGACGGAGAAGAAAGTATAAAGGATTTCAAAGGAAGCCGCAATTGTTGCGTGTAGCCCTGAAATATTTTAACCCTTTCGCTTCTCCGTATGTAAATATACGCTAATTGTTTGAGTGCCGCTGTGGATATATTGATTAATTATTTTTGACGAGCGACATTGTAAAATCAAGCATTGTAAATAATTAATTCTATTCCGGCTCTATGGTGAATAAGTTATGGTATGTACCCTTGTCCTCTCAGTAAATTAATAAAGATTGTGATGTGAATATTTATTTTAAAAAATTACTCAAAACTTTGTTTTCGCAAATCTTTCTTCCGTGATCTATATAGAGGTATAAAATAAAGATTTTTGATTTACTTAAGTACAGGCTCGTCGACAGAAACATAAAACACACACAAAAACACACAAACATTCGATCTTTCGCCACCACTGGTTGCTTCTTCGGGAAAAAGAGGAAGGAAGGAGAGGAGAAAGGGAAGGATACGGGTTTTAAGGAAGTGGAAAAGGAGCCATTCCAATCCCAGGAGTGGAAGGACTTACCTTAGGGGACAAAAAGGAAGGTAAACAAATACACACACACACACACACACACACACACAAACACACACACACACACACACACACACTCTCACACATATCCACATGCAAACACGCCTAGGCAGACATTGGGACAAAAAGGAAGGTAAACAAATACACACACACTCACACATATCCACATGCAAACATGCCTAGGCAGACATGTGTAGAATTTCTACAATTATAGAAGGAGACTTTCCAGGTGGGAAAAATAGGTATAAAATAAAGATTTTTGACTTACCTAAAGTACAGGCTCATTGACAGAAACATAAAACACACACAAAAAGACACAAACATTCGAGCTTTCGCCACCACTGGTGGCTTCTTCGGGAAAAAGAGGAAGGAAGGAGAGGAGAAAGGGAAGGATACGGGTTTTAAGGAAGTGGAAAAGGAGCCATTCCAATCCCAGGAGTGGAAGGACTTACCTTAGGGGACAAAAAGGAAGGTAAACAAATACACACACACTCACACATATCCACATGCAAACATGCCTAGGCAGACATTTGTAGAATTTCTACAAATGTAGAATTTCTACAAATGTCTGCCTAGGCGTGTTTGCATGTGGATATGTGTGAGTGTGTGTGTATTTGTTTACCTTCCTTTTTGTCCCCTAAGGTAAGTCCCCTAAGGTAAGTCCTTCCACTCCTGGGATTGGAATGGCTCCTTTTCCACTTCCTTAAAACCCGTATCCTTCCCTTTCTCCTCTCCTTCCTTCCTCTTTTTCCCGAAGAAGCCACCAGTGGTGGCGAAAGCTCGAATGTTTGTGTCTTTTTGTGTGTGTTTTATGTTTCTGTCAATGAGCCTGTACTTTAGGTAAGTCAAAAATCTTTATTTTATACCTATTTTTCCCACCTGGAAAGTCTCCTTCTATAATATTAGTTTGAATCTATATATACATATATAGATTATAGAGGAAAAATTCCTAGCAGGAAAAATATATATATAGAAAATAGATGAAGTTTACTTACCAGGTGAAGGAGCACAGGTGTGTGACAGCAAACATAAATAACACACACACACACACACACACACACACACACACACACACAGAAGCAAGCTTTCGCAACCAAAAGGTAAGTGTTTCCTCTCACGGGATTGGAATGACTCCTCACCTGCTCCTTTAAACCAAAATACTTTTTTTCCTCTCCTTTCCTACTCTGCCTGAAGAAGCAACAAGCTTTCGAAAGCTTGCTTTTGTGTGTGTGTGTGTGTGTGTGTGTGTGTGTGTGTGTGTGTGTGTGTTTGTTTTTATTTGTGTTTGCTGTCACACACCTGTGCTCCTTCGCCTGGTAAGTAAACTTCATCTATTTTATATACCGTAGAACCTCATTTTTACGCTTTTCAAGGAACTTCAGTTAAATGGTGTAAAATGCAGGAAAACATAAAATGCAGGAAGTAGTGTTTTAAATGGTAAAATATGCTTACTGGATCAGCCTTGCATTTTCATAGTTTATTTGTGATATATGTACATAATAAGCATCTAAATACTCGCCAGGAAGTTTATCATACAATAAAAGTTATCAAAATCTTTACTATTTTAAGCACAGGGCAGAACTGGTAATTTTATGGTAACTTAATTTTTTTGGTGTAATTTCATTCATTATAATCGAGGACACCGCTGCTGGGCTATGTGACACATCTTCAAAATTACTGCCTTTTACCGGCATTAGTTATTTACATAGTAAAACTCCTAAAGTTCCGTTCTTTTCATATTTTTCAATGTTTCACATGACAATATTAGAGAATTTATTCACGTTCTCGAGTGCAAACATATGCATAAGTGTTTTTGTGACGTTTGCATAGGATCGGCATCACACTATTATCGCTTTTTTGAAGTTGCGGTTATCATGATACCCAACTTTGACAGATAACGTTCTTTATGAATCAGAAATAAGTGTCACAAAAACAATGCAACTTTTTATTCTCACATCAACAAAACAACTGGTTCTGATTGTTTGAGTACACACCAGGCGCTCTGGCAAAGAAGCTGGTGGAAAAGAGGAGCTACATCACCACAAATCAGCACATCGTAAGTCAACTAGCTGCGTACTGCCAACAACAATACGCGAAGTATAGGTTTGAATAAACGCAAAGTGTCAAGAAATTGGACTGTGAATAATTTTTAAGCATTATACTTTAAGGGGAAAGCCATGCTAGCATCAATTTATGTAGATTACGTCATTTTTTCTTCATGAACATGCTTTTGAAAAGTGTGAAATGCGGGAAAAGTGTAAATATGTTAACACAAAAACGAGGGTGAATAATCATTGTTAACATAGGAAATTTGACGGGACCGACAAAAAATGGTGTAAATGGCGGGAAAACGTAAAAACTGGGAATGTAAAAACGAGGTTTTACTGTATATATATATTATCTTTTTTTTGTATCTTCGTATAAGATGACCTTGGATTTTGGGGCCTTTTTTTTTTTTTTTTTTTTTTGCAATTCAGCCATTGTCTGATCTGCAGAAATATACAGTACATATACTCGGAAGGTGCTATTAACGGAGAACGTGGGGTTGGCAGGAGTGACGTCGGTGCGGCCAGACGAGCTGGAGCTGCCGTGCACGATGACGGACCTGGAGCACGGCACGTGGATGCTGTCCGGCAGCAACGTCATGGTGGACGGCGTCGTGCTGCGCAAGGACTACCCCTGCGACCTGGACGAGGTGGTCGTCGGCAACAGAGTAGGTCAGTGATATCCTTCATTGATAACTGTGAATAATATTTAATATGTTCACTGCTGGGTGTTCCCATAATTCTCTCAGATCATTGTTTATTATATGTGGTTAATTTTGGAAACTCCAATTCAACAATATTGTACAGTACTTGATCTTTATCCTACGGGTGATAGGAAATTTATACAATCCATCCCAGTGCTGCATAAATGAAATGGGTTGGAAGCATTGTCGGGATGGAAAGCGGAGTGGTGAAGGCTTGTGGACGCCCTAGGAAAGGGTGGCTGAATGGCAAATAAAAGATAGGCTTTAAGTTAATATTTGGTATATTCTGAAATACAGGATACATATCGGGACTCGCCCTGGGGTCGGATGCAATGAATGAATGCCAGTCTAAACGGATTAGAAAACGGAAAAGGATATGGTTACGGTTCACACAGTTGGTGGCTGATACCGAACAGCCGCTAGGCGGGAGCGGACGGCATGTGGCCTCTCGAGTGCGCCTGCTCTGTACGAGAGTTCAAACTGAAGAGAGCGAAGGAATTGATGCTCGCACCTCTGAGTCCTCCAGCAGTAGCACACGTGATCAAACACGGGTGTCTACTATTGGTTTCACAGTAGCATGGAAACGTCAGTAGTTTCAGCACGGACGCCAGAAGGGTGGCATGATTTTAGAATCAGCATTCAACACTGGTTCTGGCTGGCTCTGTCCTGCAAGGTGGACAGGCTTGGTCACGTTGTTAAGGCGTATGTCGCAGTGGAAGAACACTTGCAAAACTTAGGCAAAGTTTTGAAATAAATTTTTTGAATTTTTTCCTAACCTGTTTCAGACTGGCTGGACATCCTGTACAATATAATGAGGACAGTTTACAACTCATCACAAAGATGTAACAGCGAGTTGCACATAATAAGCACTTACACATACGACACTTGAGCTATCAACCGTGGCCTTTTTGAGAATGAAGAAGATTCACACAGGCACACAATACAATCACATAACTGTCATCTCCGGCTGCCAAACTCCGAAGTGATAAGTGCGGAGCTAGAGATGACGGTTGTCTGTCTCTCGAGTGTGCCTGTGTGATTGTGTGAATGTTCTTTATTCTGAAGGAGGCCAGGGCCAATAGCTCAAGTGTTGTATGTGTGTGTCTTTTTTATGTGACTGTCACAGCTTGTTGGTAACTAATTTTTTGTTGAGTTATTTATATACAAGGGTGACCAAAATGGTGTGTACACTTTGATGAAGCATAAATGTATATTATCCTCCACCTCACTGATGGCTCCATCCACACTTCCGTCCATATTAAAGCTACCAACCACCAACAGTACCTAAACTTTGACAGTTGCCATCCCATCCACATATAAAAATCCCTCTCTTACAGCCTGACCACCCATGGACAGCATATCTGCAGTGACAAGAACTCCCCTTCTAAATATGCTGAAGGTCTCACAAAGGCCTTCACAGACAGAAACTACCCCACAGACCTAGTCCGCTAACAGATCTCCCTTGCCATATACTCACACATCCCAAATCCTCCTCCTAACACCAGTAACCATCCACAAAAAGCTCTCCCCTTGTCACCCAGTACTATCCTGGACTCTAACAACTAAATTACATCCTTCACCAAGGTTTCGATTTTCTATCCTCGTGCCCAGAAATGAGAGACATCCTGCCCAAGATCCTTCCCAGTCCTCCTAAAGTGGTGTTACATTGCCCTCCCAACCTCCACAACATCCTAGTTCATCCTTATGCCACCCGAAACCTAGTCCACTGCCACAGGGATCATATTCTTGTGGAAGACCCCGCTGCAAGACCTGTCCAATCCACCCACCCAGCACTTCCTTTTCCCGTCCTGTCACAGGCTTATCCTACCCTATTAGAGGCCGGGCCATCTGTGAAAGCAGACACACAATTTACCAACTGTGCTGCAATCACTATGCAGCTTTCTATATTGGCATGACCACCAACCAGCTATCCATTAGGATGAATGGCCACCGCCAAACTGTGGCCAAAAACAATGTAGGCCACCCTGTGGCACAGCATGCAGCGGAGCATGTGTTCGATTTCAATGGCTGCTTCACAACCCGGGCCATCTGGATCCTCACATCCACCAACAGCTTTTCTGAACTGCACAGATGGGTGTTATCCCTACAGTACATTATCTGATTCCGAAATCATCCAGGCCTCAACCTACGATAATTTCCTTTTTTTCCATACCTCACAATTGCTACCTCTCTGTTCCAAACCTCACCTATTTTAAGTGGTGCGTGAATATGTGTGTGTGTGTGTGTGTGTGTGTGTGTGTGTGTGTGTGTGTGTGTGTCTTTCGTATGTGCCTGTTGCAGCTCGTCGCTACGTCTTTGCGATGAGTTGTAAACTGTCCTTACTATATTGTTATTGTTATTATTATTATTATTATTATTATTATTATTATTATTATCATCATCATCATCATCATCATCATTTGTGCGTTAAATGTACAGACATCCTGAGAACCCTTTTTGAAGAATTGAGTATAGTAACTACTGCCTCTCGGTATATTTAATCCATAATGAAATGTGTCATAAATAATAAATCCCTTTTCCCAACAAACACCTCAGTTCATATGTACAATACTAGGAATAAAAACAATCTACACAAGGACTTAAAAGTGCTTAATTTAGTTCAAAACGTGGTTCTCTACTCAGGAACACACATTTTCAATAATTTACCAGCAACCTTAAAAAATTGGCTACAAATAAGTTCAGTTTAAGAGGAGCCTAAAAGGCTTCCTGGTGGCCAAATCCTCCTACTCCACTGACTGTTAAACTGCCTAGTTTAAAGTGTGCTTCATCACATCACACCACACCACAGCAAATCACTTGAGAAACACAAATTGCATTATTTTTAACATCTGAGGTATCATTCAAAAGCCGAGATCTTCTCTGTTAAGAGTCGTGATGACGTCCTTATTGTGTGTGTGTGTGTGTGTGTGTGTGTGTGTGTGTGTGTTTTGTGCGTGCTCCCGCAACTGCTAGATGGCTCTTGCACTAGGCTTGTTTCTTTCGCAGTGTATCGTTGTCTAATACCCCTTTTACTTGTGAATACATTCGCTTGCTTTAATCACTGTTAACGGCTGCGTATACACTTTATTTTTGTTTTGTGTACATCTATTGCAAAGCCTCCTGTGAATTACATAAGTTTCATTGACCTCCTTCTATAATTAGAAATAAAAATCTTCAGTTTAATTTTCATGTATGTGTATTTATGTAATGACACCTAGGCAAATGTTTATCATCATTGATTCAGTTCATATAATTTTATGCTTTTGAATATCTGCGATCATTGAGGCAACTGAGTTTTTAGCGCTGGTCGAGTGTCAAGTGGATTACCGTATAGAAGTACATCTAAATCGTTCACCCTGTTGCCTTAGCTGTAGGCATCGGCACAGTGAATCTGTGAAATTTTCTGCTGGGAAGGCCTGTCGGACTGCCCCTCTGTTAACCTCCTCCTCCCACGTGCAGGCATGGCGCGGCACTCGGACGGCACGCTGCACTTCTACCTGGACGGCGAGGACCGCGGGGCGGCGTGCGGCGGGGTGCCCCCTGGCGTTTATGCGGTCATCGACCTGTACGGGCAGTGCGCTCAGGTGTCGATCGTGCAGCCCGAGCGGCCGGTGGGGGCCGCAGTGGGGGGCGCGCCCAGCAGGCTGGCCCTGCCCGACCGCCCCCACCAGGTAAGATTTGAGTAAGAGTGAAACTTCCTGGCAGTTTCAAAAGTAGAAGGTGAAGTATTGGCATAAGTAAGGTTGAGAGGACGGATCGTGAAACGTGCCGCGATAGCTCAGTCGGTAGAGTGTATAACCCTACCCATCCTACACCACCGGTTAGTATATGATAATTAGAAAAATTACCAGTGTGCCTAATTATCTTAATTTGGTGGAAAAGCTATCGGTAATGAAGCCGATGATGTAGTGGAGGCTATAACCGGAACGTTGCTGCACCTCTTTGGTAAACAACAACGATCGATAGGAATAAAGAAAGTGGAAGGTAAAATTTGGAATAAAATTATTAATGTTTAAATGAAAAAATTTACGGAACAAACGGAACACAGGGATTAATTTGGAAAAAGTGAATAACTTATTGATTTACGGTCGCCAGCTCGATGTTCGAGCAAATAATTTGGTGGGATGTCAATAATGGCAAAGTTAATTAAAAACGTGAAAAATTACGTAAAATTTGGGTGGGCAGAAAATCACAGTATGTGCTTCAAATTCGGTACAAAAGACACTGACAATATACTAATTACTAAGAAACAGTTCACTAACAGAGGGTTCAATGTAAGACAGCGAAATGCAAGCCATAGCCGCGCAAATGCAACATGCAGCAAATTATGCAAAACTCTCACCTTAATACTTACTATTTACAGTTTCAAAGAATTAATTGTTTATATAAGTACCAGAAATTATTCTACAGCGAGTATGCCATGCGCTTTAGCAATAATCAAGTTATAATTGAACTATTAACTATACTAATGGCAAGCTCAAAAAATTAATTAATGACTTGTCATGATAACACTGAATATTTAGAAAAGAACCATTTAACCTTCTGATTAACTTTTGCTCTATCTTTAACCAGGAATTATTAGCATTCAAGCACTTGTAAACAATTACTATTCTCACTAGTCAGTACTTGCAAGTTAAAACAAACTTTACCTCAAAATAATATACAGTGGAAAACAATTAATCTTTTACACTGTTATTGAAATATTTTTTGAAATTGACAGTTAATCTAGCAGTTTCGTTCAACTTAGCAAACCTATTGATCAGCAACACTGGCATAAGCTACGTTTAGTAATACTTTTCTGAACACATTTTTTATTAACGGCTATCACATTGTCTTTAATGACTCTGATTTTTAGTTTTCTATAACTTTGTGAGTATCCTCGGAAAAACAATGGATGAGGGAGGAACCTGTCTGGACAATGACTATGGGTAATGATTTTTAAACACAGGTTCACAAATAACAGTGTTCGTTATTGAACAATCACCAATAATACGCTGGTTAGCTGTACATGCTAAGACAAACTGGACAGATCTTACTGAATTTGGTGTGCGACATGGTGCTGCTGATTGAAGACTGTTGGCACTTATCAATTGGCAAACACATGCTCTTCTTGGCGACAATTGTTAATTACAATTTAGGGCCCACAGCATTCCTCTTGATGCATTTATTAATTATTTAAGCTGTGGCCGTATGAATAAATAATATTGCCTCTTCGCCATCTCCTCCAATAGTGCCAATCCAACATGCATTCTCCTTCACTTACTTTTTCCGTACACCATTGAGCACACAATGCGTCTGTCCTCCGCTACTTCTCAACGACGACTCCTTCTCGCTGTGCTCCTCTGCGCTACCAGCGATAAAAAACTCCCTACTCAAAGATGATTCTATACAATAGCGAAGCCCTTGCTAACCCAGCGTGTCTACTACATTTACAATATTTTTGACGTATATGGAAATTAGCAGGACAATGCAAATATATCACAGAAACAAAATATACAAATATATAATAAATTACAAAAAAATACAAATAATGAGGGAAATGCATAAAGCATTGTTTTATATACGCACACATGACTGGAAAGCACCGTTGGTCACTGTGTTGTTGTCACAAGTGCTCTCCTCTGAAAGGCAATGGTCGCATGTACAAATCCCGGTACCAGCATACAATGTTAATCTGTCAGGAAGTCTAAAGGATTTAAGTGTGTACAGTAAAACGTACAGTGTACTCCCGATAATTCGTAGGCGGATGATTCGCATTGCAGCTAATTTCCGGCTGTCAACAGTCACGTGATTTCAATTTCCTGTTTTCGCCACAACGCAGCTCTGGCATCGCATCACGTGACACTGCTACTTTCCTGTTGGATTTTGGAGTCCGTGATACATTAACTTACGAATTTGGATACTTTCCTGTGCACGTTGTTAACTTATTGTTTAATACTTGAAATTTTAAAATTTTATCGAGTTGACAAATCCCGTAATATTAGGAACCGGTAATAGTAAAAAATATTTTTTCCTATGACAACATTTTATTTCTCGAAATGTTACGACGTTTGATATTGAACCTAGCTACTCGGATTTAAGAGTTGGCAGCACTGGATGGACGTATACTTACGCTGTACTGTATTTTATATTGTTGTGAGAAGTTTTACACTACTAAATTTTTCTTCCAATTGTGCCAGTGAATAATACAGTAAGAGTGGTCGTAATATAAAATATAAGAGATTGACTGTTATTGAAAAACTAAAAATTATAAATATTTCTGCCCAGTTACAAATGTTGTTAGTGATTCCTACAAGCACGAAATATACAGACTTCTGCCAAGCAGAAAACAATCCTTCATCTGTTTTCAAATATCATGTTGGTTACATTTTACGTTATAAAAGTAGCACCTCTGGGTACTTTTTCATGACATACCTTGTCAATGCTTGTTTTGGAAATATCTTTAATGCTATGTCCCATTTATCCTCCAAATGTTCTTAGTACTGAAGAGAAAATACGAAATCCGCCGTGTCATACAATGCCTGGATCTACTACAGTACTTCGATAATGTAAAGTGTTACCATCTCCTCTGTGTGTCTTCACAGTAACGAAAATGTTTTGTTATGAAATGTCTTGTCTTACGATAGTAACTACTTTACTGAATGGAGAACCTGTCAACCATTGAGCAGAACAGCATTATTTATTTATTTTGTGGTCTGTACAAAACAGTAATCAAATTATTCCAAATCTTCCTTTTACTGAGCAGACAAGGGCACAGTTCATTCCTGTTCCATGCCGAAATGTGTCTCAACTGTCATGTAATGTATGTCCAATGCGTTGCCTTGAATGCCTTGTAATGTTGTACTGGAACTCTGTCCCCTGATGGGTTAACATGATGTGCCCTCTGCTTCTATTTGTTGAAAAAAGAACGTCGCAATGCGTAACTTCACTTTCAGAGTTTGCTTGGCTCTCGCACCGTATTTCACGAATTTCTTTTTTCTACTTCCATATTACGAAAATATTTTGTCTTTGTGCTACATCACATTAAAGATCTCCAAAAAAATTGAGCTGTTTTCAGGGCTTATTTGTGTCGTACACTGTCCAGCAGTGCTACTTTGATTATTTAAACTGTTACCTGCCTATTGGAGTGCACGAAAGTCACGTAATTTTACAGCAATTTTAAAGCACCATCAGTTAATTTGCGGTTTTTGATAATTTGCGGAAGCTGAAGCATTAACTATTGCAAATTATCGGGAGTACACTGTATATACATCAGTGCTTCTCAATCTTTTGGAATACGCTAACCCCACCTCTTCCAACTGAAAATATTATAGTGACCCCCTAACCCCCTCTCCCTGCACCATAACACAACTATGTGTGTATTTTGAAAGGCAACAAATTTAATTTTCTTCTGCTCATACAACTTTGTTAAAAAAACAATAAAAATTCAATAATGTATGTTAAAGGATACATTTTAACTATCTTTCTGAATGAAATACATCCTATTATAACGTGAATTCTGACAAAAGTAACAAGGTTTCGAATTGCAGGTAAAGCTCAGAAGTGATGATCTTTGAGCAAGGTTCAACTGAATAGTCAATTTATGAATAATCAAATTTCTCAAAACTGTTTATTGGATGCGGTAAATTAAGTATTACCTGGTACCTTAAAATAGTTTCCAGGTCTCTTGTTTATTCATTGTTATCCTGGTATATTTACTATAAAACAATCTTTGTCCTATTCAACTAGGAACTGATGATCAACAAACATTTGCATAATTTTAATATAAAATAAATTTCAATTTTCTTAGGCAGATGCTTTTGTGTTATGGAACCCCTAATATTCAGGCATTCTCCAGCTGTTTGTTATATGGTGCCTCCTGTGGTGGCGACCACCCAAACAAGACCCTAGGGGTGCGACCCACATGCTAAAAAACACTTATATACATCCTTGAAGTAGGATGATAACATACATTCTTGATAACTCTCTTAGTTGAAAAAAAAGAAAAAGGGCATCAAAAAATGTTCAGATGTTTGTAAATCTATCGGACCAAATTGCGTGGCGTGGTCATCAGTCCATAGCTTACAAACTACTTAAACCTAGGTAAACTAACGTACGGACAACACACACACACACACACACACACACACACGCCCCAGGGAGGACTCGAACCTCCATGGCGAGCAACCGCACACTCCGCAGCGAGACGCTTTAGATCGCTCGGCTACTCCACCGCGGTGGTTAGGGTTTCTTCAGATATCTAATGAAGAAGAAAAGGAGAACTAGCACATAAAAGACAGTTATTTACATGTCAGTATTTCAAAATGAATTTTAGCTACAAAACAATGCTGAAATTGGTACTAAAGGATTGTAGATCTATTGTAATAATGCTTGCCTACTCTGTGATAGAGGGTTTTTTGATTAAGATGCAGCCATAGGATATCATACAGAGACAATAATAATGAAATCCATGGAGCTGCATTAGTATTGACGGTTAAAAACAAATCAACGCGAGGTTTAACTGGACGGACTATTGAAATAAAGTTTTATTCCCAGATTTACCTTGCGTGATGTCCCTGTAGAATAGAGTAGGTCTTCATTCCAAATTATTTACACGGCATGCGTTGGTACTGGTACTGCCTGGGACAGTGGTCAAATGTGTACTGCGAGTGATGGCCGACAAAGTGTAGTGTTCTACAACAGAGTAGGTGCTGGGTCGTTCGGATGACTGTTGTGTAAATTCAAATATCAACCCCATTTAGATAAATAACAAATTTGAAAGGATGCCAAAGTACATAATGGAAATATTATTTAAAAATTTCCATAAAAGCATGGAAAAAAATTTGGTCTTCTGAGGTTAACTGATCATTCAGAAGTCTCAAGTGTTTATAATATTTAAGTTTAATTATTGTGTTTTTTATTTTTTTATTTTATTTTTTTTTTTTTTTTTTTAAATGGAATCTACTTCTGTTATTAACAACCTGTAATTAAGTAGTAAACAGGACTACTGATTGGTTTGTAACATGGCAGTTCATATTAGTGCTAATCGGTGTAAAGATACTTCAGGTAACTAATAATAGTGACAAATTACAATTTTCTTTTAGCACTATATCTGAAAATTTTGTATGATAGTTTGCTTATAGAAGTAAGATTTAATCGCTATGAACGAAGCAATCATGATTTTAGTTCTGCTGGAGATGGTTGTTTGTTTGTTTGTATAGTCTATGGAACTTAACTACGGGGTCATCAGTCCCTAAACCTACGAACTACTTATGAACTACTTACGAACTAGGATGGCACAAATATCCATGCCCGAGGCGGATCCGAACCCCCGACCGTAGTGGCCGTGCAGACCGTGACTGGAGCGCCTCAGTCTCCTCGGCCACGGCGGCCGGCGGAGATGGTTGACACCCTGTTTTGTCGGATATATGGAGCATCATGGAGCATCAGGATATAACGTGGGATTAAATAGAGAACTACAAAATGTGTTTTCTTCTGCTGTTCAGTCAATGATCAGTTAAAATTAGCTTTGATTCCATAATGTGCTGAGTGACTGTGCTATAATGTATGTTAGTGATGAACAGCAATCGGTCACAAAAAGTTATTTTTTGTTGCATTATCAATGCTCTAAAAACATGGTTTGAAACATATCCCTTTGTGCATTTCTGGTTTTGCTCAGTTTATTTCTTTGTGATTCATGCTAGGAAGTTTGGGCTGCATTACACAATCGTGGATGGACTATGGTAATGTGCACAACGTGTTTTAGTCCCATCTGTAGTCTGCAAATTCAGCAAACTTCCAGTACACTTACAACAGCGGCTAGAGAGACTTGTTGACAAGGTGTTGATATCCTTGTTTTGACATGTGAAGCTATCATAGCTGACAGCCAGTTGATTTTATATGATCCTGTGATGTTATTGTGTTTTTTTCCCTCCTTGAAAGGCACATTACTATAAGATGCTGCAGATCGTAAAAATTTGTAGTGAAGACCTGAAATTGACAATTGTTTGGGTACAAAATTTTTGAAAATAAATTTATTATCTTTTCCGTAATGAATTTAAATATGTATTTCATATCTTTAATGTGCCTCTCTATATAAATATCACATCACCTACAACCTAGAGTCTGAAAGGGTTGTAAAACTTTTCAAACATTATGTTAAATATCGAAAAGTTTTTAAAGCACTGAGAATGGTCACACAGTGACTGAAATCGCAATGTGTAATAACAAATATTTGTGACTCATTGCTGTTCATAATTAACAATTAAAATTAGCTGTCAACAGGCATTTCTCTGATAGCTACCATTAACTCTTAGTGATTTCTTCTGTCACTGTCTCTCAGTATAAAGTATATCGACAGCATTTTTGCACTGACCACCATGTTTGTGTGTCACATAGAGCCAAGAGGTTTTAGACTGCCTATGTGACTACAGTGTAGCTCCACGTGATAAAGCTGAACTAGGAATGAGTTTATCTGTTATAGTTGCCAAACTGTTGGCTGTAACAACTGTTTCATGAGCAGGCTGATTACTTTTCATTCACTCCTCCGTAAGCTGTGCTGTGTAATACGTGATACTTCACGTCACTGTAAGTGGCTCAGTTATGCACTGTCAGTTGTGCTCGTACACTGTTATTGCTTCACTTCTGTCAGTGCGTGTTTTATTTTCGAACAGCTGACGACAGAGACGACCCCGACGACGGTGGGTGGCGGCAATGCGAGCGAGACGCTGGGTCCGAGCAGCCAGACTGCGGTGCCCGCCGACTCCTGCCACAGGTGAGGCCTGTGAATGTTGTGTGCTGCTATGTGCCAGGCGGCACAGAAGTTGCAAAAACTTTGCCTGTGTGGAACGTAATGTGCACGTACCTTGCTGACATCCTGAAAGCATAGGATGAAATGAGTTAGTGTAAGGATTACTTCTCCACTTGTAAACAGTATTTGCTTCAGAACAACACTGATTAACCATATTTATTTGAATCTAAGCCATACTCATATCTAACCTGCACCCCAAAAATGAGACTAGAGTCTAAGCCGCACCGAAAAAGTGAGACTCAAAATTCAAGGGGGGTGGGGGGAGGGAATTACAGGCTGCATTTCGAAATCGAAACAGGGGTGTTTCATCCTAACTTGAGATACAAATTAGGTAGAATGCTACAGTAGTTGGGTTCAGGTTGTAAGCTCGACTGCTAGTTAGTGATGGCCCCCTTCATTGCCACTTTTGACTTTGTACAGTATATCAAAAGAAATTGGACCCATAGTCTTATGTGGAAGTCCTTTTTTAGCTTTGGCTTGGATCCAGCTGACCAATAACTTCTCCTCAGCCTCTGTCAAAATTGAACTTGCCCCCACCTTAAGCTCCAGTGGTACTTTCCTCTGATTGTATTATTAGTGTAATAAATGGAATACCAAAATGTTTTGCAGCTTTCCTCATACTGATGCCACCTGCTCAAACTGCTTCTACTGCTTATTTCAGTTCTTTCTCAGAATACTTAAAAAATCCCTCCAACTAATGTTATTTTGAACCCACTTTTAATTCAGTCTGTACATGACAAATAAAAGTTTTATCTATTGTCACTAATTGTCGGTTGATTGTGTGTAAACCAGTGGACGATCACACATGATCAACTACCGGAGCCGCAGAAATTTCCATTTCCATCAGTATGGGTCAAAAAGAGATGCCTGCTTGGTCCAATTTAAAAGCAACTCTTTGTGAATACACTCCTGTGCCACATATAATATTCTAAGGAAGAACTGGGACATGTACTTGGATTGCACACGATTCACTGTCTGCAATAACGTTTTGTTTACAAGAAGTATAATTATAAACAATCTTGCGTGAAGCGCATCTTAGGACAGGCTCAATGCCTAGAACGCAAACTATCCTAAAATACAATTTAATGATTTGCAGTAAACACTAAAAACAATTACAGATTAAAACACTAACAGATTCCTCCAGAGATTTCTGCAATAAAAATGGGTCTCAGCCCTTGCCATCTCAATCCTAATAATAATAAGAATGAATCAGGAGTTTCGCCTAAAACACTAAGTCCAGCACCTTCAATTAAAGATTAATTAAAACAATTAAGGCATTAAAACAACAGTAGGTTGTTAGTAACCTAAGCAACTGAACAACTGGATGAATGAACAAGCTAAACACACAAATCTTCTGCATTATACATTGATGCAGCCTACAACAAACGCTCAACGGCATTGAGTACCCAGCACTAAAACATGAAACGTTCATTTACAGAAATGAAAATTAGTTCAAAATTTCTGACAAGAAGTTCCATTTAAGTCAAAATCTTTAACTTAAGTGAAATATTAATTTCTCTACTGAGAATAAGTCTCTCCCTAAAGGCACAGTGTCATTTGTTAATTTTTCCCTTTGAAACCAAACATGTTTTTCGGCGGAGGCCGAGCCAGCAGGTCTAATGACTACAGGTAAATTCCGTTCATGGGAAAAAGACGGACCACAGTGAAACGACCGAGAAGAACTTGACACACAAATGTCAATCACAAATACCGGGTTGTCAACCCGATATGAAACAAACAGTACTCACCCACTATCACTCTGTTATGAGTTGCCACGCCGTCTCCACTGCTCTGAAGAGTCAACTAGTTACATTCGACATGCTTCTGCTCAGGCCACAGAGGGAAGAATGCTTGTCGGCCCCGAGCAAACGGCCGCACTCACGGCGGCACACACACTCCTCCGGGCATCGCGCAGATTTCAATCGTACAGCAATTGAAATTAACAACTGCCTGCACTCTGAGCAGAAGTCACACCAGGCAGGCACGACTCGGTATTGACAACCCTTGCCCATCCGCACGGCCACCCGTCTGCCGAGGGAAGCCGTCACTTGTAAACAGTCCCAAGTTATGTACTCAGCCCGCTTTCCACCGGACCCTACGGCGCAACTGCCGTCAAAGTCACGTGCCCACTCCGGCGTACAAAGATCCCTACAGAGTCCGAGCAAAGATAAACAGCCGATCGCTGACAGTCGACCAGAGATCCTGCTCAATTCCGAGGGAGAATCTCCAAAACATTGGCTTTTTAAGCTAAAGTAATTATACTTAAAGGAATATGTACTTATAAGAAAGATGAGAAAATGTAAAAATGTGTGAATCATTAGACTCCACACCAAATTGGTACACGTCAAAAAACATACTGTCATAGTAAGAACAGACCATTATATAAAGTTACGTTTCTCTTTTGTTCTACTTACACTGCGTAGGTGTACTTGCGTCTGTGTAAATGTGTGGGTTTGTGTGTATTTGTTTACCCTCTTTTTTTTCCCCCCTAGGTAAGTCTTTCCTGTCCCGGGATTGGAATGACTCCTTACCCAATCCCTTAAAACCCTCATCATTTCCTTTTCCCTCTCCTTCCCTTATGCCTGACGAAGCAGCTAGGCTGCGAAAGCTAGCGTTTGTGTGTGTGTGTGTGTGTGTGTGTGTGTGTGTGTGTGTGTGTGTGTTTATTTGTTGCTATCACTGCCTGTGCTCCTTCGCCTGGTAAGTAGACTTCATCTATTTTTTGAAGAGTAAGCCTTGTTTTGCTGCTATGTATTCCTGTGCAGAAACAGCATTAAGGAGAAAAGGAACGACTAAAGTCATGCCTCGCTCAAATTTCTTCATAAGTTGTAGTCTCCAGAAGGTATAATATTTTTATAATATATTCTTAAAGTATATTCATGGAATAAATCTTCACATTGAAGCAGCAGTTTTAAAATCACTATTTATTATAGTAATACACTATACAGATTGACATTCAAAAAGTTAACACGTGTTTAACACTTTTAGCACAAGAACAATCAATTAAACAGTCTTTCGTTTTCAATATACTCTGTACACTGTTTATTCATGGAATACATGGACTGGGACTTCTTTAAAATAGCCTATTGCCTACTTGCTGCTGCAGCCTCTGCTGGCATCTGAAACAGACAGTCTGGCAGCAGCTTCTGTCCTGAATAGGCCCAATTATATTTAATAAATCAGGATATCAAAGGCTTTGGGTATCTCAAGGTGATTAAAAAGAAAAATAGCGATTTGGTTTGTGTTACTACAATGTTATAGTCTTCTTTCTTCCTTGGCACTATGCAGTTTCCACACCAAAACGTGCAGAACTAAATTCTGTCGGGCACTATTTGCTCACAAAGTGCCAACCCCTTATATAATAAACCATTTGAATATCTTGGGTCGAGCTAGGAACCAGAAGTGTACAGTGTTACTCGGAGTGGCTTGTTGCATCGCACTGCAGTGTCTTCAGCAAATCTTATCAATAAAGAGGAGAATTATGTGCACAAAAAGAAAAAAAGGAAGGAATCATTTACCATTAAACTAAAATAGATACATGACCAAGTGTAAAATACATTAAAATATGTCGAAACACTTTTGTTCCAAATTTTGTTAATTTCTCCCCTTTTTGCACAGTTTTATTAGACCCAAAATTACTACTGAGGTATTCCATGAGTGTGCTCTGCAGCTATGACATTGTCACTTAAACTACAGTATCTGACTTATAAGGTTGAATTTTCATTGCTGCAAAATCAAAGGCGTGCCAGTGTTTGTTGCATATAAGTAAATCTGTGCTCTGCAGAGGGCTGCTGGTAGAATTCTCTGAACCTCGTCCTTTTGTGGGAGTCTCAACTTTATTCCTGTAGCACTATTTATTTTATTCAATCGTGATTTCGTATGCAAAACTAAGTCATTAAAATAAAGAAAATGCTCTGTCTTCTCAATATCATTAAAATGTGTTTTTGAACGGAATTATGTGCCCAATTTAAAAAAAAAAAAAAAAAAAAAAAGTAAAATTATACCAATATGTGTGGAAATAGTACTCACATTTGTGGACTCGGAGAGTAATAAGTTGGATAAGAACTAAATTTGAGTTTTGTCTAATGGCCCTTTAGAAACACTCCCCCTTCCCATCCGCTCCCAACCATCTGTTATTAAAAAGCCTATCATAATTAATTGTGAAGCTTTGAAATGTTGCAGTATCTGTCCAACTGCATCCTTGCCTTTTGCTCCCCAGGTTCGGTGCAGTCAGTGGGAAGAACGTGGTGCTTCGGTCGGGCGGCACAGTCGCCACCCGGCTTCGCGGCTACTCACACGCTCTCGTCTTCTCCTCCAATCCTCTGGAACCGGACGAGACATTTGAGGTAAGTTTTTCATTAAATTTAAATATTGTGAATATTTTCGTTGTTTTGACTATCTATCACACACGGTTGTTGGACTGT
Organism: Locusta migratoria; assembly: GCA_026315105.1. Taxonomy (NCBI): domain Eukaryota; kingdom Metazoa; phylum Arthropoda; class Insecta; order Orthoptera; family Acrididae; genus Locusta; species Locusta migratoria. The sequence goes on along the minus strand of CM048752.1, from coordinate 65,772,884 downwards.
TATAATAAACATAGATTTGGTGTACACAAAATAAGAGGCGTTTGGAGACAAGAAAATCAACTGCATGAAAATCAAGAGCTCAGATGACAAACTAGTTCTAAGCAAAGAAAGGAGTCAGAAAGGTGGAATGTGTGTGTCTAATGTATTAAAAATAGTGATGGTTTAACTTACCAAAAGCACAGGCTTGTTGACAGACACACAAATGGAACCACACACAAACACAAAAATTCAAGCTTTCACAACTGTTAGTTGCTACATCAGGAAAAGAGGAAGGAAGGAGGGGAAAAAAGGGAAGGATGCGGGATTTAAGGGAGTGAATGAGGAGTCATTCCAATCCCGGGAGTGGAAGGACTTACCTTAGGGGGGAAAAGGAAAGGTAAACACATACTCACACCCACACACATGTACACGTGAACACACCAAGGCAGACAAAATCAAATGTTCAAATGTTTGTACAGCTTATGGGACTTAACTACAGGGTCATCAGTCCCTAAACTTACAAACTACTTTTGAACTAACTAATACTAAGGACGTCACAAATATCCATCCCCGAGGGGGGATTTGAACCACCGACCGTAGTGGCCGTGCAGACCGTGACTGGAGCACCTTATTCCCCTCGGCCACCGCGGCCGGCCAAGGCACACATGTGTAAAAAGATAATACTTTATTAATCGGGCAACCACAGTCGAATTGATTCATTTTTTTGATAACACACTGCTGTGATTGTTAAAAATTCTTCACTAAGAACTCACGACCAGTCTCGCAAATTAAATTTGCGTCATCAGGTGCTTATTTCTTTCAGATCTTAACCATATTTTACTTTGACTCTATACTAGCTGATCCCCATTATTATTCTTGAGTTGTAACCAACTTGCCTACAAAACCATCTATAAAATCCCTTTCTTCAAACAGTGGGGCTCTGTCAACATGTATTAAAAACTGAATAAAATTGTGTACTTAAAACAGTAAATTTTCATAAGCCAATGGCTACCTCAGATATAAAACACCAAGAGCGGTATTCAGCACGAAAGCCGCGTCAGGGGATGAAAGAAGATTAAAATCTGCTAGCGCACTGGCACTTTACCTCCAGAGGAGACAGCTGGGAGGGGAGGCGTTGTTGTTGCTGCTGCTGCCAGCAGACTGGACATGAGTCGCGGCTGAGCCCAGTGCAAAGATACACGCATGCGCACCGACGCGTGCCTCAGTTGACTGGTGCCTATTTTAAATGGTGGGGACTGGCCGTACATCATGGTGATATAATACATAACTGCTAGAATTTACACCTAGCAGTTTTCCATCTCAAATGATGGAAAAATGATATGAAAAAAATACGTTACTAGGTATAACCCTAGAAAAGTGAAGTTACATCACTGTTTAGAAAATCAAAATCAGCCAGTAGGTTACCGTGGCGTAATTCTGCCTGGCAGTTAAGAATATTTTTGGGGTCATTCTACTGCTTGGCAGTTAAGAATATTTTCAGGGTCATTCCTTAAAGATTGGCCCCGGCGGCAGCAACAACGCCTCTTCTCCCAGCTGTCTCCTCTGGAGGTAAAGTGTCAGAGCTCTAGCAGATTTTAATCTTCTTTTACCTCCTGATGTGGCTTTCATGCTGAATACCGCTCTTTATTTTTGTTTTTTATCAAAGGTAGGCCATTGGCTGATGAAAATTTACTAAGTATTGGATTTTATTCGGTTTTTAATACATGTTGATGGGTCCCCACTTTTTGAAGAAAGGGATTTTATAGATGGTTTTGTAGGCAAGTTTGTTACAACTCAAGAATAATAATGGGGATCAGCTAGTATAGAGTCAAAGTAACACACGGTTAAGATCTGAAAGAAATAAGCACATGATGATGCAAATTTAATTTGTGAAACTGATCGCGAGTTCTTAGTAAAGAATTTTTAACAGTCGCAGCGGTGTTTTATCAAAAAAATATGTAAAAAGCCTTCACCAGATTCTGTTGAGCCACTAAATTTACTGTCATATTTTGTGTTCTGTCACACAGATTTTCTTTAGTGAGGTTACTGTTGATACAGTTAGTTTATTAATTGACTGGCCGTAGTGCCTCGCAGGCTTTTTACACGCGTCCGTGCACTCGCACACACACGAGAACAAGCTTTTGTGCCGCAGATCTGCCTGCGCGAGCTGGCGCCGCACTGGTCGGGCACGGTGCGGCTGGGCGTGACGACGCTGGTCCCCACCGCCTCCGCCTGCTCCTCCGGCTCTGCGGCCCCCGGCTGCCCGCCCGTCGCCGCCCTGCCCGCCGTCAGCGCCGACACCTGGTACCTCATACGTGAGTACTCTGTACTTGATGAAGTCCTATAGTCGGGCCGCCGAAAGAACGACCCTGACAGTTCTCGCACGTGGGCCGCACGGGGTGGGGGGGACACTCAAGCACCGACCTGAGCTCTGGAATTTGTAAACATTGCCGGGGTAACGGTGCCGCATTGCCACCCAGCCACTCAAGGTCACGCAGGGTGACATGCTTCAGTCGCTGCAAAGCATCTGTCGTGTGTTCATCGTTACCGGTTTTGTTCGTGCCGTGTTACGTGTTGTTAATTTCAGACGAGTGTGAGATGACTTCTTCCTCTAACCGTAAGAAAGTCACTTCTGTGACCAATAGACTAGCTGTTGAAACTGATCTGATGATATTACTCAGGCACTATACTATGGCAGTCGACAGCGACCGTAAACGAATGAGGCAAAGAAACGCACTTCTTTTTTATGTAAGAAGACAAGTAATTTCACTGGAAGTGGCGATTTTACTACTTGTAAAGTGGTTGTTCTTATTTCTTTGCCCTCTTGGCAGCTGCCACAGTACAGTGTCTGAGTAATAACACCGAGTTTGTGGAAAATGACTATAGAAGATGAAATATATAAACAAAATTCTTCAACTAGCGACCTGTGGCTGAAGAGTATATTACACGTTATATTTAATGGAATACTGGAACATACGAAGCTTTACTTTAACTGGACATATATTTCTAAACCTTTCTTTTTAACTGCAAAAAGAGTGTTTTTCATCACTTCGTGGTTGTTATCGTTCGTTCACACTTTAGTGGTACATAGCAACGGTTCCAAAATATTCGGATGTGATATTCATATGCCGGCGACTGGCACGGCGTAACAACAAACAGCCGCGTTGCAGCATTGGCAACATAGCTGCTAGCTGTCAGGGTCGTTCTTTCGGCAGCTCGACTATAGTTAGGGACAGGAAGGTTTAGTAGGAAAGAGCATCACAATATTAGTTTTCAGCAAAACAAAAATTTCGCAAGTTTGTAATTTTCCTGTAAATAAATAAATAAGTAAAAGGATGGCAGGTTTTTAAAATTGCCTTTTGATTTCTAATCTCATCAGTGGTGAGGTTTCTGTTGTGTGTAATCTTGAAATGATATTGCAAGGTAAGATCTAATTCATAGCTCATAAGTAGATACACCTGTTATTTTGTAATGTGTGAAATCACTAAAATTTTACCAACTCTGCTGTAAACACAAAGCTACCACATTTGCTTGATTATAGTCCGTATGCGAATGTAGACCGCTCCTTTGACATGAGATTATATTAAAAAAATAAATCTCAAATAAAGGAAACAAATTTATTTTATTATTATTTATTTTTTTACAAATTGAACTTTATTGTAATCAGAAAAACAATCTTATAAATCTATCATCTCTTTCAACAAAATCAAAACAAATGTGGACAAATCAATCAATAAGAGATGGAGACGACAGGCCGATGGTCTTGCAGTGTGTGTGTGTGTGTGTGTGTGTGTGTGTGGAAACTATGTAATTGTTTGAATAGCGATTATGCATTTAAAGGGCGAAAACGTAAATATCGTCATGTAGAAAAGGCTTGCTTGATTTCGTAATAAAAAACAGAAAAGATTTTTTTTCTCTGTTACTACAGAAATGATTTGGATGCGAAGCTGCAAAATAGCCTCAAGTTCTGTGTACATTGGTTCTTGGAAATTACCCCCAACAAATGAGAAATCAGTGAATCTGCACACAGTACAATGTGTCATTTAAAAATGTAGCATTTGAACTTAACATCAGTATTAGCTACACAAATCAACTGTTCCATCATTTTAACCTCCCATCAGCGCTTTCGGTATGCATAACCAATGTAAATGTCATGGTAGGAACGTGCGCAATGCAAAGATTACTGCAAAGATTAACTTCACTGTACACATCAAATTAAAATTTTTTCTGTGCTTAGGAACTATGTGTGTTACGTATTGCTATTGTGTACAACCGTACAGGTGTATTAAAAACTCTGTTGTCTGCTACAGTTGGCTGCAGTACAAAATAAGATCATTCCATTTACATCAAAACATAGACATTCATCAATTGCTGCGCTATTTTTGTAAACTTATAAAAATATAGATGCAGTATTATAAAATGGTTACCATTTTTAAAGACTATTTACTTTATTACATTTCCCAAACCAAAATTAATGTGAGCATGTAATTTTTGAATTTAATGACTGTTTAGGAGGAGGGTTGGGGGAAAATGGAATCTAGATTATAGGCCACATCACAATTTTGCAAACCAAAATTTAAGGGAAAAAGTACGGCCTATATTCACACAATTACGGTATTTACATTTATGCTGATCTCACTGTGTATTTACTTGTGTTTCTATGCAGCTGTTTATTTATATGGTAGGGAGTTTTTGAGACAAAGAATTTTCACCAGAAAGATTTTACAGTTCTGCCAAAATTAGAAAGGTATTTACATGCAAAAACGGTAATGTGCGAAACGAGTGGCAGAGGAAGGACTAGCGCCCAAAGCGACGACAATAATAACTCGAAAATGCTGACAATGAGAGGTGTGAAAAGAAAAGTTATTCTTACAGACATCAGTGTAAAATAGTAAAAAGCAACTCAGTTTATTGACATCTGGAGATTTTTATCAAGGTAAACAAACCACTGCAAAAAGCTGATCATCTGATGCTGAGAAATTTGTTGAACAAATACCTTCTGGATTTGTGTAATTGAAAACTAATGCAGCAATTTTGCTAGTATTATGGCAAAAAGGTTATTTTGCCAACTAAAAACTACAGTTATTATCGGACTCTGGATGTGGGTTATAAAGAATCAGTTGTCGAGTACGTTTTTTATAAATTTGTTAGGAAAGGAGGGGGGAGGGGGAGGAACTACCTACAACAATTAAGATACATAATAGAATGAGTAAAATTCTGCACTAAAATACAAACAGGCACACCTGTAATTCCTGTCCGCGACATAGTGTTCAAAGGCATGGTGGTGGGGCTGTAAGGCAAAACGTTAAGAGTAGTACGGGGTTGAATAAATTTTTGCACTCATGACTGACCTTATAAATTAGATAATTAAAAAAAAATGAAATAAAATACGGGAGCCCAAATCGAATTCATGAGTTGCAAAATGTGAAAGAATTGCACATTGTCAATGCGAAACCTGCTCGCTGTGCCAAGCCATGGCGGAGCGGCTGAGCACATTGAGGTGCTATGCTCTGATGTATGAGGCCATTTCCCATTGGGGTGTTGTCTGTATCCCCCCTCGGGCATAGATGTTTGTGCAGTTCATATGTAGTTTTTAAGTTTAGTGATTGATGACCTAGCAGTAGAGTGCCTGCATTGTTCATGGTCAACTGACTGTCACACCGAATAGAGGGACTTTAGAGCCGTGGTCTCCCCTTCTGCTTTTTAAGGGGAGCTAGGTTGCCAAAATGCTGCTACCGAACACCTTCCTGTTTAGGACTTGAAGCTCATAGGGACAGGCATGCAGAATATACAAAGATAAGCAAACAAGTTGTCAGTCGCTTTGGTGTGCATCTCTCTCACTTTCTCCCAGTAGAGATTAAAATAACTTGCATAACAAATGCATTTTGTACAGTTGCAGAACCACGTTGCGGCTGCCACAGTATCATTAAAATACACAGATATTGCCTTATGTGTGTAATTTTTGCTAGGTGCGAAGATAACTCCTTTATGCTTGTGTAGAGCCTCCCATTCCACCACAAAACTATTCCGACTTCAATATTGAGTGGAACAGACGTAATAATAAACATCAATGCCATGACAGGCTTACGGTGGTAGAATTGTGTTTCTCCCTCTTGCGGGGACTCACAGCATAACATGTGCGAGCTTGTGAGGGAAAGAGACAAGTGCAACACATGGAAGCTTGGGTTTGGCCAGGAAGCGTGCACGGGAGGCCGAGCAGTCGGGCGCCGTAGCTCAGCGCGCCTGGTCAGGGGGCTAAAGGCCCTCTGTAATGAAAAAGCTGAGCCAAACATTCAATGAACAACCAACAACTAACTGAACCAACGACTGCAATCCGTGTGTTGTGTGCCTGTGTGATTGCGTGAGTGTTCTATTTCTGAAGAAGGCCATGGCCGATAGCTGAATGTGTTGTATGTGTGTGTCTTTTGTATGTGCCTGTCGCAGCTCGTCGCCACGTCTTTGCGGTGAGTAGTAAACTGTCCTCACTATATTATTTATTCCAACCTGGACTTTCCATTATTATATGATTTATTTATTTTATTTTTTTTTTTAAAAGAAAAAATGTGTTTAAAGTGAAAAGTGGGAGACCTGGGTTCGAGTCCCAGTCCAGCACAAATTTTCTTGTAACCCTTGTAACCACCCCCCTTGTAAAACCTGCCCTATGCACCCTTCCACCACCACTTACTCCAGTCCCGTAACCCGGAAGGTGTACACGATCAAAAGCAGAGCCACTTGCGATAGTATCCACGTGATCTACCAACTGACATGCCTGCACTGTGAAGCGTTCTATGTGGGAATGACCAGCAACAAACTGTCCATTCGCATGAATGGACACAGGCAGACAGTGTTTGTTGGTAACGAGGATCACCCTGTGGCTAAACACGCCTTGGTGCACGGCCAGCACATCTTGGCACAGTGTTACACCGTCCGGGTTATCTGGATACTTCCCACCGACACCAATCCTTCAGAACTCCGGAGATGGGAACTTGCCCTTCAGCATATTCTCTCTTCCCGTTGCCCACCTGGTCTCAACCTCCGCTAAATTCGAATTCCCACCCACCATCTTAACATCTTTGCCTCGGTTCTCTGGACAGAGCCTTTGCCTCAAGTGGTATCTCTGTCTAACTTCTTAACTTCGTTGCTTTCTACAGTATGTCTGCCTAGGTGTACTTGTGTCTGTGTGAATGTGTGGGCATGTGTGCATTTGTTTACCCTCCATTTTTTCCCTCAAGGTAAGTCTTTCTTCTCCCGGGATTGGAACGGCTCCTTACCCCCTTCCTTAAAACCCTCATCATTTCCTTTTCCCTCTCCTTCCCTACTGCCTGAAGACGCAACTGGGTTGCGAAAGCTTGCGATTGTGTATTCATTTATTTATTTGTGTGTGTGTGTGTGTGTGTGTGTGTGTGTGTGTGTGTGTGTGTGTGTATGGAGGTGCGCCTCGGTTGAACAGTGGTAGAGTGCAAGACTATAAATCCAAAGGTCGTGGGTTCGATCCCCGCCAGTGTCCTAGGATTTTTATCTGTCACTTTCCACTTCTTTCACCTCTGACAGTATTGCTCATGTGGAAAATACCGAGTAGCACTGTTGTTCGGAACCAACGTTAAACTGCAGGTCCCCCTATAACTGGCTGGATAAGTCAGTTCGAAGGTCGGAGGAAGGCAACGGCATACCACCTCCAAACAGGACCGTGCCTAGTAAAGCACTGTGGTGTTCAAACCAATCTTCGGATTGTTGACTGCTTTATCTTTTATATACTGTATATAAGGAGATGAAAAATTGTTCATAACTTGCAAATATTGTTGGCAAAACTTGCATTACAAAATTTAAAACAGGAAAGACAAAGATCTGAATTACTTTTAGGCTTTCAGCTGAAGTTGTTCAGCTGTCATATCAATTTCATCAGGTTTCCTATTGATAATATCTGATGAAATGCCAACTGCCTCCACATTTGCAATGAGAAATCCCACAGTATTTTTTTCATTTAATGCTGTGGGGTACAGGTGGGGAGAGAGTGCTGCCCCATGTCTATATATATAGGGGACACCCACCAATCATTGACACTTCACCAGGTGATAATGACACTCATAGAAACGTTGTGGACTTTAATTACCATTATAGCCGGCCGCGGTGGCCGAGGGGACTGAGGCGCTCCAGTCACTGTCTGCACTGCCACTACGGTCGGGGGTTCGAATCCCCCCTTGGGCATGGATAAGTGTACCGTCCTAGTTCGTAAGTAGTTCATAAGTAGTTTGTAAGTTTAGGGCCTGATGACCCCGTAGTTAAGTCCCATAAGCTTAACAAACATTTGAACAACATTACCATTACATGCTGCAAAAGCTTACATTCATGTACCACATGCTGTTTTTACATGGGAGTTTGAATCAGAATGAATAGACTTTCCATACTCTGTGCTTTAATCATTATTCATTGTCCCATTCTCGAAAGTCCAGGTACTTTTGGCTAGAGGTTTAGTCTCACCATGGATGCTGCCTGTGTATTACTCCTTCGATACAACAATGAACAAAACTGTTATGTTTCGAAACTTCCTGCCAGATTAAAATTGTGTGCAGGAACCGGGACTCAAACCTGGGACGTTTGCCTTTCGTGGGCAATTTTAATCTGCCAGGAAGTTTCATATCAGGGCACACTCCGCTGCAGAGTGAAAGTTTCATTCTGGAAACATCCCTTAGGCTGTGGCTAAGCCATGTCCCCACCATATCCTTCCTTCCAGGAGTGCTAGTATTGCATGGTTCGCAGGAGAGCTTCTGTGAAGTTTGGAAGGTAGGAGGCGAGGTACTGGCGGAAGTAAAGTTGTGAGGCGGCATCGTGAGTCGTGTCAGGATAGCACAGCCGGTAGTGCGCTTGCCTGCAAAAGGCAATGGTCCCAGGTTCGAGTCCCGGTTCCGGCACACAATTTTAATCTGCCAGGAAGTTTCATATCAGCACACACTCCGCTGCAGAGTGAAAGTTTCATTCTGTTATGTTTCGTTCAACAACTGGACAAATGTAATTTAATAGTAACGGCAGTTGTGTCTATTTAGGAGGCTGTAATACACTGTACATATTTGGAGAGAGATGTTTCCATATGTATGCCCAGGAGCAATTAAGCTTCTCACAAAACTAAGAACAATTATTAGAATTAGATGTCTTAATAGTAAAAATAAGATGACATACAATCGCAAAAGTAAAAAAAATGAGCAAATGGTCAAAGACAGCGAATATCTAGCATCACGATTACTGTGCAATATATGTGCCGCATACATATTAACAAATTCATTTTCCCCATAACTGTTGATATTTCATTTTACTTGCCTCCAACTACAAATCACTTGTAAGACATACTGAAAAGAATCACCATTAAAACAGTACGTGTATCGCCGTGACGTCACAGCGGCAGTGGGCCGGGGCACTTCCAGTGGCTAAGTGAGCCGGACTTTTTACCCTGCCCTGGGATGCGCCCATGCACTGAGGGCGGAGTACACTATAGTTGTGGAGCGGCCACGACCGTGTGTCGCTAATGTCGGCACCGGGGGGGGGGGGGGGGAGGGAGGGAGAGCTGTGGAAAAAGCAAGACTGCTCAGCACTGCTCTGCGCTGGACTGTCCCGCGGTCAGATCCAATGTAAAAGAGGAAACGCAGCTCAGTAATGTGGTCGAAGAACATTAAAACGACAAAGCATTTAATGTTTAGGCAACAGTGTTTGTATGGCAGAATAACTACGTGAAGCTTTAGAAAATATCCAAAACACGAATCGAAGAAATACTTATTAATTTTGTGACCTAAATTTCATTCTATTAGTATTGTACATGCACGCTTGTCATATATACAGTAGGCTTCTTCTGACAGATATATCTTTCATAAATGAACTAGTATCATAAATATGCTATTTTAAAAATAAAAATAAAAAATAGCAAAGAGATGACTTACCAAAAGGACCGGCTCGTCGATAGAAACGAATAAAATCACACACAAACACTCATACAAGCTTTCGCAGACGTTTGTCGCTTCTTCAGGAAAAAGAGGAATGAAGGGGAGGAGAAAGGATTTAAGGAAGTGGAAAAGGAGTCATTCCAATCCCAGGAGTGGAAGGACTTACCTTAGGGGAAAAAGAGGAAGGAAAACAAATACACGCGTGCACACACACACACACACACACACACACACACACACATACACACATCCAAACACAAACACACCTAGACAGACATTTGTAAAAAGCAAAGAAGTTGGACAGAGATACCACTTGAGGCAGAGGCTCTGTCCACAGAACCGAGGCAAAGATGATAAAGATGATGGGCGGGCATTTGAATTAGCGGAGATTGAGACCAGGTGGGCAACGGGAGGAGAGAATAAGCTGAAGGGCAAGTTCCCATCTCCGGAGTTCTCCGGAGCCCTTCAACTTATTCTCTCCTCCCGTTGCCCACATGGTCTCAACCTCCGCTAAATTCAAATTCCCACCCACCATCTTTATGATCTTTGCCTCGGTTCTGTGGACAGAGCCTCTGCCTCAAGTGGTATCTCTGCCCAACTTCTTTGCTGTTCACAAATGTCTGCCTAGGTGTGTTTGCGTTTGGATATGTGTGAGTGTGCGTGTATTTGTTTTCCTTCCTTTTTTTCAACTCAGGTAAGTCCTTCCACTCCTGGGATTGGAATGACTCCTTTTCCACTTCCTTAAAACCCATATCCTTCCCTTTCTCCTCCCCTTTTTTCCTCTTTTTCCTGAAGAAGCTGCCAGTGGTGGCGAAAGCTTGTATGAGTGTTTTTGTGTGATTTTATTTGTTTCTATCGATGAGCCGGTCCTTTTGGTAAGTCATCTCTTTTCTATTTTTTATTTTTGTTTATCCCACCAGGAAAGTTTCCCTCTATAATTTTCTATTTTAAAAATAATTTTATGTAAGGGCTATAGTGTCTCATTCTTAAAAGTAAATTTTTTTGTTAAAACATAAATAGAAAAACAAACAAAAAAGATTGGTTTTAGGTGCACTTTCCCCCATTTCTTCTGAAAAGATGCTAGCGCACTTCGGGCACGGGTTGTTTTGACGGGCACACTACTTCCCCCACCACTGCAATGCCTGCAGCATGTGTGGGAGTGAGACGGTTATATTCCAAACACTGCAAGGGGGAAATGAAGGAAGGCATTTTTTGCAACACAGTGAGGCTGCCAAGTGGAGATAGCAATGTCTTAGAGTACTTTTATAATCGAGATTTTGCCACTAATATATATTTGCTACCTGTTTTCTTTCGCCGAAGCAATAACTTTATTGTTTAATGAAATAAGCGCACTACGCAGTATTCATTTCAAATGTAAAATTAAATGTGTGTATTTAACAATGAGCATAAGTATGTTAGCAGTTGTGCACTGCAGTATGCCATATCTGTAAATATGTTACATACTTTGGTGCATGAAATCAGCTAATGTAAACAAATTTAGTGTACATTACAGGTCAATATGAGCAATACAAATACACATAACTCTTCCCTATGATGTATGAACAACACCTATCTCTGAATAAGTTGGATGTATAAGCAGTGGATGTAATCTTAATTCAAGTGTAGAAAAATACGTGCAAGAAATCTTTGTTACATTTAGGATAGACATAAATATATAAACTTTGTAACGTATGGATTCACGTAAATTTGTTACTTTAGGACAGTAATGTAAAGCTGAAATCAACACTATGATGGGCTCAGGCCCGAAACTACTATCGGTGAAATAAATTGATGATAAAAAAAAAAGATCTTGTGGCTGGTTGCAGTATTTATTTACTACAGTATTATTGCTGTACAAAGTAATGGAGACTAAGAGATGTTGAAAAGTAAACAAAGTCTGTCAATTAAGGCATTATACTCGATTTCTCTTAAATGAATACGATTTGTAACGACTGCCTGCCATACTGCAGTGCACTGACGGAGAGGGCTATGTGCGTGTACAGGGAACGAGGTGCAGAAGAACGGGCGCACGCTGCAGCACTGCTACTGCCCCAGCCTCGAGTGGCTGACGGTGGGCGACCGCGTGGGCGTGCGGCGCGCCGCCGACGGCGCCCTCAGCTTTTTGCTCAACGGGGAGGACGTGGGCGTCGCAGTGCCGTACGTGCCCAAGGTAACTGCAGGCGGCAGAGCTCTCCACTAGCTGATTGGTTGTGTGTAGACACACACACACACACACACACACACACACACACACACACACACCTAAGCTCCGTGGCAAAGAAGTCTGCTCCACTCCTGAATCCCTGAACCAATATACCAATAATCTGATGCAGCCATCACATCCCACAACTACCCCCCTGATATACTACAGAAGCAAATAGCCAGGGCCACTTCCCCTTCCCCCCAAACCCAGAACTTGCCACAGAGAGACCCTAAAAGTGCCCCTCTTGTCACTGGATACATTCCAGGACTGGAGCAGACGCTAAATGTGGCTCTCCAGCAAGGATACAACTTCCTTAAATCCTGTCCTTTATGACATCCTTCCCATTCCACCAAGAGTGTCTTTCTGCCGCCCACCTAACCTTTGTAACCTCCTAGTCCATCCCTGTGAAATCCCAGAATCACCTTTCCTACCCTCCCTGCTCCTATCCATGTAACTGCCCCTCAGTATAAAAACCTGCCTAATGCATCCTCCCACTACCATGTATTCCATTCCTGGCATCTTCCTAAATTTCCATGTTCTGTCTAATATTGAGACTTAATGTTGCATAATCTAACATGGGAAAATCCAGTTTGGAATATCTGTTCTACAGGATAGATAGCAAGGCACTGTAAAGATGATCGCTGAGACTCATCCTCTATGAGTGTCTTTACAGTGATTTGCTATCTGTTCTCTATTATTAATATTGTGTTCATTCTGTGTTGTTGTCTTGGGCATTCTATTTGAAACCACTACTGCCAGAATTATTTTTCTAGTTTTTATTTATTTTTTATATATTATATCTCAAAACAAATTGTAGAAAAGAAATACATCAAATTTTTAATTTTCAAAGTAAATGGCTGTGCCATATGGTGACACTAACTAAGCCTTTGCACCATCTTAGCATTTACGTAATCTCTAAATTTGAGTAGGGAATGAGCACATTCTGTTATATGATTAAGCCTTTAGAGTGTAATCATTATATAAATACACTAACACAAAAATTGTGGTACAGATTACTAATTTATTTGTACAAGAAGGCCAATGAAAGTTACATAATTCAGCAGATTGCTTGTCGGAGATTTCACAAATACAAATATTATGTGTGCATTTAGCCATTAACAGTGGTAAAAGGAAGAAGTAGTTTTCCTATCTACGGCTTGGATCAAGTTCTACATTCTCCAACAATCAGCTCACAGATTTGCTATTCGCCTCGACCAAAGATGCTGTAATGCAGCGTATTAAAATAATGTATTAAAATAAGTGAATATTGAAACATAGAGGTGCTCCCAACTCACTTTCTTGTGCCGTTCAAATGCTTAATTTTCGCAGTGATTAATAGTGGTTAAAGGAAAAGGATGTTTTCATACAAGTGCCGATATAAAGGCAAGATTTGCTATCGTTTTGTTGATGTTGCCAACATAATCACGTGATGCAGACATGATACTTGAAATTTTACCCCCAGTGACCATTGTAAACACAATTGGTCGATTTTCGACCGCAGGCAATACTAGCATTCATAAAAAATATATTATCTATTCATTTTACAATTGTCAATGAGAGATCACGGAATTAAACTTTGTTTACAGCCAGACAGGGCCATAGGAGTCAAACCATAATCGACAGTACCCAAGCGACGCACGTGGCTCGCCATTGTACAGTCACCTTGTTGTCATAGTGCTCTTGTGTTTCCTTAGCTTCTGTTGGATAGGCATCATGCAAATATTCACAATCAAAGAATAAATTCAGTAGGAAAAGTTCATAATAAATAAAGATGTTCACTTTTTGGTGACATATGGCATCAAATAATGTTAACTGCAACAATTTTGTTGAGCTAGTAAAATGATGATGATAATAATAATAATAATAATAATAATAATAATAATAATAATAATAATAGGGACTAGGCAAATAAAATAATTTAGAAGAAACATAATATGGCTTAAATTGTTTTAATTCTACAAAACTGAAGTCCAGTACATTTAATGGCACCATCTAAAATATCATAATAATCTGGTTATCTGACTTGAAGCAGGTTTTAATTGTGTAGTTCTCCACACTTCTCAGCTTGTGCTTTCCTCTTCATTCTTTGGTACCCTCCTTGTGGCCCAGTGATGGCATCCAGCATCTGGTATTGTTACGATTCATAGGAACTTTCAATATTAGTAACATAACAATCGTGCAAATATTCACATGTTTTACGTGAACTGTAACTACCAGTTATTTGTATGGGTTAAACCTACCTTAAACTGGACATAAATGTTGAGTATATTTTTGAAATCGGAAATCACAAGCAAGGCATGTATGAGACTGACATTTGTTTTTATTTGTCATAAGAACTGTGCCAAAGATCTTGAACATAGAAGACGATCTTATCAGCATTTATATGTAGTGATTGTAAGTTGCTACTAAAATGTTATTTTGTATAAAAGCCATTAGTACGCACAAAGAATCAAATAATAATGCAATTACTTGAATATCTGTTATTTAAAAATTAAAATGTTTGTTTGTACCTTTAAAAGAATAAATGTGTAGCAGTTGTAACTGTTACTTTCAGTTTCATTTGTATAAAAAATCTTTACTAAAAACTAAAAGATAATTTATATTGTAATTTGAAGTATATTTCCAATTTAAAAATATAAAATAATCTTGACATTCTGGAGTAGTCGGGTGTTTTGCAGGATGTTTGTGTCAAACTTGGACAATATTTCGACAGTGTGCCTCACTATCTTCCTCAGGTGCTTCCTGGGACTTGTCCCTGTTTGGAAAGAGTCCAGTATTTATGCCTAGGTGTTAGGCGCGCCGAGTCAGGTGCTCTGTGATTGGTCCATTCCCAAGAGGGTGTGTCTGGTTGCTGCCTGGCGCTCCCTCCGCCGCCCGCGCCGCGGCAGGCGCTCCCTCCGCCGTCCGCGCCGCGGCAGGCGCTCCCTCCGCCGTCCGCGCCGCGGCAGGCGCTCCCTCCGCCGTCTGCGACGTGCCAGGTGCTCTCCTAGTCGTTTTTCGTTGCGATTTTAGAAGCTCCAGTGCTGGGTTCCATGCTGCACTGATTTGATATCCAGTGTCACTATTGATAAGGTTTTCACTGATTTTAATCTCAATGGATTCTTTTATGACACTGTCCCAGAATCTCAGCGTCTGTGTTACTATTCTGGTGTTTTTGTAGTCCATGGAGTGGCCAAGTTCTAGGCAGTGTTCAGCCACTGCTGATTTCGTAGCTTGTCCCAGTCTGGTGTGCCTTTGGTGTTCCTTGCACCTGATTTGAACCGTCCTGGTGGTCTGGCCTACGTATGCCAAACCACACTGGCATGGTATGCTGTAAATTCCTGGCCTCTGTAGTCCCAGGTCGTCCTTGGTGTTGCCCAGTAGTGCACCGATCTTTGTGGGTGGGCAGAATATGCTCTTAATGTTGTGTTCAGACAAAATGCCAGTGTGGGTTGGCATACATATGCCAGACAACCAGGACGGTTCAAATCAGGTGCAAGAAACACCAATGGCACACCAGACTGGGACAAGCTACGAAATCAGCAGTGGCTGAACACTGCCTAGAACTTGGCCACTCCACGGACTACAAAAACAATAGAATAGTAACACAGATGCTGAGATTCTGGGACAGTGTCATAAAAGAATCCATTGAGATTAAAATCAGTGAAAACCTTATCAACCGTGACACTGGATATCAACTCAGTGCAGCATGGAACCCAGCACTGGAGCTTCTAAAATCGCAACGAAAAACGACTAGGAGAGCGCCTGTCGCGGCGCGGACGGCGGAGGGATCGCCAGGCAGCAACCACACACACCCTCTCGGGAATGGACCAATCACAGAGCACCTGACTCGGTGCGGACCGCATATGGAAATGGAACGCCTAATGCCTAGGCATAAATACTGGACGCGTTCCAAACAGGGACAAGTCCCAGGAAGCACCTGAGGAAGACAGTGAGGCACACTGTCGAAATATTGTGCAAGTATGACACAAACATCCGGCAGAACACAAGACTACTCCAGAATGTCAGCATTTCGCCGGGAAAGCATGAAATCATAAAATAATCTTAATAGAAATTTTTAGGTGAAAATTGATTGCCACTTGATGTCACATGACGTGACGAAACGTGACATAGCCGCCTTATTGAATGATATTTACACCCTGGCAGAATGAAAATGTGTGCTGCATTGGTAGTACCGGTGGTAGTAACGATGTATGGTATGAGTATACACAGTGTAAAAGAATTGTAAGTGCAAGTGACTTTTGTGTATTGGACTGTGTTTCAAATAAATTTGTTTGTCTTCTCAACAAAATAGTGATCTGTGTAGAGAACCTGTTAGACTATCCTGTTAATTTGGACTTATGTATGGACAAATTTCTGAGGATTTGCAGTGAAGTGTCGTTTTGAGTGCTTAACTTAGATATTGAGCACCTCTGCAACATATGAGTATCTTGTTCTGCACTTCCCGCTCTTACCTGGAACAAAATCTTCAATTGCATCCACTAGAAGGCTATTTCTTCTTACATTATGACCTATCCAGTTTATTTATCGATTCTTTGCAGTCGGTGACATTCTCTATTCTTCTGAAACTCTGGCCAGTACATCCTCATTCCTGACTTTATCAGTCCAGCTGATCTTCTCCATTCAATGCGATATCCACATTTCACATGCTTCAGTTTTACTTCTTTCTCAAAGTCCATGTTTCTGCTCGATATGTGATTTCCTTAAATCACCTCAGGCAAATTCCAGGATGGTTCCTTTGAAAGGGCACTGGCAATTTCCTTACACATCCGTACCCAAACACTCTGAGCGTAAGCTCTAGTCTTGCGCATAAGAGTTCACGATTAGAAGCGCTCACTTTAGTTCGTGGCTCTGCCGCAAACTAATTCGATCTTTTAGTTCGTCTGCTCACAGTGACGGCTGAGCGACGTGGTCTGCGCGTGCAGGTGGAGGGAGAAGTTCCCCCACCTAGCTGCTTCATGCGCTTGCTGCTTCAGCCGTTGACGATATCACACAAACCAAAAGAAACAGTTTGTGGATCATTTCTCGCATTGAAGTTATTTCTATATCTTGTCATTATGGAATTTATTAGTCAGATATTGCAGAGTGCAGAATACTTCAAAACAGAAATTTCGTAGCACTGAACTATGAAATCTAGCAGACAGACACTCACCTCAAAATGTCTCTCATCAGCAGAAGGCAAACACGTGATTTTAATTCTGCTGGGGGTCTCTCCCTATTGCCCCTCAGTCTTTGGAAAAGAATCCAATGAACTAAGAAGCGAGATATGTTTGGCTTAATAGTTTGCAAGTTTTAGTTCACGATCAATCGTGCATATTGTAGTTCGCGACCGATCTCACTTAGTTTAGTTCGCGACCGATCTCGCTTAGTTTAGTTCGCGACCGATCTCGCTTATTTTAGTTCGCGACCGATCTCGCTTATTTTAGTTCGCGACCGATCTCGCTTATTTTAGTTCGCGACCGATCTCGCTTATTTTAATTCGCGACCGATCTCGCTTATTTTAATTCGCGACCGATCTCGCTTATTTTAGTTCGCGACCGGTCGCTCTCCTTTTAGTTCGCAGCTCGGCCACGAAGTAGGTCGCTCTTTTTAGTTCATCTGCTCTTTAAGGCTTTTTCTATCGCTACTAAAAGAGCTCTTTCTTTTGTTATGACAGCTTTTTTATATAATGATCATTGTTGCCCAAGCGTGTGCTATTACCTATATTTTTGGGCAATTAGACATAAAATACTTAAGCACATAAACCAGTTATTTTCACGAATGGGTGATACAATGGTATTCAACTACTTTGCATACATAATACTCGTAGTATTTTACACTATGGAATGGGGGTTATATTTAGACACTGCTGGATACCTTAGAAAAGAAAATTTGTGGCAGTGAACTATGAAACTACAGCAGAGCTGCATGTCAGCTCGAAATGACGGTAACTGGCAGAAAGGAATCACACGATTCTGTGTACTCTTGTGTCCTCTCGCTGTACCCCGTCAGTCTTCGGAAAAGTAGTGGACTAACTAAGAGGTGAGGAAGCTGTGAACTAGTTCGCCTGTGGGAGCGCTCTTCCGATCTAGTTCGTTCACGAACTACCCAAGACTAGTAAGCTCCTTCACTAATGACTACGCTGTAAAGGGATGTTAAACTCCAAGCTTCCTTCCTCCTCCTTCTGATCCATATAAGGACACACTCCATATTAGGCATTGCAGTAGTCGCTTTTTTAATTCTTTGTGTAAAACACTAGTTATGAGTCTTTTCTGCTTCAGTAATGCCTCTCTCGCCAGTGCCATTATTGATGACTATAAAGGCAGCACGGATCAGCATTCCTGCAGGAAATAGAGGCCATGCTGCATGGAGATGCCGCACAGCTCCTGGCAGAAAGTGGTCAGATACAATGTTGGGAGGTATCACGCGATTTCGGTCACATCAGTGTATTGTTATGCTGTGCTAGAATACTTCTTACAAGTTGACAGACCTCCTCTCTCCCCCTTCGGTACAGAAAGTCTACGCCGTGGTGGACCTGTACGGTAAGGCGGTGTCGGTGGCGGTGACGAGCGTGGGCGGTCCCGCGAGTGCGGGCGCGATCTCTCCCGGTCCCGTTGGCGTGCCGCCACTCGCCGCCCCCGAGATGGCGTCCTCGTTGACGGCCGGAGGCACCGGGAACGGAGCCGACGGGGAGGACGGAGAGGACGCGGCGGGCGGCAGCGGCGGGCCGGACGACAGCCTGCGCTCGAGCCGGCTGCACGACTCGCTGGAGATCCTGCTGGACACCGCGGAGCCGCCGCCGCCGCCGCAGCCTGCGGGCAGGCGCGCCCCACTGTGAGTCGCGATGCCAGCTTCACTCTGAGCTCTCGTTTCGTGTAAAACTGGGCAGTCTAAAAATAGAAAAAATTTATTATCCTCGTGTACAGCACTGACAAGTCAGTTTGAATAAGTTGTTGTTGTTTTCAGTCCTGAAACTGTTTTTTGCATCTCTCCTCACCACTATATACTATCCGAACCTTTTCACCTCCTAATAACAACGGCATGTGTTTCACTTGATTACCCTCATTTCTTTGGTTTCCCTCTGGTTTTTAACCCCCACGCCTCCCTCTAATGCTAAATTGACGATTCCTTAATGTCTAACAAGGAGACCACATGGGTGTCAGATTTTAGACTTTTTTGATATTGTCGCGTTGAAATGGGAGCAGGCTTGACTTCACAGACAACTGAACACAGCACTTATATTGAAAGCACGTTTATTGCGAACTTAACATACACGCAGCACTGACTGCCTCTCGAGCAGAGTGCCCTGCTATTTATACACAGACAGAATTTACCAGAAATTAGAAGAACAGTTAACATAAGAAACAAGTAGAATTTACAAGTGAACATAAGAAAGATGTAGAACATTCTGGAATTGTTAATTACAAAGAAAAAAATTTATGCTGGTGGGCGGGATTGAACTGGCGACCTTCAGTACTGCAGTCCATGACGCTATCCCCTGCGCCACGCCGGCAGTCGGTGTACATGATCTCCGCGGCAATATTTATGGTACATGAAGTTAAGAACTCAAATAACAATCGGCCAAAACCATTTGGGGCAACTCTCAAAAATTCTTGAGAAAATCGTTTGAAGTTTTGCAAGTAAGTGTAAGTATCAATTGTTAAATGAAGGGCAGCATCTGTCGGCGTGGCTCAGCTGGTAGCGTTCTGGCTTTCCGACCCTGGGGTCAGGGTCAGTGGTCAAATCCTGTCGTTACACATTTTTACTTTTTTCATTGTGTTCGAATACTTACACAATTTTAATATCCGATGGCAATTTTTACTAAAAGTGCAAGTATTATTGTTTGTTCGTAATTTTCTATATTTTATGGAAGATTGTTAATGATGATGGTTGCAATCAATTAAAAAAATATAAGTTTCATTTTTTACAGTATTGGCTTTACTATTAGTTGACAACAGTAGTCTTTGATTGTTCAGTTTCTGAATAGTTAAGACACTGTTTTTGAAAAGTCATCTCCATAGTTACTGATGGCTTTCCAAGCAGCTAACATACTCAACCATCGTTTTACGTGACAAGGTTTTCAGTTCATCTACATACACATAAACAAAAACTGACACAACACGTGGCATTAGAGATCCCGAAATGTTTTATATAACTGAATTTGAAAATTGGTGGTTGGGGGGGGGGGGAAGGAAGAGAGGAGAGTGTCACAGTGGGATTCAAACCACGGACACTATTTTTGTGAGACCAGGATGCTACCACCTGAAGTACACCGACAGATGCTGGGTTTGTTTTAGTTATTGATACTTAAGTGTACTTCCAAAACTTCAAAATTGAATTTCTTGAGAATTTTTGAGAGTTGCGTGGAATGGCTTTGGCTGATCATTATTTAAGGTATGAGCTTCATGTACCATAAATATAAAGAAATTCTAAAATCTGATACCCATATGGTCTCCTTGTGAAAATGCATCCTACTGATCGATCCCTTCTTTTAATAGAGGTATGCCACACATCGCTGTTCTCCCCAGTTCTATTCAGCATCTCTGGTTAATTAAATAATCTACTCATGTAAATGCTGCCGCACCACATTTCTAAAGCTCTTATCCTCTTCTTGTCCTAACTGCTTATCGTCCACATTTCACTCCCAGAAAAGGCTGCTCTGCAGGCAAATTCCTTCTTAAAAAACATTGTAAAAGTGAAATTATTACTCAGATTCGAACTGCAGCAGCCGGAGGTGATGGTTGTATGACTGTGTTGTGTACCTGTGTGATTGTATGAGTGTTCTATTTTCTGAAGAAGGCCATGGCCGATAGCTAAAAGTGTTTGTGTGTGTGTGTGTGTGTGTGTGTGTGTGTGTGTGTGTTTTGTATGTGCCTGTCGCAGCTCGTTGCTACATCTTTGTGGTGAGTTGTAAACTGTCCTTATTACTAAATTATTAATTTCAACCTGGACTCTCCATTATTATATTATATTAATTATGAAAATTCTCCTCGGAGATGATAAATATTGTTCAAACGAGATAGAATGGCTGGCCAGTACTTTGTGCTGTACCGCTGATAGTAACACAAATGAATAAAGCCAGCCGCGGTGGCCGAGTGGACTGAGGCGCTTCAGTCACGGTCTGCACGGCCACTATGGGGGTTCGGGGGTTCGAATCCGTCCTCGGGCATGGATATTTGTGCCGTCCTATTTCGTAAGTAGTTCATAAGTAGTTTCTAAATTTAGGGACTAATGACCCCGTAGTTAAGTCCCATAAGATTTACAAACATTTGAACAAATGAAGAAACAGAAAAAAAGGGGACAAAAAGGACAAGCTTTCGGAACACAGTTCCTTCATCAGGTGGGAGAGAAGGGAAGAAGAAAGGATGGGAACGGAAGGGAAAGGTAGTTCACGACCTAGGTCATGAAGGTGGTGTTTCAGGAGTGTGGACATCAGAGATACTGCATGTACGTACTGAGCCAAGCCAGAGAGGATATATATAACTAAAGAGAAAAGATCAAGTAGTAAAGAGAAGAGAAGATGAGTGCAACAATATCCAGTAAGGGAGACGTTTCTTTAAAAAATGACTATTTAGTAAATGATGAAATAAAAGGACATGGGCATAAAATTGCACAATTGTAGACTATATATGGGAGGAAAGTTAATTAGAAGACATTACAGAAGGAATATAGACAATAATGGCGAGATAGAAAGATTTCAGACGACAGTTATGAATGAAAGCAAACAGATAAAAATAGTTGGAAAAAAATAAGAAGGATGTAGACCACAAAGATCCTTTTATTTGATCATTTACTAAATAGTCATTTTTTAAAGAAACGTCTCCCTTACTGGAGATTGTTGCACTCCTCTTCTCTTTACTACTTGATCTTTCCTCTTTGGTTATATATATACCCTCTCTGGCTTGGCTCAGTACGTACATGAAGTATCTCTGACATCCACACTCCCGAAACACCACCCTCGTGACCTAGGTCGTGAATTACCTTTCCCTTCCGTTCCCATCCTTTCTTCTTCCCTTCTCTCCCACCTGAGGAAGGAACTGTGTTCCGAAAGCTTGTCCTTTTTGTCCCCTTTTTTTCTGTTTCTTCATTGTGTTACTATTGGCGGTACAGCACAAAGGGAAGTACTGGCCAGCCATTCTATCTCGTTTAAACATTATTATATTATTGTTGAAACGAGATAGAATGGCTGGCCAGTACTTACCTTTGTGCTGTACTGCCGATAGTAACACAAATGAAGCAACAGAAAAAAGCGAACAAAAAGGACAAGCTTTCGGGACACAGTTCCTTCATCAGGTGGGAGAGAAGGGAAGAAGAAAGGATGGGAACAGAAGGGAAAGGTAGTTTCACGACCTAGGTCATGAAGGTGGTGTTTCGTCAGAGATACTGCATGTATGCACTGAGCCAAGCCAGAGAGGATAAATATAACCAAATAGGAAAGATCAAGTAGTAAAGAGAAGAGAAGAGAAGATAAGTGAAATGAATGATGCTGAGGGGTATAGGAGGGGCGGGGGTTTGATGCAGTATCTCTGACTTCCACACTCCCGAAACACCACCTTCATGACCTAGGTCGTGAACTACCTTTCCCTTCTGTTCTCATCCTTTCTTCTTCCCTTCTCTCCCACCTGATGAAGGAACTGTGTTCCAAAAGCTTGTCCTTTTTGTCCCCTTTTTTCTGTTTCTTCATTTGTGTTACTATCGGCGGTACAGAACAAAGGGAAGTACTGGCCAGCCATTCTATCTCGTTTCAATAATATTTATCATCTCTGAGGAGAATTTTCATCATTATACCATTATTATATTATGTAATTTGTGAGTGTAATGCTGATTATTTCTAAAAGTATGAATAATACCAGTTGGCTAACTGCCTCTGTTGTGTGTGTGTGTGTGTCATATCGAGCAGTGAACCGACGGGATCAGAAGGCGACACGTGTGAAGATGTTCCGGTCGTCAGGGAGGCCGGAGACGAGGTCGTCACAGAGACGGCACCAGGCGCTGCTCCGGCAGAGGACCGCTCGGAGAGAACGAAGGGCTCCGGTGTGTCGTCCTCTGACAAAGGGCAGCTATCTTCACAGCAGGTGAGTATCCTTCCCAGTGTGTCGTCTGTTCGGCTGCAGCTCTTGTCACAGGCCCCACCAATCCTGGAATCAGAAAATGGAAATAATACAATGAATTGTGTAGTAATTGTGATCTTTACTCCAAAGACTGTTTTGACGTTTCTCTCCACACTAACCTGTTCTATGTAAGCCTCTTCATCTATATCTATATTAATAATAAATCTGTAAATGTAGGCCTGTCACTGTTTGCTTCAATCTTCAAATCAACTGGAGCATTTTCATGCGGTTTTCACAGGAAACGTGAGTGAAGATTGGCTTAAGATACAGGCATGATTTCGTCAAAATAGTATCCCAAAAAGAGAAAAAAAGTGATATCATAATTTTAAGTGTTGTCAGTAACGGTCATCTCTCTCCGTTCATCTATTGGAAATGACTTATCCCCAAATCTACATCATAAATTCATATGGGGTTTTCACATGTAACTTCAGCATAGTTGGGGCAACATATAGTCTTTATTTAATAAAAATCGGATCATTGAAGTGGGGGAGGGGGGGGGGATAAAAAGTGTATCACAATTTACCATTTTTCTATCTACAACCATCATGTCTGTCTTTCTCTTTTATCATTTTAATCTTCAAAACTAATTGATGAATTTTCGCGGGTTTTTCACAGGTAACATGAGGGTATAGTATGGTTACATAAATGCTTCATTTCATAAAATGCGATCAGAGAAAGTAAGGATATCACAATTTAAACATTTCACTGGAAGCAATCACATGTATCTATTTGTGGAGGGTATAGAAACATTTATGAGGCTACACATGTAATTTTAGAATAGCTTGGAACATGGTTCATTTCATCAAAATCGAATCTGGGAAGAAAAGATATCATACTTTGAAGTTTTATATGTGCACTTACGAAAATAAAAAGATATTGTAATTTGAAGTTTTAGGCTTATTTTATGCTTCGAATGAATGGAATAATGCAGCGAAGAACCAATAGAGGTGCTGTTAGTTTCGTAGTACGCCAGAAAACTAATAGATAGCACGGCAGGTGGTCGTGTGAAGTTTGGTAGCGATTGGATAGTACCCTTTATCTTTTACTTTTCAAATTTACCGTATTTCTGAAAATCGTTTTCTTGATTGCTATGTTCTATGAAATATGATTCAATGCAATGAATATAAAACTGATACAATCCTCTCCATGTTTAATCCAAATTTACATGCTAATATAACAAGTTAATGTATATGTACAACTGCTGTGGTAGTTTAAATTTCACACTTGGAGTGACAATAGCGCCTCTAGAGGAAAAAGTCATCCGTAAGAATAATTATTGTTTTAGGTGATATTTCTACTTCATTAAGAAAATACTTAATACTTATTATATGTCAGATATCCACGCCTCAGTACATTGTCAAGAGATATGAATGGTCATGAAATAAATGTTTAAAGTGGTGAATATCACTGATGTATGATACGTTCATGATGATATGCTTATTTCTAACATGTTTCACAAACATATTGGGGGGGGGGGGGACTAAAACTAAAGAAAACTACTGACACATTTTCATGCAGTTTTCACAGGAAACTTGAGCCACGATTGGAGCACCATATAGGCATGATTTCATCAAATCAGATCACAGAAGAAAGATATATCGTAATCTTAAGTGTTTTTAGTAACTGTCTGTGTGTTCATCTATTCGAAATCCCTAAACTACTTCATGGATATGTATGGAGCAACTTCGGTTCATAAAAGTGAGACCATGAAAAAATTTCAGCTCTGGCTTCAATCGACAACCGGAGCTGACGGTTGTGTGTTGTGTGCCTGTGTGAAGGTTCTGTTTTCTGAAGAAGGCCATGGCTGATAGCTGAAGTGTTGTTTGTGTGTGTCTTTTTTTATGTGCCTGTTGCAGCTCGTTGCCACGTCTTTGCAGTGAGTTGTAAACTGTCCTTACATTATATAAATATGCTAACACGAAACTGAGGGTACAGGTTTTTAATATCAATTGTACAAGAGGACCAAGGAAATGTACATAATTTGAAAGGTGGTTTGTCATAGATGATGCGAATATAAAAATTGTGTGTGCACATAGCCATTAAGAGTGGTAAAAAGAAAAAGAAATTTCAGGATTATACACCAAATTCTCCATAAGTTTTGCCACTATATTTTAACCCGTTGTCGGTGGCGGCACACTGGTACAGGTAAAATTAGCTCAGTTAGTGCTCAGAGTTTCAGTCTTAAGGTCCCAATGTCACCCATTTTTTAAAAATTCTTCGTAATGTTCAATTCTTAACTTTTAAATATATTTCTCATAGCATTTACATAAAACCTATAAATTTGCACTGCTCAATATTCATTTTCATGACTTTGCAAACACAACTGGTCAAATTTTGACCACAGGCAATATTAGTATTGTTAATTCCAACCTGGACTTTCCATTATTAGATCATCTTGGAGGCCTCCGAATGCCTCAAAAAGCACCCCCCCCCCCCTGCTTTTTCGTTCTGGGACCTACAAATCTTAAAAAGCTATTGTTTTTAGACCATCCCGTGTGTCTCTACCTGGGAGGGGCCTCCAAATCTCAAAATTTCCTTTTTTTTTTTATAGCGATACAATCTACATCTACATACATACTCCACAATTCACCATAAGGTGCGTGGCGGAGGGTACACTGTACCACTACTAGGCATTTCCTTTCCTATTCCACTCCCAAATTGAACGAGGAAAAACAGAATGCCTATATGCCTCCGTACGAGCCCTAATTTCTCTTATCTTGTTTTTGTGATCTTTACGCGAAATGTAAGTAGGCGGCAGCAAGATCGTACTACACTCAGCTTCAAATTCCGGCCCTCTAAATTTACTTAACAGAAATTCCCAAAAAGAATGTAGTCTTTCTTCCAGCGATCCCCAATTTAGTTGCCGGAGCATTTCCGTGACACTCGCGCATTGGTCGAACCTACCGGTAACAAATCTAGCTGCTCGCCTCTGAACCGCCTCTATGTCTTCCTTCAAACTGATCTGCTGCGGGTCCCAAATACTTGAGCAATACTCAAGACGTGGTCATACAAGCGTTTTATATGCAGTCTCCTTTATAGGTGAAGTACATCTTCCCAAAATTCTCCCAATAAACCGAAGTCGGCTGTCTGCCTTACTCACAACTGTCCTTACATGCTCGTTCCATTTCATATCGCTCTGCAATGTTACGCCTAGATATTTGAACGACGCGACAGCATCAAGAAGCTCACTACTAATGCTGTATTTGAACATTATAAGATTGTTTTTTCTACTCATGCGTATCACCTTACATTTTTCTACATTGAGAGCTAGCTGCCATTCTTCGCACCAATTAGAAATTTTGTCTAAGTCATCCTGTATGCTATTACAGTCAGTTACAGACGACACCCTCCCATATACCACAGCATCATCAGCAAACAGCCTCAAATTACAACTTACTCTGTCCATAAGATCATTTATATAGATAGAAAATAATAGCGGTCCTATCACACACCCCTGGGGCACGCCTGACGATACACTCGTCTTTGATGAACACTCACCGTCGAGAACAACGTACAGCGTCCTATTACTTAGGAAGTCTTCCAGCCAGTCACAAATCTGTGAACCTATTCCATAAGCTCGTATCTTCGTTAGCAGTCTTCAGTGTGTCACCGCATCGAACGCCTTTTTGAAGTCAAGAAAAACACAATCCGCCTGTTGCCGTTCGTCCGTGGCTCGCAAGATGTTATGTGAGAAAAGGGCAAGCTGAGTTTCACATGAACGATGTTTCCTAAACCCGTGCTGATTCATGGAAAGAAGCTTTTCCATTTCAAGGAAATTTACTATATTCGAACTGAGAATATGCTCCAAAATTCTACATGAAACCGATGTCAACGATATTGGCCTGTAATTGTATGGGTCAGTTCTCTTTCCTTCCTTATACACGGGAGTCACCTGCGCTTTTTTCCAATCACTAGGAACTTTGTGCTGAATTAAAGATTCGCTATAAATGAAAGCTAAGTAGGGGGCCAATGCCGCAGAATAGTCTTTGTAAAACCGAACTGGTATTCCATCCGGACCAGCAGACTTTTTCGTATTTAGCTCTCTCAGCTGCTTCTCTAGACCGGAAATACCTATTGCTATGTCCCCCATTTCGGAATTAGTATGTTGATCAAATGATGGTATATTTGTGCGGTCCTCCTGCGTGAAAGCGATTTCTTAAAGGTTAAATTTAGAACTTCAGCTTTCCGTTTGCTTTCTTCTATTACTGCCCCGGAATGATCAACTAGTGACTGGACAGTGGGCTTTGGCCCACTTATCGATTTTACATAGGACCAGAATTTTTTTGGGTTATCGGAAAGATCTTTTGCTAAGGCATGGCTGTGATAATTATTGTATGCTTCACGCATCGATCTTTTTATAGACGCACGAATCTCTACTAACTTTTGCCTGTCATCATTTGTGTGTTCTTTTTGAATCGAGAGTGCAATAGCCTTTGCTTTCTCAGCAGCTTTCTAACATTATTATTATACCACGGTGGATCTTTTCCATCCTTAATCGTCTTTACTGGCACATATTTCTCTAACCCTTTATTAACAATGCACTTAAATTTAGTCCACAATTCCTCTACATCCATAGTCCCGGAATTAAACGATGCCCATTCGTTTTCTAAGTGCAATCGTAACTTTTGCTTGTCGGCTCTTCCCAACAAAAACACGCTCCTAGCCTTCTTGACTGGTTTATGAACTTTGGTCACCATCGACGCTATGACGATATCATGATCACTAATTCCTGTCTCTACACAGACATCGTTAATAAGGTCAGGCTATAAGGTCTAGAATATTTCCATTGCGCATGGGTTGCTGGTTTAACTGCTCAAGACAGTTTTCGGAGAATGTGTCCAAAAGTAGCTCACAAGACTGCTTGTCTGTACCGCCTGAAATGTAACTAGTGAGGTCCCAATCTATACTCTTAACGTTGAAGTCACCTCCGACTAATATTACATGGCCCGGATACCTATGCACTACCTGGTGTAGACTTTCCTTGAATGATTCTAAAATGATTCTTGAATGA
The DNA here is from genome assembly GCA_026315105.1 of Locusta migratoria. Taxonomy (NCBI): domain Eukaryota; kingdom Metazoa; phylum Arthropoda; class Insecta; order Orthoptera; family Acrididae; genus Locusta; species Locusta migratoria. The sequence goes on along the minus strand of CM048752.1, from coordinate 65,744,672 downwards.
TTGTGGTGTGACAAAGTATAATTTTTGTTAAAACCACCACAAAGTTGCTTTTATACTTCAGTTTAGGATTTTACATATAATTATTATTATCAGAGGCCCAGTAATACTGTTCCTCACAAATTTAACTACTTCTTTCTTCTCAGGCTTGGGCGATTGTCTCCAAAGTAATCAGTTGTAAGAAAAAGGAAACTCATAACAACATACTAATTATTTCACTGATAAATAAACACACTTTAAACTTTTTAGTGCTGAATCAACAAAAGAGTTTATTGGAACCCCAATAATACATTACATTGTAATTAACTTAGTTATCTCTCAAATAAGACTTGAAGAACCCCTCTTAGCCGTTAGTCCTTCTCTAACCATCTCATAAATCATAATAATAATGACAAAAGAGGACCCATATCTCCAGTCCATGGATCTTATATAATTAATTCATATATCTTCTTTTTCTTGAGTTTTAATTTCCTTCTTGCATATTTCTTGGACTCGAAGTTTAACTGCCCAGACGTCCACGTGGACAAACAAAAATTATCCGGGGCAGTACTTATAATTATAGCTTTTAAATATCTCACAAATAAATTTTTTGATCATCTTGGGTCGTTCAGGAGGAATGTATTGCAACTTTTTACGCTGCAACGTGTATTTGCAAGTGGACGGGGGCCTCATTTTGTTTTGTCGCCACCCAGGCCTGCGACAGCCTAGTCCACATCATTATGAGATCGCATATTCATGACCTACGGAACAAGTAGTAATCTAATCTAACTAGCACACACGACTACTATCTCTGACCACTCCACTGCTCTGGCTGCCGGCTTTCACAGTTTAGCAGTTTATTTTTTGTGTAGGTTTCAGCGTGTGACAGTCACACCATTCAAGTTAAACACTCTGAGCTTAAACGTGACAGTTGCACCAAATTTCAGTTTAAAGTTTAAACAAAACAGTTTCATCAGTCAGCATCATACATTGCACTTTCAAGTGCAAACTACTACTCTTTGAGACTGCACCCTTTGACGTGTCTCAGCCTCCTCAACAGACTTCCTCCAAATGTCTTTTTTCATGGCTTTGGTCTTCCATTCTCCGATCGCCATGCAACACATTGTCCACCCATCTAGTTCCTGGTCGGCCCTTTCTTCTGGCTTTCATTATTCATTTGGACATCCTATCATCTGTCATTCTTTACATATGTCCTAACCAGCTTATTCTTTGAGACTTGATAAATTTTATTTTATTGTTCCCTCTGCCTCTCTAGGGTTTTTTTTTTGTTGCAGGATCTCCTTTAATAGTGTGTTCAAATCTGCTTCTGTTACTGTCCACATTTCTGAACCACATGTAACATCAGACCATACAAGGGAATAGTACACTCTTAGCTTGGTTGTTTCTGTAAGTAGAGAGTTTTGAATATTTTTTATGTTTGCACTCCATTTCCTACTTGTATTCTTTCTCTGATACACTGTCTTATATTATAATCATTTGTTAAGAGGACACCTAGCTAATGAAAGCAGTTGTCAACCTTAAAATGTTTTTTAAAGCCTTCATGTCATGTGGTGTTCTTTTAGAATTTGTCACTGCTGAGTAATTTGTCTTGTTTTCATTCACAGTCCAGTTTTTGCTCCTGCTACACCCATTGTTTCATATACTTCATTAATATCATCTGTATGTGCACATATCTGGCTATATTTCATCATTATTGTCCCTCTCACTTCTTTTTTGTATCAGGCTATGCAACCTATATATATAAATGAATTGCCGTTCGTTAGTCTCACTAAAACTCGCGAATGGCTGAAGCTATTTGTCTAATTTTAGTCTTGAAATATTCGTATCAGTCCAGGGAAGGTTTAAATAGTGATTAACTATGGAAAAGTTGTCCGGGAAAGAGGAAAATTGGTAAAAACTGAAGCAGCTTTTTCCAGTGAGCGGTCAATACAGTTCCTCCAATTGCGATAAAATTTTGTACATTTCATGTTGACAGCAAGAGGAAGGTATGCATCAAATAAAAATTTGGAAAAGTCACCCGGAAAGTAGAAAAGTTCAGGAAAAAACAAAAGCGATTTTTTTTTTCTATGAATAAAAATCGATTGCCACCTGTTTGTAAGAGCAACACTTGAGTATGGCATGACAGGACAGTGTTTGTATGAAATAAATTTTTTGGAAAATTGGAAATTTTGAGAAAAACTGAAAGGGTGATTTCTAATGTGTTTTTGATTGAATTTAGCACTGTAACTGACTATTCGCACAACGGAGAGGAGTAATTCTCTTTTTGTTTTTCATTATGGTCTTGGAACAGTTAAAAATGAAAGTCACAAAATTCGAACAAGTTCCTTTTTCAATGTGTATCTTAATGTACACAACAATATAGGTTGAGAACCGTTCATCTGACTGTGATAAAATTTTTATAGTTTGACGTTCAACGAAAGATGAACATTCTTATGAACTAAAAATTTGAGAAAGTAACCGGGAAAATTTGAAAATTCGTGAGAAACTGAAAGAGCTTTTTTCAATGGGATATCAATATGATTTGTCTGATTGCGATCAAATTTTGCATATTTTACATTTAAAACAAGAGTAACGTTCTTATGAAATAAAAAAAAAAAAAATAATAATAATTTGGAAATGTTTCCCGAAAAATTTGAAAATTCAGAAAAAATAGAGATTTTTCTATTAAATATCAATACCATTTATCTGATTGCGATAAAATTTTGCACATTTGACATTCACAGTGAAAGGAAGATTTGAGTAAAACAACCAAGTCATTATTTCATAGGTTTTAAATCTAAATTTTCCTCCCAATTTTTCCACATTTTATCACCGTTTAAACCTTCCCTGAAATTCCACGAATGTGACATGAACATTATACTGTACATGTGTGCGTGATTTGCTTACTCTTTCCGTCTGCTATCGAGCCGATACTGACATCGATGGTGCCTTTAGAAAGCTACTTGGTCTAAAATACATATGATATATGATTTAAATTAATATGGTTTATATTAAAAAGTAAGTGATACGAAGTTCACCAGGTCATCTAGTGTTCAATAAAATAAAAAAAGTGAAGTAGTTAACACTCGGAAAATTAGTTTGAACATCACAGAGCTCTACTACGCTTGGTCCTGTTGGATAAGGTATGCGACTGCGTTCCTCTGGCCTTTGAACTTGGTTCCCCAGCCAGTGACGGGAGGATTCCTAGCTGTGGTTCAGTACAGTATTTTTCATATCACACAAATTGCCAGAGGGAAAGATAAAAATCCTAGGATTTACCTGGCATGAAACATGTGATGCCATATAGTAACAGCCCCTTCAAAATACATGCAGATAAAGAAAGTAAATGTTTGAACAACAAGTTATATCAACACATTGTAATATATTGATTTTACTGTTGGAATTGTTGAGAGGCTGTGTGAGCCACAGAGACGCACTCCAGACTGAGAAATAGAGACCATTGCAGATAACAGGCTAAAACAGACACGTATATCTTACGGGATGTAGGCACTAAAGAAATCTCCTAGCGAACTGCTGATGCCCTCGGCCACCGTCCCAGGGTGGAGGTTACCTTTCGGAGAAGATGGGCGTAACTTCATATAGCGTCTAGATGTTGTTGTAAGACGTTACATTAGTATTTGGTGGCCAACAGGCACGTTTTAATGTATGTAGCAAAGTCGATACCAGTCACTTGGGAACAGCAACGTCAGTGGTTCCACGAGGCTAGAGTGAGAGGGTGAAGAAGAAAAACTGCAAGTTAGCAGCTCCCCTGAGGCGTGGCCTAAGGCAGAGCGTAAGGTGTGGCCAACTCACGTAAAACGTTGTTGTTGTTGTTGTTGTTGCCCATATTGGGTAGCGTCGTGACGTTTTACTTTCAGCTGAACAATGTTGCTACCAAGTATGGATTTTGTTAGTGCACAAACAGGCCACCTCCCCACCCGGGGAATGACAGAAAGGACAGGGCTGGGACGTGGTTCGCTGGTGGACTCAGAGAGAGGGCAAGCCACAATTTAGATTGGTTGAACCAAGCAGCGGCCAATAGGAAATTGTTAACTGTCGGAAAGTGGGGAAAAGAGGGGCGCCCACACCGGCCGTTAAAACCCCCGGTTTTTGGATCAAGAAGGGAGTTCTCAGTCAGACGAGTCGGGCGCCAGCCCATGACTATCGCCATCGGCCTTGGGGTGCTCCACGACAGTCTGTTTCTCACGGGGAGTGAGTCTGTCTAGGGGATGCTGCTAGGGAACGTAATTACTGGCTTCTGTTGTGGCAAACGATTTCTACTTCTTGTTTTTTTAAAATAACTAACCCCAGTGTAGTAGACTAATATGGGATGCAATAAATTCAATGCAAGGTACCTAGGAGTTCCATAAAGTTTCCTAAACAAGTATCCTCTCGAGTCCCGAAATCCGCATCTCTAGTAGGTGCCTGGACTGTCTCTCTGCAGTCACTCCTTTCCTCTCGGGATGTGCAGACTGACCTTGCTACCTCTTCCCTCTTTCCTATGTAAGACACGACAACATTGCAAATGATCAATGTTCCAAACAATTAGTATTTTTTAAGTAAAACATGGGGCTGTTTTAGGTAGATGTATGAATGTAAACAAATCATTTTGTGTTGTAAAAAGTAATGGCACTTTAATAAACATCTCTGCTATTAAACCACAGGACATATAGCTTTCCCTAATGTCACTGCACAGTATAACCTCACTCAAGTCGAAATGTATAATGGAATTAGCTATCATATTGATTCAAAAGTTTATCACGCACACAACAAACCGAACAATACGAGGGGCATTTGAAAAATCTGTGCTAAGCCTGAGAGATGGTACCACCGGCGTGTATCGGGGTGATGTTTAATTAGAAGCATCTTTGAAAAGAACGCACACCAAGTTTCAGCCATATTGGTCTATTTCTTTGTGTTTGGCATTGGTGTGAATCAAGGAAGTCATGTGAATGGACAAAAAACACTTCTTGTGGTGATTAAATATTACTTTATGAAAGGCAAAACGCCTCATGAGACTAAAGAGAAACTTGATAAACATTATGGTAACTGTTCTCCTTTCTGTTACAATAGTGTATAAGCGGTTTCAAAATTTTCGGAGTGGCCATATGGGCGCAAGTGACGCTGAACGTTCTGGATGATCTGTGGAGGTTACGACTCCAGAAATCATTGGTGAAATCTATGATAAGGTAATGGATGAGAGAAGAGTTAAGGTGCGTGAGATTGCTAGTGCTGTGGGCATCTTGAATGAAACGTGTGGACATGAGAAAGCTATCTGCTAGACGGGTACCGCGATTGCTCACGCTTGACCAAAAATGGAATCGTGTGAAGTGTTGCAAGGAAGGTTTGCAGCTGTTCAGGAAGAATCCGCAGAACTTTAAGCATTGTTTCATCACTCTGGATGAAACAAGGGTACATTACTATACTCCTGAGACCAAAGAACAATCTAAACAATGGGTTACCAAGGGAGAATCTGCACAAAAAAAGGCGAAGACCGGTCCTTCAGCCGGAAAGGTTATGGTGTCGGTCTTTTGGGATTCTCAAGGGATAATCCTCATCGACTATCTGGAACAGGGTAAAACTACAGGTGCATATTATTCATCGTTATTGGACCGCAAGAAACATGCCGGTGATTGGCCCACAAAAAGTCCTTTTCCATCTCGACAATGCAGTTGTGGTCACAAAATTATTGGAAATGGATTTCAACTCTTTTCACATCTGCTCTATTCTGCAGACATGGCTCCCTTGGACTACTGTTTGTTCCCCAATTTGAAGAAATGGTTGGCAGGACGAAGATTTCATTCAAACAAGGTGACTGCAGAAACTAATAGCTATTTTGCAGGCTTGGACAGGTTCTATCATTCAGAAGGACGAAGTGTACAAGTCTAAAAGGTGACTATGTCGAAAAATGAAAATGGTTTTCCATAAACACATTAGTAGTATTTATTTTTGCACAGACTTTACAAGTGCCCCTTATAACTTCAAATTTAGTGGTATTAATTTAGTACATCGTTCCTTGCCTATCATTGGTTGCATCAAGAGGCACTTCATTGGCTACATGACATATAGTTCACTGCCAACGTACGACCACCATAGAAGTGTTGCCAACACTCATCCCGACTGCGTGACTGACTTCAGCCACACTCTACTGTCTGTTAAACCCCTGTTTGTGGGTCGGACGTGTTGTCACCTAGCAGTGTTCTGTCACTGCAGCCAGTACAGATAATCTAAGCAAACAAGTTGTGAGCTAAATAATTAATTATTCATTCGTATTTTGTGACTAATGAAAATTTGTGCCGGACTCGAATCCCCCAGCGTTACTTCATACTAACGAGTAGCACTCGTATTTGTATTCACTTTATTTGTATTCGCTCGTATTTGTACGGGGTAACTCTGTCGCACAGGGGCAGTCGGACGCCGAGGCGGAGAGCCTGATGTCTTTCTGGAGCGAGCGCTTCGGTCGCAACATCGAGCTGGGGCCCGGCGGGCGGACGGCGCGCCGCACTGCCTCCTACAACCAGGGGCTGGTCGTGTCGGACCGTCAGCTGCCACGCGACCACATCTTCCAGGTACTGTGTCTACTTGTATTCTGTGGATAGACTGGTAGTGCACAGAAGTCGGCAATGAATGTGTTGTTGAAGTCTGACAAGTGAAATGAAACTTTTCGTCCGATTGAAGCTGTACCTCAATGAAATTTGGAGCCCGGGAGCTCCGCCTTTCACAGGAAAATGCTCTATCGACTGAGCTACCTAGTGGCCAGTCCTCGCAACTGAAGTTCCGCCAGTACCCCACCTCCTACCTTCCAGACTTCACACGTGTTCTCCTGTGAACATTGCAGGACTAGCAGTCCCGGAAGAAAGGATATGGTGGAGAATGGTATAGCCACAGTCTGCAGGATGTATCCACGATGACGTTTCCACTCTCTGACAGTGTTTGCGCCGATATGAAACTTCCTTTCAGATTAAAGCTGTGTGCTAGACCAGGTAAAGTAGTGAGGATGGGCTGTGAGGTGTGCCAGGGTATTTCAGTCTGTAAAGTGCTCACCCTCTAAAGGCGAAGGTCCCAGCTGGGAATCCCGGTCCGGCACAAAGATTTAATCAGCCAGGAAATTTCAGATAGCCCCACACTCCATTGCAGAGTGCAGATGTCAGTCTGGAAATATCCCTTAAGGTATTATTTGGCTGCAACATCCTGCCTTAATGGCCGGCAGAAATTAAAGTTTTCTGATGTTCCGTCTAAATGTCATAGTACTTGGAGTGCACCCTGGTGCAGTTAAGAATTCCTGTGTGACGGTACGAACAGGTGCCTGCCTATTACACTGTACGAACCTCTTCATCTGTCAGCGGTCTCTGTCAGTCGACAGACGAGGTCGGCCTGTACGCTTTCGTGCTGTACGTATCCCTTCACGTTTCCACTCCAGTATCACATCAAAAACAGTGGACAAGGGATGTTTAGTAAGATTGTGGAAATCTCATGTACAGACTTCTAACGCAAGTGACACTCAATCACATTACCATGTTTGAAGTCGGTGTGTTCTGTGGTGCACCCCATTCTGCACTCTCATGATGTCTAGTGACTACTTAGGTTGCTGATATGGGGTACCAGGCAGTAAGTGGCAGCACAATGCACCTAATGTGAAAAGTGTGTGTTGTTGGGGGTGTCCGGATACTTCTGATCACATAGCGTATGTCTGCATTCCAACCAAACAGACTTCTACAAAGAAGGCAGATTGAAACTGGTATGACAATGGGAGAAGTGTGTTGAGAACCTTACTAACATTGTAGAAAAGTCGATATAAGATTTTTACATTTGTGATAATTTTTTTAGTTTTTACACTTTTGTCGAGATAAAAATATAATGTCTTACATTCCACTCCACCCTCAGATTGATTGTACCTTCATAATGAAGGAAAGTTTTGCAATCTGGCCTCAAAGAAAGCACATTTATGTCATCGAACACAGGTGTGACAAACCATTATTTTTAAGTAATTATTTCTACACAGCTGTTACTGCAGTAGTTCATAATAATAATAATAATAATACAGTAGCATCTCTTTTTTTTTTTTTTTTTTTTTTTCTTTTACGTTACCAGTTTTTACGTTTTTCCGCCATTTACACCATTTTTTGTTGGTCACGTAAAATTTCCTATGCTCACAATGTTAATTCACCCCCTTTTTTGCGTTAACATATTTACACTTTTCCCAATTTTTACGCTTTTCGTAGGAAGGTTCATGAAGAAAAACTGACTTATAATCTCTCTAAGTTGATGCTGCCATGGCTGGTTTTGCCTTAAAATATAGCACTTAAAAATTATCCGCAGTTGAATTTCTTGACACTTTGCATTTATTCAAATGTATATTTGCGTTTCGTTGTTGGCAGTACACGTCTAGTTGACTAATGATGCGTCGATTTGTGACAGTGTAGTTCCTCTTTCCACCAGCTTCTTTGTCAGAGCGCCTGGCGTGTACTCAGTCAATCAGAACCAGTTGTTGATGTGAGAATAAAGAGTTGCATTGTTTCTGTGATACATATTTCTGATTAATAAAGAACATTATCTGTTAAAGTTGGGTATCATAATACCCACAACCTCAAAAAAGCGATAATAGTGTGAGATGCCGATCCTATGCAAAAGTCACAAAAATACTTATGCATATGTTTGTACTCGAGAACGCGAATAAATTCTCGAATATTGTCGTGTGAAACCTCGAAAAATACAAAAAGAACGGAACCGTAGGAGTTTTACTACATAAATAATTAATTCCGGTAAAAGGCAGTAATTTTGAAGATGTTACATAGCCTGGCAGCGGCGTCCAAACAATACGTATTGAAGCGGTTCAGGTAATTTTGAAGATGTGTTATAGCCCAGCAGTGGCGTCCTCGATTATAATGAATGAAATTACGTAAAAAATTTCTACTTCCCATAAAATTACCAGTTTTGCCTGGCGCTTAAAATAGTAAAAATTTGGATAACCTTTATTGTATAATCAACTCCCTGGCGAGTATTTAGATGCCTATTATGTACATATATCACACATAAACTACGAAAATGCAAGGATGATCCAGCAAGCATATTTTACCATTTAAAACATTATTTCCTGCATTTTACACCATTTCACTGAAGTCCCCTAAAAAGCGTAAAAACGAGGTTCTACTGTAATAATAATAATAATAATAATGAGTGGGTATTTTAATCTTTAAACAGCAACCAGTGTGGCAGATCCTTGCCACTGAGCTACCATACACGTTTAGATGCAAATAGTGGGGTGCAGTTTCCACGAGAATGACGGGGTGCCGGTGGCCGCAGGTGCGGATCGAGGCTCTGGACCCGCGCTGGGAGTCGTCGCTGCTGATCGGCGTGACGGCGGCGCTGCAGCCTCCGCCCCCGCCTTCGCCCGCGTCGACGTCGGCGGCCGGGCCGCCCCCGGGTCCCGTGCCGGGCCCGTCGTCCGCCCCCACGCCCCCGCCTCCGCCGCCCCCGCCCGCTGCGCCGCAGCGCCTGACCCACCTGCCCGTCACGGCGCTCGGCCTCAGGAAGGACACGTGGGTCGTCTGCGGGGACTTCGTGCTGAGGAACGGCATCCCGGTGAGTGCGTGGCAGCTGCAGGGTGTGATCGAGGGAGCTGCTGTCCGCCTCTCTGCGACTCTGTATCGTGTGTGAGCCTCTTCACCTTTGCACAGTTGTCGAATCTTAAATCCACCTCTGGATACACACTCGGTAGGCTGGCACTTCAAATGCAGACGTGCCAAGTTTTACGATTTGTCCGTAAATATCACAATTTCTAGGCAAAATTTACAGTGATATGGGAACCTGCGGTAAAATTACATAATTCGCCATTTAATTTATTTTAATAGTTTGGCAACACAGATTTTTGTTTGGTCATTTTATGAACCATTATATTTTCAGAAATAACACAGTACTGTGGCCTTTTATCTTCGGGTTTGTTCAAACAGTATAATACAAACAAACACTGAAGTGGAGCCTCTATATATTCAGTACTGCAGGTGTGTAAATGTGCAGTTAGGTGGTGATTTAGCGTACTAATATTCGTGCTGTTCTCATTAGCAAGTTTAAATCAGTTATTGTGTACCCCTTAAATTAACTATCAGACTGTTTTTGGTGTGTTTTGGACATAGGTAAACGAATTTAAAGGTCAATGCAATTGTTTCTTCTAAAGTCACATACTGTATTCTCTGCCAGTATATTTCCGCAGATAAGACGATGACTGAATCGTAAAAAAGAAGCCCCTAAAATCCGAGGTCGTCTTATAAAAAAAAATTAGACTGAAATTGGTAATTTTGCAGATGTGCTGCGTAGCACGGCTTTGACCTCCAAACGATATATATCGAAGTGGTTAAGTATCGAACAGGCGAATGTTATGATTTTTATGAATACGTCGTGATTTTAAAAGATGCGTTTAGGCAGGAACCTAAAGTGTACAGGTTTCTGGGTAATTTACAAGAAAACTTGCCATCTAAGTAGACCAGCCTGAAATTATATCGAACGTATAACTGTAAATCGATTTATTGTTTCTGAACCTTAGATTCGGACGCTATGCGCCCTCACACACTAAAAAACTTCTTGTTTAACCTATACCTAGCCTTCTTAAGGCTGAACTACAGAAAACTTTTTTAAAAGTGGAAGTTAGGTATAGGACAAACAAGAATTTTATTTTAGTACATGAGGGCGTGTAGCACACGAATCTCCGGTTCAGAAACATTCACTTATTCCATACATATTGTTTCGAAACATCGATTCCATGTATAACGTTTGGAGGTCAAAGCCTCATCATTGCCACACTATGCAGCACATCTGCAATGTTATCTTGATGAAATTTACATCATGGAGAAAGATTTACGAAAATACAGTTTTGCACAATTAAAAAAAAAAAATAAAAAAATAAAAATGTTCGCTTTTCGAGGTTTATTAATTTACTGAGTGGACAAGGGTACACACAGTAACCTATATGCCATAAAGCAGGAATAGAATTAATTACTTACAATGCAGCTTGATTTTACAATGTCGCTTGTCAAAAATAATTTCTCAGTATATCCAGAGTCGCACTAAAACGACTCAAGTATATTTACGTACGGAGCAGTGAAAGGATTAAAATATTTCGGAGCTACACGCAAAAATTGTGGCTTCCTTCGAAATCCTTTATCTTCTGTTCTCGGGCAATTTTGTGTTTTCACCCGCATAATATGTGCATCAGTGTGCTGAATGTCGTCTCGGCGAAAGAAATTACTTTTTTTTTTTTAAACTTCGCGGGGGGAAAAAATGGTTCTTCAAGATCGGATACAATGTATCACTACACGCGCTAAAGTTCAAAAGCAGACCACAAACACTGCAACAAAAGGGTGAAATCAAGGTGTGCCAACACGAAACCCACTTATGGCGGCTTCTAACGGCATTTTTCCAAACTTTCTGAAGCTTTGCCTCCGAATCTTAAGTCGCAGTTGTATTTGTAGATCCTGAAAACTGGAAAAAAGTGTGGCATGCATTCGGGTAAATACGGTAACTTGGGGGTCGTCATATAGGCCAGATATATGCTTGTATTATAAAATTTTGATGAAAAGTTGTACCTCGTCTTATCTGAAGGTTGTCTTATCTGTGGAAATATACGGTATTTATTTTTGTGGTAGACACCCTCTTCTCGTGCCGTAACAATTGTTTTTGTCAATTTTTTAAAAGTAAATTCAAGGTTAAGGCCATTGTACACCCCACCCAACCTACCCAATTCTTGCCGATTACAAGTAGCTTCTTTTCAAACCTGGCATCTTTGCAAATGCGCCTCTGGCCTTCTGCAGATGCTGCTGCCTTTGAAAGGTCATAGCTGTTTTCTTTCGTCCTTTCTTAAGAAACCAAACTAAGCTTAAGATCTGGTTCTAAACCTAATCGTCCTTGCTGTGGCTTTGAGTGAGTCTGTTTGGATTTCTGCAATAGAATGTTTTGTCATGTGTGCACTCCTAGTTAGTGCAGATACTGTGTTCTGTTGTGTGTGTATATGCTCCACTTGTTAATCAGCTGTAGGTGAGTGGTTGCCTGTGCTTTATTTTACATTGTTAGTGAACTTGTAAATAGCAAACAGTTTGAGGTCAATGAGAATCTATGGGAAGGAGTACAGAGCAAAGTCTGTGATGATGAAGGCTGAGGATGGAAAACTGATCACAGCAAATAAAGGGAACTTAGAGGAGTAGAGGAGATACATCAAATAAGTATTGAACAACTTAGCTATGACAATGAAACCAGAACCAGAAGGTTCAAACATTAGTTGAAAAATATTAACTCTGTTGGAGGTGTAGGAGGCAATAAAAACTCTAAAAATGGGAAGCTCCCAGGCATACACACAACACCAGCAGAACCCATCAAAGAAATGTGGGACAAGACATGTGAATGGTCTGATGTGACGTTTCAGTATAGTATATATTGGTAGAGGTTCTGATACTCAGTGCCTCTAATAACAGTTAATTCCAAAATTGAGGTCAATCAGACTTCTTCTCTATGTAAGTTATCCTCAGAAGAGATGAAGTATCACAGTCCAACTTTTTCTCATAACTTAAATGAGAAGACAGTTCGTTTATATTTGAACAGTAACAGGGGTTTAGCAGATATGCTGTCAACGTATGTCAATATTGAGCAGAAGTACTAGGATACAATACTGTCAGTCATGACATGCTTATAATACAGCAGGGCAAGACACCACAAGGCTTCACACCATTTTTCCTGTTTCGCGGTCGTGAAGCTGAGATGACAATGGTTACGTTGTACCCGTTCCAACCGGACGACACTGACTGTGTGAAACAGCTCATCACTAGGATCGAAGAAGCGAGACAGCTGGCTCGCATACGGACACTGGACGCCCAGGAGAAGGATCGCCAGCAGTATAACGACAAGCACCAACCCGTCGTATTCAGCCCAGGAGATCTGGTAAGGATTTGTACCCCTGTACAGAAAGTTGGGCTATCGGAAAAGTTACTGAAGCGATACTTTGGTCCATATCGTGTCATATGCCGTCTGTCAGACATCACATACGAAGTCAAGGATTTTGAGCCATCCTCAAAACGATGGAAACGAAGAGACATTGTGCACATCCTCTGAATGAAGCCTTGCCACAATCCTAGAGAACAGATAGACAGAAACAGCTTTTTGTTCGAGAACTCTGAAGACCTTTGTGATTATGATGAAGCTGCGACATGAGGGTCTGGTGCCGGTTATCGTCACCGTAAGAAAGGCGTGCAGACAGAACGGAAGGATTCTCCTGAACTGCCATACAGAGGACCCACGACAAGATCCGGGACATTGCAGCTGGCTGGAAAGCGAACCTAACAGCAGGTCAGGAAGGAATGCCTGGTGCAGTGGTTAGCATCGCATCATTGCATAGTGCTGGGCTTGTGGTCCCCAGTTTACATCACGCCAAGGGCAGAAAAGATTTATTTGTTTGTATTTACTCTTTCTGGGATGTTCTATACGTTTCTTCTGTTTGATGTACTTGTAGGTTCGAGAAAATTCTTTCTTTGTATAAATAGTGGAACACTCGAAGTAGGAGTTAGTTTGTACCGACTGTACACTTGTGTTAGCAATAAATGTGTTCTAAGTGTAAAGTGTTGTGCTCTATAAACGACCGGCCTTGGAATTCTGGCCCGACTGCATTTTGTGACGTGACAATATTGTAATGATAGTGGTGCCCAGTTATCTGTCTCCCGATGCCCGTTAACTGAGTCGCACTTCGGCCGTCGACAGATCCGCGGGCAGTACGGCCCCAACCTGGACTCGCTGGGCGTGGGAGACGTGGTGGGCGTGTCGGTGGACGCGGCCGGCCGGCTGCACCTGTGGGTGAACGGCGTGGACCAGGGCGTGGCCGCGCAGGACCTGCCCGCGCGCCTGCACGCCGTCGTCGACGTGTACGGCCAGTGCCAGCAGGTCGGTACGCAGCTTCTGTAGATCGGTGACCGTAGTCTTCTGTGCCGTTTTATCTCACGAGCTGCAAACGATCTTGTTAGGCTACTCGTTGCAGTTTTCATTATACAGGGTGTTTCACTAAGTGTGTTTGCCTCTGTAACTTATAAAATAATAGGTGACGGGAAATTTTAATGCGTTAGGTCAACACGAGAAATGTTACACTTTCTGCGGAGCTATGAACACGGTTTATTGTATCATTTTCCAAAGAGTTACAGCACAAAGATATAATTTTTTAAATGGAACAATACTTTCTTCTATCGTGCATTGGATTCGTTGAAACCAGCTGCGCCCAAATCAGTTTAAATTACATTCCTATCACTGTTAGTTTGGGAGCTACAACCCTTCAAAGTTTCAGGGGCTAATACCACAAGTGCTGCACATAATGCAATGCGCCTTCCAAATGTGGTGCGGTCGAGTTGTAACGTCGCCGGTGTCACGGAGTGAGAAGCTTCCTCGAAGCGCTGTTAGACCGCTGACTGTTGCCGCACACGGCCGTATACCCGACAGTTGGAGCCACACAAACAGAAAGAAATGTTTGTATACCTTACGGGCCTGAACTACAGGGTCATCAGTCCCTAAACTTACAAACTACTTACGAACTAGCTAATACTAAGGACGGTACAAATATTCATGCCCGAGGGGGGGGGGATTCGAACCCACGATCGTAGTGGCGCGCCTCAGTTCCCTCGGCCACCGCGGCTGGCACCACACAAATAATCGGGGCTCAATATACCACAGTTACTGACATCGGATGATGATGGCATACACGAACCACAGCGCATCGAGGAAGCTTCTCACTCTGTGACACCTGCGACGTTACGCACCACATTTAGAAGGCGCATTGCATTATGTGCAGCACTTGTGGTATCTGCCCCTGAAACTCTGAAGGGTTGTAGCTCCCAAACTAACAGTGATAGGAATATAGTTTAAATTGATTTGAGCGCAGCTGGTTTCAACTAATCCAATGCACGATAGAAGAAACTATTGTTCCATTTCAAAAATTATATCTTTGTGCTGTAACTCTTTGGAAAATGATACAATAAACCGTGTTCATAGCTCCGCAGAAAGTGTAACATTTCTTATGTTGACCTAACGCATTAAAATTTCCCGTCACCTATTATTTTATAAGTTACAGAGGCAATCACACTTGGTGAAACACCCTGTATGTACTCATGTGACTAAGAATAAATGCATACAGGATCTTTATAATTATTTATATTTGTGGTACATGGTTCAGACCTCAGGCAGTAATTGGCCAAAGCAAATGTCACTGGACACACGAGAGGTGGTAACCAATGTTAGAAAAAATGTTCTATTACTTAGATTCTGCAGGCAGCTAGTGATCTACTTCAGTCTGCAGTTATATTGCACCAAGTCCTCTAATAGCTTCTGAGAAGTTCAGGAGCAGGAATGAAGTTTCGATGTAAACAAACTTTACTAAGAATCTTGAGTTTTTTAGTTTTGTTTCCAGTTTAAAAGAGTTGTTTACAACATTTTATAATTTGATTAAAATACTTAATAAACTATGTTCCAAACACAAAACAGAGCCATATACCATGACGGACAGTCTTCTCTTTATAATTTTGAGCAAAGACTGGGGAAACATGAAAGCAATTGCATTATGCAGTTTTCATATATATGTTAAACTAATATTTGAAATAGGTCATAATTTTTGTTTTAACATTTGTTTTGTAATAACTAATTAATTAATTGAAGCTAATAGATATGTGTAGTTACTGTAATTGAATTTAACAAGATATGCAAATAACAAGCATTCGTTTGACTTTATAAATTTACATATTAGACTTACTCAATTGATTAACATTACACGAGTTTTTCATGTGTAGGTCAATAGTTTGTAGGCCTAATTAGTGTTTCGGTGTACTGTTATTTGGACTCATAATTTTGATGTGTATCTATTTATGGTTTAAATTTGAATAAATACAAAATTGTGTTTAGTGTCATAGTAATTAACTTTGGCAGTAATTTCATATTTGACAGGTTATTGAAATGAGTGACCTACTGAATATTTGATTTAGGATCCAGTGATATACGAAATTTGGTCTGTACAAATTTATTTAAAAACATGGTAAAAATGTAATTTTGTTGTGAAATAGAGTGTAATGTTGTTATATTGGTAAATGAATTCATGGGAACAGCATATTCTGTAACTGTGAGTAATGTATTCTTAGTGACTAAGATCCTTATTTACGAAACTATCAAAACACAAAATTAAATAGTGAGATGCCAAACATTAACAGGTTCTTAAAATAAACATTCTTGTTTCGTGTAAATGCATTTGAACCATAGTAGTATAAACAGAGTACGAGAATACTACAAATTGCACGCCTGGTGGTAGACTTTTACTTAAGGTTGCTACTTATTACATCAGTAATGTTGGCAATGCAGGATGCATACTCGCATTGTACAGAATGTGCAACATGTAAGAAATGTTACGCAGTGCAGAATTTTACACTATTTGTCTCCGAAACAACACGGTCCACGGCAACTGTGACGGACGAGTATATCGAACCCTCCTCCGCGCAGGTCCGCATCGTCGGCGGCCCGGGTGAGAGCGCGACGCCCGACGAGGCGCCGGCACTGCCGCTGGGGACGGAGGAGGACGACGGCGCGGAGCCGGTCGCCTCGGCGGAACAACCGGCGGGCGGGCAGCCCCCGGCGTGCCAGGCGGCGCAGGCGGCCGCGGCGTACGTCGCGGAGGTGAACGACGCGGAGGACCGGGACGGCCTCAGTGAGAAAGCCGACCTGGAGTGCGATGAGAAGGAGAAGGTGGAGGCGGAGGCGAAGCGTGCCGCCGCCAGCCAGCAGGACGAGGTAGGTCTCTGCCTTCACTGACCAGTTCCCATTCTGTCCCACTCCCAGAAGAGCGAGGAAAAGTGAATGATTATTTATTTTTAATGATGTTACAGCGTTCATTTTAATGAAATAAATCGCAATTTGCGATCAGTTATGGCTTCACTGTACTAGGTTTAGATGGAATACCAAAGTGCGACAAATAAAAATTTGTACCCGGCCGGGATTCGAACCCGGGATCTCCTGCTTACTAGGCAGACCACTCCGCCACCGAGGACACAGTGACCGGCCCGACTGCAGAGGACTCTTTCCTGCATGTCTCCTGCAAATCTCCATTCGCCATGCTGTCTCTTTCCTATACCACAGCCTATTTGTTCTGTAATGCTCGCAGCCACAACACTGTATTCCTGCATCACGGAGAACAGACCACAAGGTATTGAGACACAATTAATTGTCGTCAGGAGCCCAGCCTCGGCTTTATATATATATATATTCACCAAGCGAAGGAGCACAGGTGTGACAGCATCACAAATAAATAAATCAATACACACACACACACACACACACACACACACACACACACACACACACAAACGCAAGCTTTCACAACCCAGTTGCTTCTTCAGGCAGAAGGGAAGGAGAGGGAAAAGGAAATGATGAGGGTTTTAAGGAAGGGGGTAAGGAGCCATTCCAATCCCAGGAGAGGAAAGACTTACCTTGGGGGAAGAAAAAGGAAGGGTTTTAAGGAAGGGGGTAAGGAGCCATTCCAATCCCGGGAGAGGAAAGACTTACCTTGGGGGAAGAAAAGGAAGATGAACAAATACACACACACCCATGCATTTACACAGACACAAACACACCTAGGCAGACATACTATGGGGTTTCTCTGCCTAGGTGTGTTTGCGTGTTACCTTCCTTTTTTTCAACTCAGGTAAGTCCTTCCACTCCTGGGATTGGAATGACTCCTTTTCCACTTCCTTAAAACCCATATCCTTCCCTTTCTCCTCCCCTTTTTTCCTGAAGAAGCTGCCATTGGTGGCGAAAGCTTGTATGTGTGTTTGTGTGTGATTTTATTTGTATCTGTCGTCAAGCCGGTCCTTTTGGTAAGTCATCTCTTATCTATTTTTATTTTTGTTTATCCCATCAGGAAAGTTTACCTCTATATAGAAAACGGATGACTTAGCCAAAGGACCGGCTCGTCGATAGGCACAAATAAAATCACACACAAACACACATACAAGCTTTCGCAACCGTTGGTCGCTTTGTCAGGAAAAGAGGAAGAAAGGAGAGGAGAAAGGGAAGGATATGCGTTTTAAGGAAGGGGAAAAGGAGTCGGTCCAATCCCAAGAGTGGAAGGACTTACCTTAGGGTAAAAAAAGGGAGGTAAACAAATACACACACATTCACACATACTCAAATGCAAACACACCTAGACAGATATATAAGTAGATGAAGAATACTTACCAGGCGAAGCAGCACAGGTAGTGATAGTCACAAATAAATAAAACACACACACATACACACACATACACACTAGCTTTCGCTGCTTCTTCAGGCAGAAGGGAAGGAGAGAGAAAAGGAAATGATGGGGGTTTTAAAGGAGTGGGTAAGGAGCCATTCCAATCCCAGAAGAGGAAAGACTTATCTTGGGGGGGGGGGGGGGGAGGAGGGTAAACAAATACACACACACCCTCACATATACACAAACGCAAACACACCTAGGCAGACATACTGCTTTCTACAGTATGTCTGCCTAGGTGGGTGTGTTTTCGTTTGTGTATATGTGTGGGTGTATGTGTGCATTTGTTTACCCAAACACAAATAAAAACACACACAAACATTCAAGCTTTTGCCACCGCTGGCAGCTTTTTCAGGAAAAGAGAAAGGAAGGAGGGGGAGAAAGGGAAGGATACGAGTGTTAAGGAAGTGGAAAAGGAGTCATTCCAATACCAGCAGTGGAATGACTTACCTTAGGGGGGGGGGGGGGGACGAAGGTAAACAAATACACACATATCCACACACAAACACAACTAGGCAGACATTTGTAGAAAGCAAAGAAGTTGGACAGAGATACCACTTGAGGCAGAGGCTCTGTCCTCGATGATATTACAGTGTTCAATGAATGAAATAAATCGTAATTTGCGATCAGTTATGGCTTCACTGTACTAGTGAGCAGGAGATCCCGGGTTCAAATCCCAGCCAGGCACAAATTTTCATTCGCCGCACTTTGGTATTCCATCTAAACCTAGTACAGTGAAGCCATAACTGATCGCAAATTGCGAAAAGTGAATGCTTGTATTCATCTGGTAGTGCGTAATTCCTGTTATATTTGTGCTCTTTACATAAAATTCAGTTTGGCAGTAATAGAATCATTCTGCCAACCGCTTCAAATTCTGGCCCTCTAAATTTTCTCAATAGTCTCTCTGAATGAGAATGACACTCCCTTCCAGCAATTCCCATTTAACACCTCAGAGCATCTCTGTAAGACCCTGATGTCGATCAAACCTGCCAGCATCGGCACGGAAATGTTCTGTGCCTTCCTTATAAATTGATCTAGAGGGGTCCTGATTACTTGAGCAGTAAACGAACGGGGTTATCAGAAACATTTTATACATGGCCTCTAAAATGCAAATGCTTTAAAATGTTCGGTTCACTGGCTCAGTGGTTGTGACAATTACGTCTTAACAGATCTCCACAGCATCAAAGTTCAGAACAGTGTTACCTTAATATCTCGTGGCTGTAGAAACTTCTTATAAAACTGCATCTTCATTACCGGCTTACAGGAGTGCTTCGAATTGATTCAGAAGACGTGCAGCTGGAGTAATGTTCTCCATTTTGTGTGTGCGTCAAAAGTAAAGGAAGAACTCGGAGCCCAAACTGAGATAGTGACTGCTTCGGAAACTATTACAAGACTTGCAATTTGGTGCCTTAGTGGGGCCTCCTTACATCATTTTGTGAAAAATGCCATGCATTGTTTCAACTATTAAATATATGAAATCTTTTGAAATGTCATGACAAGATAATAACAATTCTACATCCCAAAATTAAGGTACTAACTAATTTACATCAATTCATGATAATACTGATATTTAATATGATTGAAGATCTAAAATATGCTTAACTATAAAATGCAACAATACATTGGTCATTTATTCTAAAATCTTGAAAAACAGTGAAGGGCAAATGTTCCTATGATTTACAGAATGATGAAATAAGGGATTAGTTGTTTTACTGGATAGAAGAACAGCAAAATATTTTTTATAGGACTAGTTTACCTACAATTGTGCCCATGCTGGCAAATTTATATTCACAATATTTATCAGGTTTGTGTTTTCATGGCCAGTTTCTACTCAAACATACAGTATAATATATATCTATGTATAAAAATAAAGATTACCCAAAGCACAGGCTCGCCGATAGACACAAAAAACAAATGAAAAAACACACAAACATGTCTGCGTAGGTGTGTTTGCGTGTGTATATGTGTGGGTGTATTTGTTTACCCTCCTTTTTTCCCCCCCCAAGGTAGGTCTTTCCTCTCCTGGTATTGGAATGACTCCTTACCCACTCCCTTAAAACCCTCATCCTTTCCTTTTCCCTCTCCTTCCCTACTCTGCCTGAAGAAGCAACTAGGTTGTGAAAGCTTGAATGTTTGTGTGTCTGTGTTTTAATTTTTTTTCTATCAGCAAGCCTGTGCTTTGGGTAAGTCAAACAATCTTTATTTTTATACATATTTTTCCCACCAGGAAAGCCTCCTTCTATAATATTCGTTTAATCAATAATATATATCTAAACAGACTACTTTTATGTTGTCATAAAATGCATATTAGCAGGTTTTAGTTTCATGACCATGTGCTCTTGCTTATTTTTGTATTTTACAATCAAATACTATTTGTTTTGTATTCCTAGCAATGTATGGATCTTCTTGTATAAATTACTTTATTTAGAAATCATGTATCTTATTCTACTCATACTCAAAAGTTGCAAACTGCCATTTAACAGTTGAGGTTGTAATAATCTGTTTAGCTTGCTATTTGGGTGTTGACATTTAGTTCTGTAGCTTGCCTATTACATCTTACCTTCCTTATAGATGATCCACATCTTTCCAAAATTCTCCCAATAAACTGAAGGTGACCGTCTGTGTTCCCTACAACTGTTCATATGTTCCCTTTGACGTTGCTCTGCAAAGTTACATCTAAATATTTTCGACACTACTGTGTCGAGTAGTATATTCTATTGCTGCATTTGAAAAATACAGGATTCCTTTTTGTAAACTGCATCACATTACCTTTTTTATATTTATTACTCACATCAAGTAGAAATTTTGTCTAAGTTGTTTTGCATCCCTCTTTAGTCATTCGGTGACTACACTTTCCCGTACACCACATCAGCGTCAGAAAACAGCAGCATATTACTTACTCGTACTGTCTGTCATATCAATTATGTACACTGAAAATAAAAGCGACCTATCACACTTTCTTAGGACACTCTCGAAAATACCTCGCCATCGAGGAGAGTGTAACGGGTTATGTTACTTAAAATGTCTTTGAGCCACACTAATATCTGGGAGACTATTCCATTTTCTTATACCTTTGCTACATGCACTGGTGCACTGTGTGAAACATCTTTCTGGAAAACAAAAAATGTGCCGTATGCCTGTTGGTCTACATCCATAGTTCGCACAATGGTGTGAAAAAAGGACTAGCTGAGTTTTTATAAAACTATGATGAAGCATGTTCTTCTGTAGCTTTACACCAGGATTCAGCAATTCCGGGCTTGAAAAAGAGTCAATAAAGGAAAACAATTAATTAGCTTAATTGTTTAACTTTTCTAGGAGTTCCTCGACAGAATAAAAGGAGTGAGACATAAGGTAACTCTTCAATTTAGATTTGAAAGCGTGTGGGTTAGTGCTAAGATTCTTTAGCTCTTGTGGCAGCTTATTGAAAATGGGTGCTACAGAATACTGCACACCTTTCTGTACAAGTGTCAAGGTGGTGTGAAGCAAATGTAGATCCGATTTCTGTCTAGTATTCACCGAGTGAAAGCTACTAACTCGTGGGAATAAGCTGATGTTATTAACAACAAACAACATTAAAGAAAAAAAAAATATTGTGACACAAGTGTCAAAATTCCCAGACTACTGAAAAGGGGTCGACATGACGTTCGTGAACTTAACAAGATATTGCTCGAACCGCCCGTTTCTGAGCCAGAAATATCCTTTTTGCATCAGGCGAGTTACCCTAAAAAATAATGTCATATGTCATAAGTGAGTGAAAGTAAGCGTAATAGACTACTTTTCTTGTTGAAAAATCACTTATTTCAGATATTGTTCTAATAGTAAATGTAGCAGAATTTTGTTTTGGAACAAGATCCTGAACATGGGGTTTCTACGACAGCTTGCTGTCTATCTGAATACGCAGAAATTTGAACTGTTCACTCTCACTTAGCATATGCCCATTATGTGTAATCAAAATGTCAGCTTTTGTCAAATTATGTGTTAGAAATGGTAAAAACTGAGTTTTATTGTGATTTAACATCAACTTGTTTTCCACAACCATGAACTTATGTCTTGAACTGCATTATTTGATACTGTGTCTATATTACAAGAAACTTCCTTCACTACCAAGCTGGTATCATCATCAAACAAAAATATTTTACAGTTACCTGTTATACTTGAAGGCATATCACTTATATAAATGCTACTGTATTGCTAGGCTGCTCGTCTGGAAATTAATGCCTTGATAAACTGAAGTACCCAGAAGGAAAAAGGAGTTTATTTTGTAACACAACAACACTGCTATGAAATAGTTCCCTTTTTCTGTGTTAAGCTTGATTATATCACAATGTAAAATTTCTGTCCCACAATCGGTGTTAGTTGAATATTGCACTTATGTAGAAGGAAGGTTTTTAGGATTTCATGGACACCACCAGCTTCTATCAAAGTGACAATCATACTTGGGATGGCCAATGAGGCCTAACTGTTGAATATAACAAGAAAAGAGATCGAGAGAATTATCCCAAATAACTATCAGACTTCTGAGAGACCCATCAGACTACTATTTCTTCCTCTCCACGCTCCCGCAGTCACTCATCACGGGTGGCAAAGACCCGCCGTCTCCCCCGGCGTCGCTGTCGAACGTGCGTGCCCCGGCGTCTCCCCCGCGCTCTCTGCCCGCCACCCTGTCGGACAATGACGTGGCGAACGGGCAGCTGAAGCAGCAACAACAGCAGCAGCAGCAACTGCACGGCTCGGCTCCGGTCATCACGCCGACGGCGGTGGCGAAGAAGTCGGTGCCGCCCTCGCCCGTCAGCGACAACTCGGTCAGCCTGCAGCAGCACAGCAAGGTCATCACACAGGTGGGTTCCATTCTCCTCGGTGGCATTCCTCACATAGACTGTCGCCCCCGTCTCATGGGTTCCCATTCGCATTGCCAATACTGTAATTCGTTGTAATAGAATTGCCCACCCCTTAATAATTAACTTTGTTAATATAAATTTTGATTGATGTTTTACTAGATGTAACTTTGTATTATTTAAATGCTTCATTTCAATATCAATATTATTGTCTTCTTTACAAGAGTCATTGTGTGATATCTGTGCCCGAAGTGCTTCGAAAAGCCGTCGTGAGGGCTCTCTGAGTTGAGCTGTGGAGAGAGCAGCACGGCGCTGCCGTACCACAGGACTGTAGTAATGTTTACATGTGTAAATAAATAAGTAATTTTATATAAAAAGTTTAAAAAAAAGTTTCCGACTTATCGGAAGTAAAAGTACTGTATATCCCAAGAAAATCTGAGTTGTTATTTATAACTTTATCACATGTGATTCCACAGCTGGGAAAAACCAAGTGGAGATCAACCCCTATGAATTAATGAGGCCAAATATTTTATTAAACTTAATTTATGCTGATGACCGTCCAGCTGTTATAATTTTGTTTAGCTCAACCGTCAGTCGCTATTGCAGATTGAGCATTGAACAACTTGGTGCAATCGGCATTGTTAATTTTGTCTGTACTATATGAAAGCGAGAGGCGCTTAACACAATGTGTCAAATGAAATTACTGGTAACAAATATGGGAGCCAGTCTCTGAATTGCCTACACGTCTTCCTCTGAATCAAAGTTAACCATCAGTTACTCATAGATGTCCTCGCATGCCCATCCCTTTTCATATCTCCCTGCAAACTTACAGCTAGACATTTAATCAACCTGATTGTTTCAAGCATGACACAATACTAATATTGTATGCAAACATTTCAGTATTGTTATTCCTACTCATTTGCATCAACTTACTTTTAGAGCAAGCTGCCATTTTTCACACCAACTAGAAATTTTGTGCAGTCATCTTGCATTCTACTGCAGTCATTCAATGACAACACCTTCCCATACACCATATCATCATCATTGAATGTCCCAGTGTGTAAGCTGAACACTTCATGCAAAATAGAACTAAACACTCACAAAAAGTTAACTGTTAGAAAATGTTCATAAATAATAATAAAAAAAAAAAAAATTAAAAGCTACCAGGTTCTTCTATCCATACTGCACTCATAATTGTTCTTCAGAAAACAAAAATTTTATTTGAACACCAATAGTACATAAATCAAAATCATCATCTTTGTTTGACCCAAGTTAACTTCCTTTCAAGCTGATATTACCTCCACACAAACTCTAGAATATTTTTTCATATTGAGTATTGACATCAGATAAACGCTCACAGCAGTGGCCCATCGCCCACTTAACTAATGTAGAATATTCATAGCTCACATATATTGACGCAATACATCTTCCACAACACAGACACTGACTGACAGCGTTTGCTGTACCAGTGTATATATAATACAGTTTACGGCAAATTACATCACGTCATGTGACACACAAATCTCAGGGTTTTAGCATATTACAAATCACATAATACCTATATATAATTATTTGTGTTAAATGTAGTCATTCCAAATATTGTCTGAATATAATTACTCTTAATCAGGAGAAAAACTGTTGATATCATTATAAGTTGACAATCGGCAAACCTGGTTGCCAACTGTCATTTCACCTTAAGAACTTTGAAATACATTGATTTTAATAGTAAACGAAATCCAGCATGGGTCAATTCCGACATTAACTGGTATATATTATACTAAATTCCGTGATACATTCAACTTTAAATATACATCAGTAACACTAATAAAATGAGTTGGAATATATTCCATTCTTTAACCACAAAACAAATGATTAGTGTAAAAATGTAGCAACAGTAGCAAACAGCCACATTTTGCTACTCACCTTGATTAGATACGTTATGTAGATAGAAAAGACTGCATTCCTATTACTCGTCCCTGGGGCACACTGATTATACCCTTCCCCAAAACAAACCTGCCGTACAGTACAATATGTGGGTGATGGACCTTCTAAGATCTTTCTGGGTTCCTTTAATCCTCATTCTGTTCTTGTTCCAGCTAGGCAACTGAACATTTATTTGGATTGTCCTTTCTAAGCATTCTGTGCAGGAGCCCACGGAAAAATAAGATTGTGCAGGTGGAAAACCTCCCTACAACAAAACCCACACTCCCGCAATCTCCCAGGTCTAAACCTTCACTAGTTGCTGCCTCCACCACCCTTCCCTTCCTCTCTCTGCCACTTCTACCCTTACATTTGTCTCCCATCCCACCACACATTTCAGCCCCTTCCCTTCCTTCCTCTCTGTCTGTCAGACAGAGACAGCACTGGTGTATTCCCCCATCCATCTCCCCTCCCCTCCTGCTTCCCTCTCTTTGTCACCTGCTCACCCCCGCCACTAGTTGCTCTCCCCAATGCTTGCTGGGTATTACAGATCAGCCACAATGGCTGGAGATGGTGGTCATGTCTCTCTCTCTCTCTCTCTCTCTCTCTCTCTCTCTCTCTCTCTCTCTCTCTCTGTGTGTGTGTGTGTGTGTGTGTGTGTGTGTGTGTGTGTGTGTGTGTCCGATGAAGGCCTTAACGACCGAAAGCTATTACCGTATATTTCCGCAGATAAGACGATAGCTAAATCATAAAAAAGGCTCCGAAATACGAGGTCGTCTTATGTGATGGTACAAAAAAATTAGATTGAAATTTACTCTGAAATTGGTAATTTCACGTTTAACTCTTGTTCTCAGTGTTTGAAGATTTCATCTTAGGCAAGGTAAAATAAAAGCTGTTAAAGACCACCTCTTTTTTGGACCAGTGTATGCATCTCAACTGCTTCCGAGTTTAATTGTGTCTGGCCCCATTTATAAAATTTTATAACTGAAATTGTATTCGTTGACTAAGTTGATGTATTATGTATCTTATGAATGTGATTATCTATTTTTATGTCAGTCAGCAGCTCAGAGAATTTTCCATTGTTAAAATATCTTATGATTAGTTGCATATATAAGGAACTCATTGTTCGATGGGGTGATCTATAATTGTTTAATTATGATTTTGCAGCCAAGATTGCATTTTTCATTTATAATGTTATCGGTTTCGGTGTGCTCGACACCATCTTCAGACCTGTCATGATTTAAATAGCTTTATGACAATTTTTATATACTAAAAGAGTACATCCAGGTTGAGGCATCACCAAACATAAAATTACTAGTCACAAATAAATTATACACATCCATCTTCTAATGGTTCTGAAGCGAGGTACTTCAAAGTCTTAAGTGAAAGTCTAAATGAAAAATGCAATCTTGGCTGCAAAATCATTATTAATAAATTAGTTGTTTATATTTTGTCTGCATTGCCTCATTCCTAAAAAACATAGTTAAGTAATGAACCTATATTCGAGCGCCTCAATAAAATGGACGTACTGGAAGCCCACTCACCCAGAGCAATGTTAAAACAGATGTCCGGGGGCACCGCCTCGCGGCGCGCCACGCCGGCCTCGACGCCGGGCGGCGGCGGGCTGGACAGCTGGGCGGCGGGCACACCCCCCGCGGGCACCCCCGCCGCGTCCTCGGCCGTCCCCGTCCCCGGCGGCTGCCCGTCCTCCGGAGGCGGGCGGGTTTGCCCGCCCCCGACTGCGCCGCCGGCCGCTCCTGCCAGGAAGTGCGACTACCACACGGTGTGCGCACGCTTCCGCAGTTACCTCGGCTTACCAGGTGGGGCCTCTGTTTCCGGTTCAGCATTTGCATAGGACACAGTTTATGATGAATCGAGTTATTGAAACCGTATTCACTGCGTGCTTAGGTACACCTTGCAGGTGCGGGGATCGCTGTGTCCCGAGCGTAGTAGTTGTCAGTGCAGCTGCCCAGAAAGCAGGAGACCCGGGTTCGAGTCCCGGCTGGCTACACATTTTCAGCTTTGCCCATTCGCAGTTGGTGTTATATATTCTGTGAATATGAAAGAATAACAACTGCAGGATCAGAAGTGATGTCTGTTCTTTTGAAACAGACATCACATGTATACATTATTGAAACCAATTAATTTGTTTATATACAATTTGTTTTATTTAGAATCCTTATGTTAAACTAAACATCATAATTGTGTGTGTGCGTGTGTGTGTGTGTGTGTGTGTGTGTGTGTGTGTGTGTTGTCCTCTACATAATGTACAGGACTTGATCTTTATCCTATGGATGATAGGAAAATTATACAACCCATCCCAGTGCTGCATAAATAAAATGGGTTGGAAGCGTTGTCAGGATGGATGGCGGAGCGGTGAAGGCTTGTGGGTGCCCTAGGAAAGGGTGGCTGACTGGCAAATAAAATATAGAATTCAAGTTAATATTTGGTATATTCTGAAATACGGGATACATGGCGGGACTCGCCCTGGGAACAGATGCAATGAATGACTGCCAGTCTAAGCTAGCGGCTTTAAAAACGGAAAAGGTTACGGTAATGGTAATGGTTACGGTTCACACAGTTGGTGGCTGATGCCGAACAGCCGCTAGGCGGGAGCGGACGGCAAGCGACCGTTTGCCCCGCACTGAGGCTGGACCTCTCGAGTGTGACTGTTATGTACGGGAGCTCAAACTGAAGAGAGCGAAGGAACTGATTCTCGCACCTCTGCATCCTGTAGCAGTAGCACACGTGATCAAACGTGGGTGTCTACTATTGGTTCCACGGTAGCATGGAAACGTCAGTAGTTTCAGCACGGACGCCAGAAGGGTGGCATGATTTTAGAATCAGCATTCAATACTGGTTCTGGCCGGCTCTGTCCTGCAAGGTGGACGGCCTTGGTCACGTTGTTAAGGCGTATGTCGCGGCTGAAGAACACTTGTAAAACTTAGGCGAAGTTTTGAAATAAATTTTTTGAATTTTTTCCCTAACCTGTTTTAGACTGGCTGGTTATCCTGTACAATAAGTTAGTTTGAGTAGTTTGTAATCCTACGGACTGATAACTGTAGCAGTTAAGTTCCTTAGATTTCCAAACATTTCAATTTGTATAGCGTTGTGAAATTGACCAGAAATGAGGCTATCAATTTTTTAATCACTATAATAGTGTGTAGGTCTTTATGACCGTGTCAGTGACAGAATAATAAAAACCTCATATTGTGACATTAAGAGGGAAAAGTCGGACCCGGTGGTCTTGGGGTAAAGTGCTTGACTGGAAAACAGTGTCGCAGGTTAAAAACCCGGTCGGGCCTCGGATTTTTTCAGTTTGTGTTTTAACCCATCCTTCACCTCTCAATAATATGAGGAGTTGCCAGAAACAACACGTGGTTTGGATTCCATATTAAGCTGTAGGTCCCATTTCCCTGGTTGGATAATTGGGGTGGGCCTAGGGACACGCAAGTCGCTGAAATGGCGTCCAATTGAAAGACTTGCACCAGGCCAATGAGCCACACGAAATTATTATTAAGAGGGGGGGGGAAGGGGAGGGGGTGATGTGCAAAAAATGTTTTACCAGCAAGAATGTAAATGCAATTGCTGCTCGATTTATGCACAGCAATTTAAATTGACCTATTTGGGTCCTATCAAAGCACTTACTCAAAAATGGTGACAGTCACAGAAAACTGCATATTGGTTTTTGAAAAGCAGTTTTAAATTGCCAGATACTGCCAGTCTTGTTTTTACAAAATAAATAAATAAAAATAAATAATACAAATAAAATAAAAATAGAATATAATACCACTGCTTCTGAAATAACAGATTTTAAAATTGAATATGTATTTAAATTGAAGTATTTTTTTGTATGAACAAGAAGTATCCCAACATAAATAGCTCCTAAATATTTTATTTTATACGTCAAGAGACAACTATGTGTCAAGCACCGTCTAACATACACAGTCGCAACACTCGCTGCTGTAAAATTGTTACCAGTTGACACTAGCCCTGCTAGCAGTGGGCAAGGTGCCGTAAGAGTAATGTTAGTTTGTAATTAATTTTCTACATAATTAACCAAATAGTTTTTGTAATTTTTGTGTTTGAAACATTAGTAAAATATTGTGATGCCTAAATAATTGTGAAATAAATGTAAAAACAGCTGAATTTTCCTGCTTCAGTGATATAAACAACTTATTCATGACAGAATACTTATGAATATGTGAATATTTTGTAGCCTACTCTGCTAAAAGTGAGAGAATAGAAACGAACGAGAACCATTAATACCTGTTGTTGTCTGTTCCTACATGACGGGAACACTCTCTGACGTGTAAAAATTCTATATGGAATCTAATGTTTCGAACATTTTTACACTTCACTCATCTTTGTTATAAACTCATATACATTTGAATATAATTACTTTTGATTATAAAATGAATTGTTTTCAAGATTCTTGCCATTTATGGTTCAGATGTAGTAACAATTGTGGAATTGCTTTCTGCTTCGTTTTTGCTTTCGATGTTTCATTGCCACATTTGTGAGGACGTCCCCTCAACTACAGCTGTAGTGGTTGATTTGCTACATTTAGTAGTGTAGCTAATGAATTCCATATAAGTTTATAAGCTTTTGACCATGTCGACTGGAATACACTCTTCCAAATTCTGAAGGTAGCAGGGGTAAAATATGGGGAGCGAAGAGTTATATTCAACCTATACAAAAACCAGAGTCGAAGGGCAAGAAAGGGACGAAGAGGTTGGGAAGGGAGTAAGACAGGGTTGTAGCCTTTCCACAATGTTGTTCAATGTGTACATTGAGCAGGCTGTGAAGGAATGGAAGGAGAAATTTGGAGAGGGAATTAAAGTTCAGGGAGAAGAAATAAAAACTTTGTAGTTTGCTGATGACACAGTAATTTTGTCAGACTGCAAAGGATCTGAAGAGCAATTGAATGGAATGGACAGTGTCTTGTTATGAACATTAACAAGAGTAAAACGAAGGTAATGGAATGTAATATCAGAAAATCAGGTGATGCTGAAGGAATTAGATTAGGTAATGAGGCAATAAAAGTAGATGAGATTTGTTATTTGGGTAGCAAGATAACTTCTGATGGCTGAAGTAAAGGAGATATAAAAGGCAGAATGGCTATGGGAAGAAAAGTGTTTCTAAAGAAGCGAAACTTGTTAACATCCAATATTAATTTAAATGGTAGGAAGTCCTTTCTGAAAGCATTTGTCTGGAGTGTAGCATTATCTAGAAGTGAAACGTGGACAATAAGGAATTCAGGTAAAAAGATGATAGAAGCTTTTGAAATGTGGTGCTACAGACGGATGATGAAAATGAGATGGGTTGATCACGTAACAAATGAGGTGGTGCTTAACTGAACTGGGGAGAAAAGGAGTTTCTGGCATATCCTGACTAAGAGAAGGGATAGATTACCTACCAGTAATGAACCTAGCTGCTCACATCTGAACTGTTTCTATGTCTTCCTTTAAATTGTTCTGCTGCGGGTACCAAACATTTGAGCAATACTCAAGATGTGTTTGTACAAGCATTTTATACGTGGTGTCCTTTACAGATGAAGTACATCTTCCCAAAATACTCCCAATAAACTGAATTTGACTGTCCACCTTACTCACAACTGTCCACAACTGTCCAGTCACATGTTCATTCCATTTCATACCGCTCTAGTATTTGAACAACGTCACTGCATTAAGAAGCTGACTACTAATGCTGTAGCCAGCCGCGGTGGCCGAGGAGACTGAGGCGCTCCAGTCACGGTCTGCACGGCCACTACGGTCGGGGGTTCGAATCCCCCCTTGGGCATGGATATTTGTGTCGTTCTTAGTTGTAAGTAATTCATACGTAGTTTGTAAGTTTAGGGACTGATGACCCCATAGTTAAGTCCCATAGACTCTACAAACAGTTGAACTAATGCTGTATTCGAACATTATGCTATTGTTTTTCCTACTCGTGCGCATCACCTTGCATTTTGCTACATTGAGAGCTAGCTGCCATTCTTCACACCAACTAGAAATTTTGTGTTAGTCATCCTGTATGCTATTACATTCATTTAAAGACGACACCCTCCCATATACCACAGCATCATCAGCAAACAGTTGCAAATTACAAGTTACTCTGTCTATCAGATCATTTATATACGTAAAAAATAGATGAAGTCCATTTACCAGGCGAAGGAGCACAGGCAGTGATAGCAACAAATACACACACACACACACACACACACACACACACACACACACACACAAACACTAGGTAAGTGTACTTGCGTCTGTGTAAATGTGTGGGTGTGTGTGTATTTGTTTACCTTCCTTTTCCCTCTCCTTCCCTTCTGCCTGATGAAGCAGCTAGGCTGCGAAAGCTGGCGTTTGTGTGTGTGTGTGTGTGTGTGTGTGTGTGTGTGTGTGTGTGTGTGTGTGTGTGTGTTTATTTGTTGCTATCACTGCCTGTGCTCCTTCGCCTGGTAAGTGGACTTCATCTATTTTTTACGTATATTTTTCGTGTTAGGAATTTTTCCTCTATAATATTCAGATCATTTATATAGATAGAAAATAATAGCAGTTCTGTCACACTCCCTTGGGACATGCCTGACGTACTGCATTCTATTGCTTAGGAAGTCTTCCAGCCAGTCACAGATTTGTGAACCTATTCCTTCATATCTTTGTTAGCAATCTACACTGTGTCACCACATCTAATGCCTTTTTCAAATTGAGAAAAACACAATCCCCTCATCCGTGGCTCACAAGATGTCACGTGAGAAAAGGGCAAGCCGATTTTGACACAAACAATGTTTCCTAAACATGTGCCGATTCATAGAAAGGAGCTTTACTCCGGTACATCGGAGCTGACACGGCCCGCTCTATGCCGGCAGACGGGTTCTTCCTGCCGGGCGACGCGGGCTCGTGCTTCTGCGAGCAGTGCGTGCGCCGTCTGCGGCCGCCCTCCCCTCCGCCCGGCCTTACCGTGCGCCGCAAGTCCGCCACGGCCGCCCCGCCCGCAGCCGTCTCGGCGGCGGGGACGCCGACCGGGGCACCCAACCCGGCCGTTGCCGCTCCACAGGCGGCGGTGGGCACCGGCGCCGCAGACGCGACCTCCGCGACCGTGATAGCGGATGTCGCCGCCTTGCAGTCAGCCGAGATCCTGCTGCAGATAGCTGGCTGGTGCAGGTGAGTCTCTCTCTCTCTCTCTCTCTCTCTCTCTCCATACCTGCCAACTCTCCCGATTTAGGCAGGAGTCTCCCGATTCTTCACTTTTTCTCCCGCCTCCTGATTTTGCCATTACTTCTCCAGATTCTTAGCTTTTATCCTGAAACCGAAAATGTTCTTTGGCCAATTGTCAAAATTCCTTTGTTCATTTATCAGTTTAATATAAATACGTTTCGAAATTCATAGAAATTAGGAGTTTCGCTTGGCTTGTATAACAATTATTTCTGCACTTATTTGCAAATACAGGTGTAGTGTTTCCATGTTGTACTCTTTCTGAATGTGGTGTTTTGTCGTTGTACGTAAGTGAAATCACTTCCAAGGCTTTTAAATCTATGGCTACCTTTTGAGTGGATAGTAGGAGCATCAGTGAAATGCAGAAAGGCAACTTTCTTGTAAACAGCTATTTTACGTGATTCTGGGATTTCAATTCGGTGGTGTGTGTTCCAGTATGGCAAAAAATATAACCCCTTTTTTAAGCAGTTTTTGGAACATTATTTGTATTTTGTACACTTTGTCAATTTGATATTCCACATCACATGGTGGAAAAGCGATGTACTAGAATACGTGCCGAGAAAATGAAAAGTGTGTGAGAAACAATAAAAGGCTGAATTTGCTGAGAAAAGTGAAAGTGATCACATGATACATGCAGAGTGCTTCTTTACATTGTTTATTTTAGAGTATGGTTTACCAATTAAATGCAATGATCATGTGGGTCACGTGTTCCATAAAATGTTCCCAGGTAGCAGTATAGCGCAAAAATACAGCTGTGAACTTTTTTGTTTTAATAAAAAAAAAAAAAAAAAATCGCTTTACCGGGACTGGCTACAAATAAGGATGTAATCAACTTTTCGGCTAATGCAAGTGTTTTTTTGTAGCCTTTATGTAGTGTTTTGAGGTAATAGGAAAATGCTAAAATCAGTTATCTTACAGTTTGTAGTAAAGTGCGTCGCACTTTTTGATAGAATGTATCTACTGACTTTTTGAAGAATCTCCGATTTTTTTAAACTGGATCTCCTGATTTTTACATTTTAAAGATTGACAGGTAAGACCACCCCCCCCCTCCCCGCCCCCGCCCTCTCCACTCTTTGTGTGTGTCGTGGAGTGGGCCCACTATGTTCCACATCACATTTGTGTGGCAAAGCATGGCATTTACCTAATGGCTGACCTAATTTTATAGCACACTTCTTCTGCTGTGTTCTCTGCTAGACACTTCATCTTCTATACACTGCAGTGAATGCTAAAATGAGATAATCTCCAGCCATTTCAAGTTTGTACTTTGTACTTTGAGCTGCGGCTGACAACTCAACTTATTCAATGAAACCAGATATATTAACAAATTATCCTTAGATACATCAATCAGTTGTCCAGATAAATGTGGGAGAGTGTTGGTCTAGTCACATATCAACCCCTGTATACATAGTAGTCCATGTTGGATTTAAACAATATAATTAGGCCAGTATAAGGTGCCCTGGTAGTGGGTCTTGATCTTGAAAATATCATCAGTAAACCTGAACCAGGCCAGATGTTTGGGGTTTTGGGATACTCAGAAGGATTGGCCCAGATGGCCCTAAAGAGGTTGGCATAGGAGTGTGCCATGTGGGTGCTCATGGTTGTGCCACAGATTTCATAGTAAATGTTTCTCTTGAGGAGAAAATGATTATCCCATACCATCCAACTCTCCCGATTTGGCCGGGAGTCTCCTGATTTTTCGCTTTTTCTCTCGCCTCCTGATTTTGCCATTATTTCTCCCGATTTTTAGCTTTTGTCCTGAAACCCAAGATTCGATTTTCCGCCAAAGGTCAAAAGTCCTTTCTTCATTCATCAGTTAGAAATATATATGTATCGAAATTCAAAGAAATTAGGCGTTGCACTTGACTTATATGATGATTGTTTCTGCTCTTTGCATGTATTTGCAAATACACATGTAGTGTTTCGAAGTTGTGCTGTTTTTGAATGTGATGTTTCGTCAGTGTACGTAAGTGAAATCACTTCAGTGGTTTTTTAATCGCTGGTAACCTTTTTGATTGGATATTTAGGGGCATCAGTTTCATACGCGAATTGCAGAAAACAGGCAACTTTCGTGTAAACAGATATTTTACGTGATTATGGGATTTCAATTCGGTGGTAGGTGTCCCAGTATGGCAAGAAACATAATAAATTTTTTTAGCAGTTTTCGAAACATTTTTTCTATTTTGTACTCTTTGTCGATGTGATACTTCCACATCACGTGGTGGAAAAAGCAATGTGCCGAAATAGTGCAGAGTAACAATAAAAGACTGAAATTACTGAAAAAAGTGAAAGTGATCATGTGATACATGCAGACTGCTTATTTACATTGTTTATTATAGAGTACGGCTTACCAATTAAATACGACTGTGGGTCATTTCTTCCTTAACATGTTCCCAGGTAGCAGTAAAGTACAAATATACAGCTGTGAACTTTTTTGTTTTGATCTAAAAAATCAACAATTGGGTTAACGCAAGTTTTTTTTGGTAGCCATTATGAAGCGTTATGAGATCAAAGGAAGAGACTAAAATCAGTTATCTTAAGGCTTATTGTAAAGTGCACCACAGTTTTTGATAGAACGTATCTCCTGATTTTTTGAGGAATCTCCCGATTTTCTAAACTGGATCTCCTGATTTTTACATTTTGTAGGTTGGCAGTTATGTTATCCTGCCAATCAGAGGGTGCTGAAAGCAGCCATGTAATTTACCAGCTGTGCTGCAATCACTGTGCAGATTTCTATATTGGCATGGCCACTAACCAGCTGTGCATTAGGATGAAAGGCCACTGCCAAACTGTGGCCATAAACAAGGTGGACCCCCTGTGGTGCAGCATATGCTCGATTTCAGTGGTCGCTTCACAACTGGGAAATCTGGATCCTCCCACCCACAACCAGCTTTTCTGAAATGCACAGATGGGATTTATCCCTACAGTACATTCTACAATCCAGAAATTATCCAGGCCACAACTGACGATTACTTCCCTTTCTCCACAACCAACAGTTCCTACCTCTCTATCCTAAAATCTTCTGTTTCAAGTGCTGTTTGTGTGTGTGTGTGTGTGTGTGTGTGTGTGTGTGTGTGTGTGTGTGTGTTGTTTTATTTTATTTTATTTTATTTTATTTTACTTTCCTCCCCTCATCCACCTCCCCACTCCATTCCTAAGCTGCATCTCATTACTTCCATCTAATACGTACTCTGCAAGGCCATTCTGTATAAATCCCCACCAATGTGTGACAGCCTTCCTATCTGCCCTCCCATCCCCTCCCTCTTTCCACACCACAGATTGTGATTTGGAGTTTGGCAGCTGGAGATGACAGTTGTGTGACTGTGCGAATGTTCTATTTTCTGAAGAAGGCCCTGACCAATAGCCTAACTATGTACGTCTTTTTTTATGTGACTGTTGCAGCTCGTCGTCACATCTTTGCGGTGACTTGTAAACTACCCTTATTACTCTGTTTAGTCCATTACACCTTTCCCCTCTGTGAGGGTGATCAATTATTCTTTTCTTCTGTGGACCCTCTGCGTTTCTAAGACCACAGCTCAAGACATGGGATAACAGCTTGATCCGTGGCAAAACCTTAGCAGTAACTTCAGCAAGCATAGATCCAAACGTTCCCCCACCATAAACTGCCACGATACAGTGTTCGAGTAATAGATTATTTAGGCAATTTATTTTCACAAAACATATTTGAGATGATCTGCTTACTCTAGGCAAGAGTCCTCGCTTTTATTCCATAGGATAGCAATGTTCATATACCTTACAGTATGTAATCAGTGAAGGCTGGTTCTTGTGTTATCTACAGCTGCAGTTACACTGTGCAAACCACTGCCAGTGCCATGGCCAAAGGAAGTTATAATTTCTCTATGTATTAGGTCTTCTTCCTCTTCTGACTGGTTAAGTATTACAGTAAAATCTCATTTTTACGTTCTCGGTTTTTACGTTTCCCCACCATTTACACCATTTTTTGTCAGTCCCGTCAAATTTCCTATGTTCACCATGTTAATTCGCCCTCGTTTTTGCGTTAACAT
Organism: Locusta migratoria; assembly: GCA_026315105.1. Classification (NCBI taxonomy): domain Eukaryota; kingdom Metazoa; phylum Arthropoda; class Insecta; order Orthoptera; family Acrididae; genus Locusta; species Locusta migratoria. The sequence continues at coordinate 65,708,416 of CM048752.1, read as the reverse complement.
ATTTACACTTTGAAACTTCCTGGCAGATTAAAATTGCGTGCCGGAACCGGGACTCAAACCTGGGACCTTTGCCTTTCGCGGGCAAGCGCACTACCGACTGTGCTATCCCGACACGACTCACGATGCCGCCTCACAACTTTACTTCCGCCAGTACTTCACCTCCTATACTTTTCCCGCATTTTACGCTTTTCGAAAGCATGTTCGTGAAGAAAAAAATGACGTACTCTACACAAATTGACACTAGCATGGCTTTCCCCTTAAAGTATAGCGCTTAAAAATTATTCGCACTTGAGTTTCTTGACACTTTGCATTTATTCAAATGTATATTTCGCGTATTGTTGTTGGCAGTACGCAGCTAGTTGACTTACGATGCGCGGATTTGTGGTAGTACCTCTTTCCACCAGCTTTTTTGCCAGAGCGCCTGGCATGTACTCAGACAAACAGAACAGTTTGTTGACGTGAGAACAATGCTGATTTGTGGTGGTGTAGTTCCTCTTTCTTGTAGCTTCTTTGCCAGAGTGGCTGTTGTGTGCTCAATCAATCAGAACCAGTTGCTTTGTTGACATGAGAATAAAGAGTTGCATTGTTTTTATGATAAATATTTGATTAATAAAGAACCTTATCTGTTAAAATTGGGTATCATAATACCCACAACATCAAAAAAGCGATAATAGTATGAGATGCTGAGCCTATGCAAATGTCACAAAAATACTTATGCATATGTTTGCACTCGAGAACGCGAATAAATTCTCTAATATTGTCATGTGAAACATTGAAAAATACAAAAAGAACAGAACTTTAGGAGTTTTACTACGTAAATAATTAATGCCGGTAAAAGGCAGTAATTTTGAAGATGTGTTACATAGCATGGCAGCAACGTCCAAACGATATCTATCGAAGCAGTAATTTCGAAGATGTGTTACGTAGCCCAGCAGCGGCGTCCTCGATTATAATGAATGAAATTTCGTCAAAAATTTCTACTTCCCAAAAAATTACCAGTTCTGCGTGGTGCTTAAAATAGTAAAAATTTGCATAACCTTTATTGTATAATAAACTTCCTGGTGAGTATTCAGATGCCTATTATGTACATATATCACAAATAAACTACGAAAATGCAAGCTGATGGAGTAAGCATATTTTACCATTTAACACATTATTTCCTGCATTTTATTTTTACTGTATTTTACACCATTTCACTGAAGCCCCTTGAAAAGTGTAAAAACAAGGTTCTACTGTAGTATATGTGTGCCTTTGTTGACCCTGTGAGAGTGGTGAACAGTTATTGGCAGGGTTAAGTGCCCACATTGTCAGAAAACTTCCAAGACGGGGGATTATTTGTCACAGCCCTTTGGATGTCTGTGATATCTTGATGAAGTTTTCCTATTGGAAAACTTGTCACTCACAGGAAGGAGAGGGGGGATCACAGAAAAAATTGTATTGCAAGAGGTTGGGCAAATATGGTTGATGTGGGATCGCAGTAACAGATTGTCTGACTGCATGCTCGACAACATGCGAACATGTTATTCACAACATGTGAATAAAAGATAAAAAATAAAAAACCATGCACTATATATAACTGACTCATAACTAAACCTAAGGTCCCAAACATTTTTAAATAGTAATACCATATATAGTCAACTAATCCGCACATATTTTTTTTTCAGAATTTATGAATGAAAAACTTGGGTGCGTGGATTACTCAAATTTAGGTTGGTATTACTCCATCTGCAACAACAAAACACACTAGGCAGGTATTACTCTGCTTTAAAAAAACAGATCCCTTTAGGTTGGTATTACATGATAATATTTTCAATCAAATCTTTGACAATGAAATATTATCAAATATTCGTAATATTTCTTATACATAATCTTAATTGTGGTGTTAACAAGAAGTATTATGGATGTCATATTTCAAGAAAGCAGATAACAACAACTTGTTATAGTGCGCTGCTTTGGCCATTATCAAAACTGCATATAATTTGAAAATGACACAACGTATCAGTAATTTTACTGTAAAGCGTCTCCTCACATCACAAAGCGATGTGGCATAGTAGTCTCTCTTTCCGCCAGTTTCTTTGGCAGCGCAGCTGCCGCGTATGAACAGTTGCATTGTTATAAGAATGATTAGCTGCATTTGCTTGTGATACCATCTTCCTGAGTAATAAAGGACGTTATATACTTAAGTTGGGTATTATTCGTTTCAGTGCCACCGTATTACCCACACTGGTATTGGCACTCCACGTTTACAGTGATTTCTTGCTACTGGGGTAAAACATTAATTTTGGCGCGGCGTTGCAGCTATGTTCAAACATGTACACGTTGTTTGGCAACAGTGATGCTAGCACTCACAGCGGTTACGTTTTGCATTGCAGCAAACAGAAGACAAGCAACTTTTATAATCAAATATACGGCGAGGTGCCACTTCTGTTGATATTTCTTTGATGAAAGATACCTGTATGTCAAAGTTTTCTATTACACTGTCAAATATCTTTGATCTAAATACATGACATACCGACTTTGACAAAGATATATGACCATGTAATAACAGTCTCAGCTCCATTTATTTAATAACTGTTCAGATTCCAGAAGCGTTCATTTCAGTGTTTGTTCCTGTGAGCATGTTTTCACAGTAATAAGTTACGAATGAAATATTTTTCAATTTGAATGAGAACGTTTAGTAGGTAAAATATGAGAATTTTATGGGATTGGTAGGAGATTCGCATGCTCTGGATACGACAATCTTGCGCACTTCTCTCTCTCTCTCTCGCTCGCTCGCTCGCTCGCTCTCTCTCTCTCTCTCTCTTTTAGGTGAGATACTTGTTATGTTAACATAAATCACCAAATTGGTGGTTTAAAACAAAGTTGGTGCCACTCCTGGAGGCTTCCGGGCATGGTCGTCATTGAAGCTAAAGGCTCAAAGCTATATTTTTACTTTGGCACGTCTCACTTTTCGCTCCCTACAGGTTCCCCCTGAAGAGACGTCCGAAGCCTTCTCCACAGGAAGGCGGTGACGGCGTGGGCCCGGGCACGACCCCACAGTCGTGCGCAGGGTGGCACGTTGCCTTCTGGGGCGCGCGCCTCGGAGACGTCCGACAGGTGCTGGACCGCGGGGAGCTGCTGCTGCCGGGTGAGTCGAATGGACGAGGCGGGAGCGAACACTCGGATAAGAGGCAGTCGACTGATATGTGAAAAAATTTACATTGTATGGACCAGAGACAAGCTGCAAGCTACACAGTAAATGACAGTGAATTTTCTGAGGGCATGACATTAGCTGTCAGTGCACATTCTATTAAATCAGTGAGGCACCTTAAAAAATAATTTTGCTGGTCCTCTAATAAGAGTGAACCTGGTGTGCATCCACGCTGAAGAAAGGTTTGTTGGCTTTCTTCCCATAGATACTAGGGCATTTGAAAATTTCTCGGAGTCAGCATGAGAGATCAGCGCTAGCAAGAAAGGTTGTTGATGTGATATCCATTGGGCTTTTGCGTGTAAACACGTGCCACTTCAGTGCTCTTGGAAGAGGCCTGCAGTTGTGACATGGCTGTTGTTGTTCCCACATAGTGATTTGTGAAAATGGAAAAAAATAAAGTACTTTGTAAAGAAAGGAACAAAAGCAAAGGACATTCGTGCCAATTGCCAGAATACACTGGGGACTCTGCTCCTTCATATTCAACTGTTACAAATGGACAAATGAATTTAAATTACTGTATGCTGATGAATTAGTGATGATAATATTATCAATATTTTCTTGCAATAGCGAATTTCTTTTAGCGTCACTGTATAAGGTATAGATGTTCTACCAAATGGTGACATTTGAAAATTTGTGCCGGGCCGGGCTTCAACCCGGGTTTCCCGATTTTTCGCGAGTGGTTGCCTTAACCACTAGGCTACTCGAACACGACTCCAGGACCAATCCAAACTTCCATATGCCACACTGACTGCACAAATTTTCACATTGCGAGAAAATATTGATAATTTAAATTTGGTCGGGAGAGCTTAGATGATGATCCACACATTAGTCTGCCAAGGTGTCTCACTGAAAAAGTGCACAAATTAGTCACGGAAGATCGCCGATTGAGTGTGTGTGAAATTGCTCACGCTTGTCGCATGTCATTGGAGATTGTGTATCACATTTTAAGTGAAGAATTAGAAATGGAAAATAAATAAATAAGTAAATAAATATAAAAAATAGAAAGTGGATGACTTACCCAAAAGGACCGGCTCGTCGATAGAGACAATTAAAAATAAAAATCACACTGAAACACACATGCAAGCTTTCGCCACCACTGGCAGCTTCTTCAGGAAAAAGAGGAAAAAAGGGGAGGAAAAAGGGAAGGATATGGGTTTTAAGGAAGTGGAAAAGGAGTCATTCCAATCCCAGGAGTGGAAGGACTTACCTTAGGGGACAAAAAGGAAGGTAGACAAATACACACACACTCACACATATCCAAACGCAAACACACCTAGACAGACATTTGTAGACAATGTCTTTTTTCCTTCAGAAGCTGCCAGTGGTGGCGAAAGCTTGCATGTGTGTTTGAGTGTGATTTTTATTTTTATTTGTGTCTATTGACGAGCCGGTTCTTTTGGGTAAGTCATCCACTTTCTATTTTTTATATTTGTTTATCCCACCAGGATAGTTTCCTTCTATACTTTTCGTTTCATAAATAAATATCTTTGAGAAGGACAGGTTTCTTAATCACCACAGCGACATCTGATGAGCCGCAAAAAGGCACAAAGAATAGACAACAACATGTAGCTTTTGGCTTTAGAGGCTTTAGTCAGACACACACACACACACACACACACACACACACACACACACACAGACATGACTGCCATCTCCGGCCGTTGTGGCTGATCTGAGCTACCCAGCATTCTAGGCGAAAGCAACTAGTGGTGGTGGTGGCGGTGGTGGTGGTGGTGGTGGTGAGGAGGTGGCAAGGAGAAGGAAGCAGGAGGGGAGGGCGGATGCATGGCACGGGTAGGGCAATACGAAAGTGCTGTCTGACAGTGCAGAAGGAAGGGAAAGGGCTGAAATGTGTGGCAGGATGGGAGACGAATGTAAGGATAGAGAGTGGCAGGGAGAGGAAGGGAACGGTGGTAGAGGCAGGAATTAGCAAAGGTTTAGGCCTGGGGTATTGCGGGAGAGTAGGATATATTGTAGGGAGAGTTCCCATCTGCACATTTCAGAACAGCTGGTGTTTTAGGGGAGGATCCGTATGGGACAGGTTGTGTAGCAGTCATTGAAGTGAGTCACACTGTGCCATCACAACCATCACCACATGCGAACACCACTTAACACCAATTCCGATTCAGTCCTTAATCTGTCATCCAAATCCCTCTTTATGCCAGAGATATCTGCCCTGTCGAAAGGCTTAACCTTCAGTCCCACACCTAAATTCAACCATGCTGCCATGGTTAAGGATCTTCTCTCATTTACATGTAACCTCAAGTGGAAATACCACTTAATCACTCAGTCGTAACCCCCAAGCAACAGAACTACTGTTAAACGGTTTGTCTTGAACAGTTCCAACCACCCTCCAAAAGGAATCCTCTTGCTCTCTTCAAAAACCATCCCTTGCAGGCATTCAAGGAATTCCTCACATCCAGCATTGCCTACCAATCCTTCCTGAACAACATATCATATACTCCTAACATAAGTCCAGTTGAAGCCAATGCCATCCAAGAGCTGAAAGGATTGTAATTCTCCCAACAAACAAGAACTCCACAACTGTGGTACTTGACCAAGGGGAGTATGTTGCAGAGGGACTGCATCAACTCTCGGAGACCTCTACCTACAGACCTGTTCCTCATGACCCCATTCTCTCAATCCAGGCCAAACTATAGAAAACCCTAAAAACACTTGGTCCCTCTCAAGGTCTCACTACTGCCTCCATAGAACATCTCTCTCCACCTGAACCACGCACCCCGACCTACCTACTTCCTAAAATTCACGAAGAGAACCATCCTGGTCATAACATCGTAGCAGGCCCTAACGGAACGTATCTCAGCTCGGTAGACCGACACCTCCAACCTATAACGTACAGGCTCCCATTCTACATCAGATACACAAATCACTTTCTGGAACGCCTCAAATCCATTCCTATGTCCCTCCCACCTTATAACTTCCTTGTCGCCATAGATGTCACATCCCTCTACACCAATATCCCCCCACCCATGGGTTCTCTGCCCTAGAACACATTTCTCAACACCCACATGAAAGCCTCCCAAAAACTTCATTCTTTGTTACACTTGCTAATGTCATAACCTTTGAGGGCCAGACCTACAAACAAATCAGGGGGATAGCTATGGGAACCATAGCTATGGGAACCAGGACGGCCTCTTCCTATGCCAACCTCTTCATGGGCTGCATGGAAGAGGCATTCCTTAAATTACAGTAGCTGCACCCCCTAGTTTGTTATAGATTGATAGATGACACCTTTGTGATCTGGACTGGTGGTGAAGAAAATCTTCTGAACTTTCTTCCAAGACCTCATCTCCTCCTCTAACCTAAAATTCACGTGGTCCTTCTCTAGAACTTTTGCCACATTCCTTGATGTTGACCTTCTTCTTGTTGAGTCCCCTTATTCACCCAGTTCCCTCCCGGCCTGGAATGCCTCAACAAATTGCTCTGTCAGGGTTACGACTTTCTCATATCATGCCCTGAAACACTCCAAAGTATCCTTCCCATACCACCCAGTGTAGCCTTCCACCTTCCTCTAAACCTCTGCAACATCCTCGTCAAACCGTACAACATACCAAATCCACCCTCCCTACCTAATGGTTCTTACCCCTGTAACTGATCCCGTTGCAAAACTTGCCCCGTTCATTCTCCCAGAAGCACATACTCCAACCCCACCACAGAAAAACGTACTGCATTCAAGGCAGGGCCACATGTGAAACAACGCAAGTCATCTACCAACTAATGTGTGTCCACTGCACAATCTGGTACGTTTGTATGAACACATGAATAGTCACATGCACCCAATATCCTGTAGCAGAGTGTGCCCTCCAGCATGATTCCAGGGACCTTGGCACATTACACTACATGTGCCATTTGGATACTACCACCAAACACCAGTCCCTCAGAGCTACGGTCAACATATCTTCTCCTCCCGCCACCCTCCTGACCTAAATCTATGCTAACCTCTCCCTCTCTTCCATCTGCATCTAACTTATCCATTACCCATTTCTCACCCCCCCCCCCTTTCCCTGCCTTCCTCTCATATATATAGAGGGAAACATTCCTGGTCAGAAAAATATTTATAAAAAATAAAGGAGGTTTAACTTACTAGGTGAGAAGGCATCGGTTTGTTGATACGCACATAAATAAAAACGTACACAAAAAAACTGAGCTTTCACAACCGTTGGTTGTTTCTTCAGAGAAGGGGAAGGAAGGAAAGGGAAAAAAGAAAGGATGCAGGATTTAAGGGAGTGGGTAAGAAGTCATTCCAATCCCAGGAGCGGAAGGACTCGTCTTAGGGGAAAAGGACAGATAAACAAACAAACACACACACACACACACACACACACCAAGGCAGACATATTTAGCATGCAAAGAAGTGTGCATGTATATGTGTGTGTGGGAGTTTGTTTACCTGCCCTTTTTCCTCTGAGGCAAGTCCTCCTGCTTCTGGGATTGGAATGACTCCTCACCCACTCCCTTAAAACCTGCATCCTTTCGTTTTCCTTCTCCATCCTGGCTCTTTCTCTGAAGAAGCAACCTAACGTTGCGAAAGCTAAGTTTTTGTGTGTATATATATGTTTTTTATTTTTGTTTGTGTCAACGAACCAGCGCATTTTCGCCTGGCAAGTCAAACCTTTATATGCTTCCCTTTTCCCTCTCCTTCCCTGCCCTTTTTCTGAAGAAGCAACCCAGAGTTGCGAAAGCTCAACATTCGTGTGTGTGTGTGTGTGTGTGTGTGTGTGTGTGTGTGTGTGTGTGTGTGATTATTTGTGTTTCTGTCTGCATACCTGTACTCTGTCGCCTGGTAAGTAAACCACATCTACTTTTTATATATATTTTTCCTGCCAGGGATTTTTTCCTGTATAATATATATCTATACTAATAATAAATCTGTAAATGTAGGCCTGTCGCTGTTCACTTCAATCTTCAAAACTACTGGACAGATCTTCATGCGGTTTACACAGTAAACATGAGAAAAATTTGGGTCAACATATAGGCACGATTCGTAATTTTAAGTGTTTTCCGTTACCGTTGTGTCTGTTTATTTAACTATTAAAAACTTCTTACCTCTAAAACTACACCACAGATTTGCATAGGGTTTTCACTGGTAACTTGAGTGTAACTCTGGACAACATATAGACTTCATTTCATAAAAATTGGATCACGGTAAAAAGGAATATCGTAATTTGAAATTTTTTATCTACGACCATCATGTCTCTCTCTCTCTCTCTCTCTCTCTCTCTCTCTCTCTCTCTCTCTCTCTCTCTCTCTCTCTGAACACGATTATCTCCAAAACTATTTGATGAATTTTCATGAGGTTTTCACATGTAATTTGAGCATATTGTGCGGTTACATAGAGGCTTCAATAATTAAAATTGGACCAGAGAAAACAAAGATATCATAATTTAATCATTTGTTTAAAAGTCATTGTGTATGTCTGTTTGTTGAGGGTAATCTCCAAAAGTACTACACGAACTTTCATGGGTTTCTACATGTAAAATTAGAATAGTTTGGAGAGTAACATAGGCTTCATTTCATCAAAATCAGATAAGAGGAAGGAAAGATATCATAATCTGAAGCTTAATGTGTGTACTATGCTTATAAGTATGGTGCAGTACAGCAAATCTCCAATAGTACTATACGAACTTTCTTGGGGTTTCATAGGTCAACTGAGAGTACCCTGGGGTGACATATAAGCTTCATTTCATCAAAATCAGATCAGGGGAAGAAAAGATATCATAATTTGTAGTTCATGGTGCATGCTACACTTGAATTGCAGCATAGTAAAGCAAAGATAAGATAGAGGCGCTGTTACATGGTATGATGATGTTGCTTGTTTATTCTCAGGTTCAATACACTAAAATAAGGGCTGCGATTTTCCTTGTGGCAGCAGTTTAGTGTATTGATGTTGACAATGGCCGTTGAATCCATTTTGAAAAATCAGTCATGTACAATGAATGAGGGGAATAATTCTTTGTGTTGCTAATGAAATAAATAAATAATTAATGTTGTTCCGATTGGTAAAATAATTATCCCCCTAAAACGAATATTTCGTTACCAACATTAACATACTAAACCACTGCATCTGAAAATAAAATTTAACCCAGGTACGACACAAAAAAATAAAAGCTGTATCCCATATGCCGTGCAATGCCATGGAAAGAAAAAAAGTGATTATTTCTGCAGGTATTTATTTGAATTTAAAACATAACAACGTTCCTTTGCGTCTATTGATGTTTTCATTTACTAAGAATTCTTCACAAGGAAATACGGATTTATGTAATTTCCTTTCTGATTTCAGTGCATACTTATTACATCTTGAGTCCATTCTGTTTAGGAATGTCTAGAAAACAGTGTAGTGCAGTTCAGAACAAACAGAGGCCATATTACTTACATAGTGCACCAAAGAACATATAGTTGGTGCTGCTGAATTTATTTATTTATTTATTAGTTTTTTTTATTTCTTTTGGATGGTTATGCCATAGAACAGCAACAAACTACTAAAGGTGTTGTTGGTTTTGTAGTGCTGCAAAGAAACAATACAGGGTCATGTAGTGTGCATTCCCTCAGTAAAAGAAGTATATTGAATTAAGAGCTGCAATCTTATCTCTGTAAATACAAAGTAACATTGAACAGCGAGTTGCTAATTACACTTTGTATAATCACAGCTTAATGAAATTTCTTTGCTTCTTTTGACAGGGAACATTTGAATTTAAAACATAACATTCCTTCACGTCTATTGATGCTCTAATTTACGTAAGGATTCTTTGCAAGGAAAATCAAATTTATGTAGTTCCCTTTCTGATTTCAGTGCATCCTCATTACATTTTGAGTGCCTTCTGTTTAGGAATGCCTCGAAAATGCCATAGTACAGGAAAGGACAAAGTGATGCGACGTTAGTTGCGTAGTCCACCAATTACTAATTATGGCGTTGCTGAATTTTTTTCAGTCTCATAACTATGGTGTAATACACTACAAGAAGCAGTAAAATGTTACTTATCCATGGTGGCATTGTCTGCTGATGTTGGCAACTGCCTTCAAATACTGTTTTCGAAAATCAGTCACGTAGAATGAGGGGACTAATTCTTTGTGTTCATGATGAAATAAATAATTTATCCTGTTCTGGTTAGTAAATTAATCATCCTCCTAAAGTGAATAGTTCATTGCCAACAATATAAAACTAAACCGCTGCCATTGCAGGCAAAATTTAACCCAGACAGGACACAAAAAAATGGTTTTCTTCCTATCTGTATCCAATGTGCTTTGCAATGACATGGAAAGAAATGAAGTGCATCTTTCGATGGGTATAACCACTAAATTGTGCAGAGTAGATATATCTAAGGAGTGAGCATTGAGTTCTGTGCATCTTATCAACATAAAGCTGCAATTACCATGTGATGTTGAGACAAATCCACTCTTTCCACAAATTTATTTGCCCTTTGTAGTGCAATGGCTGCAAAGAAACCCCATCTCCTTTTCCCAGAGCAACCACACAACTTGAAATAAAATCTGAATAAATGTGTCACAGAAGCAACAAGAAAGTTGAGGTAGCGTAGCTAAAAGGGTCATTTACACATAGTCATCCATGTCAAACGAACAAAAAAGGACGAAGATAAAGTCAGTGATTAGTAGATTTTTCCCAATAGTACGCGACATTTCCATCTCAATGTTGGGGACACAAAATCTGTTCGGCGCATCTGAATGCTTACTTCAGAGATATTTCTGCTCTGTGCCTGCCACTACAGATAATATACAAACGCCAGTGACAAACTCGTCAGAAACCTCTCTGCTTTCATAATTATTTGGTACAATATTGTGATTAAAATTTGTAATTACTTACCTTTGGAGTGGGCTACATTAAACGTCTTCTTTTGAAGAGACAGTTGTATTTAGTTATAATCCGACTTCTGAATATATAGTTCTATCACAGTCCAACATATACAGTCACGACACTCCCACAGATTTTTGTTATACGCTGCAATAGCAGTGCTCCAAGCAGCCAGCAAGCTACTTTTATGAATACGATAGTGGATGAGTCCGAATAGTATCGTTTATATTGATTTTAACACATTTTTTTACATTGGGGAACATGTGTAGTATCATAAAATGGGTGATAACTTAAAAATAGCTCCACCTTTGTCTTTCTCAGGTTTCCTAAGAACCCTGACAAGGTAGGATACGGTACATTGCAGCACAGTTTATTTACTGTTATCTTGTAACCTACAGGCTTTACTGAATAATTTCATTTACTATTAAAATAGAAAAATGGCTAGGAAACACCAGAATACCCACCGTTTGGCAGAAAGACATCTTTTTTCTTCTCAAGAACGTTAACGTTTCTCCATTCCAATTCCAGTGAAATCGGCGAGGGTGGAACATAGGAAATGAATGTAGCATGTAATAACTACAGTATTTAACGTATCAAATCAGCCACCACAACTGTAGTTGAAGGAAAACGTCACAAACATGGCAAGAAAACTGAAAAAGCAATGAAACTGTATTCAACAAAGAAGAACCAATTCCACAATTGTTACTACAGTTGAACCACAAACTGCAAGAATCTTCAAGACATTGTCTTCTTAAGATAAAGTAATCACACTCAAAAGAATATGCGCCTATAATAAAGATGAGTGAAGCCTAAAAATGTGTGAATCATTAGTCCCCATACCACAATGATACGTGTCAAAAAAACTCTGTCGTAGTAAGAACAGACCACAATAGAAATTTATGTTTCTGTTATGTTTATATTCTTCTTACTTTCAGCGGAATAAGCTGCAAATATACACATATTCATAAGTATTGGTTCATGACTAAGTTCTTCGTTATATCACTGAATCAGTTAAGTTCGACTGTTTTTACATTAATTTCTGTATTATGTATGTCTTTTAATATATTACTAATACTTGTAACACAAAAATTATATTTACTATTTCATTAATTACGTACACATATAACTATAAACAAACATCACTCTTTTTGGCGGCTTGCCCACCACTAGGAGCGCTAGTGTCGTTGCAACTGTCAGTTGGTAACAACTTTCACCGCAGTGAGTGTCGCGACTGTATATATTAGACTGTGGTTCTATTACACAAGGTCGATTTCAACTTCGTGCTTTACGAAGTAATCACTGCACGATGGGGGACATGTAGTAGATGAAACAGTGGCCGATGCTGCCAACACAGTCAAGACAATTCACCGGAAATACTATATTTGATGGAAGGTTCTATACTGACGATCAGTTGACGCCATTCCTGCAACGATTACCCAGACTTACTTTATCGTACGTTGAGACCACCATGACGTCTTATTTAAACAGACATGAACTGCTCTGTTAATTGAATTACTATTTTTCAGCATTCATAGAGTTTTCGATAATAGGGAGCAGAATAACTACATTGTCCCAGTGTAACATTGCAACATACTAATACTTCAGCATACACTTACTGTGAGAAATAAACAGTTCAGTACTACAACATAGAACCAATACATGGCACTGTTATATTTATTATTATTTCTCATCTCAACGATAGAAGTGTTTTCAGAAGTTACTGCCAAACAGGCAATTACACACCGCTGTCTTAACATTATGAACACAAACTAACATTGAATTTACATCGTTCCAGAGTACGGACTTAAATTAATTTCACTTTTTGTATGAAAAACTTCACGAGCATTAGTTTTCTACAATGGCTTCTACTTAAATTTGACATCTTGGCTAGGAGAACTGAGTTTGACAGAGCGATCCAACAAGGATTCTGTTTTTGCTGACGTAGGTCTGGAACCCTAAAATGATGATATACACAGATCCCTCTTTAAGAACCGTTGCAAATCACGGGCATGTAAGCTAGTATATATGTATTTGTGTGTGTGTGTGTGTGTGTGTGTTTTTCTCAGAATTAAAAATCTTTTACCTAGCACCCCCCCCCCCCCCCCCACTCAGCATTATTCTGTTTACTGCCTGATCTATCCTCTTTGGCATGGCTCAGAACTAATATAATGTATCCCTTGACTTCCACAATGATAACACATCACCCGTTAAGACCTCATGGCCTAGGTTGTGAACAACCCCTTCTGCACCGTTTCTTCCCTCCTTACCTCCTACCTCATTAAGGAACCCAGTTCTGAGAGGTAGTCCTATATTCTCATACCTTTTTTTTTTTAACTATCTGTGGCAAAGAACTAAGTAAGATAAGTACTGACCAGCCAGTCTCTCTCTTTCTAATCGTGTCTGTGGAGATGAGAAATGAAATATATTAAATACCTTAACAATACAGCGATAAAAACAGTATGAACTAAACATTGGACTCCATGTAGTTGTATTCACATGTACAGACTATGTAATACTTTTAGAATATCAACAAATAATACAACCCTTGAGACAACATTGTCTCATTATACCAAAGGTATTAAACATAAGGAGAGGCATTGAATTAAAATTTATGTGCTGGTCGGGATTCGAACCCGGAACCTCCTACTTACTTGGTAGGTGCTTTAGACCACTCAGCTAACACCGCGTTGTAGCCAAAGCAACTACACAGACTGTCTTAAAGCCCGTCTCCCTCCACACCATATACATCAATTCTGTTTCATGTTCCCTGTGAAATGCGAATCAAATTGCCAGGGCTCTCCTACATTGGAATAGCACCCCAGCAAAGAATGTGAACCTAGTAAGTAGGAGGTCCCGGGTTCGAATCCCGGCCACCGCATAAATTTTAATTCAATACCTCTCCTTATGTTTAATACTTTTAGAATAGAAGGAATAAAAATGGCTGACCAATGTGTTTCTCTGTGCAGGTGAGCTGGGCCTACAGCGGCTGCGGGACAAGTCGGACTCGGAGGGCTCGCAGCTGGTCTTCTCGCCGGACATCCGCCACGCCGTCAGCAAGACGCTGCCCTGCCGCAAGAAGGCCGAGTGAGTGAGGCCGCCACTGGAGTCTCTGTAGAAAGTGAGAGTAGAGTGAGGGCACAGGTCGGGCGACTGTAGTAATACCCCGCTGTGGAACTACGGCTGTAAAAAGTAGCCGGTACTTGCCCCTGAGCTAATAATTGAAGATTGTGGTTTCAGCTCCACAGACGAGTTGAAGCGGCAAAGCATTGATAAACTTTCTGTGTAATTTCAAAAGGGTTTGCTGCCTTGCTACAACACCATTATTGTTGTTAAAATTTTCTCGGGTTTCCAGCCGTGTCACGTGCTTTACTAATCGTGACATTTCAGCCGAGAACTCTTCGGCCACTGTCGAGTGGTTGACTGTCGAACGATTGCTGCTGTCTTCCTTATATAGCTGCGCTGCGGGCTGTGACGTCACTGGCAAATGCATTGGTTCGGTTGTGTGCCTGCCACGCCAGCTTCGAATTTCTGATCGCCGGATTCCGAGCTGTGCTCAGCTGCGAGCCGCCATCTGTATTAAGAGTATTGTCAGCTATTTAGACCTCAGTCGCCTCTTTTATTACATTATCCCGGAGATTGTTCGTTCTTGTAATTATGGATGTCTCCTCAAAAGCAATAAATACAATGTCTGTTTTCAAGTGCATGCTCCACTGTAGCTGACTTTTCAGGATAACAGAAACAATAACATCTTTCGTGTTCTACAAAGCGCTGTTCAGTAGTGCACAATTGTCCACAACCACAAGGTATTTTATATACTCCTGGTGTTCTTAGGCCTATATCATCCTTAAGAGGTCTCATCAACTGACGTATTTTTATTAATTTTTTATTTCACATTTCATCACTTAATGATAACCATACAAGAAATAAGACAGTGACAACAGTGGTAACGAAATACGCACTCAATACACAGCACTAGGCACACACTACTGAATCCTTTCACATACAAAGTGTAATTTAACGTCACTTATATAACTATTAAATCACAGATATCAACTTACATTGGATGAGCTTTGAATAATTTACGTAAAAATGCGCTCTCCGAAGTCTTCAGTTCAGTGTTGTCATGTGTACGTATTGTTACTGACACTACGTTTACATGCAACACATCTTCCAAAAGAAGAAAAGCGATTTTCGTAAACCCTTTTTTGCTGTCATGTTTACATGGTATAGCCTGAATCAGATTTCCTAGCCCACTTAATATGGCAGCTGAAAAACAGCTGATTTTAGCCAGCACAATCATTATTTTTCTTTACTTAAATACACAGATTTATGTTCACTCTAATATTTTTCCTATTATTTCACACTAGAAAATATCACTCTTCCCATATGTTCTGAAAATTCTTAACAAGAAAACACAATCTGACAAGCCAAGAACACTTCAAAAACAGTTGCAGTTACACGGGTATGAAAATCGATTGTGGAACCTGAAAAACTGCTTTAGAGAAGTGTATTACCAGAATCGATTTTGGAGTGTTTACATGACCAAACAAAAGCAGAATTGGGAAATCAGTTTATGAAATCTTGTTTTGGGAGCCCATGTAAATGAGGTGTGAGGGAAGTCTTAAAATGCGGTTGTGTTGACAGTGGCAAAGCGTAAGCTCCCCATATGGAAGGTCGTAGTTTCGAACCCTGTTGTGGAATACTAATTTTTATTTCTACATCAAAATTATTTTGTTAGTTATTTTTATTAAACTAATTTGTTTAATTAAATTTTTTTATGTTGTAATACCTTGTTACATTTTTTATAGTAGTGTTAACTTTTTATTCACTCTTATTTTTCATCTTTCGATTCTTTTATTGGACTGGAATTGGGTTGTGTCATTAATAACCTGTAATTAAGTGCAAGCTTGATTGCTGATTTGTTCGTAAGATGGCACTTCATCTAACCATTAGCCAGTGTGAGGATATTTTCAGGTAAGCAATGATAGCGAGAAATTACAATTGGTTTTTAGTGCTGTATTTAAAATTTTCCTACCTCAGTTTGCTCATAGAAGTGAGCTTTAATTGCCGTGAAGGAAGCAATCATAATTTTTCTTCTGCTGGATATGGTTTTGTTGTTTTGTCGGATACCTAATGTGTTGTGTGGTTGGGATTAAATTCAGGAATACAAAATGCATTTACTGCTGTAGTTCAGTCACTGATCACTTAAAATTAGCATTTGATAGAGATTTTCACATTTCTGACATTAACTCTTGGCTGCCACTTCCAATACTGTTCCGCTTTACAAAGTATATTAACAGTTTTGAAGTGACCCACCATGTTTGTGCCTTGCTTACAGCCAAGTGTTATCTGTCTGTTGCACCACAAGGCAATCGTCAATTTCTTCTTCTAATGGCGTTACAACCCCGTGTGGGTCTTAGCCTCTTCAACAAGTTTTCTCCATTCTGCCCCCTCCAGTGCGGTTCTTCACCATCCTCCGATTCGGAGGGTATTTATATCCTCTTCCACATCGTCTATCCACCATTTTTGTGGTCTTCGTCTTTGTATTCTTCCCTTTGGTCTCCATTCAAAAATCTAGCTAGGTGTTCTGCCACTGTCCATCCTGAGGACAGGTCCAAGCCAGGCTATTCTCCTCCTTTTAACTATTCGCACGATGTCAGCACCTTGTATGAAGTGATCCAGGTCAGCATTCATCCTAGACCTCCAGACACCATTGTTATCTTGAGCTGCCCCATAAATCTTGTGCAAAACTCTACGTTCAAATATCCTAAGCTGCTGCTCACGAGTGCTTGTTGGCATCAATGTTTCTCATCAGCAGTTTACAACTGGTCTGATCATAACCTTATATATTTGCAGTTTCAGCTGCCTATTTATTATCCTAGAGGCCAACAGTTTCTTAAATGTGTGGAAGCATCTGATACCACAAAAGATGCGCTGTTTTATCTCAGTTGACATGGAATTTGTCCTATTACTATTAGAGCCCAGATAATCAGAGTTCTGCACGTGTTCGAAATTGAACCCTGCTGCTGATAGTCTAGCCAAGTTGTTATTCTCTGTCCTGGAGATGTTCATGTACTTGGTCTGCTTTTAATTCATAGAGAGGCCTCTGGCTTCCATGGCTTCTTTCAGTTCACTCTGGTGATACCCTTCTTTGGCTAATAATTTGCTTATTTACAATTTCCCCTCATTTTCCATTTTTGAAACCACATTCAAGGGGGGGGGGGGGGAACAACGCTGGCATGGCTTTTGCTTTCATTTTCAGTGTTTAGAAAAGTTACACAATCAAGTTCCTTGACACTTTGAGTTTTTCATGTTTCTTGTTAGCAGTACGCACCTAGTTCTCACGCTGCACCCTTGAGCCACCGTGCCAATTGTCAGCTTAGCTTTGTTTACGCTACTGGTAGTTTTTCATGACTTGCATATTGAGAATTTATTCTTATTGTGAAATGCAAATTTTTATCTTAGTATTTTTTTCTGACTTTTGTAAATGGTGAGGTTGATGGTTTGCTTATGTGTATTTTTCTGCACATTGAAGGGGGCACGGTATATTATAACCTCAAAAACACAATATAGTGTGAGATGCCGACTATATTCAGATATCACAAAAATACTTATGCATATTATTTGCACTCGAAAACGGGAATAAATCCTCGAATATCATTGTGCAAAACATTGAAAAATACAAAAAGTGCAGTTTCACTACGTAAATAATGAATGCCAGTTAAAGGCTTGCTGACAGTCAATTATGATGAATGAAATTATGTCAAAAATTTCTACTCCCTATAAAGTTACCAGCTCCAGTTCCATCTGGAACTTAACATAGTACAAAATTCAGATAACCTTCATTACATAATAAATAAACTTCTTTGCGAGTACTTTTGATTCCTTTTATATACATATATCACAAATAAACTACAAAAATGCAAGGGTGATCCAGTAAGCATATTTTACCATTTAAAAACATTATTTCCCATATTTTACAATATTTTCTTTAAGTCCTACGAAAAGTGTAAAAACGGGGTTCTACTGTATTTGGGTTGACTTTGTGCCTATGTAACCATATACTTGGAACTTCGGAATGGCTGCTTCAAGTGTCAGATTTAGTAGCATGGTGGAGAGTGCACCCCTTATCTGACTGCTTTACTCATGCCAAGTCATTTGCTCAGTTCTACATCCACTCGTACTGCAGCCTCGGAACCAGCCAACGTTGCTCAAATAAGTGACACACCAAGGGATCCGTCTGCTGATGGGAGCGTTTAAACTAGCCCCACTGAGAGCCTCTATGCCGAGGCCACCGAACTACCTCTTTCTTATCGTCGGGAACTCCTGCTTAGCCGTTACGCTACACGTTTGTCATCCAAGCGAGGACACCCGAGGTATGACTCACTTGACGGTTTGCACCCATCTGATCTGCTACCACTGGAAGTTTGCTTGTGTTCGTTACTTGGCCAGCTCGGCGATACGATGCCTGCTACTTTCTCGACTGGAGAGAGCACCTCTCCACCGTGGCTAAGCCCCAAAGTCCGTGTTAACTTGGATCTTCCAAAGGAAGAGAGAATTTCTTGCACTCCAGTTCAAATTTGGTGACAATTTGTTCACCTACACAGATGGCTCAAAGACAGACCAAGGTATTGGGTGTGCCTTTGTCCTTGGCAACGCCTCGTTTAAATATCGTATCCCTGAGTGGAGTTCCAATTTTACAGCTGAGCTGTATGCATTATATCGAGCCACCCAATACGTGCAGCAAAACTCGCTCAATAAGAGTGTCATTTGCTCGGATTCTCTGAGTGCTTATGAGCCTCAGCACGCTATATCCTTTCCGTCCCCTGGTACAAAGAATACACAATTGTCTTACCTCTCTTTCAGCGAGCGGAACTAATGTGAGGTTTCTGTGCATCCTGGCCATGTGAGAGTGTTGGGGAATGAGTCTGCGGATACGGCTGCCAAGGAGGCAGTTCTCCTCTCTTGGCTGTCTACCTTTTCTACCATTTCTGATGACCTTCACGCTGGTGTCTCCTGGCGTATCGCCTCACGTTGGTTTTTACATTGGTCATCCCCGTCAGGGAACAAATTGCGGGCCATTAAACCTGTGCCTGATCTTTGGTCAACGTCATCTCGACCCTCTTGCCAAGAGGAGATTGTTCTGGCCCGGCTTCGTTATTGGCCACTGCCTTTATAGCCACCAGTATTTACTTCGTGGTGATCCTGCTCCCTTATGTAAGCACTGTGATGAACCTTTTACTGTGTACCACCTTTTAGTGCAATGTCCGTTTTTTAATCATCTACGTCACGATCTATGTTTACCATGTGAAATGTCTGATATTTTAGCTGATGATCCGCATTCTGCTGACTGAGTTTTACTTTTTATACATCGTGCAAATATGGCGAAAGCAGTGTTGGGCAGTGTTGGGCGCTAATGACCTAAGTAATTTTGCATCCTAAAACAAAGCTAGTTTGTATGTTTAGGGACTGATGACCCCGTAGTTAAGTACCATAAGCTATACAAACATTTTAACATTTTATACCGAGTAGCAGCAGATCGTTTAGCATTTGCGCTCTGTCGACTAGCGAGTAATTTCAATCGGACCGTAGTTGTCAGATACGCCACAGTCGCTCACTCTGTGATGTTTCGCAGGTTTCTGGACCCCAAGACGCGGCAGCGGTACCGCGCGTGGGCGGCGTTCCAGGTGCTCGTGCAGCCCGGCACGTACAAGGTGTCGGCGGCGCGAGCGCCGGCCCAGGCGGAGGCGGAGGAGTGGGTGACGAAGGAGCGCGGCACGACGGTGCTGTCGGCGCTCCTGCTGCGCCTGCGCCCGGCCGAAGACGACGCGGTGCCCGCCACGTCCGCCGAGTGCCGCGGCTGAGCCGGGCCGCCTCGCTTCGCACTACTGCTCTCACTCGTTTATGCTTTTCGTTTCTCGTATTACCGCATCAGTATTTTCTGGGGAGAGATCCTCCCGACGGGGCTCGTCGGCCGTGCCGTCGCGCGAGGCGAAAGCTGCGGCAGTGCGGCGGGATCGGCAGTCGACTTCGGGCCCGAGTGCGGCCGCCGGGTTCACCGGTGCGAGTCTGCCGAGCACTCTGTAACGAGCTGTTTCGAGGTGTATTTAACGAATGGAAAGACTGAACTAGTAACTGGACAGTTAAGATATGTAACTCGAAACGATACTTCCCTGTCCCGATACCTCCCACCGAGCTATGCACATGCTTTCCACATCGTTCAAAATACGTCCATAAAGAGATTTTTTTTAATATATATTTTCAGTTTCAAACATGTTTATAAATTCATAAAATGATACATTATTTAGAATACGATACATTTTATGAATTCCTGGCTGGCTTGAGGCACGTGGAATGAATGGGAAGACTGAAAATACTTTCAGTAAAGTTAGGAAATATGTAACTTCTTTTTAAAACTTCTACCCTCTATTATGAGAGAGAGTGTATCCCTACACTAGAAACACACAGTACATATTATTCAGAAAGTAACAAAATGCCTAACTTAATGTGTGCAAATAGAAGTGAAACAGTGAAAGGAAAGAGATTCTAGTCCAGTCCTACCATTAACTCCAACTGAGGTCTGTTAAGTATACGTCTGTAAATGTTTGCAGATATATCTGCTGTGAAAAATTATTTAAAATATAGCCCGGTTTGGCAGTGACTGACTCGAGACATGCTAGATGAATGGAAAGACTGAATAGTGCTTTGTTTTCCGAGGGTTGGATGATGTGGAAGTTATTAAGATAATTCTGAAATGATATATATTTGCTCCATGATGAAGTAATCAGTGCTGAAACGAAGCGGGTCAGAGATAAATTTATCATGTGCAGTAGATTGCACATCGTAAACATATAATAGTAATGGAAAAGATATGGGTAGCACAAGCCACTCTGCATTGTCACTCCCCCCCACACATACACACAACTACCCTTTGTAGATTACTTTTCATTCCAATTTGGTCAACTGCTGGAATAACAACTATAAATGTGTTCACCATCTCCTGACATTCCGTATTTTTTATCTACTTGTTTAACATTCCTGGACAACTTTCCACTAAAATAGTCCTTTGGCATATAGTTTAAAATTTTTTATGCTCACTGTTCCACATCTCCATGATGCCTGAAGTATTTGAATCTTGCTTTTACGTGAAAACTGAAGGAGATCATTTGAACCTTCTGAATGTGGCCCGTTGCAGGAATCTACTCACGCGTGGTCGGCCGGGTATGCAAACTTGCTTGCTTATAAAGTCCTGAAGGTCGTGTTTCCACTTAAAATGCCTAGTTGGAACCATGGAATTCATTGAAAATAAGTGACCTGCGGCTAAAATTTACTAATATTTGTATTTTGGATTAGTTTTCACATCTTTCCATTTTTGTTTTGGAATGCACAGGACACACCACAACGTCGTTAACATAGCTGCTTCAAGTGCCGCGCGATATTCTGGAAGCGGGACTCATCTTGCACAGCTGTGTGCTGTGGAGTTCGTTGCCGGCTTGCAGCTTAATGTAGGAATTGTATTTTAACAGCAACATTTTACTTTTGTGTATTGTGCTGTAACAGTGCAGAATCGATACATTCCTTCAGTCGGCAGTACAGTTACGGGTAACGACACTAATGATAGCATCCTTGTACTTCATTAATGTTTCTCGAAATCTTTCATTCTGTTGAAATGGTTTTGATAATTGCCAAAAAAACTCCCGAAGATGTTGGACATTTGGTGAATGCACCTGGTAGTGAAAAATTGAAGGATCTCTAAAAAGCTGAGATGGAGATATAACAGTTACTGGCATGTGGGCTGTACAAGTTACTGTTTACTTTTGCCTCATTAGGGAATATTTTCAATGTATGCATCTAGTCAGGGCAAATAAAAATCTCAGTTTAAAGACATGCTTCACAATATTCTGTTTGTGTTGACACTCTGGCACTGCCACAATGGAAATTCCCCTGAGCGACGCATGACTGGGACCTGCACTTGCACAACTTGTCCTACATTCTCAAAGTACAAAATGGTCCCGTCTGATATAACAACGATGTACATGTGGTTCAAACATGCTGGCATTCCACTATTTTCTTAAGTCCTGTATTCAGTCGTTCTCGATTATACGTAATCATCCTTTTCTACTCTTATCGAAAAATACTCCACAACATGCAACTAAATGAAAACTAAACACCTACCAAATGGAACTGTGGAATGCTTCTGTTCAAAAGTACTGAGACATTATCTCACTGGGAGGTGAAAATTCCCACTGTAGACACTCCCTGATCCGCAACTGCACTAACTATTGCATCTCCTAAAGGTCATTTGTTGTTAACAACATCAGTGGATTCCCAAGTTTTCACACACTTAATACTAGCCAGGACTCCAATCTACGTTTTGACCACACCTCCTCGGCTCTTGTTCAGTATTCTACTACATCCGTTTTCTATAATCTGCCACAACAATTCAAAAATCTTAGTAGTAATCCACACATTTTCAATTTTAAACTGAAGAGTTTATTCATGGCTCACTCCTCCTATTCTGTTGGGTATCTCCTGCAAAAAATTCAGCTAATTCATATGCTACTCTCTCTCTCTCTCTCTCTCTCTCTCTCTCTCTCTCTGTGTGTGTGTGTGTGTGTGTGTGTGTGTGTGTGTGTGTGTATTCTTCGCCTGATCAGCATTGTGGATCAGCGACTCCAGCAACACAAGCAAGAGTCTAGCTTGGTGTAGCTGGACATGATAGTTGTTTGTGTATAGTTGTCTGAGTGATTACATGACTGTATGTGTTTCTTTTTCTGACGAAGGCCATGACCGCAAATTTAAGTTGTGTGTATGTGATTATCTATTTTCGTGTCTGTCACAAGTTCAGTGAGCTTCTTCATGGTGTGTTGTAACTTATGTTCTGTCCAATTCATAATTAATGTTAAACAAGAAACTTTTAAATTACGTATATACTCGAGTAATCCGCGCCATCGAGTAATCCGTGCACCCAAATTTTGACAAAGGGGAAAATAAAAAACCACATGGATTCGCGTAGATCAGGATACCACCGTTGGATTTGAACAAGTATGTGAGGGCAGCCATTTGGGATGTCACATCTATTAAATTTCAAAACGACACATAAATATCTAAACAATTGATGCCGCACTGATTGAAAGTTGAGGGAGAGAGAGAGAGAGAGAGAGGCGCGCAATGTTGTCATATCCAGAGCGTGTGAATCTCGCACCAAAGTATCGTATTTTACCTACTAAACGTTCTCGTACAAACTAAAAATTATTTCATTTGTAATGTATTACTGTGAAAACATACAGTAACACACTAAAATGAACACTTATATAATCTGAACCGTTAAATAAATGGAGATGTGACTTAGTCATATATCTTTGTAAAAGTCTATATGTCATGTATTCACATCAAAGACATTTGATAACAAAATAAGGAGCTTCGACATACATATAATTTTCATCAATGAAATGTCATCAAATGTAGCGCCTTGCTGTATATAAAAGTTGCTTGTCTTCTCTCCACTGCAAATGTATCCGCTCTGAGCACTAGCATCCCTGTTGCTAATTGACGTGTGTCATTTGAACATAACTACACCATGCCATAATTAGAGTTTAAACACGGTAGCAAGAAAACGCTGTAACCCTGTCTTCTCCAGATATAGTCGTTGTCACGTCCCGAGACCGATGTGGGTAATATAGTGGTACTAAACCGAATAATACCTAACTTACGTAGATAACATACTTTGTGACTCGGAAAGAGGGTATCATAAACTACTCGTTCTTACATCAACAATGCAACTGTTCGTATGCGCCAGCCACGCTGGCAAAGAAGCTGCCGAAAAGATATGCTACTCCGCTACGTTTGTGACTGGCTAAGGCATCGCACAATAAAAAGTTATCATCATCCACTATCTTGAAATATGATGACAATAATACCCCTTTTTAACACCGCAATGAAGATTTATGTCTAAGACGTATTACGAATATTTGATGATATTTCTTTTCCAAAGATTTGATTGAAAATATTGTGTAATAACGACCTAAAGAGATGTTTTTTTTAAAGCGGAGTAATCCTCGCCTGGTGTATTTTGTTGTTGCAGATGGAGTAATACCAACCTAAATTTGAGTAATCCACACACCCCAGTTTTTCGTTCATAAATTCGGGAAAAAATGTGCGCGGATTACTCGAGTATATACGGTAAATTTCACTTAGACATACATTTTTGTACTACTGAACCACTAGTTATTTTATGGTGCAAGTACTTCCTCTTGTGACGGCGACAAATATAAACAAAATTTCTCAAGACTGCTAAAGGAACTCATTTGGTCCTGTATCTGCAGGTAATCCAAGACGGCAGTATTGCAGTAAGGATAACGCAATGTACATATGTTTGATAGACAACAGCTGATGGCAAAGACAAAAAATAAATGCATTTCACAGGATACATGGCTTATTGTAATATGGGCAAACTTGCCCTTGCTTGGTGCTGCGTGTAACCTAAAATACCTTGGACTGATAGGGTTAAAGTAAGTTGTACCTATCCTGTTAGTGACATTCCAAGTTGGAGTTACCATTACAAATTCTATGATTTTGTCATGGGCTTTCACTTTCATATTTTTCTATGCCTTCTGTAGATAAGTTCTGACAGGCCTTAAGCCCCCCCCCCCCCCCCCCCGCTCTCTCTCTCTCACACACCTACCTCTGGTCCTTCATTGCATTCCTTTTACACACAATGCCATCACTGCTTTTAAGTAAGTGGAATAGGTCAAGATTGGGATTGAGGTGGGTGGAGATTTTGGGAGGGGGGGGGGGGCAGTTGGGATTGATAGCTAACTGCAATAAAGCAGGCCAGCAATGTGTGAAAAGTCTGGCAGGTATATGCACTAGGCACGTGATACACAGGTGTCAGAGCCCATGAGGAGTGGCACATAAATGTGAGGTGTGAATCTGAATAGGGAGAGGTGATAAGTCTGTGGAAGAGGGCACTTGGGTGGAGGGTGTGGAAATAGTGGGTTACCACAGGTTGAGGCAGTAAGGTTACCTAGTGGAGGATGAGTTGCATGGATAGATCCAATTAGGAAGAGCCGTTGGTGTAGGGGAAGATCCAGGTTGTGAACCAGCCATTGAAACATAGCACGTTGTGACGCTTCCCACAGAATGGTCAGCTTTTTTGACTGCAGTTTGGCAGTGATCTTTGATTTCCACTCAGCTGTAATAGGGGCAATGGTTGCTGTGAAGAGGTTACAGAGCTGGAAGATTGCACAGCTGGGCTGACCTCTGATGCTGTTAGGACTGGATTAGGATTGAGCAGGTCTTATACCTGCATCTTCCACTGGTATTATGACCACTGTGAGTAGTAACTGTCCCCATTGGATATAAAAAATTTGGCAAAAATGTCTCTTTGTTATCTCACATCACTAATACAATATTTTGCCTCTCCATGATATGTGGAAAACCTGTAACATGTTTTGGACTGTGAAAGAAAATGGTGAATAAAAATAAACTTGTTGCAATATTTTGATGATACAACATAGAACCTCTCTTCTCATCTGCCATTTGCCTGACTGGTGCATTTGTAATGCGCCAGTGAACAAATCGGTCACTGCGTCTGAGCACTGGCTGTTTATTTTTTTAAACGAATTTTCAAAATTTTCATTGGCCCCGGTAATATACTGCAATTGGAGAGATTTGAAAAAGAAATTGATATTTTGTATGCTACAATCTATGCACTTGTCTGGTATACATAAGTGTTAGTATTGCTGAAAACATTTTTGAGAATCATAACTGAAAATAGTAAAAAAAACAAAGGAAAAAAAAAGATTTTTTTATATCAGGCTGTATGTTAGTTACAGATTAATACCACATAACTCTGTGTCCAGAATGTCACATCTTAGGACTTACACAAATGTATGTACCTTTATGATTATCTTGTGAACTTATATTCTATTACAATCATATTGATAATGAAATATAATTTGTGTGACATTACTGTCAGAACCAGAGTGGTAACTTTGTGTGTCCTGAAGCCATTTAATAAAGATATAACCTATCCCGTGTTGATCATCTGTGCATTGTCATAGTTTGTGCTTCTGCCAGTGTAATTATCGGCTTAAAGTAATGGTGCTTTGTCATGAGGTATTTGTTGATTAAATTACATTGATATGAAAACTTTAAAAGTAGTTGTAGCAGAACTTTTTCCAGTCACCTAGAAAGTAGGTAAAATATATTTAAAAATTTTGTTTGGAACCATGATGAGAGCATGGAATGAGAAATCTTAGTTGGAAATATTACAACTAGCATAGCTATGTTCTCATATTCTGATCATTTGTTTCTTCTTTACCAGATAAGCTTTGCTGAATTATACATTATAAACCATTATTTTAAATTTATCCATTACTAGTAAATTTACAAGCATGGTATTGGTATATGCAGAAATGTAGTGGTTCACTTTTTACCAAGAATAGTGTGGAACATAGAAGAATATTTAGTTTTGAGGATGGAAAATGGATCATTAAATATGCTCTTGGCAAAGAAATTAATTTTGCTTGGCATTAAAATGTATGTACATGTTTTACATGGATTTATTTTTTGAATGTTGTCACCACATGCCAGCAGGTGCCAAATTTCTCTCTAAGCAAGCACCATCCTATTGTATTCACTGTTTAAAATTTATTCAGTAATGGAAACACAATACTATTCCAGTTTGCCTCCCAACCTTTCCCTCCTTCACACTATAATCTGACAACTTGCCTATATTTGCCATTGTCTGTGAATGTAAAAATATATCGTGAGCTGGAGAAAATGGAATATGTTTGTCAAAATATTCAGTGATGTGCATTCAGTGCCAGAAATGCATTTTTTAAAGATTTATTTTGCAAAAAACTTGCAAATCTTTTGATCTGCTCTGTCTTGTTTTTGTACATAAATGCTTCAAAGCTGTATGAAAATTTAATGTGCATATTGTATTTTATTGTTAAATATGTCTGTGTTATAGTAAAATAAAGTATTTGATGTTAAAAAATGGTGAAAAATATTTTTGGTTTGCACAGAAAGTTTCACTCAAATCTTTGCAAGTGATTGCTGAAAAGCATTTGGGCTCATATGATAATTTTTTTTTTTATTCTACAGGAAAAATTATTTTTGTTGCATCTCATATAAATTAGCAATCAAAAATGTATACTCCCAATAATGTTTCTGCATCATATGTTAGCCTTTGCTTCAAACACCTGTAAAGGCCATTTTATCTTACACTGCCAATAAGTAGGTAACATTTAGGGCCGGTTTGTCAATGTCTTGTTAAGTTCCAATTAAGATTTCAACTTCTTGCATTTGTCAAAATTCGTTAGGAGTTAACCTGACGTTAAAAGACCCCAAACTGGCTGTGAAGTTAACGAGTAGAATTCTGCTTATTACACGGCTAATGACCAGTTAAGTGAGAATCTGTATGAAAATGGCAGCATTTCAAAGCATTAAAATACCGCAATGTATTGAAAACTAGTGTGGAAAACAGCGATTGGATTCAAGATTTCCTATCAGAAAGAACACAGTTCGTTCTTATTGACGGTAAGTCATCGAGTAAAACAGAAGTTATATCTGGCGTTCCACAGGGAAGCGTTATAGGTCCATTACTCTTCCTCATGTTTATAAACGATTTAGGAGACAATCTGAATAGCTCCCTTAGACTGTTCGTGGATGATACTATCGTTTATCGGTTAGTGAAGTCAACAGAGGATCAAAAGCAACTGCAAAGCGATTTAGACAAAATTTCTACTTTGTGTGAAAATTGGCAACTGATACTAAATAAAGAAAAGTGTGAAGTAATACACATGACCACTAAAAGAAATCCGCTGAACTTTATATGCGATAAATCAGTCAAACATTAAGGTCGTAGATTCTACCAAATACCTAGGAGTTACAATTATGAACAACTTTGACTGGAAAGACCACATAGAAAATATTGTGTGGAAAGCGAACCAAAGGTTAAGTTTCATCGGCAGAATGCTTCGAATATGCACCAGCTCCACCAAAGAGAGTGCCTACATCACACTTGTGCGTCCTCTCCTGGAGTACTGTTGGGCCTTGTGGGACCCTCACCAGGTGGGACTGATGGAAGACATTGAGAAGGTTCAGAGAAGGGCAGCTCGTTTTGTTCTATCACGTTACAGGGGGGGGGAGGGGGGGAGGAAGCGTCACGGAAATGTTGCAAGAATTGGGGTGGAAATCATTAAAAGAAAGACGTTATTCATTGTGGCGTGATCTGTTTGCGAAGTTTCAATCACTGACTTTTAGTTCTGAATGTGAAAATATTTTGCTAGCACCCACCTACTTAGGGAGACATGACCATCTCAATAAAATAAGAGAAATCAGATTGAAAACGGAACGATTTACGTGTTCTTTCTTCCCGTGCGCTATTAGAGAATGGAACGGTAGAGAGAAGTTATGAAAGTGGTTAATGAACCCTCTGCCAGGCACTTAAATGTGATTTGCAGAGTATCTATGTAGATGTAGCTTTTAAAAATTTTATAGTCATATCTCTGCCCCCCCCCCCCCCACACTCCCATGAACCACAGACATTGCCGAGGTGGGGTGGCTTGCGTGCCTCAACGATCAGATAGCCGTACCGTACGCGCAACCACAGTGGAGGGGTATCTGTGGAGAGGCCAGACAAATGTGTGGTTCCTAAAAAAGGGCAGCAGCCTTTTCAGTAGTTACAGGGGCAACAGTCTGGATGATTGACTGAGCTGGCCTTGTAACATCAGCTAATGTGGCTTTGCCACGCAGCTACTGCGAACGGCTGAAAGCAAGGGGAAACTACAGCCGTTTCTTTTCCCGAGGACATGCAGCTCTACTGTATGAAAATATGATGATGGCATCCTCTCCGGTAAAATATTCCAGAGGTAAAATAGTCCACCATTCGTATCTCTGGGCGGGGACTACTCAGGAGGATGTGATCATCACAAAAGACAACACTGGCATTCTACGGATCGGAGCATGGAATGTTAGATCCCTTAATCAGGTAGGGAAGCTAGAAAATTTAAAAAGGGAAAAATGGATAGGTTGAAGTTAGATATAGTAGGGATTAGTGAAGTTCGGTGGAAAGAGGAACAGAATTTCTGGTCAGGCGAGTACAGGGTTATAAATACAAAATCAGTTGGGGGTGTTACAGGAGTAGGTCTGATAATGAATAAGAAAATAGGAACGCGGGTAAACTACTATGAGCAACATAGTGATCGCATTATCGTAGTCAAGATAGATACGAAGCGAACACCGACCACAGTAGCACAGGTTTATATGCCAACTAGCTGTGCCGATGATCAGGAGATCGAAGAAATATATGAGGAGCTAAAGGAAATTATTCATACGATTAAAGGAGAGGAAAATTTAATTATTATGGGAGACTGGAATTCAGTAATAGGACAAGGGAGGGAAGGGAAGATAGTAGGTGAATATGGTCTGGGCAAAAGGAGTGAAAGAGGAAGCCGCCTGGTAGAATTTTGCACGGAACATAATTTAGTTATAACAAACACCTGGTTTAAGAATCACAAAAGAAGGTTGTATACGTGGAAGAGGCAGATTTCGGAACCAGGTTTTAAACTGTAAAACATACCCAGGGGCTGATATAGACTCTGACCATAACTTGTTGGTTATGAACTGTACACTGAAACTGAAAAAACTACAAAAAGGTAGGAAAATAAGGAGATGGGACCTGGATAAATTGAAGGAACCTGAAGTTCTTAAAAAATTCAGAGGGAGCTTCAGGCAACAATTGACAGAGACGGGGGGAAATAAAACAGTAGATGAGGAATGGGTAAAATTGAGAGATGAAATAGTGAAGACAGCGGAGGACAAAATAGGAAGGCAAGACCTACAAAAAATCCTTGGATATCACAGGAGATACTAAATTTAATTGATGAAAGGAGAAAATATAAAAATGCAGTAAATGAAACAGGCAAAATGGAATACAGACGGCAAAAAAAAAAAAAAAAAAAAGAGATTGACAGGAAGTGCAAAATGGCTAAACAGGAGTGGCTAGAAGGCAAATGCAAGGATGTAGAAGAATGTATAAATAGGGGAAAAATAGATACAGCATACAGGAAAAGAAAAGAAACATTTGAAGATAAGCAAAACAGCTCTATGAATATCAAGGACTCTGATGGAAAATCAGTTCTCAGCAAAGAAGGGAAAGGTGGAAAGAGTATATAGAGAGGCTCTATGAAGGAAATGAACTTAGCGGCAATATTGTAGAAGAGGGAGAAGAAATAGATGAGAATGAAATAGGAGATACTATACTGAGAAATGAATTTGACAGAGCACTGAAAGACCTAAGTCAAAACAAGGTCCCTGGAGTAGATGATATTCCCTCGGAGCTACTGAAGTGTCTGGAAGAACCAGCCATGACAAAATTGTTTCACCTGGTGTGTAAGATGTATGAGACAGGTGAAGTACCCTCAGACTTTAAGAAAAATGTTATAATCCCCATTCCAAAGAAATCAGGTGCAGACAGGTGTGAAAACTACAGAACCATCAGTTTGATAAGTCATGGTTGCAAAATATTAACACACATTATCTACAGGAGAATGGAAAAGCTGGTAGAAGCTCACCTTGGGGAAGATCAGTTTGGGTTCAGGAGAAATGTAGGAACACGGGAGGCAATACTCACTTTACGGCTTATCCTAGAAGATAGATTAAGAAAAGGCAAACCTACATTTCTAGCTTTTGTAGATTTGGAGAAGGCTTTTGAAAATGTTGATTGGAATAAACTCTCTCAGGTTCTGAAGCAAACAGGAGTAAAATATAGGGAGTGTAAGGTTATTTACAGCTTGTACAAAAACAAGACAGCGGTTGTCAGAGTTGAAGGGCATGAAAGGGATGCAGTGGTTGGAAAGGGAGTAAGACAGGGTTGTAGCCTTTCCCCAATGTTGTTCAATTTGTACATTGAGCAAGCTATAAAAGAAAGCAAGGAGAAATTTGGTGAAGGAATTAAAGTTCATGGTGAGGAATTAAAAACATTGCATTTTGCCGATGACATAATAATTCTGTCAGATGCAGCAAAGGACCTGGAAGAGCAATTGAACGGAATGGACAGTGTGCTGAAAGGTGCATTGTTGTTGTGGTCGTCAGTCCGGAGACTGGTTTGATGCAGCTCTCCACAATGCATATAAGATGAATATTAACAAGAGCAAAACTAGGATAATGAAGTACAGTGTAAGAAAATCAGGTGATGCTGAAGGAATTAGCTTAGGTAACGAAGCAATAAAGGAGGTAGATGAGTTTTGTTACTTGGGCAGTAAAATAACAAATGATGGTCGCAGTACAAAGGATATAAAATGCAGAATGGCAATGGGTAGAAAAGCGTTCTTGAAAAAGATGAATTGGTTAACATCGAATATTGATTTAAGCCTAAGGAAGTCCTTTCTGAAGGCTGTGTTGGAGTGTTGCCTTGTATGTGAGTGAGACATGGACGATAAACAGTGCGGACAGGAAGAGGATTGAGGTTTTTGAAATATGGTGCTACAGAAGAATGCTGAAGATTAGGTGGGTGGATCGTGTAACTAATGTGGAAGTACTGAACAGAATTGGGGAGAAAAGAAATTTCTGGCATACCTTGACTAAAAGAAGGGCTAGATTGTTAGGGCACATTCTTAGACATCAAGGAATTGTGAATTTAGTGTTGGAGGGAAGTGTGTGGGGTAAAAACCACAGAGGAATACCAAGAGAGGGATATAGGAAGCAGATTCAGACAGATGTAGGTTGCTGTTCTTATGTGGAGATGAAGAGGCTTGCTCAGGATAGTGTATTGTGGAGAGCTACATCAAACCAGTCTCCGTACTGAAGACCACAACAACAACATCGCCCCCATCTATGTCAGTAGCAATTAGATTAGATTGATATATAGTGCAGATATGTAACATAACCTTAAAATGAATGATTGTTGGGATACCAAAATACAAACTTACAGGTGACGATTAGTTATGTGAAAATCGGTATGATGAAAATGGCTGGAATAAGAGATTTGGTTGACACTGAAAGGATGTCTGTATTTTGGACGATCTTTAGGTCATTGCCCCAATAAGGCGTCCTAGATGTATTTATGTTCTTCCAAATCATTTTGAATGTTGGGATAATGTGATTTCATCTTCGAAAGGTCACTGGAAACGCTGCATGGAAAACTCCACGACCATCTGAAGAGTCCAATAGCGTCTTGTAAGAGTTCTGTCACAATAGAAAAAA
Organism: Locusta migratoria; assembly: GCA_026315105.1. Lineage (NCBI taxonomy): Eukaryota > Metazoa > Arthropoda > Insecta > Orthoptera > Acrididae > Locusta > Locusta migratoria. Next base: position 65,676,182 of record CM048752.1, on the reverse strand, counting down.
GAATACAATACTTAGGTCTGCAAGCTTATTAATTCAGTATTGACTTATGCTTGTTGTTGTAGTGCAAGGCCTAAAATGTGATTTCTTCATCCGACCTACAGGAACAGTGCACTGTTGCGTATGTGCAAATTATTGCTTGCACTAATGTACTATGCACTTGACAGTATATTAATTGCCATAGGGGACGTCGTCAGTGTCTGCTTGGAAAGATGTTTGGGAGGTAACACTGGCACGGCTCCTGTCAGTCCAATGTACTTTCTCTATTAATGACACAAGATGCTCGCACTCCAGTCTTTAAAATTCGAGCTTCTTTCACATTTATTTTCCATAGTGGCTAGGCTTGCCAACTGACCGGCTTTTTCCTGACATGTCTGGCTTCTTTATGCTATTATGTCAGGCCGGAATTTTTGTTTTTCAGAAAACGTCTGGCATTTTGATAATAGAGTTGTAATTTCATCATCTGACGAGCTTCAGTGTAGTGTAATTGCACCAAAGTATAAGCTGCACACAGTTGGCTTTATATTTTTTCCACGAGGTTTGTTACCAATAATGTAATTGTTTGAAGAAATGTTGCATTCATAGTCAACATATACGGTATTTCAATGTGAGATATTATTTGTCTTGAAAGGTAGATGCAGCCAATGAAAGAATTGCAGTTGTTCAAATGGCTTTAACTCAAAGACATAAAAGACATTTGTTTTGAAGGCATTCTTCCATGTCTCCATTATTAAAAAAGAAAAAGGTGCGTAAATAGAAGATTCAAAACTGTTCGATCAATTCTGCAACATTAAGAATTGTGCCAAATCTACAGTGCTGAATGAAAACTCTCAGCTATACCAGCAGTGGAGTGGTTTGAAAATGTCTAAATATCGAAACATTTTCTGAAATTTTGAAAATTTTCAAATTTTTCTTTGCTATTCCTGGTAGCAATGCTTCTACGGAATGTGTTTTTTCTCTCATAACTGCTCAATGTACAAAAGAGGACCCATTTGATTATGGATTCAGTAAAAGGAATTTTACTTGCCAAGTACAACTTCAAGGACATGTCTTGTGAGAAATTTTATAACTATATTCTTAAAGATAATAATTTACTTCTTCTCTCATCAGTACATTCTATTGAAAAAGTACACTTTCAAAAAGGAAACAAAAATGAAAAATGCTGAAAAATAACTTCCAGGTGATTGTATTGTATTTGTAAGAATTAAATACTATTGTTTAACATTATAGCAAATTTTCAATATATCATTTTTGTTTCTATTGAGAGTAGAGCATGTTTATTACCGAAATGTTTAAAATATAAACAAAATTTTTATTCTAAAATAAATTGTCAGGCTTCTTTAAAAAATGCCAGGCTTTTTTGAAGCAATGTCCCACTTTTGATAATTTTGAGTTGGTAACCCTACTATGCCAAATAACTGTCCGCTAACCTCTTCCCTGCTAGTCAAATATGGTGAACAGCTGTTTATTCAGATGGCACTTTCATTTGATCTATTGCCAACATGGTTGAAATATATCGTACCTCCTAGTTTTCTCCAGGTTAGCAAACAAGAGTTGATCCGACAACGACAGATGCAATGCATTTAGCGAACATATTTAACTGGACATTAAAGGCATCTTCTTGTTTACTAATAATGATATTAAATATGTTATAACATAGTAATAAGTTACTGTTCAAATGAGATAGATTGGCTGGCCAGTACTTACCTTTGTGCTGTACCACCGATAGTTACACAAATGAAGAAACAGAAAAAAAAGGGGGGACGAAAAAGGACAAGCTTTCGGGACACAGTTCCTTCATCAGGTGGGAGAGAAGGGAAGAAGAAAGGATGGGAACGGAAGGGAAAGGTAATTTACGAAAGTGCGGCAGCTGGAGGTGATGGTTGTATGACTGTTGTGTGATTGTGTGAATGTTCTATTTTCTGAAGAAGGCCATGGCCGATAGCTGAATGTGTTGTATGTCTGTGTGTCTTTTGTATGTGCCTGTCGCAGCTCATCGCCATGTCTTTGCAGTGAGTTGTAAACTGTCCTTATTACTATAATATTAATTCCAACCTGGACTTTCCATTATATAGTCAAGAAATGCATTATGTTTTACAAAGAAAAGCCAGGACATACAACAAAGATAGGGTTAGTAATAAAAATCATATGCATTATTTCTGTTGTCAACATCTATTTTTATAAATTTAAGTTTTCCTTTTCCTATTGTTCTGTGAATTTGACAATACTTTTTACACTTCCAGCTCATCAATTTACGTCCACCCAGCCACGTACCCGAGCCCCATGTTTTAATGAAAAACACTAATCTCTCTAAGCATTGATTGATAGTAATGACAATTGCATGGCAGAACGCAATTGCAAAGGGATGTATCTTTATGGTTAATTGAAAGCTTTATTATGAGAGCATGGTTTTGTGTTTCGGAATGTGATAAGTTTTTACATCTAGATCGGTGATCGCGAGAGATTATGTTGGCCACTGTTGCTCAGTGTCGAGATGTTGCTTGACCAATCGCGAGGGAGATGAAGCTAACATTATCTGTGGTGACCTCTGACCACAATGTAAAATTTAACCTGGAATGTTGTTTTCCGCATTTTTTCCTGTTTAGTATGACCCTGACAATGACATTGTCAGATTTTTTAGTCTGAAACACATATGAAACTTGGTCTCATTATATAGATCAAATGGTTGTGTTCTAACACAACAAACGCTTCGTGGTCTTTCAACATGGCTGAGTACAGCTTATTTTTCTGAAGACCTGTCTGTAGCATCAAAAGAAGAAGAAGATGGTGGTGGTGATGACGATGAAAGAATTTTGACTCTTCAGCTTCAAAACATATAAAATTGTGTGAAAATTACATGGAAACCAGTCATGAAAACAAATAACAACTGTTAAATAATTTATGGACTTGAGTTTGGAAGCCAAGTTAAAACTAACGTTAATGTGTAAGTAACCCCAGGGGAACGCGCATTTATCTTTAACGAACAGGTAACTGTTGTCTCGGAAACCCCTTTTATACTTACCGTTCAGGTAACCCACAGATAACTATGACAGGACAGGTAACTACTATTTCGGAAACCGGTCATAAATGAAATGACGGTGACACTTCAGAGCTAGAAATCAAATTTAGCAATTATGCTGCACGAGCACAGCGCAATGCCGAGGAAGGCTCGCAAACAATGAGGTGACTCCACAAGGAAATTTAGGATCTGGAAAGGATAGCTTACAGAACAACCAGTTCAAGAAGGGAACTTCAGTCCTCATACACGGAACTTCATGCATAGGGAAAAAAAGCCTAATTACATCTCAGAGTGAGCAGCTCATCCAATGGAAGGAAAAGATTCTGCCGAATAACATACGACCGGTTCCGCGGGCAGTTGACCAGGACATGGAGGGGCACTAATCAGGATTCCCCAGTGACAATTAGCAATTTTTTAAAATTTGAATAGGTAATGCCCCACCCAAGGCAAGGGCCAAAAGATCTCCTCAACATGAAGGGAACAAAACGGAACGGGAGCACAGTTGCAACTGCTGACAACAACAAGCAGAAAACTAGGACAAAAGCAAGATATAGAAGAAGACAATGCCTGGGGTTGGCTTTCAACCCTATACAAGCACACACACAAGAGCATGTTCTGGTTTCCTGACTGTCCAACATACCACTAAGTTGGAAAGGCCTAATGAACGCCAAGAAAGTCCAGAAATTTGGGGAGATCAGATGAAAACTTCACCAGAGTAACTGCTCAGGAGCCACGGCGATCACCTTAAACTTGTGGGCCACATGCTCCGGGGCACACGGCTGCGGCCGAGGTATGTAAACAGCCGTGCCGGACTGTGACGCGCTCACCGCCCCTCTGAGTTGATGGTGCACGCCACACTCTTTCACTGGGGCCTCACTCAAACTCTGATGCCCTGGCGACCGGCGACCAAGACACGCACTGCCGGCACACATACTGAACTGTGGATTCAGCCGAACTGCCTTCCTTGTGCACACGCCATGAGATATACCTACCAAACGCAACAACTACTATCGGCTGCGTGACAAATGACAGACGAAAACTAGCCAAGCCACCTGCACAGTGAAGTAACGAAGAGATATCGATACACGAGTTGAAGCGAAGCAACTGGCGCCAGTACAAGTAGTTCGAACACCAGCACAGCTCAGTGATACTTATTTGATGCAGGTTTATATATTTATTTTAATTCACATAACACACACACATGCCTCAAAGCCTGACAATCACTATTGAACTGCTGTTGCATTTCGTTTTCAAAATTAGGGTTACAGTATGCGACGTTAGAGATACAGGGGGAAGCTGTTTCTGTGTGAAAGGTGGGTTTTGTGAGGCAGTTGGGTTCCCCAGCCGGCTGGCTAACAGTTTGGACCTGGTGAATAGAATACAGCTTGTTAGGAAAATCCTAATCTGCTTGTAAACAGGAAATGGCGGCCTTGGATGAGTGAGGGCGGCTATTCCAGATTCCAACTGAAATACAATATAGCCACATACATTATTCTAAAAATTCGTATAAAATCAGGGAATGGCCATACTGCAAATATAATTATATGAATGGATTGAGGAGACTTGGGAGAATCAAACACCATCATTACAATTTCAATATCCCTTACAGATAAAAAGCCAATAAATTTCAGTACTATAATAATAACATTAAAACTTATATTTATAATTATTGATACATAGTGTTTATCAGTAACAGTTTAAAAAGCAAATGGGCAGCACTGCACCATGCTACCTATCTTAAAAGATGCACCAAGTTATTTCCGTATTCTTTCAATAAACTTTGTTTTACTCTCTTGTTCTGCATTTCATTGAGGTAGTAATATTCTTGTGTCAGAACATAGATTCTAGCACAGAAACACAAAACATAAACCCAGCAAAGCACATTATACACACACACACACACACACACACACACACACACACACACACACACACACACACACACACAAAAATGCTAGCTTTCGCAGCCTAGCTGCTTCATCAGGCAGAAGGGAAGGAGAGGGAAAAGGAAATGATGAGGGTTTTAAGGAAGGGGGTAAGGAGCCATTCCAATCCCGGGACAGGAAAGACTTACCTTGGGGGAAAAATGGAAGGTAAATAAATGCACATACACCCACACATTTACACAGACACAAGTACACTTAGGCAGACATACTGTAGTTCTACAGTACAGTACAGTACAGTTCTACAGTATGTCTGCCTAAGTGTACTTGTGTCTGTGTAAATGTGTGGGTGTATGTGCATTTATTTACCTTCCATTTTTTCCCCCAAGGTAAGTCTTTCCTGTCCCGGGATTGGAATGGCTCCTTACCCCCTTCCTTAAAACCCTCATCATTTCCTTTTCCCTCTCCTTCCCTTCTGCCTGATAAAGCAGCTAGGCTGCGAAAGCTAGCATTTTTGTGTGTGTGTGTGTGTGTGTGTCTGTGTGTTTATTTGTTGCTATTACTGCCTGTGCCCTTTCGCCTGGTAAGTGTACTTCATCTATTTTTTACGTATATTTTTCCTTTTAAGAATTTTTCCTCTATAATATTCGTATAAACAGACGACTTACCAAAAGGACCGGCTCATCGATAGAAACAAATAAAATAAATAAAATCACACACAAACATACATACAAGCTTTCGCAGCCTAGCTGCTTCGTCAGGCAGAAGGGAAGGAGAGGGAAAAGGAAATGATAAGGGTTTTAAGGGAGTGGATAAGGAGTCATTCCAATCCCGGGACAGGAAAGACTTACCTTGGGGGGGAAAAAAGGAGGGTAAACAAATACACACACACCCACACATTTACACAGACGCAAGTACACTTAGGCAGACATACTGTAGAAAGCAAAGAAGTTAGAAGTTAGACAGAGATGCCACTTGAGGCAGAGGCTCTGTCCAGAGAACCAAGGCAAAGATGTTAAGATGGTGGGTGGGAATTCGAATTTAGCAGAGGTTGAGACCAGGTGGGCAACGGGAAGAGAGAATATGCTGAAGGGCTAGTTCCCATCTCCGGAGTTCTGAAGGATTGGTGTCGGTGGGAAGTATCCAGATAACCCGGACGGTGTAACACTGTGCCACGATGTGCTGGCCGTGCACCAAGGCGTGTTTAGCCACAGGGTGATCCTCATTACCAACAAACACTGTCTGCCTGTGACCATTCATGCGAATGGACAGTTTGTTGCTGGTCATTCCCACATAGAACGCTTCACAGTGCAGGCATGTCAGTTGGTAAATCACGTGGGTGCTGTCGCAAGTGGCTCTGCCCTTGATTGTGTACACCCTCCGGGTTACGGGACTGGAGTAAGTTTTCTATTTTTATTTTTGTTTATCCCACCGGGAAAGTTTCCCTCTATAATTTTCGTTTCATCAATTTGTGTGTATATATATATATTCAATATTATCCTTAGTAATGTTCATTTTATGTTGTAGACTGCCACTTAAATATTTCATGGCCAACTAAAAGTAGTAGATATGCAGCACATAACTTATACATAAACAATTATATGTATTTGTGGACTAGAACTGAATTTATTTGCATATAAAGCCATGACAAATTAAATATTAATTGTGTAACTATATTTCGACGGCGGCAGTATATTTGAACAGTGAGATACCACGCTTAATAGCTACCTGAGCAAAGAGCTTCAGTCATGACCAATTTTAGTATTGTTAAATATTTATTTAATTGTTAAATGCAAACTTTTGTAGGGAGGTGGTCAAAGCATTCTGTGATAGTCAAATGGATAATATTTTCATCCCGAACTATACCAATTCCAAACTGAACAATCCATAGCCCTCACCCGCCTAATCATTAACCTACACATCAACTCTGCCAATGAACACACCTGTCAACTCCTACCCCTAATCAAAATCCTCAACCTTTCCTCTCCCACATCCACACCTACAGAACATCCTCCTTCAGGCCAATCGCAAATTAGAACAACATGCCACCCATCACCTCAAAAAACTATCCAATCTCCTGGTCACCCTCCTCCGGAAAGGCAATACTCTCTCCCTCAATAACCTCTCCAATAAACCTCAACCTCCTCTTATTGCACACAAACCCAGTCTCTCCCATCTACTCAATCTCCCACTCCCAACTCCTGTCCCCTCCAAACCTCAAAACTCTAATCCACACAATCCGGAACCACAACATCCCAATTCAGTAGTCAACCTCTCCTCCAAACCTCTCCCAATCTGAAACCTCTGTTCTATCCAAAGGCCTCACCTTTAGCCCCACTCCCAAATTCAACCAAACAGCCCTTGTCAAAGATTTAGTTTCCTATACTCGGAGTCTTTGCTGGAGATACCACTTCGCCATGATGAAAAATAATCCTACTCCTAATGATCCAGCTCCCCAAGACATCATTCAAATTGAACCCTGCCTAGAACAGTTCCGTCCTCCATCACAGCAAGACCCACCTGCTCTTCCTCAAAATCACCCTCTTCAAACCTTCTAGGAATTCCTTACTTCCAACCTTGCCTCTCACTCTTTTCTGAGAAACCTTAATCCTACTCCCAACATTATCGCAGCTGAATCCTGAGCTATCCGTGATCTGAAGGCCGACCAGTCCATCGTCATTCGCCCAGCTGACAAGGCATCCACGACTGTGGTACTTGATCGGCGGGAGTATGTGGCTGAGGGACTGCGTCAGCTTTCAGATAGCACCACATATAAAGTCTGTCAAGACAACCCCATTCCTGATGTCCAGGCAGAGCTTCAAGGAATCCTCAAAACCTTAGGCCCCCTACAAAACCTTTCACCTAACTCCATTAACCTCATGACCCCGCACCCCTACCTTCTACATACTTCCCAAGATTCACAAACCCAATCATCCTAGCCCCCCTATTGTGGCCGGTTACCAAGCCCCTACAGAACGAATCTCTGCCTAGATAGACCAACACCTTCAACCCATCATGTGCAGTCTCCCATCCTTCATCAAAGACACCAACCACTTCCTCGATCATCTGAAATCCTTACCCAGCCTGTTACCTCCTGAAACCATCCTTGTAACCATTGATGCCACTTCCTTATACACAAATATCCCACATGCCCAGGGCCTTGCTGCGATGGAGTATTTCCTTTCACGCCGACCACCCACTTCCCTACCTAAAACCTCTTTCCTTAATACCCTAGCCAGCTTCATCCTAACCCACAACTTCTTCACTTTTGAGGACCAGACATACCAACAACTAAAGGGAACAGCCATGGGAACCAGGATGGCCCCCTCGTACGCAAACTTATTCATGGGACGCTTAGGGGAAGCCTTCCTGGATACCCAAGCCTGTCAACCCAAAGTTTGGTACAGATTCATTGATGACATCTGTATGGTCTGGACTCACAGTGAAGAAGAACTCCAGAATTTCCTCTTCAACCTCAACTCCTTCGGTACCATCAAATTCACCTGGTCCTATTCCAAATCCCATGCCACTTTCCTCGATGTCGACCTCCATCTATCCAATGGCCAATTTCACACATCCATCCACATCAAACCTACCAACAAACAACAGTACCTGCATTATGACAGCTGCCATCCATTCCACATCAAACGTTCCCTTCCCTACAGCTTAGGTCTTCATGGCAAACGAGTCTGCTCCAGTCCCGAATCTCTGAAACAGTACACCAATAACCTAATAACAGCTTTCACATCCTGCAACTATTCTCCTGATCTGGTACAGAAACAAATTGCCAGAGCCACTTCCTTATCCCCCCCCCCCCCCAAATTCAGAACCTTCAACAGAAGAACCCCAGAAGTGCCCCTCTTGTCACCGGATACTTTCCGGGACTGGAGCGGACTCTGAATGTGGCTCTCCAGCAAGGATATGACTTCCTTAAATCCTGCCCCGAAATGAGATCCATCCTTCATGACATCCTTCCCACTCCACCGAGAGTGTCTTTCCGCTGCCCACCTAACCTCCGTAACATCCTAGTCCATCCCTATGAAATCCCCAAACCACCTTCCCTACCTTCTGGCTCCTACCCTTGTAACCGCCCCCATTGTAAAACCTGCCCTATGCACCCTTCCACCACCACTTACTCCAGTCCCATAACCTGGAAGGTGTACACAATCAAGGGCAGAGCCACTTGTGATAGTACCCACGTAACATGCCTGCACTGTGAAGCGTTCTATGTGGGAATGAACAGTAACAAACTGTCCATTCGCATGAACGGTCACAGGCAGACAGTGTTTGTTGATAATGAGGATTACCCTGCAGCTAAACACACCTTGTTGCACGGCCAGCACATCTTGGCACAGTGTTACACTGTCCGGGTTATCTGGATACTTCCCACCAACACCAATCCTTCAGAACTCCAGAGATGGGAACTAGCCCTTCAGCATATTCTCTCTTCCCATTGCCCACCTGGTCTCAACCTCCGCTAAATTTAACTTCCCTCCCACCATCTTTAACATCTTTGCTTTGGTTCTATGCACAGAGCCTCTGCCTCAAGTGGCATCTCTGTCTAACTCCCTAACTTCTTTGCTTTCTACAGTATGTCTGCCTAGGTGTGTTTGCGTCTGTGTAAATGTGTGGGTGTGTGAGTATTTGTTTACCTTCCTTTTCTTCCCCCAAGGTAAGTCTTTCCTCTCCTGGGATTGAAATGGCTCCTTACCCCCTTCCTTAAAATCCTCATCATTTCCTTTTCCCTCTCCTTACCTTCTGCCTGAAGAAGCAACTGGGTTGCGAAAGCTTGTGTTTGTGTGTGTGTGTGTGTGTGTGTGTGTGTGTGTGTGTGTGTGTGAATTTATTGATTTATTTGTGCTACTATCACTTCCTCTGCTCTTTCGCCTGGTAAGTAATCTTCATCTATTATATATATATATATATATATATATATATATATATATATATATATATATATATATATATATATATATATAGGTCTGCCTAAGTGTGTTTGGATGTGGATATGTGTGAGTGTGTGTGTATTTGTTTACCTTCCTTTTTGTCCCCTAAGGTAAGTCCTTCCACTCCTGGGATTGGAATGGCTCCTTTTCCACTTCCTTAAAACCCGTATCCTTTCCTTTCTCCTCTCCTTCCTCCCTCTTTTTCCCGAAGAAGCCACCACTGGTGGCGAAAGCTCGAATGGTTGTGTGTTTTTGTGTGTGTTTAGTGTTCCTATCGACCAGCCTGTACTTTAGGTAAGTCAAAAATCTTTATTTTATACAATTATATATATATATATATATATATATATATATATATATATATATATATATATATATTTCCTGCTAGGAATTTCTCCACTATAATATTCATATAATATTTTGGAATGGGAATTGTATTTTAAAGATGAGGCATTACAATGCACAGAAGAATACAATTCTGGGAACAGGTAGAGCATGCTTTCGAATGCTTCAGAAGGGATTTGTAACTTGGACGCGGTGGTGAAAGGTTGTGATGCTGGGCGGTTGGAAGCCAAAACTTGTGATTTGAAGAGATACGCATGTGCAGACTTAGAAAATTTACAAGACTGTGAGTGCAGAACTTAGTCTCTGGTTGACAAGCGGTACACTATGGACGGTAGTAGGGCTGTGGAACTGATAATTCAGCAATCGTGTACTTGTGTGATGACAAACTGTGTTTTATAACAAATACTGTAATTAAATGCGAATTAATTTGGAGCTGCAATGTTCGATGGATTTCGTTAATTTACGTGTGATAATGTGGAACTTTTATTCTCGAGTGCATGTGATACTTATTGTGGCTCTCATGAACAATAGTTGGGCAAATATTCAGTTATTTACAGATGTATAAAGTAGGACCACCTCCACATTTTCATGTTCAAAAAGAGTAATAAACTCCATTTATAAAAATTACTTCTTGAATGACTCTCTTCTAAACATTATTTTAGAATCTATTTTGCTGGTTATTCAGAGCTTTGATTTAGGTTTGTTTAAATATATTTTTTGCGTCACCATCTGCAGATTGATAGGCTGACTAAACTACAGATTAATTATTGATATTTAAACAGTTTGGGTAGCTGTTTAGGGCATAGAAACTGACATACATAACTCACTCCTATGAACAGAGACAACGAGCCATAAACTTTTTACTACCCTGAGTTATGTATTGCCCAATTGTTATTGGTGAGTACCGTTAGGGAGGTCGCAAATGGGATTTTCTCGTCCGGGATGAGAAATAAAGCAACAGTTTTTTCTTCTGGTTTTGGTAAAATTCTGTTCAAATAGTTAACTGTAAATTTTGCAGTACACTCATTTAGAAGCCACGTCTAATGCATATTGAGTGATGTGTGGGGGCTCAGAGCTTTACAGTACAGCAGAATTTTTGTGCCCGTTATAATACGAAGATAGGAGAGGAATAGGATTCGATATTCGGGCTGGAGATGAATGTAGTGCACGAGTTACAAATACAGCGGCGCAGAACTTCACATCGCGGATACAGACACCAGCAGCTTTGAATACTACACGGTGCGGGCATCACAGTGGCCAATGGCTATGAGAGTTCCTGCAGGCAGTCAACATACATCAGCGGCAGAGGCACTGGCACTATGGCAGAAAAGTTAAGTACCAACATTGATGATGTAAATGTGTGTGAGGCTGGCACTGGATCTTACGCTAAAAATATGCCGGTAATTAAGCAGTCACCGAGTGTGTGTGGCTCAGTATTATCGGAAGTGCTAGCCCAAGTTCTGAGTGATAACATGTAAATGGGGATGGCTATAGTGGGGCTAGTAGTCCAGTTGTTGCGAATAAAGATGATATGGCAGAAAGTTCATTGGAAAGCAACCTTTACATGTGGATAATGGAGTTAAAAGCAGAAATGGGTAATGTAAAATCAGATTTAAAAGCAGATTTGTGTAATGTAAAAGCAGAAGTGGGTAATGTAAAGAAGGAATTGGGCTTGCGTTTGAACAAAGTTCAAGCAACATGGAAAGTATGAGGGCAGAATTGAATAGTAATATTGAAAATGTAAAATTTGAGTTGGAAAAAATTAAATCAGAAGTGGATGGAATGGTAGAATTAAAATTAAACAATGTGAAGACAGAAGTGGGCAATATAGGGGAGGAAGTTGATTCTGTTAATAATAAAGTCAGTGCATTAGAGATAAATTTAAATAATTAAATGAAATATACAAATATACAATCCGTGAGACGGATTTTCATCTCAAATATGTCAATGACATTAATGATAAATCTGAAGCATTGAATTAAAATTTGTATCTTTAGACTATTCTGAGGTGCCTTAATCGCTAGTGATGCGGTGGTCTAGCGGTAAGACGTCTGCCTAGTAAGCATGGAGGTCTGGGTTTGATTCCCAGTCGCATCACAAATTTTAATTCAATATCTCAGATTTATTATTAATGTCCGACATATTCGAGACAAAAATCCACTTCAGGGATTGTATATTTGTATTTACAATGATATTTATATCACAAACTGTAATGTTCCAATATCTCCATTGCCGAGGTGCTATTCTGCTGCATGGAGAGCTTTGTCAGTGGTGGCAATTCAGTTTGTTTTTTCTTGGCATAGTAGCAACTACCATCAAAACAATGCAACATGTCAAAGTGTACTTGCGTAGTTGCAAGAGCACCAGGATGACATTAACATACCACCCCCCCCCCCCTTTGTCACCAAACTTTCTGGATTTGAAATCAACTGAGAATCTGTGGAACCAGCTTGATTGGGCTGTTCACATCATGGACTCTCAAATGAGAGACCCAGCGGAACTAGCCACAGCACAGGAGTTGGCATGTCTCCGTATCTTTGTCGGTACCTTCGAGAACATCATTGACTCTGTATCAGTCCACACTGCAAATAGTGTATTCAGGCCTTAGACAGGTGTACACATTGATGTCACTGGATGTATAAATATATGTTTGTATCTTGTATACTCAAGTCTGATGTTTGATGTGAATAAATACATTTTATATTATTTACATTCACTATCTGTTTTGTTTAGAACTTCTGACTGGCATAAAGACAGTGGTTCAATGTAAACTGATCTAAAGACTCCGTTTGCAGTGTAAGATAAATACAGCAGCATGGCACCCTCCTATGCCAACCTGTTTAAGGGTCGTTTGCAGGAATCCTTCCTAGCATCCCAAAACCCCAACCCTCTGGCCTGGTTCAGGTTCATTGATGATATTTTCATGATCTGGACACAGGGCCAGGACACCCTATCGTCCTTTCTTCAGAACCTCAGTTCCTTCTCCCCCATCCACTTCACCTGGTCTTCCTCAACCTACCATGCCACATTCCTGGATGTCAACCTCCACCTCACTGATGGTTCCATCCACACTTCTGTCCATATTGAACCTACCAACCACCAACAGTACCTACACTTTGTCAGTTGCCATCCCATCCATTCCACATCAAAAAATCCCTCCCTTACAGCATGGCCACCCGTGGACGGCATATCTGCAGTGACAAGAACTCCCTTTCTGAATATGCTGAGGGTCTCACAAAGGCCTTCACAGACAGAAACTACCCCACATACATAGTCCGCAAACAAATCTCCTGTGTGATATCCTAACACATTATAAATCCTCCTCCTAACACCAGTAACCATCCACAAAAGAGTGCTCCCCTTGTCACCCAGTACTACCCTGGACTCGAACATCAAAATTGCATCCTTCGCCAAGGTTTTTATTTTCTATCCTCGTCGCCCTCGTCGCCCTCCCAACCTCCACAACATCCTAGTTCATCCTTATGCCACCCCAAAACCCAACCCACTGCCACAGGGATCATATCCTTGTGCTGCAAGACCTGTCCAATCCACCCACCCAGCACTTCCTATTCCAGTCCTGTCACAGGCTTATCCTACCCTATCAGAGGCCGGGCCACCTGTGAAAGCAGCCACTTAATTTACCAACTGTGCTGCAATCACTGTGCAGCTTTCTATATTGGCATGACCACCAACCAGCTATTCATTAGGATGAATGGCCACCGCCAAACAGTGGCAACAAACAAGGTGGACCACCCTGTGGCACAGCATGCAGTGGAGCACATGCTTGATTTCAATGGCTGCTTCACTACCCGGGCCGTCTCGATCCTCCCATCCACCACCAACTTTTCTGAACTGCACAGATGGGAGTTATCCCTACAATACATTCTCCTATCCTGAAATCATCTGGGCCTCAACGTACGGTAACTTCCCTTTTTTTTATTTCCTTCCCCCTTACCGTACAGTTCCTACCTCTCTATCCCAAACCTCACCTATTTTGTATGGTATGTGAATGTGTGATCGTGTGTGTGTGTGTGTGTGTGTGTGTGTGGGTGTGTGTGTGTGTGTGTTCTTGTGTACTTGCAGTGTGCTTGCATTTTTTTTTAAATGTATAATTTATTTTGTTTTGTTTATTTTATTTTTCTCCCCTCACCCACCTCCCTACTCCATTCCTAAGCTGCATCTCATTATTCCCATATAACCCATGTCCACCACCATTGCGTAACCTTCCTATCCCCTCTCCCCTCCCATCCCCACTCGCCACGGAGTGTGATTCGAGTGTGACAGCTGGAGGTGATGGTTTTATGACTGTGTTGTGTACCTGTGTGATTGCGTGAGTGTTCTATTTTCTGAAGAAGGTCATGGCTGAAAGTGTTGTACGAGTGTGTCTTTTATATGTGCTTGTTGCGGCTCGTCGCGACGTCTTTGTGGTGAGTAGTAAACTGACCTTACTATATTATTAATTCCAACCTGGACTTTCCATTATTATACATTTTTGATCAGATTTATCTTATTTTATTACAATGGTCATGTCTCCCATGTAGCTGTCTGATAAAGTCCTAATACTGTTCTTGTTACCTGTTGCCACATCTTTTCTTAAATCTCTTTACTCTTCTCCCTCCTTAATCTTTACAGCTGTTCACTATACTGGTCTAACTTAGCATTAAGGGCAGTACAGTTTTACTCTTCTGTTCCACCATATTCATATATCTACTACGTATCCAATGGAACCACCTATCATCCTGATGCACTTCTACAATTCCCAGATGATTACCCTAATGAAAAAAACTACTGCTACCATCACATCAAAGTGCAAAGCTAGCAGTTATACAGCGGAGGCAGACACTTTTCACTCATGGTAAAAATGATTAAGTGAGAATAATTGTATTTATCAAACACAAGAAAACATGTATACAAAATTTAACTATGACAAGTTTATGTCCCGTATATTGCGCTGAGAGTGTTATTGCTGTCAGCTAATGCCACTTCCTGCTTTGACAGGTGGTGATTCCAGCTGCTACTTGTATGATGGATGCCTCAAATGCCTTGTCTCACCTATGCTGAATATTTCTGAAGTGCTTGCCTTGATTTGCTTCATCTGCATTTTATCATTCTAAAATGTTTATTTGATTATTTAGTTATTACAGTTCATTCTACCACTTCCAAACAAGATACTTAGCTTTTCAACATTATAATGTATGGGGGTTCTGCTTGCTGCAACATTATTCTCCTGGGGCGTTGTGGTAGAAATAAATACTCGGTATCTACAATTTTTCACTTCATCTTTAATTTCCAATCAAACTGCTTCTCCACCAAAACATAACAAGTTCAAAACGTACACAATGCATCAGAACTTAGCTGGTAGTACTTCCATTTCAAAACACAGACTCACATAGCTTCCAGAGCACTTGACAAACGACTAAAACTTGAACTCTTCCAAACAAGGCAGTGAGGCAAATATATAACATCACCAATAATGGCATTACATCACGCATTGTTCATAACAACTGAATATACTAATTTACAATCACCAAATACACAAGTAAAACATTTCATGTACACTAGAACAATTACCATATAAAACGAAAACTATAGATACAATAATTTTAGATAACACATTTCTTTTTAAGTCTTAATCGCGGTACTCGCTGTTTGACAACAAAATATGATGTAAAATGTCAATTAATTTGTTAATGAGTACATCATACATATTCCTAACATATATTGAACTATCAAATATCTTGTCCATTCTTAAAATATACACCAAATCTTATGTCAGTCAATATATACAAAGAATAACAATATTCAAATCTTAACTATTACATTAATTAACATAATTAGCTGGTCAACACAACTTGTTTATGAGCCTAACATATATACTATGCTATTTATTTTAATTTCTTTATGTAGATACAAAAGTTTTTACCATTTGTCTGTCTATTTATAGAAATAACATACAATGACAAAACTATTGTTTATAGAACTGTCTGGGAACTGTACAGGATGACCAGCCAGTCTAAAACAGGTTAGGTAAATAATTCAAAAAATTTATTTCAAAACTTCGCCTAAGTTTTACGAGTGTTCTTCCACCGTGACATACGCCTTGACAACGTGACCAAGCCTGTCCACCTTATACAAATCTCTTAATTAATGAAATCTATCACTTGTTTTAATCACAGTATCAGTGAGACACTGTCCTACACTGATTCCTAGGCTGGCTATTTCGTTTTTAACTAACTTTACACACAACATGTATCACTATTGAACCACACGATTCCGGGTCCGACGCAGACGCTATCATACGATAACATTGGATGAGAGGGCCAGCAGTATCATCACAAATCTCAGTACAGAATACAGTTTTCCATTCTAAAGCTACTCTAGAAATGAATTAATGTGTAGACAAATACACAGATTTGTCAGTATTGTTTTGTGCCTATTAGTTAGATCCATGCTGTAGCATCTAATACAACTTTAGTACACATTGGCAAAAATAACATACTGTTCTTTCATAGTTACTCCTTTGAAGTATGTATTGTCATCACTGTAATAACACAAGGCAAGTTTGAATCTTTAATAGCGCTCTAATTTTTTAACAGTCATAACTGGTTTCACTGCATGTGTATTTTATTTGATGATAGATATTTGATAATTTCATGTATAGTTTGTTTTACATATAAATTTTAGACAGAGGTAATTGATCGCATGCCTCTAGTACTTACACTGTGGTAATGGTATGGCTGTGATAAAAATCCATTGTATCTCTTTTAAATGCACTTTGAAGCAATAACACAATAATGCTGTACTTTGGATTTTTGTAAATCATTCACGAAACAGATGTTACAATATCTGAAAAATGTGAGTGGGAAATCCATTTGTAGGTAAGTCTCAAAAACAGGAGCCCTAAAACCTCATCCATACCTAACAAGAGAGTAGCTGAATGACAGTTCATATCCTATAAGTTTTGTGAAGTGTGCCTCGGTTGCACAGTGGTAGAGTGCCAGACTACAAATCCAAAGGTCATGGGTTCGATCCCCGCCAGGTCCTAGGATTTTTATCTGTCACTTTCCACTTCTTTCACCTCTGGCAGTATTGCTCATGTGAAAAATTCTGAGTAGCACCATGGTTCAGGACCCATGTTAAACTGTAGGTCCCCCTATAACTGGCTGGGTAAGTCAGTTCGAAGGTCGGAGGAAGGCAACGGCATACCACCTCCAAACAGGACCATGCCTAGTAAAGCACTGTGGTGTTCAAACCAATCTTCGGATTGTTGACTGCTTTACCTTTTTTTAAGTTTCGAGATATCCTGCAGAATTTGTTTTGTGTTCTGAAACTCACTACTGTATACAAAATATCAAGTCTCACATTACCATTCAAAATGAACATGCTACCAGTACAATTAAGTAACATATTGTAGATTGTGCATTTTCCAAAACAGTTTCTACTTGCCTGCCAATGAAACAACACTGAACATAATATACTAGACCCTCCCATGTCTTTTGGTGTGAATATCACAGGAACAGAAGCAAAATGCTATGAAGCATTTGTAGCAGTTCATCGAGACCCGTACAAGAAATCCTAGGATAAAGTTCACTACCAGAGACTCTCAGTTCATGTTAATAAAAAAAAATATACTTTGTGTTGTCCACAGTGTTCAGTGGTACAAGTCTCTGAACCCATACAATCTCTGTTCCGCTGTAACAATCAGGAGAAAATATTTTTATTTATTTATTTATTTTTATTCCCAAGGTCGGAAACACCGTTACCCTTGCTGAGTGGGGTAATATTTAGTTAAGGTGTTGCTCGACTTAGGTGGTAAAGTTTTCAGCCCTGTGTCGCCATCCCGATGGTGTTTCGTTTCAGTGAACACATAGATATAAATTGCTGCACCACCCAAATAAAAAGTCAATGCATCTGACGAACAAAATCCAATAATCAGAAGAACACAGTTCAGTGGGTCCTTTCGCTCACAGCGTGTATCCAGAAAAATTGTGAAGGGTCGATCAAACATAAGTTATCTTTAAGATGGAAAAGAGCTTAATAATGTAGCAACTAATATTGTACTATCTTCATCAATAACAACAACTTTAATTGTTGTTGCTGTCGACCAATATCACTGCTCGGTCGCGACAACTAATCTTAGAAATAATTTCTAGATTAATATCTTATCACAGTTATGTTGCCTAAAGTTACCCCTTGATAACATTAGTGGTCGTAGATTCACTCCAATCAAATACTACAATAAATAGCTACTTTAATTTTTTAATTTAAAGTCGATCACAAGGATCGGTTTATTGAAAAAACTTTGAAACATTCTCCTAACTGATTAATCTACCTTTCTTTAAAACAAAAACAGAAAATAACCTAAATTGCCACCACCACTTACCGGACACCTCTCATGATCACTATTAAAAAATAAAGACGAGGGTAGTCCTTCAGGTGTGGGCGAACTAAATTATTCAATAAAAACTGTTTCCCCACATCCCACAAATGTCTGGCTATTAATCTCTAAAGATAGTTCAGGGAATAAAATGAATGTAGTCGACTATGGGTATGTTGTTTTTTTTCTCACCTCTTGTTAAAGAAATTTACTGCGACAACCTCTCTTAAGAATGGCTATTAAATTATGAAGTTTCTCCGGTAGGTCTTATGTGGTATCTGAAAACAAACACTTATCCATAAAAAACACCCTCTCTCTGCATTGTCATGAAGGTGACTATTACCATTTACTACCTTACTGCTCTTAGCCGAAATCTCTCATTTCTTCTATTTATTGAACACCAGCAGTACAAGCCCCAATTATCAATAATAAATATGAGTGGATCTCAGTCCACCCCAAGATACTTCCGACAACCCACAGCCTCCAACAGTATCTGCAAACACCAACCATTCACAACTCCAATAAAATTAATTCGAACCGTCTGCTATGTCCAAATTCTTAATAAATCCACTTTACCACTGTATGCTCTAATTTAACCGTCAAAAACCTTTGCCACTAATTCATAAGTAATTTTTTGGCTAAGAGAAGTTATTAGTTATGCTTTAGACATTCAAACAAATAAAAATGCACTTTATATGCATGAAACGTATCCTTCATGACAATATCCTTTCTCACTTTATGAGCAAATTCTCGTAAATATAAGACCAAGAATGCTCATCTCGTAATCAATTATTCGTGGTATGAAACTACTTCAGATACCAAAAATACTCTACAAATGACTAAAGGTTGCTTCCAAGTATGTGACAAGAAATTTTACAAACATAGCCTTAAAGCTTTATCGAACAATTGTTGCGTCATGTGTAATCTCTTCTTTCCATTCTTGAACACACATCCATTCAAACTTCTTTAGATTATAATAACTCATTGATTGAATGGATTATCCCTCGACCATACATGGGGAATATTAAAAATCTTACACCCCGGCGATACATTCCTTCCCCCCCCCCCCCCCCCCTCTTCCTTTCACAAAAATTTATTTAGTTTCTTAGACTACGCTTCTGCGTTCCGTGGGAGATTCATTTATTCTTTGCGGTCAGTTGGTCCGACCTGAGCAGTCAACGCCATTTTACTTGGTTCACCGATAACATTCTCTTACAATCATGTGAAACATGCAACAGTAAAAAAAAATTTTTTTTTTCCAAGATAAGTTTACAAATTCATGCAACATCCCATTCAACCTCAGTTGACTGTGATAATTCTCGCTATCTCTAACAGTTGGAGTTGTTAACGTACTCTAAAAACAGTCTGTACGGCTACACATTAGGGATGGTGGTTATTGCTGAAACAACCGGTTTTCGGTTATACCGGTTCTTTTCATCTCCAGTTTAACTGCACCGTGAAAATTGGCCAAGATAACAGGTTTTTTAAATAACCGGTTTTTGGTTTTTCATTACTATTATTTCCAGTAGAGTTCGACCGAAACATATTTTGAGGCCGAAACAGAAACCGTAATCAAATTTTCGGTCCTTCTAGTTTCGGCCGAAACCGAAACTTACGAAATTTAGAATGCTTTGGTGAGGCGAGAGTCAACAGCCGTAATACATTTCATAAAATGCATTTTTATAAAAACCATCAGCTGTTTATTGAAAACCTTATTCATCTACTAGTTTCGGTCATGGACCATCTTCAAGGATAAAAAGGTGTTAACAGAGAATGGTAAAATACATCAAATAAAATAACACAACTGAGATAAACAGGAGTCAGTACAACTAAAAGTGTAAAAAATTGTTATGGTCATCTTAGATGTTTGACTGATAGATTTTATCTAAGACGACCATAACAATTTTTTACACTTTTAGTTGTACTGACTCCTGTTTATCTTAGTTGTATTATTTTATTTGATGTATTTTACCATTCTCTGTTAACACCTTTTTATCCTTGAAGATGGTCCATGACCGAAACTAGTAGATGAATAAGGTTTTTATAAAAATGCATTTTATTACGAAATTTAGTTAAAATTTGGGTAAATTTATGTTACACGAAAAATCACTAGTCTTTCTATATTTTACAAGATCACCTCCCAATACTATGCCTTCTTGAGTGTGTGTAAGCCTAGCCAGGAGTCCGTAGAATATATATATATATATATGAACGGTCACAGGCAGACAGTGTTTGTTGGTAATGAGGATCACCCTGTGGCTAAACATGCCTTGGTGCACGGCCAGCACATCTTGGCACAGTGTTACACCGTCCGGGTTATCTGGATACTTCCCACCAACACCAATCTTTCAGAACTCCAGAGATGGGAACTTGCCCTTCAACACATTCTCTCTTCCCGTTGCCCGCCTGGCCTCAACCTCCGCTAAATTCTAATTCCCGCCCGCCATCTTTAACATCTTTGCCTCGGTTCTGTGGACAGAGCCTCTGCCTGAAGTGGCATCTCTGTCCAACTTCTTTGGTTTCTACAAATGTCTGCCTAAGTGTGTTTGGATGTGGATATGTGTGAGTGTGTGTGTTTTTGTTTACCTTCCTTTTTTTCCCCTAAGGTAAGTCCTTCCACTCCTGGGATTGGAATGGCTCCTTTTCCACTTCCTTAAAACCTGTATCCTTCCCTTTCTCCTCTCCTTCCTCCCTCTTTTTCCCGAAGAAGCCACCACTGGTGGCGAAAGCTCGAATGGTTGTGTGTTTTTGTGTGTGTTTAGTGTTCCTATCGACCAGCCTGTACTTTAGGTAAGTCAAAAATCTTTATTTTATACCATTTATATATATATATATATATATATATATATATATATATATATATATATATATAAAAATAAAAATAGAAAACAGATGACTTACCAAAAGAACCGGCTCGTCGATAGAAACAAATAAAATAAATAAAATCACACACAAACACACATACAAGCTTTCGCCACCACTGGCAGCTTCTTCAGGAAAAAGAGGAAAAAAGGGGAGGAAAAGGGAAGGATATGGGTTTTAAGGAAGTGGAAAAGGAGTCATTCCAATCCCAGGAGTGGAAGGACTTACCTTAGGGGAAAAAAAGGAAGGTAAACAAAAACACACACACACACACACATTTCGCCTGGTAAGTGTACTTCATCTATTTTTTATATATATAAAATATAAAAAATAGATGAACATTACTCACCAGGCGAAGGAGCACAGGTGTGACAGCATCACAAATAAATAAATGAATACACACACATACAATCGCAAGCTTTCGCAACCCAGTTGCGTCTTCAGGCAGTAGGGAAGGAGAGGGAGAAGGAAATGATGAGGGTTTTAAGGAAGGGGGTAAGGAGCCATTCCAATCCCGGGAGAGGAAAGACTTACCTTGGGGGAAAAAATGGAGGGTAAACAAATGCACACATGCCCACACATTCACACAGACACAAGTACACCTAGGCAGACATACTGTAGACATACTGCCTGAAGACGCAACTGGGTTGCGAAAGCTTGCGATTGTATGTGTGTGTATTCATTTATTTATTTGTGATGCTGTCACACCTGTGCTCCTTCGCCTGGTGAGTAATGTTCGTCTATTTTTTATATTTTATTTTTCCTGCTAGGAATTTTTCGTCTTAATATTCGTATCATATATATATATATATATATATATATATATATATATAAATACTAGGCCAGTACATCTGTATGCTTATATATATATATATATATATATATATATATATATATATATATATATATATATATATAAATACTAGGCCAGTACATCTGTATGCTTATATATATATATATATATATATATATATATATATATATATATAATATTATATTATATTATATTTTTTTTTTTTTTTTTTTTTTGGACTTATATATGTCACAGTTCCCACTAACAGTATGATTGTTGTCAGTGTAAATTTACGCAAATTGAACTAGGAAAGCTGAGTACCATATGATCAAAGAATGTTCAAATGGGTGTCATTGGTCCCTAGACTTAAAAACTACTTAATCTAACTAACTTACGCTAAGGACAACATACACACCCATGACCGGGGGAGGAGGGAGGACTCTAACCTCCGACTGGAGCAGCAGCGCAGTCCGTGACATGGAGCCTCAGACCGCACGGCTACCTCGCGAGTCACCACATGATCAATGTTACCTAAACCCATATTGGTTATCAAAAAAGACCCTCGCTTTCAAGGAATCACATTAATAAAACTTGTTAGCTTAACAATATGATAATACATTAGAAGTTACTATTCCAAGCTTATAGTACATCACTTACGTAATAGGTATATGAATCGAATTAACCTTCTTTTCCAAGAAATACTTTGGATGCTTTCTCCTTAAATGACACAGCATTTTGTAGTACCTCCACCCGTTTTCAGCTTTTTAAAGCAAATGGAGCATTGTACCTCACTGCTACCGTACTTCGTGAAGTACTTTCACACTCGGGATGGTGCCATTTAAGACACAACCGATGTCTGGTGACGACAGCAAGGAACTACCGCATGACCAGATGGAGGCAAGTCTCGTACACTGCCGGTGCACGTGCGTCGTCTAATAGGCCACGCCACACGGCAACAGGTGCATCGATGCCCTCAATAGTTGCACCAGTCCTTATGTTAGTGATGGGACAACCGAATGTTTTTAACAACCGATTGGTCAATCAGTTTTTTTTTCGTTCAGTCAGTTTTTTCAGTCGAATGGAACAACCGAATGAAAATAGTCTCTCTGGCTGTATGAATGTTTTCACTCACTTGCGGGGTTTGAGTGGTTTCAGTCGATGCGAAACAATCGAATGAAACCAGTCTCTGTCGGTTGAAGCCGCTATATGAATGTTTTCACTCATTCAGTGGGTTTGAGTGGTTTCAGTCGCTGCGTGAGCACCGAATGAAACAAGTCTCTGTCCTTTATATGAATGTTCTTGACATTGAGTGGTTTCACTTGATGCGATACAACCGACTGGAAAAAGTCCTTGTCAGTTTCTGCAGTTATATGGATGTTTTTACTAATTCATCGACTTTGTGTGACTTTATTTGCATACTCCTTCAGCCTTTTCGGGTATAAATGAACCGTGATTCAGCATGAAACATTCTTAGAGACAAATCTTAAAAATATAGGAGTGTGTACTTGTGTGTGTGTGTATATTGCATGCAAATCTGCATTTTTGTTACAATCTTGATGAAATTTTGCACACTTGAGCTTCAAAGCAAGAGGAACGTCACTGTCTACATCAAATTTCATTCGCTGTATGGCAGAGGGTACTTTACATACTGACTTCGCCAAAAACCACAATTTTGCTGCGATCTTGATAAAATTTTGCACACTTGACCTTTAAAACAAGGCGAAGGTAACCGTGTACAATAAATTTCGTAGGTGCATGGTGGAGGGTACTTTACCTACTAACTTCGACAAATTCCATTTGCATTTGAATATTAATGATATATTTCACTTCACCTTCAAAGAAAGTGAACGGTCACCGTCTACATCTACTTGAGTTTGATGCATGAGAGAAGGTATTCCAGACTTCAATGCCAATATAGAGTTTCATTCCGATCTTGATGAAATTTTGCACACTTGACTTTCAAAACAAGTGGCAGTTCACTGTATGGTACATGGCGGAGGGATGGAATAAACCTCCAAACTGTTTCACCGATAACCACAGAAATATCTGTGACAAGAGTGAATAATTATGAAACTCGAGATGAATGTCTTCATACATTCTGACGAATACAGATGTGCTAAAGAAAATTTACAGCACTGATAAATGTTGTATGTCTTCTCGTATTCCTTCAAATTAGGTGGAATTAACAAAAATATTTTTATAAGAAATATTTATATACAAAATACTTCAATGAACTTGTTTTTTTTACAATACTTAATGTTTTAGTGATTTTCGAATTTGGATCTAGCAAATATGCTCAAAGTTAACATACTTAACTCTGTCCTACTAGTACCTTAGATATGTATGAACAATAAGCCGCAAACCGCACGTTTCTACCTGTTCCCACTTCGGAGATACAGTATGCGAGATTAAACTTGTAGCGATCATTTTGGAACACCCTGTAGTTTCCACGCTTCTTTATGGAGACAGTAAGAAACCGACAACAATCGGCGATGGCACGCCGCCCCACCCGCCAGACACTGTTGTGTGGAGTTTGACCGGTATGGCGCATGCCTGAAGAAAGAATGAGTAATTCAGTCAATGTACAAAACTGCAAAAGTGTCGCATGTTTTCATTCGGTTGTTCCCACAGACTACTTTCATTCGAAAAAAATAAACGAATATTAATCCAACATAGTAAAACTACGACCGACTGACTGTTTCATTCGGTTGCTCCCACTGACTTGTTTCACTCAAAAGAACTAATGAAGAGGCCAAAGTACTGTGGCAATTTTTTCATTCGGTTGGTCCCATCGACTGGTTTCACTCAAAAGAACGAATAAATAGTGCAACCGACTGACTCGGTTGTTGCATTCGGTTGGTCCCACCGACTGGTTTCACTCAGAAGAACGAATGAATAATTCAACCGATACGAGAAACTACAACCGAATGATCGATTATTTTCCAACAACTGAATGAATCGATTGTTTTCATTTGATTGTTCCTATCACTTCCTTATGTTCTTATGCTGCGCATTTGTTGCGCATTTCTGACTGCCGGGATTGTTCTTAAATTATCACTGATAGCTTTTCTTAGTTACTGCGACAATATAATGTTTGACAGCAGTGTAAATTATAGGAATAGCCGTAAATATTATGGTCTACTAGTTTTAATTTTTTTAAATTATTTACAAAAACACATTTTTAACCACTACTACAGGAAGTAGTTATACCGGTTTTTTTTACCTGGTTCTTGGCAATAACTAAAAAAACCGGTTACAACCGATATCAAATAAATACCGATAAAAACCGGTTATTCAAAACTAAAATACCAGTATCGGGTTTAACCGGTCGGTTTTTCCCATCCCTACTACACATTCTATCTCTAGTGATATAATATGAGAAACTCTAATCATGTAGGTATCATACCTAATAACTGATTAACAGTGATGTGTATACACAATGGTAGATTTATAAAGAATGTAAGTTTCAGTATGGTGACCTCCTTGGGTGTGTTTCTGAATTTGTACCACATCTGAAAATTTGTGGTTCCATATTTAATATTTTACTTCCTCCACTTCAGAGGTACCGACAGGGTGAACTGTCACTAATCAAGTGCTGTATACATAACCAACAAATTTATATTTTCCTTTGTCCGCATAATAGATAAATTTGGACCCCAATTTTTATTATTATTCTGGTTTTTTGCAGCTTGATACAACGTTAATGTGTTTCTTTCAACATTTGTGAAATTCTGCAGTGGAATGACCATACAAAGGACTGTTCATATACATTGTCATCCAACTTTGGAATTAGGTCTATGTTCCATTAGCTTCTCAAACTTCCTGACCACATTTCTATCCTTTTTGTTGTAGAGTTTCGAGCAACCCAAGTGATGAATAAATACATTTTTTTCTTTCCTTTTGTTTTTCCAATTACTGCTAGAGACAACATGGTAATTTCATATTTTCTGTGGGCTCATCCATGATTAAAATTTTACTGTATCATAAACATTGAAACATGATAAAATGCATAACTTTATATTGCACATTTTTCATTTGTACCTGGTTTCTTAATGCACTTTCTGTTTTGAGTAATCACCACACCTACACAGTGGCATATTCTTCTTTGAGTTTTCACTCTTATTAATATTTGGAAAATGTGTGCCAGTGAATCATAGAGGATTGTTTTTGGCAGAGTGCCTTCCTCTGCCAGCTTCCTCATTTCTGTGACAACTTTCCTTGCTTTTTTTGTTTCTTGTACTGTTACTACTCAATGTAGAGTAAGATCATTTAACACACACAGATCGATTAAGCAGAAAAAGCATTTCTTATACTATATCATACTCTTCTGTTACGATTCAATTGAACTCCGTAATATGTCAGCAGCGTCAACTGACCACATAATCAAGCTATAGTCTGCAACGCAATTAGGTTTGGTTGCTTCTCTCTGCAGTCTTTATGTCAGTCTGTTCCATCTGAAACACTTCTACTATATTACAGGTGGTCAACATCCATACTTTTATGTTGTTGAATTAGTGGAATAATCTGTGTTTCTCCTCATTTCAGTATGTCCTGTGGTTTTGGCAATGTGTGCCTTTTGTTGTGATCAGAACCACATGCATTCATTCCATTGTTATGTAGTCAGAGGACAAGATCTGTACTGGAAAACCAGTTGTCAACATAGTGTCCCCCCCCCCCCCCCCCCAGTTGCAAATATGGCTTCATGAATGTTGCCATATCACCACTTTCCTGAAATTGTGCAAGCTAATTTCCATGATTGACCCTGTATACACAACCAAATGTAGAACATAACCAGCCATAAAGCTGCACAACACAATTGTGTTATTTCGGATGGAATATAATCGGCCTTAAAACAACCAAAGACTTTCACTAATTCAGAGTTTTTGCTTTGGATGAAATGCAGTCTGGAATATTGTCCTTACTTTATTTACAATGTTTCTAATTTCAAATAAACTGTTTCCATTGTTGCTGACTGTTGCACCATTTAAATGAAGCATTCTCAAAATAAGAAAACTGTCTCACGATATAATTTCTTCCAACAGTATAATTCAACAGTATGTCTCTAAACCACCAGTCACTACTTTTTAACTTTTTCACACGAGACATAAGCTGACACACAGCAATGGATGAATAAAGTTCCTCAGGTCCTGTTTCTGTCCATCTTATCAAACCATATTACAATGATTCTGGAGTATTTGCCTTGGTATATATGTTATAGTGAATGTGGAAGTTCCAGTGGAGGTTGTGATGTTTCTTGGGTTTTTGAGGGTTATTATTGTATGATTTGACCATGTAGTCCCTCTTCAATCTTGCAACACCACACATATATAAGACGAAAAATTCCTAGCAGGAAAAATTATATATATATATATAGACGAAGATTACTTACCAGGAGAAGGAGCACAGGTGTAACAGCATCACAAATAAATAAATGAATCTCACACACACACACACACACACACACACACACACACACACACACACACACACTAGCTTTCGCAGCCTAGCTGCTTCATCAGGCAGAAGGGAAGGAGAGGGGAAAGGAAATGATGAGGGTTTTAAGGGAGTGGGTAAGGAGTCATTCCAATCCCGGGACAGGAAAGACTTACCTTGGAGGGGAAAAAAGGAGGGTAAACAAATACACACACACACCCACACATTTACACAGACGCAAAGAAGCTTTGCTTTCTACAGTTCTACAGTATGTCTGCCTAAGTGTACTTGCGTCTGTGTAAATGTGTGGGTGTGTTTATTTGTTTACCCTCCTTTTTTCCCTCCAAGGAAAGTCTTTCCTGTCCCGGGATTGGAATGACTCCTTACCCACTCCCTTAAAACCCTCATTTCCTTTTCCCTCTCCTTCCCTTCTGCCTGACGAAGCAGCTAGGCTGCGAAAGCTTGTATGTGTGTGATTTCATTTATTTTTTATTTGTTTCTATTGACGAGCCGGTCCTTACACACACACACACACACACACACACACACACACACACACACACACCAGACGATAAATTGCAACTATTGAAATGAGAACTCTTCACAGTGCATTTCTTTTAAACACATCAGGGTTTTATTTAACCCATAACTACAGAATATTTGAGTCCAGCATCTGGTTTACTCCGCGGTACATCCAGATGTCTTACAACTTTTTAACATGTTAGCTCAGTCAGAACTAATCAACAACTATAACAACTGAATGACAATTCCATGGTGCTTTAATTATTCTGAGGTTCACCAAAGTTTTATCAAAGAAATAAAATGTCTCTTTGGAAACTCTTATGATAAAGGGGAGGTTTATTTTCAACAATTATCCTGTAAAAGATAACGTAGGACAGTAATAGTCCACAAAAAAAACCCTACAACACACAAAAAATAATTCATTTGGACATTTTGTCCATCCAAGGTGAGTATGTAGTGTTTGAGACACTACAAGGTATACCTTCACTAGTGATGGTGCACTTTCTGTTGCCCCTCTAATGAATGTGGATTATTGCTTCCAGTTTGGCCTTAACAGTACACGTTCGCCAGGAATTGTGCACCATTGTTAGAAAAGGTATACCTTCACTGCCAAGAAGCAGGGAATGTGGACCATGGCTGCTAAAGCGAGCACTGCTAGCACACAGCGGCAGTTGCAGCCTCCTCCATGCTTCCCCCTTCCCTCGCCCAGCAACACGAAAGGCGCACCTGTTGTGCATTGAGCCCCATCTGTTCCGATACAAAATTATACAACCCACATTTTGTAAAAACTAAAATGTTTTAATACAGCACAACATCTCCACACTGAGGTGTTGTACTCATGCATCCATGTAGTCAGCATATTTTTTTTTTTTTTTTGTCTTGATTGACTCACTCTATGCTGCCTTGACTCTGGCTGTGTCTAGGCTTATTGTGCACAATCTTACAATTGGGCCATATCTCACTTAAGCTGTTCATGTTTTGCTAATGAACTCTCAACCATTGTTGGTCTGCAACGCTGAGGGAGTGCCTAACAATGTAAAAATGTCAATAATGTTCTCTCATACTTCCTCTGCTGTTTTTGACTTCAGTGGCCTGAGAACAACGAATTTAGTAAGATGGTCCTGATAGATCATTATGAATTTGTAATCTCCATCTGGTTGCGATTGGAAATCCATAAGATCAACTTGACATCTGGAATTTAACTCTGAACGGCATGGGCTTCACTACAATCCCTTTCTTCTCACCTTTTTGTTTTTGTAAGCAAGGTTCACATAATCTGAGATAAAGCTGGACGTCACTATAAGGCTTTTATCATTTGGTCGCATCCACCGTGACCCATCTTTCCACGAGCATCATGCATAATATCATACAATTCTTCATCATAAACATAGTACTGTACTTAATCTTGCCTTCTTCACCAACAGGTTGCATTAATTTCGTTATATTTTCATTAGCCTCAAGCACTTCATACCTCTTCAAAAACTTTTAGTCGTTGTCGTCCTTCTTTCATCCAGATGTTAGTGTTTTAACCTTGCTGATGAGTGGCTCGTACTTTTCCGTGTCCAAAACCAAACTAACATAATTTGGCTTTTCCCGTTCCACTTTATGATGTTCGTACAACTTGCCTGAGTCAACCATTGCTACAGTGTTGTCAAGCCTACCATAGTGACAAAAGCAGTGCTGTAATGCCGCAGCAGTCGAAGCCAGCTCAGTACTTCTCCAGCCCCTCCCCCAGATACGTGTAAAATGCACCTCCTCTGCACTGCACTCAATCTGTTCCCACATCCACTAACTGGGGGCTAGTGATGGTACACCTTCACTAGTGGAAGTGTATTTCTCAGTTTATGGTACACTTTCACTGGCCATTTCAGTGACAGTACACATCGACTAGGGAAGGTATACCTTCCCTAACTATCCACATCCATTATAACATATAAATAAATTACGCACCTGGTTTTGTCTCCAAGAAATTTAATCAGGTGACATGTTAAAAACATCTAGTGTAGCAGCCTGGCTGCCTTACAACAGAAACACATGAACTGCGAGCGGCAGACAGCTATTTCAAGGTGATGGCATCAGATATTTGCCGGTGCACACTGTTTCTGTGATTGGCAAAAATTCTTGCAGCAGCAAGGCAGCTTGAAGGCAAATAGTGCGAGCCCACCATCGGCACTGTCTGGACATTTCTGGATTGTGGTTTTTGTCGAATGCTGACCACGTGTGTTGAACAAAAACGATGCTCCCCAACGTCACATATGCGAATCGTGAAGTTGCCACCAGATGTCTTGGTTTCCGTTTCGCCACAAATTAATCGAGACCTGCAGTACAGTGCATAAGTATTGTGAGATTCCATTTCTGTCCATGTTGACCAAGTGGGTTGAACTTAACTTCAATTCCCCATCAATGCATGTGCAATAACTTTGGCACTATCATCAGGACACTTGTTCGTTCATTTCCAGCAGTCACAAAATTCATTGCCCATGAAAATATCATTATAAATAGTGCTATTTAATAACAGAGAAATCAAAAAGGTATTTCAAGTACTAGACAAACTGTTTTGTCACTCCCGTCTCCACCACCTACAGTGAACAACACACCTACAGTGAACAACAATTGTAAGCGTTGATGATTCACGTCCACTTCACTGGTGACCCCAACATGATATGTAGGCGAGAGCACATGGTGTTGAACTATTTTTGGGGGATGCAGATCTATGATCAAACATGGCCACCTCAGAAGAAACTTAAGATGATCAACAGCCAACAGAAGACCATATACGAGCTGATGGAGGGGAACAAGAGGTTGGAAAGTGAGCTGAAAACCCTCTCTGCCTACCATGAGTCAATTAGCACAAATCTCTCTGTGCAAGACGGTGCTGCACCGACACCTTCCACTCCTACGACAAGCACAGGATAAGTGTTGGTTAGTTTTACCCACCCATTTTGGCCCACGTGTCCCCATGACGTGTTTCAGTCAAGTGGAGGTGGTATGCCTGAGTAACAACACCACCTCCAACCTCTCCAAATTTGGACATGTCGTGAGACAACTGGACCAAGACTATGTGGCAGAAGTTTGGGACATCATCACTGCTCCACTGACACAGTCATACAAATGCCTTCAAGAAGAACTAATGCGGAATGTCTCATTGTCTCAGGAACAAAGAGTGAAGGACAGAGGTGCCCACGGGGGGTGGGAGGGGCGAGGGGGGTCATGATGCAAAGTGTGTTATTGAAATTTCGGGGGGGGGGGGGGGAGGGGAGTGAAAAATTAGTACTTTTGGCCAGCCTGGGAGGGTCTTTATCAAACAATTTACAAAATGTGAAATAAAAGATATTTAATGTCAATATTAAATGGGGAAACGGGACCTAATATCTTGGGTGGGGGGGGGGGGGGGGAAGGAGGGGGATTGGTTGCAGTTTGGGGGGGGGGGGGGGCGGTGAGCCAATGGAAAAGAGGGGGGTGGGCACGTCTGGTGCAACTACTACAACAAGAACATTGTGGGGACAGGAGGCCATCACAGTTCCTTTGCCGTGTTCAGAGCCTGGTGCAACCAGACACACTTTTGCATTTGATCTGGATGTGAAGACCCCTTCCACAAGTGTTAACAGTCAGCACTATACAGACAGAAATGCAGTTGGATGGTGTTACGGACTTGACTGGTCGCATACACAATGTTCTCGCAATGGCGCCGAACTGCTGCCGTGGCAGCCTACGACACCATAGTGCAGGCGGCAATTTTGACTCCACTGCGACCCACATGCCCGGCAGTCGACACTGCAGTTGACACTGACCTCCTCCACCTAGTACAGAACCTGGTCGCTCAGGCGGCAGCACTAAGCACAGGAGTTGACCATTTAGTGCACCCTTATTGATGTTAACTAACCAATCTTAGGTGCAGATTTTTAGCACATATAAGTTGCTCGCTAAGATTGACCATGGACAATTAATCGACTTTATGAATAGTCTAAAAATTGCAGGGCAAAAATGTCAGGCCGCCTTCTGTAATGTCAAACCTGTTGCGTGCTCCAGGCCATTTACTGACATACTGGAAAAATTCCACAAGTTAACTCATCCGTGTGGAGCGCCTAAGGAGGTAAAACATTCGATCGTGCATCACATCATCGTTACCCTCGGACCTCGTGTCTCGTGTGCTGCCCACATTGTCCCGCCCCCGACCAGCTTGCATCCACAAAATCTGAGTTGGAGGCAATGTTACACCACGGCGTCTGCCCACTGTGCAGCTCGTGATCATCGTCCTCGCATTTCGTGACTACCATGCACTCAATACAAGGGCAGTGCCAGATGGATACCCGGTACCAAGTCTACAGGACTCCTTGTCAGGCATGAATGTCTTCAGTAAGGTGGACTGTGTGAAGGCATACACACAGATTCCCGTGGCACCCTATGACATCTAGGAAATGGCTATCACCGCCACATTCAAGGTCCTTGAGAGTATGTTTACGATGTTCGGTCTGTGAAATGCTGCCCAAAACTGGTAGCGGTTCCTGCATGGCGTCCTGCAAGGCATGCCTGGCTGCTTCGCTTACCTGGATGACAACCTCATGTTCTTGAAGACACCCGAACTCCACCCCAGCCATCTGATAGGCGTCTTCTAGCGGCTCGGCAAGGCAGGCACTGTGTTTAGTCCTGTGTTCAGGGTCAGTGAAATTGAATTCTTAGGCACCTGATCACCCCTAATGGATCTTCACTTCTGCCTGACAAAGTGCAAGCAGTTTTTGAATATGCCACACCTGGAGACACACAAGCGCTTACGACGTTACCTTGGCGTGCTGAATTTTTACTGACACCATCTTAGGAAAGCTGCTACAGTGATTGAACCCCTCGCTGCTGCACAACGTGGCCCCACTTCAAAAGAGAGTGCTCCTGTAACATGGAACAATGACACAGAGTGCAGCTTTGTGGCCTCGAAACAGTGCACCACCAAAGCAGCGCTGCTCGCCCAACCAGATCACAACACTGATGTAGCCATCACAGTGGACGCTAGCCAGACAGCCATAGGCACAGCACTGCAAGAACAAATTGATGGCAGCTCTCAGTCACTCAGGTTCTTCTCGAAGAAACTCGCGGCACTGCAACGTTCCTGGAGTGCTTTTGACTGTAAGCTGCTCGCTGTGTACTGAGCAGTGAAGTATTATTAGTCATCAGTAGAAGCCTGACCATTCGCAAAATATTCACTGACCGCAAGCCCATAACATATGCATTCAGGGGAAACAACACAAACTGTCCTGTTCACCAGTGACGGCAGTTGGAATGTGTGTCGCAGTTCACGACTGACATCTACCATATCTCTGGGATGGACAATGTCATCACAGTACCTGTCCTGCAACGTTCCTGGAGTGCTTTTGACCGCAAGCTGCTCGCTGTGTACTGAGCAGTGAAGTAGTATTAGTCGTCAGTAGAAGCATGACCATTTGCAAAATATTCACTGACCGCAAGCCCATAACATATGCATTCAGGGGGAACAACACAAACTGTCCTGTTCACCAGCTACGGCAGTTGGAATATGTGTCACAGTTCACGACTGACATCTGCCATAACTCTGGGATGGACAATGTCGTCATAGTCTACCTGTTATGCAACTGCACCACTGTCTCTTCACTGATGGACTTTGTATAGATCGCACAAGCCCAAGAGAGCATATGTTTTGAGCAGACATCAGGGCCTATGTCTGGAGCAGATCCCAATTCCCGGCTTCTCCCGCAAGATTTGGTGTGATGTCATAACAAGCATGCATTGGCTGATTCTGCCAGAGTAGTTCCGTCATGGAGTATTCAACCATGTCCAAAGATTGTCACACCTGGTTGTAAAAACCACTGTGTCCCTCGTGGCTGCACACTTCATCTGGCTGGAATTAAAAAAAGAACCAGCACTCCACGCACACACCAATCTGCACCTTTCCCAACAGGACACACCGCTCGCACCCATCCACATGGGCGTCGTCGGCCAACAGCCGCTATCCCGAGGGAAGCGCTACCTCCTAACAATGATGGACTGCTTCACACAGGCCATAGGCGAAGCCCTTCGCCGACATCACTGCTGAGATGATAGCCACTGCCTTCGTAGACACCCGAGTATCGCATTTCAACTGCCCCAGTCACATAACTGCTGACCACAGTTGTCAGTTCAACTGCACACTCTTCCAACACGTGACCAGAATGTGTGGCATACAGCTGCATTGCACTACAAGCTACCACCCAGCATCCAACGGTAAGGTCGAATGACTCTTGGACACTGAAGGCATCCCTGACATGTCACAACTCTACCTGGACTGATGCACTCCCACTGGTTCATCTCAACCTTTGAGTGGCTCTGAAGGACGAGATCGGCATATCACCTGCAGACCTCGTCTACCGCAAATTGTTCACCATCCCTGGCGATTTCTTGGAGGTTGTGCTACCACTGCCATAGGATGCCAGGGTCCCAACCCTTGCAGAACATCTCCACAATCACATGGCCAGCCTCTGACCACACCCAGCAACAAGGCACGGCACCTGGGCAACATTCATTCATGCCGATCTACGGCACTGCACCCATGTCCTGCTGTGAGTATTCGCAGAGCCGCTGCCCCTTTGACTGTGATACTTGAAACACCACATAATAAACTGCAGTGAGAAGACGCCGGAGATAGAATGTAACAGTAGGCTGGCGATAGTATCAATCAACCAGGTAAAGCTGGTGCTCACAGAGGTATTTCGCCCTAAAAGCTGGCCAAAATTCCATATGTTGTTTGTTTGTATAGCTTATGGGACTTAACTACGGGGTCATCAGTCCCTAAACTTACACACTATTTATGAACTAACTAAGACTAAGGACGGCACAAATATCCATGCCCGAGGGGGGGGGGGGGGGATTCGAACCCCCGACCATAGTGGTCATGCAGACTGTGACTGGAGCGCCTCAGTCCCCTCGGCCACAGCGGCCGGCCAAAATTCCACATTTAAAATGTGAGTAATTCTCAGAACTCACCATGTTCTGTGATAGTCAATTAGATGGAGCGGTGTTGACGGAACAGTGTGTGTGTGTGTGTGTGTGTGTGTGTGTGTGTGTGTGTGTGTGTGTGTGTGTGTAATAATATTGACTTCATTTTTAGTATTTTGTTTAGTAATAATTCATTTAAATTTCACCTGTAATGCAAAGAAAATATATTCTGTTAGTACGAAAATGTAGACATTTTGTTATTTTCCCTGCATAAATTGAATACAGTATTATACAAAAATCACTGTCTTCTGGAAATTTTAGAACATAGATACAGAATGCCGTCAATATATTTTTATGAATGTTTTACTTTAGCCGCACGGGATTAGCCCATTGGTATAAGCTGCTACAGACTTAGACTGTGTGACTCGTTAAGAGTCCTCTATCGGGAGCGGGAGCGCGCGCGAATAAGTTAGTTTAAGTTGTGTGTAAGCTTCAGGACTAATAAGCTTAGCAGTTAAGTCCCACAAGATTTCATGCACACACAACCTTTTTATTCTTATTTTTTTACTTTAAATTTGTGGTTATTCTAGATCCTTCAAGCCGCAAAATGACAAGGAAAGGCCTCTTACGACATTACGAAGAGATGTTCTGAAAACAGTTTCATAAAAAAATGGATTTTTCTGGAAAATTATATATTATCAGACCCTACTTTCCCTGATGAAAAGAAAGATTTTAAACAAACTATCATACATAAAGTCAGAATTCAAGAAAAGATGGCTTGCTTCACATGTGTTGAAAGTATCTTCTTAAAAACGAATCATAATTGGCTGCAAAATACCATTTAAATTCCTTGTAACAAAAGTCAAGTTGGTTGACCAACAAAACCGTTTGTAGAGTTAAGCGAATGCAGAAAAAGGCGTAAGACACGGCCCTTGAGAGAATATTTTGAAGTCATGAAAGTAACATATGCCAGTTAAATGATGCTCTGTGCATCTGGAAATGTCGAGGGTACCAAGGTGGTGAAAGATATTACTTCATCCCCTACATGAGGAGCTAAATACAGAATAGCATTATATGGCATTCGTAGAAGAGACAGAAAGAACACGACTTTCACCTATCCAAGCATTATCTGTCTTTGTGGAAGCCTCACTGACAAGGAAGCATTATGAAATAATATGAACAGGTGCAGAAAAGGTCTCTCCCTGTTACAGTGCCATTCAATAAGCTAAAAGGCAGTGCTACCCTTTAACTGAAACCTATTGTGTGACAGCCAGATGCACAGAGACTAACTGCAAGCCTTGCTTAATCATATGAGTGAGCATTTATCATCATATCTAGACAAGATTTTACACAATTTTCCAAATGATAACAAATTCTTTGGAACGTATTTATAAATGGGGTTATGATGGTGCACAACAAGTTAAAAAAAAAAAAAAATTGAAAATAGCCATGATTCTGACATGAACATATTTTAGTCATCTTTAGTGCCTCTTCGACATAATCGCTGGAACAAAGACCTCATTGTTTGGAAAAATCCCACACCATCATCACCTCGCTACTGGAGACCAATAAGAATTAGACTTATTCATGAAACAAGTGGTGTTACTAATGAAGAAATAGGTCAATCGATTGTCAAATTAAAACATTACAGAAAACTAGGATTTCAAGAACAGAGGGTGATCTATCCACAAAACATACATTGCTGATGACTGTGGTAGATGCAAAGGTCTGCCATGCACCAATGGACACAGCATCGACATTGATATGCTACATTTGCAAGGTTATCTCAAAAGACTTCAATGTTTTGTCAAAAAACAAAGCGGTAAACATGACCTTGTAACCACAGGCAGTTAACCAGAAGAAGCATCTGAGGCCCACAATAAGCACTTCCGTTTGTACAGATAAAGTTTTGCTAGGAAATTTTCACAGGAATCGTGCAAATTTGATCTACTAAACAGTGTAATACTGACATCTGATCCATTGATAACAGGTCAGAGACAGACGCCAAGGAAAAGCAGCAAACCTTTCTTAGCAGAGTACATTACATTTACTTGAGCCAAGTGAAGAAGTGGTTAGGCAGGTTCGTCAAGCTGAAAATGAGGTTCCAACTGAAGCAGACTGCTAGGATTAATAAGGCTTGGACACGTCATCTGAATAACTAATAGTCATGTAATTGTAATTATGAATTTTAATTAGGAAATAATGTAATAAATGTACCATAATTTTGTTTCATTTCATTCTATCAAATATTCTAATCCATTATTATACAGTAGAACCCCTCATATCCGACCTCGGGATATCCGATCCTCGGGATATCCGACCATGTGCCCAACTGTCTTCTTCTGGCGACAAGTCAGACTGACTCAACAATGCTGTGCATCGTTTCTCTGTTAAACTGCCAGTTGTGTTCTGATTGTCAATGTGAACGTTGCTCTACTTTATTGTTTTTTGTTTTCGTGATTACTGTATCTTTGGTGATAAACTGTGTTGTGTGATTACTGAAAGTTCGCTATGGCTTCTTAAAAACGTATGTGTGTGTGTGTGTGCGCGCGTTTCCCTTCAACAAAAACTTCAAGTGCTTCAACGTTTGGACTGTGGTGAATCACTAGTGAAATTAGCCGCAGAGTTAGTGGTCGGCATGACAACTGTAAAAGACTGGAGAAAATCCGTGAAGGTCTTTAAAGTTATTCTATGACAACAAATGGAAGATGCTTTAAAAAAATCAGAAAATGTTTAAAAAAACCGAAGCTAGAACTTGTAGATGAAGTTATTTGCATTTGGTTTTGTCAAGAACGGCGCAAAGGGACTCCTTTGTTGGGGCCTCTTGTGAAAGAAGAAGCCGTAAAGCTGTTTGAAAAATTGGGAGGAGATGTTAACACTTTCCAGGCAAGCGAAGGTTGGTTTCACCCCTGGAAACTTCTCCATAGTATTGGACATGTTATTGCGAGCGAAAAGTTGTCTGCTGATGAAGATGCTGCAAAAGATTTTGTAGAAAAGTTTCAAAAGTTGGTGTCGGATAGTAATCTTGTAGCTGAACAAATATATAACAGACGAGACCGGACTGAACTATAAAATGTTGCCGAAATCTACTCTTGCTGCTAAAAATGAGCCTGTTTTGGGTACAAAGTTAGCTAAGGATAGACTCACAATACTGTACAATAATTTTTTATTGAATACAGTAATTACGTTAAGCAGCACTGTGTGTATCGAGTGTGTGTTTTGTACAATACTCATAATTTAGTGCAGTATACGGCCATTTTGACCCGGAAAAACATGTTTTATTGCTCCTCGGTATATCCGACCTTTTGGCCGTTCCGACCACGGCCTGGTCCCACGAAGGTCAGATATTGGGGGTTCCACTGTACTAAAAATATGTTGAATATGGTCTCTCAGTGCAGAAAATGTAATAAAATAATTTTGGCCAACTTTTTGTATGTGCGGCGTACACGTTGTCATAACTGACCGCCGAGCCTTTCTTTGACCCGGAAGACATCCTGTTGACTGACTGCACCACACTCACCACAGGTGTAAGGCCTCCCACTACTGCCGTCAGTGGACTATATCACGCGAGCGGGCCACTGCGTCAAATCCAAATTCCTGTGCTGCGTAATTGCATCACGCCACGCATCGCTGCATGTGAGTGTCCCAGCCCCCATAAGAACTTCTTCCAATTCCAGACACCGCTTGCCGTACAGGCACAGCCTTCAGCGAGCCACTACTGAGCTGAGTAGTCTAGCTCCGGACATCCCTCCTGCATCGCTGGCAGCAGCTTCTACACTTCCTTGTTTGTGTCTCTCTGCCTACAACACATTGGGAATCGAGGGCAGATCAACTACCACGCCAGTTTCCACGTGTGCATCTCTGTCGAACTCTGGTCGTCGCCAACCACACCACCGTCTGTCGCAATTTTGGGACCCGTGTTCCAAATCGGCAAGAAACTGATTCACATTTGTGACATAATGCGCTGTTTTAGTGCCTCCAATGATACGAGTGTCGAGGCTGGATCGACTCCCTTGCTAGTCTTGTGTGTCAGTTTCTGAATAAATGTGTGACACGATCAGTGTGAATGTGTGAATCAGTTTGTTGAACGGTGAAATTCATTAAGTTTTGGTTTTACATTATCTATTGATGGGTGTGTAGTGTACTGTGCTACGCCTCTCCTCGTCTGCACCAATGACAACAGTGTTACACACAGTGCACAGATAGCCCTGCCTGTCATCCCGACACTAACCGAAGAACACGTTTGGCCACACCTCACCCCGTGTGACACTGTCACACACCTCGAGAGTTGTGTGCACCGATGTCACCGTCAAACTGCCACTGCCCGGCTGGCTACAATCGCACTTACACTGATGTCGCCTCCAGCGAACCAGTGCCAAACGGACGCTGCCTGTGAGCTGATCGGCCACTTTTTTTTTCCTTGTAACTCCCGAGCTCTGCTCTCCAAGGGGGAGGCATCTGAAGTGGCCTGGCTGCTTTATAGCAGAAGCATATGAA
This sequence comes from Locusta migratoria, assembly GCA_026315105.1. Taxonomy (NCBI): domain Eukaryota; kingdom Metazoa; phylum Arthropoda; class Insecta; order Orthoptera; family Acrididae; genus Locusta; species Locusta migratoria. Next base: position 65,636,569 of record CM048752.1, on the reverse strand, counting down.
CGAGTTGCATACAGCTAGCACAAGGCAGCTGACACACTGTTTCTGCGATGGGCTAAAATCCTGTCAGTTGTGTGGCGTCCACTGAAGGTGAGTAGTGTGAGCCCACCATCGACAGTGTCCGGATTGCAGTTTCATAAACACAGACAACGTTGGTTGAGTACAATATGCACTCCTCATCATCACGCAAACAAATCATGAAGTTTCCCCCCAGACAGCTCGTTTTCCATTTCACCACTATTTCATCGAGTCCTGCAGTATAGTGCAAAAGTATTGTATGATTCCATTTCTGTGACATCAATTGCATGAGTTGAGCTTAACGTTAGCTCCCACCAATGCACATGAAAAAACTTTGGCGCTATCATCTGGACATGTGTTCATTCATTCCCGGTGTTGACATAATTTCAAGTGGACAAATAGTCATTGCCTGTAAACAGTGTTGTCAGTAGTGCTATGTAATAGAGAAATAAAAAAAAAAGGTTTATTTGAAGCAATAGCAATAGCAATAGACAAACATCCGTCACTACTACCTACAGTGAACAATAACTAAGCGGTGACAATTCACATGTGCTTCACTAGTAAAAACGATATAATGCTTGAATTTAAATCTGGTGGACACTATTGTCCTCAAGCGAGTCAACAAAGGTATGTACAAACGAACGTAAGTCACGTTTCTTCCAATCAAATGTGTGGCTAAAGCATTCTTTTACTATAAAATTCGTTATCACTTTTAAATTTGAAGAAATTTTGTTGATGTAGTTGGCTCAGTAAAATTACTTCGGTGTTTTGTTGAAGTTAGAACTATCAAAACATTGACTATCACTGCAGCTTCTTGATAGTATCCCCATTATTTCTTCCTCCGTAGAACATTGACAGCATGGTATTTCCTCAAACATGCACAGGTCAAACACTGGAAAGTTACTGAGCTCTCACAGAGGAAAACGTAGCGGAACAAAAATGTTCAAATGTTTGTAGAACTTATGGGACTTAACTACGGGGTCATCAGTCCCTAAGCTTACAAACTATTTATGAACTACCTACTACTAAGGACGGCACAAATATTCATGCCTGAGAGGGGATTTGAACCCCCGACCATAGTGGCCGTGCAGACCGTGACTGGAGCGCCTCAGTCCCCTCGGCCACTGCGGCCGGCACGTAACGGAACAAGATTGGCTGTCACTGACAATGCCAGTTACCCAAGTTCCAAAGGTAATAATAATGTTGTGTATTATGTATATATTTTATTCAAATAATGAATAGTTTCATAATTTAAAATGATATATTAAAAAGTTTGTTTCTTTTATCGGGTGTCATGTTCATTATGAGTGCACACAGGGTGTCATCTATCTCCCTCGGCAAAAACAGAGATACTGTAGCTGGCACTATATGACATTACCCGATGGCCTAGACTGACAAGTAGATGGAGAATGTCTTCCATCTCTGGATTTTAAAATTAAATAATAAAAAAAATTATAAATCCATAACCATTTGCAGTTAGCCCATGCTGAGTCTTCATTACAATAACATGTTTAGAAAACAGTGAGAGAGTGCTTTATTTATGCACGTTGAGAAAATTATATATATATATATGTGTGTGTGTGTGTGTGTGTGTGTGTGTGTGTGTGTGTGTGTGTGTGTGTGTGTGTGTGTGTGTGTATTTGTTTACCTTCCTTTTTTTTCCCCCCTAGGGTAAGTCCTTCCACTCCTGGGATTGGAATGACTCCTTTTCCACTTCCTTAAAACCCATATCCTTCCCTTTTTTCCTCCCCTTTTTTCCTCTTTTTTCCTGAAGAAGCTGCCAGTGGTGGCGAAAGCTTGTATGTGTGTGTGTGTGATTTTATTTGTTTCTATCAACGAGCCGGTCCTTTTGTAAGTCATCTCTTTTCTATTTTTTATTTTTATTATATATATTTGTGTGTTATGAAGTACAAAATGATTAATCTCCAAACGAAATATTATACTTTTTTCCTTTTAACATATATGGAAGAATTTTTTAGATCAATTACAAACAGTTGACCTTATTCACCTCTTGAGTTCATAAGTAGGCAACAAATGAAGAACAAGACTACAAATTGAAGCTATATAATAAATAATATTTTCCTAACCTGAATTTTACTAATAACATTTCTTCTTGTTATGAAGAACCTTGATGGAATGTGGTGAAATTTGAATTAATTAATAGCTGGAAGCTATATATTAAAAATATTTTGAGTGTGTGACACGAAAGAACTTTGATTTAAAGTCTGATACTTTGATTGAGATAGACATGTTACAAAGTATATCAATTGCTACTTTGTAGTTCATCACTACATTTAAGGAAAAGAGTGCTTACAGTTTTGTCGTTTTCAACTATATAATTGCATTGCATGTCCTACTGGGGTATGACAATGTCAACACATTTTACAGGTCAGATTTTAAGAAAATATTTGTGTGTACCTACACAAGAAGCTACCTCTAACCAGTAACAGGGACGTATCACACATCAACATAGTGATGTGTTAACAGCACCTCACCATGGCAATGTGTATCACACCACAAAACGTGGCTACTCAGCTGCTCTACCTGGCCAAGTAAGTGCCTCATTCATTAATGTATATTAACGTCTTTATTGTGATTTACCTGTTTTCGCTTGTTTGCTTTTTCCTAACAATTTCTACCAGATTTTAACCTTTTGTTTTATCTATTGTTTGTTGCTTCTTAGTAATATAATTTTCTATGAGTATTCTAGCTTCAAACCTGTGATGCTGATTATTGGTTTTCATATAGTCTATCCATTTGTATAGCAACCAACTAATGGTGGAATTTTGAGGTTTCACTCTCCAGGTGAAGATAACTGCATTCTGAAAATTCACGATAGTCTGAGCCATTATTGATATACATACCTCAAAGCACAGAACATAATTGTTGACGATTCATCTTAATCCTGAATAGTTCATTTACAGAAATAAAGGAAACAAATTATGTTCAAATGAAGAAAATACATATATCTACAGAGCTTTAGGAAACAATATTGCAGTTTTGCAGTACAGAAAGAATCACTACATTCTTCATGTAACTTTATATCAATAATCAGAATCTTCTATTTAACTTCAAAAAAACGAATTTTTCTTACAATCTGATTCAGATAAATAAATCAATGTTTCACAAAAACTAACTTTATCAAACATTTAAATACAAATAATAATTATATGCTGGGGAGCTTTAGTATTCAGTAACACAGTAGGCCCTACTCAACAAACATTGAAGATTGGCACAAAGATAAATTAACAAATTCTCTGCATGACAGTCAAAACAGAGCACTATGTTATGTGAATTACATTACACAATTTTAAGGATAGTTATACAAATATTTTAATGAAACTTTGTATAATTGTATACTGTTAGCTTGTGTAATAATCTATGGTTAAGAAGAAAAGACTATGACTGTGCCTTTAAATATCAAGAACAACACTGCAGTTGTGAACATCCGGTTCAGGAAACACTATTACAATAACTTTGAGACATGTTACTGTGTTACATGACTTCCAATAACAAGCATATTTGTGAAAAATCCTGAAATGTAGCCATTTCAGAGTTCTTTAGATTATTTTTATAAAAGATAGTTGCCAAATAACCAAAATTATACTACAAGATTTTGTAGCATGGATTCATGTGATGACTAATCACAATAAATGTGTATCAGACATGTAATTGCTTTCTGAAGTTATATACTGCTGTATAGGCCACAACATTAATTTAAGTAAAGTATATTCTATACATGTAGCTGTTTTTCTGCACCTCAGTTTTGTAACCGTTAACATCATACAATTACTACATTTGTTAGGAATAGTGGAACAATAGTAGCTTTTTTCAGTTGGTTCATTGCTAATGACAGTGTTAGTTACATTTTACAACAGGATTTTCCATAGATATCATATTTGTGTGTTTATTCATCAGTGTGAAGTGATCCTTGATCCTTAACCCGTTTTTTTTTTTTTTTTTTTTTTTTTTTTTGTGAAGGGTTTACCATACACCCATCACTGGTTTTGTTTCTCACCAATATGCAGAAGCACATGTGACTTCAATTGATCTTTTCTAAAAAAGGACTTACCACAAGTATCACATTTGTAATTTCGCTGTCCTGTATGAATTAATGCATGAGTAGAGAGACTTCTAGCTGCAGTAAATAATTTACCACAGACATTACATTTATGAGGACCGTTTCCAGTATGAATTACTGCATGTTCTTTGAGACTTTTATGATTTGTAAACGTTTTTGCACACACATCACACTTTAGTGGATCATTGGTATGTAATCGTTTATGTAATTTGAGATAATAACTTGTAGTAAAGGTTCTACCACAGACATCACATTTATATGCCCTTCCACGAATATGTATCATTGAATGGGCTCTCAGGTAATCTTTTCTAGGAAAGAATTTGCCACATGTGTCACATTTGATTGGTGTTTTGCCTGTATGTAATATTGCATGAAATTTTAGGGTACTTTTGTTGTAAAAGGTTTTTCCACACACTTTACATTCATGTTCCTTCTTACCAGTATGAATCAATGCATGGATCTTCAAATGGTGAGATCTATTGTAGGTCTTGCCACATACATCACATCTATAAAATCTATTTCCTGTGTGGACTACCATATGGTTCTTTAGACTCCAGGATACAATAAACGATTTGTTACATAAATTACATTTGTATGGTCTCTCACCAGTGTGTGACATAAAATGAATTTTTAGATGGTTAGGTCTACTGAATGCTTTGCCACATACGTTACATTTATGAGGCCTATAACCAGTATGAGTTAATTCATGTTTTCGAAGGTAAGCTGTTGATTTGAAACATTTGCCACAGGGTTGACATTTGTATGGCCTCACTTCAGTGTGTATCAACTTATGATTCTTCAGATTACAAAGACGACCAAAGGATTTATCACAAATATCACATTTATATCGCCTTTCTCCAGTATGGACAATTAAATGAGTTTTGAGGCTATGTAGGAAACCAAAGGTTTTCCCACAAACATTACATCGATATGATCTCTCTCCAGTATGAACTACTGAATGGATCTTAAGAGCATTAGCAGAATCGAAGGCTTTACTGCAAATGTCACATATGTGTGATTTCTTCCTAGTGCGCTTTGCTCCATGGGTAACGCCATTAACAACTCTACTAGTAGGTTGGGATTTTTTATCATATATTACAGCATGAGAACTGTGAGACTGCTGTCTAGAACAGTATGTTTGCAACATATCATTTGTGTGAGGAGTCTTACGTTCTTCACAAAGTTTAATATGTTTGTTCAAGCCGATACTTGCTACATATATGCTACCACACCACAGACAAATATATTTAGGTGGTTTTACACCATCAATGTGAGTGAAAACATGCATAATGAGCATGTATTTTGATGAAAAGCTCTGCGCACATGAACTGCATTTGAACTCTTGAAATTCATGTTCCCCTACATGGTAATTATCTCGGCGAGAGCAAGAATTATCCTGACATAAATTGTCCTGTGTTTGAGAATCACACTTAACATATGTTGATTTGTCTACGTCCATCTCCAGCACATCAGTGATTGCAGATTTAATAAACGAAATCGTGGAGCTCTTACTGGCGACTTGAATAAAACTGAAATATGGAGAAAAGAGCATTAAATATCCTGGATAATGAGGTAAATATATTTAACATGTAATTCAATGCAACACAAATTCTTGATGTGAGTTAATATTTGGAAATTACATTTAAGCATTATTTCTTGTACAAGAAAAATAATATTCCACAGCTGAGATGACAGTCATTGCCTTTTTAATAATATCGCATAGCCGAATAGGTACTGCATCAGAATAATATACTCAGGGAAACATATTGAGGGACAAACACTTGTGCAACACCAGTGAGAATGCTATCAAATCAACATTAGAGGTAATGTCACTTTTAATTATATTATTATTTTCCAGTAACGTAAATGCATGGCTGAACCAGTGGCGTAGCTATGGGGCCTGCCCTAGGTGTCATCCATATGAGGTGACACCCGACTGCAAGTGAAACAAAGCACATATCAAACACAAAAGGCAATGTGCAGAATCTTACAAAAGAATGGTTTTATAAGGTGATGCCTAATGGTGAAAAAATTCTGCAGTCTTGGATGGTTTAGTCTCCTACAACAAATAACCTCTACTGCTTCCGCTGTCACTTGTTTGCTGTCACCAGTAGAACCAGTGTAAGATCTACCCTTTATAACTGGATTTGAGAAGTGGTGGAAATTGAATCCTAAAGTTGCCAACCACGAATCTACAAATGAACACCTGGAAAAGTGGAAAACCTTGGAAATGGGCCTAAAAATTACATAAAAGAATAGATGCAATAAATGGATACCGAGACACTTAGATGGATGAATCTCTTAGCTGGACTATTGGATATAACATCATTTTTCACTTAGCAGAACCTAGTATTTCGTGGACATGATGAAGGTGGCAAGACTCTACAAATGAAGACAATTTCTTGGAACTAGTCAAGCTACTGTCAAATTATGATGTGATGTTGGAAGAACACAACGTGAACTTGGAACATAGCAAACCAAAAAAGTATAATACTTGTCAGAAATACAGAATATATTTACAAATATTTTGACAGACTGTGTAAAATCCAAGCTTGTCAACGAAATTGAATTTGCTAAATATTTTGATATCCTGTTTGATAGCGCAGCAGACATTTCACACATTGACCAAATGTCCGAAGTGATAAATTTGACAGAAAATTGGAAATCAAAGAAGTTTTTTTTTTTCCTCCTTTAAAAGGGAAAAAGCCGCTCGTGAAGGAAATCTTGATTTTGAAAAAGACGTTTTAGATGTTATGATGTTCATGTACAAGCTTATGACAATGCAGCTGTTATGAGCAGCATACGTGGAGGTTTACAAGCTATTATTAAAGCAAAAAACAAGAAAGCCATTTTTGTTCGATGTAATATCATTCAGTTAATTCATGTGGCCGACACTCATTTCTACAAAATGGTTCTCGTGTAACAGTTTTTGGAACAGTAGAGAGCATTTTTCCATTTCTCTCTGATTCCACTAACTGTTGGGCAGTTCTTATTAAACAGCAATGTATCTGTTACAAAACTATGGAAAATGCATTGGAGTGCTCATTATGCTGTAGTAAACTGTACTCAGATTGCTTTCCAAAGTAAAGGCTTGAGTCTTGACCAGCCAGTTATAAAAATAGTAGTGACACACTGGAACGTTTTCAAGCACACACTAATGGAGGATGCTATTCCTGCCTATTTAAAGTTACAAGTCACTGAGGTTTCTTACTTCCACCCATTCATTTGCCTCGCTGCAATATATGTATCGACTTCCAGAGTTCATGCCAACATGCTAGATGCAATATAAAAGGCATTAGAACTGCATCTAAGGGTAATTTGTTGTCTGTTTTTAATCAGTATTTTGAAGACTTATGTTACACTTATAAATAGGCAGACGTATGTTCTACAGATATGGATTCTCTTCATATAGTTCCAGAAACTAAACTGTATATTGTAATGGCCACTTTTTAGCAACTGCCATCATTCTTAACTCAGAAGCAAAATATAATAATCGAGTTACAACACGAGAACATACAGACACACACTATAAACAAGTTATTCAACAGCAACAGCCATCTTGCGGAAACGACAAAAAAGTAGTGGGGGAAGCCAACTTGCAAAAGTAAATAGACCTGACCTAAACTTTTGTTTTTAAGTGCGCCAGTTGAGATTTTTACATGTGCACATCAACGTGCACGAACGATTCTGGTCCATGTCAACCCTGCTTAATTATTTTCACGATCCATTCCCAAAGTGGAACATGTTGTAGTCGCTAATCGTTATGACTTAAGAAGCTACAAGTGGATGTAAACATTCCCCCTGCTGCTGACCTGTTGCATGGCAGCACAGCCAACAGACTTCTTTTCAGAACCAAATACCGTAGTATATACGGACTTTTCTCAGCATCCTTGAGTGTACATGCATGTTAATGTGGGCATGTATTAATTAAATGAAAATTATCCAAAACCTCCACAAACCTTACTTTAATTCGCGCCTGTCAGCTGCTCATTGTTTTCTGTGTGTAGTGCACGATCCGGTTTCCTACACAATTTGCTTTTTACAGTATGTCTGCCTAGGTGTGTTTGCGTTCGTGTATATGTGTGGGTGGGTGTGTATGTATGTTTATCATCCTCCCCCCCCCCACTTTATAATGTTGGCAAGGAATACATGTGCTTGTACATTCATGTGCCTATTTCTTCATAGACTTCCATAAAAAACAAGCTGTAAGAATCTTGAGTGTAGCACCAGCTCCACGATGCTTTAGTCCATGGAAATTGTCGACAGCTATTTTTTGAAATTTCTGTAACACGCAAGACCTTGGCTTGTCTCTGGAAATATCACACCACAGCTTTAATTTGGTGTTAGAAACTTTATACTAGCTTTTATCCCTGCAGATGCATCTGTCAATAATTCCAATAACTGCATATCCTTGTTTTGTTCTTTAGCCAATTCTCTATATTCGATAATCTCAATGTTCAAATGTTTGTATAGCTTATGGGACTTAACTATGGGGTCATCAGTCCATAAACTTACTACTTATGAACTAGCTAACACTAAGGATGGCACAAATATCCATGCCCGAGGGGGGATTCGAACCCCCGACTATAGTGGCTGTGCAGACCGTGACTGGCGCACCGCAGGCCCCTTGGCCTCTGCGGCCAGCACTCAATCTGTGATACGCCACATATACATGCAAAATAACTAGCTACTGTGTTTTCTGCTCCATTTACATGGCGTTACATGTGAAAATAATCACTTGACAAGCTTCTCTTTGAGGACAAATAGCTGACTGTCTCAAAGCACTAAAAGTTCTGCAACATAGGCTCTCCCCACTGGTTGTGAAGGTTGTAACAAATTAGAAAATAATTTTAGTGGCTGCCAGTGTCGAGGCACATGGTTTTTTTTTTTGTGTGTGGTTTTTGGGCGCACAACTTCTCAGGTCATTAGCGCCCAGATTGCAACAGGGATTCGCTAGATCTCGAAAAAAGTTATAACTGCCAGAAAGGAGAGTGTCAAGAGAAAGGTAAAACAGAAGGATAAAAATAACAAATAGAAGGGTTAAATATCCTTTGATAAATTAGCCATGTTGATAAAACGCAAAAATCTAGCAGCTGCTCGTGTGTCATCAGCTAGAAGTTCCTCCAGAGTAGATGGAAAATTAAGGGCTACACAGAATTGATTAAAATTGGGACAAGACAGTAAAATATGTCGCACCGTCAGCAATTCACCACAGGAGACAGCAGGGTCAGCAGTTAGCAAATGACAGTAGCTGAATCGGCAGTGATCGATCTGCAACCAGGCCAGGATGACCACCTCTCGCCGAGAGGGTCGTGAGGAGCTCCTCCAAGTGGTCAGGATTAGTTTTTACAGTCCTCAGTTTATTGTCATGGAGTGAGAACCATGAACTGTGCCAGGACGACACAATACACCAGCGAAGAGCCCTTTGAATATCGTCTGAAAGGACGCAAAAGGTAGCCATGCGAGGCAAAAGAGCTGCTGCCTTGGCCACAATGTCAGCAGTCTCATTCCTGGGCGCACACCCAGGTAGGACACGTGTGGAGACCAGCAAAGTAGCCCCCAAGAATTTTGTTGCCTTCACGAATGGGAGAGCAACGGGGCCAAGACGTAGAGATGGTGGAAGAAATTCCTTGTATCTCCAGAAGTTTAGACACACCGTTTTCTCAGTGGAGAAGCGGAAGCCATTTGCAATGCTCCAGGAATATAGGCGGTCAAGGCAATATTGAAGACAATGCTCCAAGAGACACGTCCGCTGGGCGCTGCAATAAATTGCAAATCTACAAAAAGTATTCTGGAAACGTCAGCTGAAAGGCAATCCACAATCGGATTGATTGCAATGGCAAACAGAGCCACACTCAAGACGGAGCCCTGTGGCACCCCATTCTCCTGGTGAAAGGTATCTGACAAAATAGGGCCCACCCGTACCCAGAACTTGCTGTCCGCAAAAAACGCTTGAATAAAGAGAGGGAGGCGGCCACGAAGGCCCCATCTGTGCAAAGTGCGGAGAATGCCCACCCTCCAACAGGTATCTTAAGCCTTCCCCAAGTCGAAGAACACTGCTACTGTTTGACGCTTCTTGAGAAAGTTATTCATAATGAAGGTCGACAAGGCAACAAGGTGATCAGCAGCAGAGCTGTGTCTACGAAAACCACATTGAACATTAGTCAGGAGGTGTCAAGATTCGGGAAGCCCGACCAACTGAATGTTAACCATGCGTTCCATCACCTTACAGTCACAGCTTGTCAGAGAAATGGGGCGATAACTGGAAGGAAGATGTTTGTCCTTCCCTGCTTTGGGGATGGGGCCATCAATGGCTTCACGCCAACTTGTGGGAACCTGACCTTCAGTCCATATGCGATTATAGGTGCTAAGAAGGAAACACTTGCCCGTAGGAGAAAGGTTCTTCAGCATCTCAATATGGATAGAATCAGGACTGGGAGCAGAAGATCGGGGCAGGGTGAGAACACATTCTAGCTCCTGCATGGTGAAGGAGACATAACTTTCATGATTAAAAGAGTGGAAAGAAGGCGGCTGTGCATTCTCTATGTGTTTGCGAGGGAGGAAGGCAGGGTGGTAATGGGCAGAGCTCGAAAACTCTGCCAAGGAGCGGCCCAAAGCGTTGGAAACATCAATGGGGTCCACAAGAACTGCTTTCTCGATGGACAGGCTAGAAATCGGGGAGTAGACCTTTATGCCGGATAAATGGTGTAAGACACACCAGACAGCCGAGGAGGGAGTAAAGCAGTTAAAAGAACTGGTAAAAGCAGACCAAGCTTTTTTTTTTTTGCTGTATTTTATAACACAACAACATTGCGCTTGCAATAGTTTATAATTGATAATATTCTCTAAAGTCGGGTGGCAGTGGAAAGTGCGTAAAGCACGTCACCGGGCTCTAAGACATCGCGGCAGGCTGCAGTCCACCAAGGGACCGGGACGCTACATGGAGAAGAGGATGTACGAGGTATGGAATATTCAGCAGTGGTGAGAATAACCTCTGTGAGGTATTTGACCTGACAGTCACAGCTGGAAAAATTCTGATTGTGAAAAACAGCCATGAAGAATAAAGCCCCCAGTCGGCTTTAGAGATGTGCCAACTAGTGGGACGAGGAGATGGAGAATGAAGTGCATACCACTCAAACCGACGCGCAAGCTGAGGACTGCATATTGCAGGTCTAAGTGGGAGTAAGTATGTGTTGTGTCGGAAAGGAAGGTTGGTGCACCAGTGTTGAGGCAGACAAGATTAAGATGGTTTAAGAGGTCTGCTAGAAGGGAGCCTCTGGGGTAAGGTGCTGGAGAGAACCCCATAGGGGGTGGTGGGCATTGAAGTTTCCTACCAACACTAAAGGTGAAGGGAGCTGGTCAATGAGGTGTACCACATCTGCCCTAGTAAGGGCACACGACGATGGCTAATAGATATTACAGAGGGAAAAGGAAAGGTTGGAGAGAGTGATGCGGAGCAACTGCCTGTAGGTGAGTATGCAATGAAATGGGATGGTAATACACATCGTCCCGAATGAGCATCAGAACCCCTCCATGGGCTGGAGTACCTTCCACAGGGGGCAGATCTAAACGCACAGAGGTGTAGTGGGGGAAGCCTGCATGATCACATGGACGTAACTTAGTTTCTTGGAGACAGACTAGAGGCGGGCAGTGCAATCGAAGGAGTAGTTTTAATTCCTCCAGATTGGAACAAATGCCACGAATATACCATTGAAGGAGCGCCATTATAAGAAATGAGAGAAGAAAAGAAGGAATAAGCAAGCGGGGTCACCTCGACGGCTGCTGAGGACCCGACTTCGAGGGAGCACTGCTATCGCTATCGAGAGGCAAAGGATCGTGTTCCATGGGTTCGACCGACGCGTCTGCCACCTCCCCGAGATGAGCAGGAGGGGCAGCTTCCACTGCCGGTAAAGGGCCGGGTGCCTGGCTGACACAGTGTCCCAGTGAAACAGAAGACGGCCGAGGCCGCCTACTGTTAGATGGCGTGATCGAAGAGTCACGCTGCGGTGGGGAAGGGGGAAGCTGTTGTTTTTGTGAGCCTTCTTAGAGGCACGACAAGTAGAAGAAGCTGATGACAATTGAGAAGACTGAGTTTTTAGGAAATTGTCATGAACGGGTCCTTTTTTTAGAACTCTGGGCAGCGGATTTAGGTGCCTTGGATGTGTTGGAACTGGTCGACAAATGCACTGTAGAACGGGCAGAAGGGATCAGAGAGGTGGAATGAGCAATTTTCGGGCTAGCTGATCTGACAACCATGTCACAGAAGGCGAAATCACAGGTCTGAGTGCCTACCTCCTTGGTTGAGGGGAGGTGAGGACCTGGCTGTAAGTACCTGCTGGGAGTACAGCGGGCTTCCTACTCGCTAACAACTTCCAAGCGGCATAGGTTGAAACTTTTTCCTTGATGCGAATTTCCTGGATAACCCGCTCTTCTTTATAGAGTGTATCGTCCCGTGATGAAGCAGTATGGTCACCCATGGAATTAATGCAGTGAGGGGATGGAGGTGAACATTAATCCTCATGAGCGTCCCTGCCACAGGTGGCACACTTGGCTGCATTAGGACAAGATTTCCTAGTATGATTAAATCTCTGGCAATTGTAGCAGCATGTAGAATTGGGTATATACAGGTGAATAGAGATGACTTCGTAGCCTGCTTTCACCTTAGATGGTAGGTCAACCCTGTCGAAAGTCAATAAGAGTACGAGTCGGCACGAGATCATTGTTAACTTTTTTCATTATGCGATGAACAGCCCTAACTCCCTGATTGGACATATAATTGAGTATATCCTCGTTGGATAACTCATCCGGCGATACAGTGAAGACTTCCCACTGCGAAGAGTTGAGGGTGCGGTGAGCCTCCACTTTCACAGGAAAAGTATGCACAAGCGTAGCCCAAATTAATTTTTGTGCCTGAAAGGCATTCTCAATTTCAAGTAAAAAGGTCTCATTGCGCTGTCTGGAGCAGGTCCCTTGAAGACCTGCTATCACATCGACTCCCTTCTGAATAAGAAAAGAATTCACAAAAGAAAAATCCTGATCATCAGTACGCGATACTACATCTACATCCATACACAATTCACCGTAAGGTGCGTGGCGGAGGGTACACTGTACCACTACTAGGCATTTCCTTTCCTATTCCACTCCCAAATAGAATGAGGAAAGAAAGAATGTCTATATGCCTCCGTTCAAGCCCTAATTTCTCTTATCTTGTCTTTGTGACCTTTACGCGAAATGTATGTAGGCGGCAGCAAGATCGTACTACACTCAGCTTCAAATTCCGGCCCTCTAAATTTACTTAACAGAAATTCACGAAAAGAACGTTGTCTTTCTTTCAGCAATCCCCAATTAAGTTGCCGGAGGATTTCCATGACACTCGCACATTGGTCGAACCTACCGGTAACAAATCTAGCTGCTCGCCTCTGAACCGCCTCTATGTCTTCCTTCAAACTGATCTGCTGCGGGTCCCAAATACTTGAGCAATACTCAAGACATGGTCGTACAAGCGTTTTATACGCGGTCTCCTTTACAGGTGAAGTACATCTTCCCAAAATTCTCCCAATAAACCGAAGTCGGCTGTCTGCCTTACTCACAACTGTCCTTACATGCTCGTTCCATTTCATATCGCTCTGCAATGTTACGCCTAGATATTTGAACGACGCGACAGCATCAAGAAGCTCACTACTAAAGCTGTATTCGAATATTATAGGATTGTTTTTTCTAGTCATGCGCATCACCTTACATTTTTCTACATTGAGAACTACAAGGAACTTTGGAATGTTAGTTAAGACTTTCTTCGACATATTCATCATGTTTTCTTTTTGGGGTCAGGGTCAGAACAGATTTGGAAGGTTTCATAGAGGAAGTGTGCCCCATGGTTACCGGCGTCTCCGATGGCGTGCTACTTCCTTGTGGGGGCCCTCATTGAGGGCGCACCCGCATTAGGTGACTGTTCGCACCTCAGGTCACACCTTCCGAGAGCGGATGGAGGGACCAATCAGCATGTTCAGAAGATTCCAGCTTGGGTAATCACCCCTCCCTGGGCCAGCCCTTTACCGGGGGGGGGGTGTATGTATGTGCCCTACATGTCTACCCGGGGTGGGGAGTTACGCCTTACCCCGTCACCGGCTATGCAGAGCGTGGGTCGACCTTCAGACATGCACAGGGAGGAAAGAAGAGGGGAAGGAGAGAAAGGGAAAAAGGAGGGAGAATCTCAAACGCCGAGGCAGAGATTAAAGGGTGGGTTGAGGATAATGAGAAAGGAGCAAGAGGGGAAGGCAAAAGAACAAGAAAGGAAGATGACCAAGAAAAGGAGAAGTCTTAGAGAAAGAGAAAAAGAAACCTTTAACTTACTGAAAACAACCATCTCCGGGTGAAGGAGCAAACTGGGGGGAAAGAGGGAAGCGGCCTGGGACAGAAGAAAGGCTGCTCGGGGCCCCAAAACAGCTGGGGCCCCCTGGGGGGCAGGCACATGTTGATGTAATGCTGCATCAATTGCGGTTTGACGTATCAACAACAACCCATCTGGAACTGGATTTGCAAGTAACATTGCTCAGCAAGGAGGGGGAAAAAGTGATAAATAATAATAACAGAGTGCTTTTGAGGTATATGGAAGGCCACACAAGACAAGAAAACTGGGATGCTTCACCCCCTCCCCCTTAACCCCCCTTAGTATGCCACTGTTTTCATTGATTACTACTCCACAATCAGACAAATGTCTGCATACCTGCTCTTGATGATGTTCAGCAATCTGAAAGTTGGCTGAGAAAACTAAAATAGTATCTAAGTAGGAAGAGCACAATTTAAGGCCTTTGAGCACTTTGTCAATAAAATACTGCCACGTCTGTGTGGCAATATTTAAACCAAACGGCATGCATATAAATCCAAACAAGCCAAAAAGCAGAACATTGCAGTCTTGCGAATGTCTTCAGTAGCTACCAGAATTAGTGGAATTATCTCTGGAAGTTTACACCTATACTGTTGGGTCGGCCAGTATTTGAGGTCTGCTGGGAGCAATAACACAAGCAGTCAGTGAAATGCAGTTATAAATATATTGGGAGTGAGTACCTTTGAACCTGTAACCCTACACTCAAATGACATGACTCATACTGTAACATTTTTGCTATGTTGCAAGCTTTCTACAAATCCGTTACCAACATTACAAACACGAAATATTGGACACCTAAAATAAAACTTCACTACCGGACATGTAAAATATTGTATTTTCTCATTCAGTTTGAAATATGATTAACACTATCAGTAGAACATGTTTATGAAATAGTACGTTGATTTAAGCATAACTTTGGCTGTCCTTTTTATGTAATTTTCAATTTTTATATTTTCGTAAACACTAAAAATGCATTACACTTACTTTCGCGAATTACTGAACCTATAAAGATACTTGTTTGTATAAAAACAACACTACTACATGTTATAACTATTGCACAACATGATTACATATGTACCTTTTGTTTAAATAAATTAAGGCAGACCATGTTTTATATATCACTGGATCCTAAATTAAATACTGATCATTTTTCACACACTAAAATTATTAATCTGTCTGGTACTAAGAAACTAGCTTCAAAATAGATAAAACTACAACTACTGTATACAAATCTGTATATATAAAAAAATTAGAACGCAAACTGAAATACATTAAAATTCCATGTCTCAATAATAGTACGCCTACACAATATTGGCAAAACAGATAAGCTTATTTCACGTACATTATTCAATACAAATTTCATCAAACACGTACATAGATTGAGATAAATAGTCAAAGCCTAAATTTAATATTTTAATTTGTTTATTTTGGCATATTTAAAGTAAAAGGATATTGTTTAATTGTGAATTATAGAATATTGTCATTAGCCTTATTACATGGTCATGCTGAAAATGTTAGTGGGAGCCATGCTCTGACACTCTGTTCCTTGTAACAAACCTGTAAACATCTTTGTTATATTGCTGCTGGAAGATTTTGTGCAACAGCAAAAAAAAAAAAAAGAGAGTTAAAACATTTATTTAGAAAAGTTTAAGTGAGCGAGTTTGTCATTTTCATCATATAACGTCTACCACCATTTCATTTATGTGAATGTAGCTCTGAAGGAAACCTGGATCAACGGTCTCAATCACAACGCAAACCAAACCAGCCATCGTATCAAACATCAGAATCCAAGATAAGTGTTAATTTTTTTTTTCTTTTTTTTTTATTAAGCGTACCTCGCCATTCCCCGGTGTCCTTTTAATAGAACTGAGTCTTGTAATACGGACACATTTCATCTGGACCGTCTTGGAATCGGCAATACGAGGAATTGTCACACTACCAAGAAACCACATGTTCAAACAACTCACCAGCTGCTCGAGTAGGAGCCAGCACTTCATGCAGACACTAATGCATCCTACAGTTTTGACACATCATGCATATCACCAGATTTAGAATTCTGATTGGTAATCAACTTTATTGTCCACCATAAGTGAATGACTCCAAATTAGCCCTTGATCAATCAGTTTAAGACCATGCGTATTTTTCAATGTAAAATTTATGGATTGCAATTATTTTTCTTGTGCTAATGAGTGCATGTTAAAAAATAACCCTGTTGAATGTATAAGCTCTATCCCAGTGCAACGTTTTATGTATCTCCATGTTTACACCTGTACCACCAATACCAAAATAATTTATGAACAGTGTTATGCATTATGAACAGTGTTATGCATTATGAACAGTGTTATGCATTATGAACAGTGTTATGCATTATGAACAGTGTTATGCATTATGAACAGTGTTATGCATTATGAACAGTGTTATGCATTATGAACAGTGTTATGCATTATGAACAGTGTTATGCATTATGAACAGTGTTATGCATTATGAACAGTGTTATGCATTATGAACAGTGTTATGCATTATGAACAGTGTTATGCATTATGAACAGTGTTATGCATTATGAACAGTGTTATGCATTATGAACAGTGTTATGCATTATGAACAGTGTTATGCATTATGAACAGTGTTATGCATTATGAACAGTGTTATGCATTATGAACAGTGTTATGCATTATGAACAGTGTTATGCATTATGAACAGTGTTATGCATTATGAACAGTGTTATGCATTATGAACAGTGTTATGCATTATGAACAGTGTTATGCATTATGAACAGTGTTATGCATTATGAACAGTGTTATGCATTATGAACAGTGTTATGCATTATGAACAGTGTTATGCATTATGAACAGTGTTATGCATTATGAACAGTGTTATGCATTATGAACAGTGTTATGCATTATGAACAGTGTTATGCATTATGAACAGTGTTATGCATTATGAACAGTGTTGAAAATTTTCTAATTTAATTTTCTCAAGATTAGTCCAAAATCGCATTTTGCTCTTCTAGCTATTTTAAGTCTACATCATGAACAAGACCTGTGGACAAGCTGGTGATATAACTTTTGTCTTTACTCCTGCAAGAAGAAAATCAGAGCACAGACAATTTTTAAACTTTTGAAGGAATATAATGCTTATACAGAAGTGGAAGACCCGATCTGGAAATCATGGACTGTCCACAATTACCTCAAACCATAGTTGTGTATTCTATAAACTCAGAACTAATGGAGAGTAATGGAGGCCTATTAAATCACCGTTTGAAGTAGCATAAGTGTTGGCTTTGAAATCAAAGAAAGTTCTTGTTTCAAGATCTCTCCATTATGCCTGGTAGTTTCCAATAGTAAAACCATTTCTCCAGGAGGAACTGACATTAGTAGTAACACATTTAGTATATGTTTGTTAAATTTATACTATTATTTAAGTTGCAACACCAACCAAAAGTGCCAAAACTAGTGGAGTTGACAATTAGAATGAAATTGAGAATACTAGTAGCAATCTGCCATGCCAAACAGTTGTCACCTTCTTAACACGACAGCTGGTGGGTGGCATCTCAATTCTTATTGCTGCCATTCATTGAAATTATGATAAACTGAATGGAGAAAGGAATTTGCTGCCCATGAGTAGCTTAAATCAATGTAGGAAAAAAGTCAAAGCAATTTCTAAAGTCCATTTGCAAACTCCTGTTCATGACACACAAAAAAGTGTGCGTGTTGTTGCAATTGGCTGCAATACAATTTTCCTTTCAGCTTTTGTGTCAGATACACATGGTATTCGTGAACCTGACAGTATCTCTTAGCATCTTAAGCTTGGCTAGAGACAGTAAGGCTTCACAGTTGAGCAGAGTGAATAGGCAAGGGGCCTCACAAATTTTGTCATTGAGTGTACATCTCAAGAGTACAACTTTAAGAAAAAACTAAAAAAGCTATTCAATGGATAATATTTATGGGTGATTTGAACGCATATGTACAGAGTGAAAGACAAGTGTATGAAAGTGAAATGGAGTCAGGATGGGGAAATTGAATGAAGAGAGATTGCTGGAATTCTGCAACAGAAATATTTTTATTATATGTATGCCTGGTTTTGGAGGAAAGAGGGCCCCAGTAACATGGTACTGCATTAATGTAGTACAGAAA
Organism: Locusta migratoria; assembly: GCA_026315105.1. NCBI lineage: Eukaryota > Metazoa > Arthropoda > Insecta > Orthoptera > Acrididae > Locusta > Locusta migratoria. Next base: position 65,617,956 of record CM048752.1, on the reverse strand, counting down.
TAATCTGGAGGATCACATGCTTCAAAACTGAGGAAGCAGGAGGACTTATCAGATACAATGGTACCACCCAATGATGATGAAATGAGAATTATGAAGAAATAAAAGACAACAGAGAATCAGGAAACTGAAGGAAGAATACCAGGAGACCATAAGGGATAGGTTACCAGATATGAACCAACAATAGTCAAAGACCAATTGGTGGTAGAATCTGCAGCACCTGTATGCAGACAGACCAGTAGCAGGATGAATGAAAGTGTCAAGGATTTAGTGGACTGAAAAACAAAGGTTTCAGACTGTGGTTCCAAAAAAGGAGCAAATAATCAGACGAGTACACAAAAATAATGAAAGAGGCAAGTAAGACAGTTACAGATGTGGTGTTTGTTGTTTTGAACACTTCCAAAAGAATGGACACTATTTATTGATATTAACGACCATAAAATTATGTGGTTCAAATTTCTAAATAAAAAGGCCTGCTTTGGAGCATTGAATTAAAATCAACAGAGAAGTTGAGTGCCAGACTGGGATTGAAACTCTTTATTTCTCACCAGGGGTCAATGGTTTTAATTATTTATTGGTTTGTTCTGTTCCATAGGACCCAATTGAGGAGTGAGACTCCATGATCATGGAACAAGTCAATACATTGTTACACAAGAATGGTAATAGAAAATTTTTAAGTAGTCCTTTGCACACGACAATCTTAAGACAAAGTGAAAATAATCAATAAACAAAGAAATGAATTAGCTTAATTGCTTAACTTTTCTAGGAGTTCCTCTACAGAATAAAAGGAGTGAGCCATGAGGTAACTCTTCAATTCAGATTTTAAAGCATGTGGATTAGTGCTAAGATTCTTTAGTTCTTGTGGTAGCTTATTGAAAATGGATGCCGCAGAATACTGTACCCCTTTCTGCACAAGTGTTAAGGTGGTGTGATGCAAATGTAGATTCGACTTCGGTCTAGTATTCACCGAGTGAAAGCTACTAACCCGTGGGAATAAGCTGATACTATTAACAACAAATGACATTAAAGAAAAAACGAATTGTGACGGCAGAGTCAAAATTCCCAGACTACTGAAAAGGGGTCGACATGACATTTGTGAACTTACACCAGATATTGCTCGAACCACCCGTTTTGAGCCAGCTTAAATACAAAGCTATCCTGACATGCTTCTAGTCCTGCCCAAATTCTTAACTTACCACACACTACCACTGTAGTGCCTCCTTCCCATTATTATACTGGCTTGCAGTTTTACCAGGGTTCTCACAGGGGATCGGACTTAATTTAAGTGCAAATACACAAGTATCATTATAATGTTTGAGGCATAGATATAATTATAGATATGGCTATGGACCAAGTCCTGACAGTATGGGGTTGGTCCAAAACATTCCATTTCAATTTGGTCAAAAGCTCATTTGTAGTTATTGGCTTCAGATCACAAACAGATGTCATTGTTTTAACTTGCTCAGGAACTGAGTCCCACAAATATGGTGATCAAAGTATCAAACTTGGTGCCTGGTGGAAACCTCAGTTCCTTATTTGTTTCTACCATTAAGTTCGGTGAAAAATGTTAATCATTTTATGAGGGACTATAGACACAGATGAGTCACATAATTTCTTACAAGAGGCTAACACTCTAGATTGTGAAAATTTTTGGAAGGGACTAAACAGTAACAGTTATCCGTCCCTTGATGGTGAAAAGATGACTGTTTTATTAAGGAAGAAACACTTTGATTTACTGAGGCAACAGATTCCTCCAATTTTTCAGAATTATTTGCAATGGGTGTAAGTTCAAGTGCAAACTGACAACTGAGTGGAATAAGTTCCTGCAGTTTACTAAATTTTATTTTCCTTCCATGGCATGGCAAAGGAGGAAGGAGTTAACACGAACGTGTGTGATAAAATTTTTAGAGAGAGAAAAAAAAAAAAAAAAAAAAAAAAAAAAAAAAAAAAAAAAAAAAAAAATGTGGGGTAAAACCATAATCTTGGTCTGATAGACAAGGTAGCCTGTCAACACAGAAGCAGAAAGTAAGGTTGCATAAGATGAAAAGAAGTGCTGCATGGCTTGGAGAAACTATTCTTGTCCCCATGTACTCACAAAAGGGTTGAGAGACCCTCTTGGGAAGGGAGGTAAAGATTTTGGTTTCAGTTTTGGTCAAGAACACAGTTTTATCTCCTGGCAAGTTTTTCTGGTGTTATTCTTACTCAGTTTCCTGATTTTTATTTGGAAGTTCATAAATACATTGAAATTTTGAAAAATTGCAAACCTGGAAAAGATGAATATTTGTGCACAATAAATATTTCAAATTTTGTGGTAATGTTGCTGTTCTCCACTATATGGTGTGAGTGCTAGCCTGTTATAAGTAGTGAACTGTTGCTATTGGCTGAGAGTTGCAGGAGATTCTGCATTCAGTCTGACAGCTGGAGGTCATATATTTGACTGCTTTTATTTGTATTTTATGATAATTTTCTATGCTGCTGCTATGGACACTTAAGACATCTGGTAAAATTAGATACACACACATTTAAATTTTTTCCTGTTTCATCCATCTGACACATATGGAGACTTTGTATATTATGTTTTTATTGAACAAAATGTTACGTATAATGGGTGCAATACTGAATAATACAAATGATCACTATGTTGCATATGCTGTCACATGGATAAATTAGGATTAATGTCACTCAGGTGTAAGTACTTGATAAATAATAAAAATCTTACCTCTTAGTATCTGGTACACGACTTGGTGATATTAACTCCTGAAATATGTTATATACTATTAGATAATGAATGCAAGAAGATAAAACAGCACACAAGAAAAACAATGTTAACAATACACATTCAGATTTTAGAATTTTGGTAAATCCTCTAATCCTGATACACAGAAAAATGAACAACCAATACTTACTATAGATTGTGATATGTCATAGACAATACAGACCCCTGTAGACATCTAGTAAATTTTAAAGACAGAAACAGTGTAGAGTGCATGAAGTTGTGTTGCTTTGTGGTACAGTCATTGGTCAGTGGTCGTGAATAACAATGTTATGAAGTTTTGACTTACTAAATACTGACATGAAACTTCTTGGAAGATTAAAATTGTGTGCCATAATCACGACTCAAACCTGGGACCTTCGCCCACGAATTCAAAGGTCCCAGGTTCGAGTCACGATTATGGCACACAATTTTAATCTTCCAAGAAGTTTCAAGTTAGTGCACACTCCACTGCAGAGTGAAAGTTTCATTCTACGGACAACATATTTATTACAAACATTTCAACTTCCAATCATGAAGCGAAAGTTTCAAAGAAAATTTACACTATAATGTATTGGTACTGTTTCTAAAGTAACAGAATTTTAAATGCAATTTAATTGAACAACTGTCAAAATAAGTAACAAATTTATTTGTATACATTATATATAATACAGACTAATTTTAAATCTGTCACAAATGTGTGTCTTTTCTGTGTTTTTATAATTTTTGGTGTGTTTTAATAATGAAAAATCCTGATTGGAATTCAACAATATAATGAGATAGTTTACAACTCACTGTCTAGACATATGATGAACCGCAATAGGCACATAAATACACACATACAACACTTTAGCAATTGGCAATTAGCCCATATCAGAAAAGAGCATTCACATAATCACACAGACACACTTCACCAAAACATAACCATTATCTACAGCTGTTACTCTTTGAATCACACTCTGCAGTGAGCGGAAAGCAGGAGAAGGGGGGGGGGATAGGGGAGGAAGACTAGACAGGAAGGCTGCCACCTTATGGAACATGTATCAACTAAATGGGTGAAACAAGATGCAATTTAGGAATGGAGTGGGTAGGTGGGGGAAGGGAGGTACACCTTATCCTCCTTACTTCAAAACTTAGACTCCTCCTCCCCATCTGCTTCATCTGGTCTTCCTCCAACCACTATGCCACATTCCTGGATGTGGACCTCCACTTCACTGATGGCTCCATCCACATTATACCTACCAGCCACCAATAGTACCTTCACTTTGGCAGTTGCCATCCCTACCACATTAAAAAAATCCCTCCATTACAGCCTAGCCAGCCGTGGATGGCATATATGCAGTGACAAGAACTCCCTTTCTCAAAATGCTGAAGGTCTCTTAAGGGCCTTCGCAGAAAGAAACCACCCGCCCCCCACCCAGACCTTGTTTGCAAACACAGATCTTCCATTTCATATTCACACATCCCCCAATCCTTTCTCCACCACCAGAAACCAACCACAACAGAGCGCACCCTTCATAACCCAATACTACCCTGGACTGGAACAAATAAACCTTATCCTTTGCCAAAGTTTTGATTTCCTGTCATCATGAACATAAATTAGAGACACCCTGCCCAAATCCTCCCCAATACTACTAAAGTGGTGTTCCATTACCCACCCCACCCACAGCCCAGCCCTCCTGCCATAGGGATTCTGTGTGTGGAGAGCACAGATAATGGCTGTGTACCTGTAAAGTGTGCCTGTGTGATTCTGTGAATGCTGTTTTTTCTGATGTCTATGGACAATAACTAATGCTGTGTATGTATGAGTATCTTTTTTATGTGCCTGTTGCAGCTTATCATACATCTTTGAGGTGAATTGTAAACTATACTCATCACGTTTTTTATGGCTGGAATATTTCAGGCTTCTGCGGCACAACACCGTTTGTATCTTATCAGTCACTAGAAAATTGTCAATGCCAACATCCATTTCAATAAACTTTTTAACAACAATTGTATACCTACACCTCATGTCTAGCAGCAAAGGATCTATCTATTTAGCTATGGAGCCTTTGTGGGTAATTTTCTGCAAGAATCGTGCTGAAATTATTAAAAATTTCTAGCATTCCGCCATGCCAAATAACTACAGTCAATTGTTTTTTCTCTTTCTCATTTTATGTAAGGATTAACTTAATTTTCCCATGAAAGGATCCACAAACCACCTTGCCCCACCTTTCCACAGAAATACATAGCAAAGAGAGCATGTTCCTCTTGCTGTATTTACCGAAATTCTTTCCAGTCCTTTGAAGAAGTATTGTCATCCTCATAATTAAATCTAGTTGGTTCAGTGATGGTATAATTGCTCCGCATATTTTGTCCAATGAATCCAAAGCCCACTTCAAAATTATGTTTCTTGTGCTCAGAACTAAGTCAAAACATTATGGATCAGCTTGTCTTCAGTATGGCAACAATGAACTATATGAAACTTCCTAGCACATTAAAATTGTGTGCCATATCAGGACTTGAACCTGGGACCTTTGCCTTTTGCAGTTATGAGGACAGATCGTGAAGCGTGCCAGGATAGCTCAGTCAGTAGAGCAGTTACCCATGAAAGGGAAAGTTCCCACCTTTGAATCCCAGTTATGGCATGCAGTTTTAATATGCCAGGAACTTTCATATCAGTGCACACTCCACTGCAGAGTGAAACTTCATTCACGAACTACGAATCTCTCAAATTCTGAAACAAATAACTTTTACATCCTGTTTCACATGGTCTCTCACCTTAAACAGCCATCAGCCACAGCTCACAAATCCTACTAACATTCACTCAAAGCCCCTCAAGAAAAGTGATGTCCTGTAGAAATAAACTTACTACACATTCATCTCAGGAAACTAAACACATGCATTGTCTACCAGTTACAATAATTGATGACTGCTTCATAAGGTTTCACTATTCATTCTATAATAAACACAAAAGTACCTATACTGCATTAAATATTTTTATTTGATTTTTCTAACTTTACCAATCACATCGGGGAGGGGGGGGGGTTGGAATAATCATGTGCACTATATGCTGTTATTGTAATAATATTGGTATGTAACCATCATTATGCAAATCATTTGTCACACTGCTACATCATTTGTCAAATTTTCATTTACAAGTTTCTTGTATACACCATTTTGCTGTGATTTAATGCACTAGGCAGCACTAGACAGAGGCACTAGACTGTGATATGTGCTCTTAAGTAGGCCTTCTTCGCCCTTTTCAGGGAACGGATATTGAAAGAACTCCAATTTCTTCTAGCTACCAAATGACCTAACCACTTTTAGAATGCCTCTTATTTTGAAACAACATCTCTACTGTTTACCTTTGTTTATAGTTGTGAGTAAATAGATCTTTCCTAAAATGCAGCTCACAACAGATTGTAACATACATGCACCATCCTGTAACACATTACCAAAGTAAGCAAGCTCATTCCACAGAGTCTTCAGTTGTTCTGGCATTTCTCTGCTCCATGACTTACAAGGCACTACTAAGCAGGAAGGCCAAAGCATAAGTGGTCCTGCCCATATCAGGTGGAAGTGCTCAATCGTCATACTACTTAGTTGTATTTTCAGCTGATACTGTTAGCTCCATCTGCATATGACACGCCAGAGTGGGTACAGTGAGATACTCAACAATTAAAAACTACCCAAATAACCTTCTCGTCTCATTTTACATAAAAATTGCAATCATTTTCGGGTAGAATAGATAAATACCATTTCAAAAAAACATCACTTATGTATCAATAAGGTTGTTCTGTAATGTCTTATCATTGCATCTTCCTGCACTGCCTTCTTCTTCTTCTTCTTCTTCTTCTTCTTCTTTTCTAAGATTTCTACACATTCCTCTCTTCAGTGTTATGCAGAAAACCACCTCATTCCTCATATGAGTCCACTTAATTTGAACATCATCCTCCAATAACACACATCAAATGCTTTGATCATTCCTTTAGCATTCTCCAATTGCATCAGTCCACTTTTAATTCTAATAATAATTTACATATCTTTCTGATTTATGTATTTTGGCGTATTTTAACATTCTACTTGCACCATAGAATCATTTTTCACTTCAATAACAGTGCTCTGCTGTACTGAGGCGTCATACTTACACGTTCAGTGTAAATGTGTAAGCTGGTATTTCATTTCAAAAATTAACTCTTACCATATTGAGGTACAACCGTAGAGCATTGTATAGTATCATAAGTTTTACAGGAGAAACAAAAAACTGCTTACTCATAACCTGAGGAACATTCCAAAAATTTTGCAGTTGTTTTATGTGAGGTGTACTTATAGGTATGTGAAAAAATAAAATAAATTTCCTGCTGTGCTCTTCAAATTTAAAGAAAATGTGTTGGACTTAATATGCTTTGACCCAATAATTTGTAAAATATACAAATAAAAAACTATTACTGTGGTAAATATATAACCAATCACTTAATGTTATTCCATACAGAAACAAAAATAACTGCCTCAGATTTAAGTTGATGGGCATGTTTGGTTTTCTTTCCCCTCTTTCAGCTTCCCCTTGAATTATCACCAACAGCAATTGCTTCTTGCATAATCGAAAAACTACTCTCTTACACAAAGCTCACAATATAACTGTCATTATTGAATGTGTAGCTTTCAAATTAGTGTGCCAGCTGTCAGCATAGCCAACAGAGCAAAGTGACAACACTGCTTCACGCTGTACACAATATGATTTGAAACACACACTACAGTGGACTGAATATGATTTGAAACAACAGCTACTTTACAGATGCAATTTATTCTGTTAGTGAATCTTATTTATTAAATTCTGATTTGACAGCAAGACACAAAAAATGTATCAAACTCAATTTTGTCTAGGGGTGGACTTAATATGATTTGAAACGATGCTCCTCAACTGAAGAGTGTTTAGTGGAGGTTAAAGATATTGTATGGAGATCAAAGATATTCTATTGAAACTTCTGCACCAAGGCAACTGCACTGTAGTGCAGAGTGCACACGCACAAAACGCACAAAACGCACAAAACGCACAAAACGCACAAAACGCACAAAACGCACAAAACGCACAAAACGCACAAAACGCACAAAACGCACAAAACGCACAAAACGCACAAAACGCACAAAACGCACAAAACGCACAAAACGCACAAAACGCACAAAACGCACAAAACGCACAAAACGCACAAAACGCACAAAACGCACAAAACGCACAAAACGCACAAAACGCACAAAACGCACAAAACGCACAAAACGCACAAAACGCACAAAACGCACAAAACGCACAAAACGCACAAAACGCACAAAACGCACAAAACGCACAAAACGCGCACACACACACACACACACACACACACACTGTTTATCACTTCTTACAATATCAATTTTGCACTCAAGTTTCCTTCCCCACTCAGTATTATTTAGTTCATGTCAGATCTCCTTATTTCTTAATCATCTTCTTCATAGCTGGTTGGAACAGTACTTGTCATGCAATATCTCTGACCTAAACTCACCACCCTTCACTAGATCTAATTAAAGCATATCCACCTCTCCTACTACTCCCTTTCTCCTCCTTCCTACCTCTTGCCTGAAGAAGGGATTTTATTCCAAAAGCTTGGATCCGTATTTTCAACTTTTTTGTGTTACTATTGGCGGGCCGGCCGCGGTGGCTGAGGGGACTGAGGCGCTTCAGTCACAGTCTGCACGGCCACTATGGTCAGGGGTTCGAATCCCCAGCCTGGGGTATGGATATTTGTGCCAACCTTAGTTGTAGGCAGTTCATAAGTAGCTTGTAAGTTTAGGGACTGATGACCCCGTAGTTAAGTCCCTTAAGCTTAACAAACACTTGAACTATTGGCGGTATTGAACTGAGGTAACTATTGTTCACCACCTATATCTATTCTTTCCCCCCCCCCCCCCCCTCATCTCTGTAGTAGAGTTTCAGTTTATCAATTACTACATAAACAACTGTTTCGCATCATGATGGACATACAATTAAAAATTAAAAGTAAAATGACAGTATAAAATAAAACAGTACTCACTAAAAAGCAACATGTGATTTGTGTTGTTTACCTTTTCAGTTTTAATGTGTAATGGATCATAATCAAGGTGAAAATCCTGAGGTACCGAAACCTGGAAAAAAAAAAAAAAACAGTATACGCAGACAAATAAAAAGAAAATATTATTGTACAACAATGAACTTTCCTGAAGTAGCAATTTATGCATCAGAAAAGTGAAGCTCTCCTTACTTCCTAGTCCTAAAACTACATCAACTGACTACAGGAGACAGAAACAATCTAAGTAAAGAACTAATGCCAATAACAGGAAATAATGATCAAATATTTAAAATAAGATACCAGCATCACTTCCAACTTCCTGAAAAAGACGATTGCTGAGCTCCAGACAGGCATATAAACCCCCATCCCCCCCCCCCCCCCCACACACACACACACAAGAGGATTTTTTTTTGGTTTTTTTTTGTGGTTTCAGGGCGCTCAACTTCTATGGTCATTAGCGCCCAGCGAAGAACATAGATTCGCTATGGTGACTGTCAGAACATCAACAAGAGGCTAAAAACGAAAGATAAAAGACAAAAGGGTTAAATATCCTTGGATAAGTTGGCCAAGTTGATAAAACGCAAAACTCTAGCAGCTGCTCGTGTGTCATCAGCTAAAATTTCCTCCAGAGTAGACGGAAGGTGAACGGCTACACGGAGATGATTAAAAAGTACGCAAGACACTAAAACATGTCGCACGGTCAGCAGTTCACCGCAGGAGCACAGCGGTGCAGGGTCGGCGGACAGCAAGTGACGGTGGCTGAAACGGCAGTGACCGATCCGCAACCGGGCCAGGATGACCTCCTCCCGCCAAGAGGGGCGTGAGGAGGTCCTCCAAGCGGTCGGGATCGGTTTTACAGTTCGCAATTTGTTGTTGGACATTGAAAATCACGCACTGTGCCATTGTGACACGATACTCCGGCGGAGAGCCCGTTGAACATCGTCAGATGGGACGCAAAAGGTAGCCACGCGAGGTAAAAGAGCTGCGGCCTTGGCCGCTATGTCGGCCGTCTCATTCCCGGGCACACCTACGTGGCCAGGGACCCACAGGAAAGAAACGTGACAGCTGTCATCTGCTAGCAACTGGAGGCAGCGTTGGATCCGATACACGAGAGGATGGTTCGAGAAAGGGTCCTTAAGACTCTGCAGGGCACTAAGGAAGTCCAAACAGATGGCATAGAAAGGTTGGCGGTGGCGGCAGGTGTACAAAACGGCCTGGTGGAGGGCAAAAAGCTCAGCCGTGAAGTTAGAGCACCGGTCAGGGAGCTTGTATTGGAAACGGTTGTCCTCGACGACGAAGGCAGATCCGACACCGGCAGTGCTCTTGGAACCATCAGTGTAAATAAATATGGCGTTATCGAACCGCGAACGGAGTTCGACAAGCCTCGAGCGGTATACCAAATCCGGAGTGCTCTCCTTGGGGAGCGAACTAAGTTCAAGGTGAGTGTGAACCTGGGCCTGATGCCACGGTGGCAATGGGCTTTCGCTTAACCGAAAGGTGGAAGGAAGGGTAAAATTGAGCCGCTGTAGCAGGCGGCGAAACCGAACTCCAGGTGGAAGTAAGGCAATCGCAGACAACTGATATTGGTGATCGAGTAAGTCGTCAGAAAATAATCGGTAAGATGGATGGTTGGGCATCTACCGCAAGCAGCATGCGTACCGACACAAGAGTATGTCACGTCGAGCGGTCAAGGGTAATACAGCAGCCTCGGCATACAGACTTTCAACAGGGCTAGTATAAAATGCACCGGTCGCCAGACGTAATCCCCGATGGTGGATTGAGTTGAGGTGGCGGAGAATCGACGGCCGTGCAGAAGAGTATACAAGGCTTCCGTAGACGAGCTTCGACTGAACAATGGCCTGGTAAAGGTGAAGCAGGACGGTACGATCCGCTCCCCATGACGTGCCACTGAGGACACAAAGGACATTAAGGGATCGGGCACAACGGGCAGCCAGGTAGGACACGTGTGTGGACCAGCAAAGTTTCCGATCCAACATTAGCCCCAAGAATTTCGTAGTCTCCGCGAAAGGGAGAGCAACAGGGCCGAGATGTAGAGAAGGTGGAAGAAATTCCTTGTATCTCCAGAAGTTTACATACACTGTTTTCTCAGTGGAGAATTGGAAGTCGTTTGCGATGCTCCAGGAATATAGACGGTCAAGACAGCGTTGAAGACAACACTCCAAGAGACACGTCCGCTGGGCACTGCAATAAATTGCGAAGTCGTCTACAAAAAGGGATCTGGAAACGTCAGGTGAAAGGCAATCTACGATCGGATTGATTGCAATGGCAAAGAGCGCCACACTCAAGACGGAGCCCTGTGGTACCCCATTCTCCTGGCAAAAGGTATCTGACAAAACAGAGCCCACCCGTACCCGGAACTTGCGATCCGCCAAAAACGCTTGAATGAAAAGAGGAAGGCGGCCCCGAAGGCCCCATGTGTGTGCAATGTGCGGAGAATGCCCGCTCTCCAACAGGTATCGTATGCCTTCTCCAAGTCGAAGAACACTGCTACTGTTTGACGCTTCTTTAGAAAGTTGTTCATAATGAAGGTCGACAACGTAACAAGGTGATCAGCAGCAGAGCGGTGTCTACGAAAACCGCATTGGATATTAGTCAGGAGGCGGCGAGATTCGAGGAGCCAGACCAACCGAGCGTTAACCATGCGTTCCATCACCTTACAGACGCAGCTCGTCAGAGAAATGGGGCGATAACTGGAAGGAAGGTGTTTGTCCTTCCCTGGTTTGGGGATGGGGACAACAATGGCTTCACGCCAACTTATGGGAACATGACCTTCAGTCCATATGCGAGTGTAGGTACTAAGAAGAAAGCACTTGCCCACAGGAGAGAGGTTCTTCAGCATCTCAATATGAAAGGAATCGGGCCCGAGAGCAGATGATCGGGACAGGGCGAGAGCACCGTCTAGCTCCTGCATGGTGAAGGCGACGTTATAATTTTCACGATTAAAAGACTGGAAAGAAGGCGGCCGTGCCCCCTCTACCTGTCTGCGGGGGAGAAAGGCAGGGTGATAATGGGCAGAGCTCGAAACCTCCGCAAAGAAACGGCCCAATGCGTTGGAAACATCAGCGGGGTCCACGAGGATTGCGTTCTCCACGGTCAGGCCAGGAATCGGGGAGTGGACCTTGATGCCGGATAAACGGCGTAGGCCACGCCAAACAAACGTGGAGGGAGTAAAACGGTTAAAAGAACTAGTAAAAGCAGTCCAGCAAGCTTTCTTGCTGTCGTTTATGATACGACGGCATTGCGCTCTCATACGTTTATAATGTATGCAATTCTCCAAAGTCGGGTGGTGGCGGAAGGTGCGTAAAGCGCGGCGCCGGGCTCTAAGCGCGTCGCGGCAGGCTGCAGTCCACCAAGGGACCTGGACACGATGTGGAGAAGAGGATGTACGAGGTATGGAACGTTCAGCAGCTGTGAGAATAACCTCTGTGAGGTAGTCGACCTGACTGTCACAGTGGGGAAAATTCTGATCGTGAAAAACAGCCATGGTAGAATAAAGCCCCCAGTTGGCTAGAGAAATGTTCTAACTGGTGGGACGAGGAGATGGGGAATGATGCAGAAAGTGGATGATACAGGGGAAATGGTCACTCGAGTACGTGTCAGAAAGTGCATACCACTCAAACCAACCGGCAAGCTGAGGAGTGCATATTACGAGGTCTATATGGGAGTAAGTGTGTGTTGTGTCTGAAAGCAAGGTTGGTGCACCGGTGTTGAGGCAGACAAGATCGAGGTGTTGGAAAAGGTCCACCAAAAGGGAGCCTCTCGGACAAGATGCCTGAGAGCCCCATAGGGGGTGGTGGGCATTAAAGTCGCCTACCAACACGAAAGGTGAAGGGAGCTGGTCAACAAGGTGTAGCACATCTGTCCTAGTAAGGGCGGATGACGATGGCGAATAGATATTACAGAGGGAAAAGGTAAATGTGGATAAAGTGATGCGGACGGCAACTGCCTGTAGGTGAGTATGCAATGAAATGGGATGGAAATAGACATCGTCTCGAAGGAGCATCAGAACCCCTCGATGGGCTGGGATACCTTCCATGGGTGGCAGTCGAACCGCACAGAGGTGTAGTGTGGAAAGTCTGCACGATCACTTGGACGCAACTTAGTTTCTTGGAGGCAGACTAGTAGCGGGCAGTGCAATCGAAGGAGTAGTTTTAACTCCTCCCGATTAGAACAAATGCCGTGAATATTCCATTGAAGGAGCGCCATGATAAATAACGAGATATGAAATAAGGATAAAAACTAACAAGTAAGCGGGGTCACCTCGATGGCCGCTGAGGACCGGATTTCGAGGGAGCACTGCTATTGCTGTCTAGGGGCAAAGGGTCGTGGTCCATAGTTTCGACCGACGCGCCTGCCACCTCCTTGAGTTGATCAGGAGGGGCAGTTTCCACCGACGGTAAAGGGCCACGTGCCCGGCAGACGGAGCGTCCCGGTGAAACGGCAGACGGAGCGTCCCGGTGAAACGGCAGACGGCCGAGGCCGGCAACTGTTGGACGGCGTGACAGATGGGTCACGCCTTGGCGGGGAAGGAGAGGAACTCTTTTCTTGTTTGCTCTTCTCGAAGAGTGACGGTGAGAAGAGGCATTCGATGGTTGGGAAGCCTGAGAACGCAGAAAATCCTCACGGACGGGTTCCTTTTTCCAAAGTCCGGGCATCTTGTTTAGGTGCCTGCAGTTTACCAGAGGTTGATGAAGACTGTACTTTAGGAGCAGCAGGAGGAAGCAGGGATGTGGAATGGGCAATCTTCGGGCTGGCGGATCGCACAACTGTGTCAGCGAAGGTAAAAATCACACGTCTGGGTACTTGAATCCTTAGTAGGTCGAGTGGAGGTGAGGACCTTACTGTATGTGCCTGCTGGGAGGACAGCGGGCTTTCGACTCGCCAACAACTTTCGAGCGGCAGATGTTGAGACCTTCTCCGTAACCCGAATTTGCTGGATGACCTTCTCATCCTTGTATACAGGGCAGTCACGAGATGAAGCCGCATGGTCACCGTTGCAGTTTAGGCAGTGAGGGGACGGAGGTGGGCAATCCCCCTCATGGGCGCCCCTAGCACAAGTGACATTTTGCTGCATTTGGGCAAGAGTCACGGGTATGGTTGTACCTGTGGCATTGGAAGCAGCGCATTGGGTTTGGAATATAAGGGCGGACAGAGAACTTCGTACCCCGCTTTGACCTTCGACGGGAGTTCAACCCTGTCGAACGTCAAAAACACAGTACGAGTCGGTGTCAGCTGGTTATTTACCTTTTTCAAAACCCTATGCACGGCTGTGACACCCTGATCTGACATGTAGGTTTGTATGTCTTCATCAGACAACCCATCAAGGGATCTCGTGAAGACTACCCCCCGTGACGAGTTGAGTGTGCGGTGCGCTTCTACCTTGACAGGAAACGTGTGTAACAGTGTAGTCCGGATTAGTTTCTGAGCTTGGAAGGCACTGTCCACTTCCAGCAACAATGTGCCATTGCGCTGACGCGAACAGGTTTTAACAGGGCCAGCAATTGCATCCACACCAATCTGGATGACGAAAGGATTAACAGACGTGAAATCTTTTCCATCGGTGCGAGAGACAACAAGAAATCTCGGTAGATTAGGCAGAGTCTTCTTTTGCTGAGGCGAATCACTTACATTTATGGGTCAACGTCACAAAAGAAGAGAAGGAAGTCATTGCGGAAGTGTCCCCCGTGATTACCGGCGTCTCCGATGGCGCGCTCCTTCCTAGTGGGGGCCCTCTCCGAGGGCTTACCCGCCTTAGGTGATTGTTCACACCTCAGGTCACACCTCAGGTCACACCTCCCGAGAACTGACGGAGGGACCAATCGGCACGTTCGGAAGGTACCAGCTCGGGTAATCACCCCTCCCTGGGCCTGGCCTTTACCAGGGGATACGTACGTGCCCTACTTGTCTACCCGGGGCGGGGAATTACGCGTTACCCCGTCACCTGCTACGCACGATAATGCGTGGGTCGGCCTTCAGACACGCACAGGGAGGAAAGAAGAAGAATAGAGAAAGTGAAGAGGAAGGAAAGAAGTGTCTCAAACGCCGAGGCGGAGACTGATGAGAAGAAGGCTAGGAGAGTACAAGGAGAGAAAGACAGAAAACAAAGGGTAAGAAAGGAAGGAACCGAGGAATAACAGAGACGACAACAAGAACCACCGTAACTCATGCATTTCGCCCGTCTCCGGGTGAAGGCATAAACCAGGAGGGAAAGTGAAGCAGCCTGGGGCAGAAGAAAGGCTGCTCCGGCTCGGGGCCCCGTGCACGCCACACACGTACCCACAAAAGGACTGTGGGCCCCCTGGGGGGACACACAGGAGGAGGGGGAAAGGAGGCAGAAAGCAAGGGTGAGGTAGAAAAAATCCATGCTGTTTGGTGGAGTATACATGAAATGTTAGGTGGTAATGTGAGATGCAGTTTGGGATGAAATGAATGGAGGAAGAGGCAGAGGGGAAAGAGGAACAGCAGAGAGAAAGTTGAGGTGGGACAATGTTCAGTGAGAGCGTAACTATTCTGCCCTTATCTTTTGTAGTCTCGTTGCACTCTGTAGAGTTGTCTGGCCTGAAAATTGCTGATGTATGTATTGGGTTCATTGATGTTGGCGACACACGTTTTTATTTTATATGTATTATTATTGCAATTTGCGTCAACAAACACTATTGACGTTATTTTTGGCCAGCTCGGGTATCACACTAGGTATGAGCAGAATGCACACAATGTCCAAATACAGTGAAAACTTTGTTCATATTAGTTATCAAATTACATGTGGCACTGAGTTGATGTATAAGCACAGTCATGGAATAGTTGTCATTATCCTTTACTGTAATTGCACTTTAAAGAGCGTAAAAATATTTACCACAATTCAAAATAATCGTAACTCCTGAATATACTTTCAGTTTACAGAGACACATATTGCAATTTGGAACATAGTTGTTACTCGTCGATTACTTTGCCGCCGACTGACTAAAATAGGGCCAGAAACTGCTATTTATAGACCCGCGTAAGCATAATTTATATTTTTGGTATTAACAAAATAGTTTATAATGTGGTGCAGTACATATTTACCTTACATGTTAGACTAACTATTGCTAAAGACATCCGATTTATGGAAATGTTAATGTTTAAGAATTTATTTAAGTATCTGGAACCAATTGTTGTTCCACATTGTGGTTCCCCGGACTTTTATTTAATATGGCTTCCGGTAACAAAACTTTTAATTACCCAAAATAATTCAACTTTTTAATTAAGGAATCAATCAACTAATGGTGCATATCAGAAGGAACAGAAAAACTGATGCAACAAAAATATGAAGTCAAAGTCCAGAATCTAACAGTGGTTTGGGCATAATTTATAGTGAATGTTGGCATGGGTCTGAGACTTTAATTCATGACCTTCATGACCTAGGTCGTGAACCACCTTTCCCTTCTATTCCCATCCTTTATTCTTCCCTTCTCTCCCACCTGATGAAGGAACTCTGTTCCGAAAGCTTGTCCGTTTGTCCCTTTTTTTCTGTTTTTTCATTTTGTGTTACTATCGGCGGTACAGCATAATGGTAAGTACTGGCCAGCCATTCTATCTCATTTCAACAATATTTATTATCTCTGAGGAGAATTTTCATCATTAATCGAATACTATATAGGGTCTTTATTAACGGTTGGAAAAAATCAGTTTCAATTATATAGTATGAAACACAGAATAAGATGGTGGGTGCCAATCTTGCTTTGTCACAAGACTCAAAGTGTGAGGAGGTATAGGATGGAGGGGGCAGGGATTGTCGAGTATGCGGTGTATCAACAGTAGCTTACCTCTGATTGAGGCCAGAAAGGCCTTGAGATCACAGATTCTGTTGTACGAATAACTGACAACAGTGCAGTTCAGAAGAACAGATGGTGGAGGGGAGGATCCAGATAGCCCAGGTTGTAAAGCAGCCACAGAAATCTAGCATGCTACGCTCAGCTACATATCGCAATACAGTCTGCTTGTAACATTTCTTATATTGCACACTCCAAAACATTAGATTCCTATTGCCAAAATTGCAGACACAACCTTTTAGAAACCTTAAGTAAAAGTCTACCACCGGACGTGTAATTTGTAATATTCTCATACTCGGATTTGTACTACTATGATTTACTCACATACACACAACACTGCAAAGTTTATTTAAAGAACTTGGTAAATATTAACATCTCACTAAACAATATTGAGTTTTGATACTTTTGTAAATAACAATCACAACCACTAAGAATACATTATGCACAGTTACAGGATATGCTGTTCCCATAAATTTGTTTACCAATATAAATTTAACAACATTACATGTTGTAGCATTATTACATATTGACATTGTTTATAAATAAATTAGGGCAGATCATGTTACATATATATCACAGGATCCTAAATTTAATAGTAAGTAGTATTAAGTCTGTCATTTCAATAATCTGTCAGAAAATAAAAAGTTATTGCAGAACCTAACAAAAATACTATGACACTAAACAAATCCGTATTTATAGAAAAGTAAACCACAAATTGAAACACATTAAAATTGTAAGTCTCAATAGCAGTACACCAAAACACTAATTACAAACCACAAACCTACACACACAAAAATTATAAACACAATTGATAAACTGACTGGCTTTATAAATTTACATATTAAAGTTAAGTACATGTGTATTATTGGAATGACTAGTTTAAATTAGTGTTTAGTACATGTACCCACGTGGTCACAATAATTAATTTATTGTGAATAAAAACTAAAAACAATATTTATAACCTATTTCAAATATTTGTTTATCATATACATAAAAACTGTTTAATGTAATTGCTTCACGATTATGGTGGCAAGGATGGAAATGTTTGGAGAGAGGCCATGTAAAAGAACTTTGTACTTGACTGTAAAAGTGTGAGCAGCTCTGTAATCTGCTGCTGTGTTTTATTTGCATGCATGCAGTAACAAATGTCTGTGTTTGAAATGTTTCATTAAGATGGAAATAAAATCATTTCCACAAAAGTTTCATCTTGTTTTGTCCAGAACCCTACAAATATTTTTTACCATTTAGCGGAATCGCCAAATGCAACTTCAACGCAGTTCCGTCAGCCAATACGAAGATAAGTTATCTTTATTTGTAACCTACCTGAAGTATTTGGTTGACTAGATGATTGTTATAATAAACTAATTATCTGTACTTTAAGGGATCATTATTAACAGCTTCAACCCGCCAACAAGTGGTGGTGGTGTTACATGCTCCACCCCAATGCAACACCAATGCAGCACTTCCTATCATCATTGAGGATATAAAAGTAATTGAGCATAGGTCTTCAGAACACTCTTAGTTTACATAGTTTCTTCATAAAGAACTGTTTGAACAGTAGCACTTGAGGGGTGGTGGTGGTCTATCTCCTTTCACATACATACTCTACTAGCAAAGCTACACTGCATGGCAGAGAATACCTATATTACTGCAGGTATTACCTTCCCTGTTCCATACACATATAGAGAAAGAACTACTTTGTAATAGTTATTAAAGAGCCATGAATTTTTCTATCTTCTCTTCATAGTCCTCATCTTGGCCGGATCTAGGACATTTGCCACGATGGGCAAGCTTAAATTTGCCACCCCTTCTTTCACCCCCCTCCCTAAGAATCGACTTTTTGACACTAATTGGGTTACATATTTCTAAATAAATGTCACAATCTCACAACATGAAGTTATTTTATTGACTGAATTAAGATCAAAAGAAAACAGAACAATTTTAATACATACAAAAATGATACAAGATTACTCATCGTACAAAAATCAATTCAAAATTTCGCTTGCCGAGCTTCTTTTGCTGCAAAACTGTTTTATATATTATTGATAGATGTGAAGCATTGAATTAAAATTTGTGGTGCGGCCGGGAATCGAACCCGGACCTCTGTACTTACTAGGCAGACGTCTTAACCGTTAGACTACCACACCACTAACGATTAAGGCACCTTAGACTATTCCATGTACGATTTCCCTCCACAACACAAACTTTAATTCAGCTTCTTTGTGCCAAAGATAATTGCCACTACTGCCAAGGCTCTCCATGTAGCGGAATAGCACCTCAGCAATGGACATGGTGGAACAATCCTGTTATGGAGATATAAATATCAATTAATATGAATAAATAATTCCACCATGTCCATTGCTGAGGTGCTATTCCGCTACATGGAGAGCCTTGGCAGTAGTGGCAATTATCTTTGGCACAAAGAAGCTGAATTAAAGTTTGTGTTGTGGAGGGAAATCGTACATAGACTATTCCAAGGTGCCTTAATCGTTAGTGGTGTGGTAGTCTAACGGTTAAGACGTCTGCCTAGTAAGCATGGAGGTCCGGGTTCGATTCCCGGCTGCACCACAAATTTTAATTCCATGCTTCACATCTATCAATAATGTCTTTGACATATTTGAGACGTAAAATCCGTCTCCGGGATTATTTATTCATATTAATTGTTTTATATATCATCATAGTTTAGAGAAGCAGCTCTTTGTCCTCCATGGATATTACACTCAGATTTGTTAAGCAGTCGTGCTCCTCAAGTGTAGTTAATTAGTTTCATCTTGGTGAAACTTCTTTCTCCAGACAAAACAGAAACTAGAATGGTAAGATATATTTTAACACTTTACTAATGTTTTAATATCCCTCTACCAATTTATTTTTATAAATTAAGTTTAATGTTCATGATGCAGTGGAATCTTGCAAGGTTCTGTCTACTGCCAACGCATGTTGTCTGAAACTTTCAACTACAATTTCTTACTCGCTAAGATGATCTGCCAGTTCCGCTACTTAGGCCTTCATGTCCTCCACTTCCGTTTCTCGAATTTGCGCATCACACAGAAAACTAATTTTTGCACCAATTTTCTCAAGTGCGGTAAACCTGGTACTAAGCTCTGTCAGTTATTCCTTATTGTTTCTGTGAATGTTCGATACTTCATCCTCACAAAGCTCATCGGTCATTTCCTTCTTTCTTCGAATCTTTTTTTCGGAGAATACCATTGATAGCTCATTATGTTCTGCTAGCACTTTGGCCTCAGAAATAGCTTCGTAGGTATAAGAATCATATGAAATATGAATATTCATTTATCTAAAAAAGGAAATCTATACAAATTAATAAACATTGTGCCTTTACTTAAGCAATAACGCAAACATCTCCCTCATTCTGGC
The DNA here is from genome assembly GCA_026315105.1 of Locusta migratoria. Taxonomy (NCBI): domain Eukaryota; kingdom Metazoa; phylum Arthropoda; class Insecta; order Orthoptera; family Acrididae; genus Locusta; species Locusta migratoria. Next base: position 65,597,944 of record CM048752.1, on the reverse strand, counting down.
TAATATCTAGTAGATTTTTAAAGTTTGATTAGCTGAAGTACCTGTGACAGGGCAACACTGAAGTCAGCAACCAGGAATTTTAGTTTTACTAAATGATTTTGGTGTTTCTCGCAGTCATTTACTTTTAATAATTGTGTCAGTTAATTTTATTAAATTATACCAGAGAGATACATTCTGCAATAAATCTGCATGTTTATCTTTTCATGCAAGCTGTTATCTGATATTAATCGTGATGTTAAATTTTGCCCTTACTAATAAATTACATTGTATTGGTATTATGATGAAAATGTCCATCAGTGATACCCTTCTAAGCCCAGTATCCATGTGCTTTTATTAAAGGAATTAAAATCCTGGTTTCCAAATATAATTATCAAAATCCAAACCATTTACGCACATTTCTCATAAATGCATATTTAAATTCCTCCAACAGCAATGGACTGTCAGTGAACATCATGTGTAATAATATACTGATACGCACACTTACTTTATGCTCAGTTACATCAATTTCTGATCTCTGTTGTGGTTCGTCCTCCGTACCATCACTGAGGGATGAGCTTGCTGGAAGATCTTCAAGCATCTGGGGATAATAACGAAGAATCAGTTAAATGTTAAAACAGTTTTGTATGAGAGTTTCTCTGAAGAGACATGATGGCAGGAAACAAACGGGGAAAATTTGTAGTTGTGAACATAAGAAAAGAATTATCTGTTGAGGCCAAGAAGCCAAAAATATTAACACACACACACACACACACACACACACACACACACACACACACACACACACACACACAGAAGAGTAACTTGTTAAACACCATGGCAAGAATATGTGAATATCAAATAACAGCACTAAATTCATTTCAAAAGCAGGTCAAAACTAAAAATGATACCCGCTAGAAAACATACAGAAAAATAACTATCATTACTCAAGACAAAAAGAAGCATACATTTATAAAAGAAGAATCCCTTATGCTTACAAACGAGTGAAAGGGAGGGAGGAAAATGGTCAACCAATGAGGACAAAAGAGACTATCAACCACACAGGGTGAAGAGAGGGAGAGAACAAGAGAAAGAGACAGAAGGATATAAACAGAAAGGAGAAAGAAAGCAAGGGGCGCACGGGATAAAAGCGAGGGGTGGGGGATAAAGGCAAGGGTCGGATGATAAAGGTCACCCACCCCTGGCTGTCTCCCTGCCTCTCCGTCTCCCCACCTCTCCATGCCACAGCAAGGCAAGTGGATGGGGATAAAAAGGTGAGGGGGCGGAGAGTAGGTGGGGAGCTATCTCCCAGACACCTCAAGGGAGGGGAAGAGTAGAGAGAGTGGACTACTCTCAGTGAACATTGTGTGGAACAATGTGGAAGGGATGGGCGAAGCTGAGGGGGGACAGAGGCCGTGAGCGGCGGCAGAGAGAGAGAGAGAGAGAGAGAGAGAGAGAGAGAGAGAGAGAGAGAGAGAGAGAGAGAGAGAGAGAGAGAGAGAGAGGGAGGGGAGAGAGAGAGAGAGAGAGAGAGAGAGAGAGGGAGGGAGGGAGAGAGAGAGGGAGGGAGGGAGAGAGAGGGAGGGAGAGAGAGGGAGGGAGGGAGGGAGAGAGAGAGAGAGAGAGAGGGAGGGAGGGAGAGAGGGAGGGAGAGAGAGGGAGGGAGGGAGAGAGGGAGGGAGGGAGAGAGGGAGGGAGGGAGAGAGGGAGGGAGGGAGAGAGGGAGGGAGGGAGAGAGGGAGGGAGGGAGAGAGGGAGGGAGGGAGAGAGGGAGGGAGAGAGGGAGGGAGAGAGAGGGGAGGGAGGGAGAGAGGGAGGGAGAGAGAGGGAGGGAGGGAGAGAGAGGGAGGGAGGGAGAGAGAGAGAGGGAGGGAGAGAGAGAGAGGGAGGGAGAGAGAGAGAGGGAGGGAGGGGGGGAAGGGCAACTGCCCCTTTGTCCCTCCCCTAGATCCGGCCCTGTCCTTATACTGTGTGTGCCAGTAGATATTTTGCAGTATTTTCGAAATGCAAATATCCACAACAGATGTCTTCTCTACAGAGAATCCTATTTTAATTCATAGCACATTTCTGTAATACTTGTGTGCTTATATTACTTGTTGGTAACAAATCTTACAGCATACCAATGAATTAATTTTATGGCTTCTATCAGTACATTCTGTTGGGGATCGTAAATGTTTGAGCAGTACTCACGAAATGGTTGTTCATGTTTAATTGGTCTCCTTTATGCATGTGATAAAGTTTTATAGAAATATAACAACAACCTGCAAATGACCATTCATGTTTGCTGTAGCTGAGTGGCTAAGTGGTAAAGTGCCAGACTATAAATCCAAATGTCTCATGTTCAGTCCATGGTCAATAGTAGAGATTTATCTGTAATTTATCACTTCTATTACGTCTGGCAATGTTGATGAAATGCTGAGCTGCACTTTGGTTCAGAAACAATGTTCAGTTTTAAGTCCCCCTATAACTTACTATGTCAGTCAGTTCAAAGGTCACAGGAAGCATCAGAATGCCATCTCCAACAGGACCATGCCTTGTAAAGCACTGGTGCTCAAATCAATCTTCAGGTAGGTAGTGCTTTACCTTACAATTGACCTTATGATTTTGTTCCTGGTCCTGTTGCAGTATAAAGTTCAAGCAGCACACCACTAATTTTGTAATTGAACTTTACATTTGTTGTTCCTACTCTTGTGCATTAAATAACATTTCTACACACTTAGAGAAAGCTGTCATTTATCACAAAATATAGAAATTCTGTCCAAATCATCTATCCTCTTAGCCACATATTCTTGTACACTACAGCATCAGCAGCAGCCAACCTTAGATTGCACTTCATATTATGTGAGAGACTGCTGCTGTATATAGGAAACAAGAGTGGCCCTTTCATACTCCCTTAGGGTATTCCTGACCTGGTATTGTCTCCAATGAACACTCACAATCCAGAAAAATATGCTGTTTCTATTCCTTAAAAAATCTTTCAGATACTCGCAAATCTGGGAAACTTTCATACATGGTTTGTAGCATATTATGTGATTCAAGGGTAAGCCAAGTTCATAGAAATGATACTTTCTGAATCTTTGCTCATTTTTGGACAGCAGCTTTTTTCTCTCAAGAAAATTTATTCTATTCAGATTTAGAACTTTTCAAGAATTGTATTCCAATACTCGTCTGTAATTTGGTGTATCCATTCTTTTGGGGCCTGGGTAAATTGCAGGATGATAATTCCAGAGTGAACGTTAGGCAATGTTGGACTGAAACATGGAAAAAGAATAGTGCTTCTTTGTATAAAAATGTAGCAAGTGAAGTAGGCAAAAAGAAGTACACATGGATGAGGTTGACAAAAAGACTGCCTAAGAAGTGGATTTCATTCTAAATTGCACATTGTGCTCCAGCCAATCTCTAGAAGCACGGTTCAGTTACACTGTTGGTGTTTGTATACTTCTAAGCAAAGCCTGTATCACCTACTGTTTATTATATCTAATGTTACTCTCTTGACTATTCCTTGCTCAATTTTTCTTTTAGAAATGGTATCCTTGTTACGTTTTTTTTATCACACCTGTTATTTTGTAAAGGAAAATTTGTAAAGGAAAATTTGTAAAGGAAAATTTGTAAAGGAAAATGATTGTTCCCTTCTTTCTTTAACCCTCAAGTGGCAGCACTGGTGCAAATGTGCTACCACTTCTCTTTAAATGCTCACTGTTGTTGCAATGGAGATGCCATATTTCCGCTTTAGCCATTCCTCAATTTTTGCCAGGGAGCTCATCAATAGCTGATCTGCAGTGCACTGCCTGTCATGTAGGTAGATTTTTAATTGTTTTGTGTTACGTCTAGTTTTCTTAGCAAAGGGATTTGTGGCAGTTTCTAGTAAATATATATTTATTGTGTAAGTTTTACCCTACATATTAGAATGCTCAAAACTTTAAATTTATTTCGTAAATAGAAGTTTAACTCTTGATAAATAGTCCTCTATTTCTCCTGATTAGTCATGCAGCAGTTTCCGTACTTCTTTTGACAAGTAATAAAGATCTTAGGGATTTTTGTCTAGATTCATCATCACATCATAAACAAGATACTATTATTTAAATGTAAATCCTAGTTCGAATCCAGACACAATGTATCTGGTACTGAAGACGGTACCACTCTGAAGTAAAACACAATACAAGCAGCACTGAAAAAGAATACAAAAATCTTCTGTGGTTCAAAAGGGAATGCAAGAGGCGTGAGGTCAGAAACGCAAGCTCTTTCATTAATGATAGATGATAATATGATGAGGTAATTATGTGTACTAAGATCCACATAAAGAAGAAAGTTGTCACTAATTTACCCAAGGGACAGGAACTACAGGGTAGCTACTAAATGATCAAAACGATAAAAGTAGTGTAATGCACAGGTAGAAATATATTTGTTAATGTGCATTACACTATTTTTAACATTTTGATCACTTAGTAGTTATATACTAAGTCTGTAATACACTGTAGTAGCAAATCTGCCCCGCGCTGCTGCTGAAGTTATAATAATTGGCGTTGCCGCCCAAGGGTTAAATTTAGAGGTTCTCTTATTGTCTTGTGCTGAGCATCTGCATGTTTATCTTTTCATGCTAACTGTTATCTGATGATAATCATGATGTTAAATTTTGCCTTTACTAATAATTTACATTGTATTGGTATTTTGACGAAAATGTCCATCAGTGATACCCTCCTAAGCCCAGTATCCATGTGCTTTTATTAAAGGGATTAAAATCCTGGTTTTCAACTATAATTATCAAAATCCAAACCATTTACGCACATTTCTCATAAATGCACATTTAAATTCCTCCAACAGCAATGGACAGTCAGTGAACATCATGTGTAATAATATACTGATAAGCATACTTACTTTATGCTCAGTTACATCTATTTCTGATCTCAGTTGTGGTTCGCCCTCCGTACCATCACTGAGGGATGAGCTTGCTGGAAGATCTTCAAGCACCTGGGGATAATAACGAAAAATCAGTTAAATGTTAAAACAGTTTTGTATGCGAGTTTCTCTGGGGAAATATGTTGGCAGGAAATAAACGGGGAAAAGTTGTAGTTGTGAACATAATTCTTTTATCTGTTGAGGCCAAGAAGCCAAAATTAATAATACACACACACACACACACACACACACACACACACACACACACACACACACACACACACACACACACACACACACAAAAGAGTAACCTGTTAAACACCATGGCAAGAAAATGTGAATATCAAATAACAGCACTAAAGTCATTTCAAAAGCAGGTCAAAACTGTAAAAAACGATACATTTATAGAAGAAAAATTCCTTACGCTTACAAACGAGTGAAAGAGAGGGAGGAAAATGGTAAACCAATGCCGACAAAAGAGACTATCAACCACACAAGGTGAAGAGAGGGAGAGAACAAGAGAGGAAGAAGGTTATAAACAAAAAGGGGAAAGAAAGCAAGGGGCGCAAGGGGTAAGAGCAAGGGGCGCAAGGGATAAAGGCAAGGGTCGGATGATAAAGGTGTCTCCACCTCTGGCTGTCTCCCCACCTGTCCATACCACAGCAAGGCAAGTGGATGGGGATAAAAAGGTGAGGGGGCGGAGAGTAGGTGGGGAGCTATCTCCCAGACACCTCAAGGGAGGGCAAGGGGGGGGAAGAGTAGAGAGAGTGGACTACTCTCAGTGAACATTGTGTGGAACAATATGGAAAAGAGTGGGGGTGAAGAGAGAGGAGGGAGGGGGGAGGGGGGGTGAAGAGAGAGGAGGGAGGGGGGAGGGGGGGTGAAGAGAGAGGAGGGAGGAGGGAGAGGGGGGGGAAGAGAGTGGGAAGAGAGTGGGAAGAGAGTGGGAAGAGAGTGGGAAGAGAGTGGGAAGAGAGTGGGAAGAGAGTGGGAAGAGAGTGGGAAGAGAGTGGGAAGAGAGTGGGAAGAGAGTGGGAAGAGAGTGGGAAGAGAGTGGGAAGAGAGTGGGAAGAGAGTGGGAAGAGAGTGGGAAGAGAGTGGGAAGAGAGTGGGAAGAGAGTGGGAAGAGAGTGGGAAGAGAGTGGGAAGAGAGTGGGAAGAGAGTGGGAAGAGAGTGGGAAGAGAGTGGGAAGAGAGTGGGAAGAGAGTGGGAAGAGAGTGGGAAGAGAGTGGGAAGAGAGTGGGAAGAGAGTGGGAAGAGAGTGGGAAGAGAGTGGGAAGAGAGTGGGTGCGATGGGGCTAGGCTGGGAGCAATGGGGGTACCTGATGTGTGATCTGGCCAGTATTTAAAGGGTATTGGTCAATTAGTCTGTTGATGTCTTTGGTATAATTGTATATTTACCCAAAGTCTTTCTTGATATATCTAGTGTTACTGTCTTAATTGTCTAGTTTTGGCCAATGTTTTTAATGTATTTTTATTGTGAAAATTTCCAATCTGAAGCTGCGCCAGATACGTCTGAAAACAGAATGGGGCCCATTATTTTAATCTATATCTAGGATTACTGTGTGCATCTTTTGGGCCAGTACACTTTAATTGGAGTCTTGTTTATTGCAAATGGTCATTTATGTTATGTGGTGAGATTTCATTCTAAATTGCACAGGGTACTCTGGCAAAAATGGAACTGTAGTCTTGATTATAGCACAAGGCAATTGTCTAGAAGCACGGTGCAGTTGTACTGCTGGTGTTTGTATACATGCCTAAGCAAAGTCTGTACCGCCCATTCTTAATTATATATAGTGTTACTCCCTTCACTATGCTCAATTTCTTTTAAAAATGGTAGCCTTGTTGTAATATTGATTTTATTTATTTATTTTAAATCTAACCTGTTATTTTGCAAAGGCGAATGATTGTTCCCTTCTTTCTTTAAATTTAGAGGATCTCATTGTGCTGAGCATCTGCATGTTTATCTATTCATACCAGCTATTATCTGATGTTAATCATTTTAAATTTTGCCCTTACTAATAGATTACATTGGATTGTTAATATTCTTCTTGGGATTCCTGCCGGATCAAAACGTCATCTGGACAATATTTCGGTGGTCCACCTGGCCGCCATCCTCAGGTGACAGTGCTGGTACACCGACTCGCCGAGACTGAGTACAAGGAGGCCCCTATATACACCGTGGAAGGCCTAGGGCGCGTGCGCAGAAATTGACAGTTCTGCCCTCTACGTTTCAGCGCCGCCAGTGGTGGAAGCCGGCGTAAATGATAGATCGCCATTCAGCAGAGACTGTTGATTTTTGATGTCAAATAATAAAGGGTTCCACATTTTACTCAAAGGAAAACCCTTATCTCTGTTTATAATATTGACAGAAAGACAAATAGGGATCGATTATTTTAAAATGCTTTATTATTTGACATAAAAAAAGAACAGTCTCTGCTGAATAGCAATCTATCATTTACGCCGGCTTCTACCACTGGCGGCGCTGAAACGGTGAGGGCAGAACTGTCAATGTTTGCGCACGCGCCCTCGGCCTTCCGCGGCGTATATAGGGGCCGCCGCTCGCGGCTTCCACTCAGCTGACTGGCCAGCGTGAGGAGAGGAGCGTCGCGCCGCTGCTGCACTTGGCCACGTTCGTCTGTGTACGACCCTCTACGGCAACGGCCTACCGAGCTACGAAGAGAATGCGCCGAGGACCTCCGCGAAGTGGTTTCCTCGCGGCTACCGTCCATCTTGCGGCCGAGGTGACTGCCTTGGTGGGGGCTGGTGGTCGGAAGCGACGGTAGAAGGCGCGGAAGTTTGTGCAGTGCTTCCGTTGCCAGAAGATCGCCCACGTTGCCAGTATCTGCACGGCAGAGTTTGCGTGTCTGCGCTGCGCAGGCGCACACGACACGCGCAGCTGCCCACGCCCGCGGGACGCCGAAAAATGGTGTGCAACTTGAGGCCCCCATGCCGCCAACTTCCGCCGCTGTCGTTACGTCCGAAAATGGCGCATGAAACGGAAGTCAGAGAGCACTGTGACCAAGAGGTCGGGAACTGCGATGCCGGCCACTGCCGCGGCTGTCACGCCCCCTCCCCCTCGTGCTCCAAGTGGGACACCTCGAGGGAAGGCTCGTCGTTCCGCCAATTTGGCGGGTGCACAACTTCTCTTGCACCCCGAAACGGACGACGCATTCCTTTGCCTCCAGGCCGAGAGGGAACAGTATCGTGCCGCCCTCGACGCCGCTACCCGTCGGATCGCGGACCTGGAACAGGAGCTGCGCATCGTCCAGTCTACACTGGGCCTCACCCCTCCCCCACAAGTGGGGTTGACCCGCCAACCCGAAGAAACCGCGCACGTTGGGATAGTCTATATCCGCAGGACGCCTCCCAGGCCACCACCCGTGCGGGGGCGGCCGCGGCGGCATCGATGGAGGTCGACGCGCCTTGTGCTGTTACCAGGAATGGAGCGTTGGGGTATCATAAAAGTAAGAAGCGAATTTATATTTTAATTTCATTTAATTTAATTTTGTATTATTATTAAAAAAGGAGAGAGAGAAAATTATTATTAATAATAACAATAGACAATTATTAACTAATGTTGTGAAAAATTCATCTGTGGAACTAAAAGAAAAAAGGTGGAAGAGCAGTATTTTTGCTTTTTAATTAGCAGTCAGTCTTGTTTTGACTTCTCGAGCAGTTAGAAGTGATGAGCTGTCTCTTTTTTTCCTTCTGTGTAAACTTTCAGTTGAGATGTAAATGTTTTTTAGAAAAATACAAATCCTTTTCAAGAGTGAAAAGTTTCGTCTTAGTTCATTACTTCGGCCTTAAAGTGAACCACTTAATGGCCCTGAGATGTGATGAAGCAATCAACAATAAGAAGACATTTTGAAAACTGTCGGTATTTTTTTTTTACATGAGTTTATTCTACGGTTTCTCTGAAGTTTATTAATATTGACTGCAGTTCTTTGCTCATTTTCATTACCAATTTTTAAATATATACACAAAATGATATTTCACAACATAAAAATGTTCCACAGCCTCTGCCACGTCACGAACACGCGACGGCGCCTGAGGGGGCGGCCGTTGCGCAAGATGAAGAGGACACGGACGCTTTGGAGGAAGTCGCCTCGTACCTGGAAATGCCAACCAGGCGCGATGTGAAGCGGGTTCTGCTCCAAGTCCTCGAGATCATCCGACACTGTCAGGACGACGTTGAAGCCTTCCACTACCCACTTCTCCCGGAGGCGCAAATCCCGCCTCCCCCCACCACCCTGCACAAGTACTGGAGGCGATACTACGCCCTATTTGGGGGTTGGTGGGCCGCCAAGGCTTCAACGAATTAAATAAGTACCTACTGTATATTTACTGACGAACAATTCCGCCAACTCGCACAGACTGCCCAGGAGTACTTGGACCGTCGCCGTTCCCAAAAACGAGAGCGGCCCTAACTACATCAATGGGGGTCTCTTACGAACCGAGGACCATAGGCCCTGCAGGTTCTCTAAAGCAAACCCCCAAAGTTTATTGCAGATCAATAAATAAAGTTAGCAGTTTTCATACTCCTATCATGTTCCTCTTTGAGTGTAAATCGCCAGCTAGCGATGGTACTCCTATCTACGTAGTTCCATCTAAACAAAAAAGGGCTTCTACTCCGTCTGTGCGTCGATGTACTAGCACTGTCACCTGAGGATGGCGGCCAGGTGGACCGCCAAAATAGTGTCCAGATGACGTTTTGATCCGGCAGGAAACCCGAGAAGTATATTATGAATCATTACGCTGGGAAAACCTACGTAGTCACATAAAGAGCCTGTACGGGGAGGAGGTGGTTCAACTTGTAATGAAGTTTGATAAACTTCGGAAGAAGGGAAAGCTGCTGAGTGCCCTCACTTTTCTACTAAGATGCCGCAATGAAGATATTATACCGAATTTTGTAAAAATTGCTCATTTTATTGATACTCAAATGGCCAACAAGATAAAGAAGCGTGCTAGTTTTGCCTCGGTGAGGGAGTGCATTCGTTTTACTCGCAGACAACTGGATCTCATATCCAAAGATTTGTTTTATTTGCACTTGGAGGTATCTTGGCAACTGTCGTCTGTTTCATGGGAATGGGTGGATGGTTCTTGAGCTAGGCCCGAATGGGCCGACAGGAATGCTGCCACTAGGCAATCTTCCAAGTTTGACCAGCTTTGTTCCAAAGCTACGATATGGATGACGCCACGCTATCTGTGTTGGAAAAAGGCCTTAATTTTGCTCCCACACCGCCGAATGTTCCCATCACGGAAATCATTTGTGCGGTTCAGCAAGCGGTATCAAAGTTCCCTGATGACCAGGCAGAAGTAATAAGACACGAGGTCTCATACGTTGTTGGGCGCCACCTCCACGGAGTATCATCATCTTACATGAAAGAGCTGCCATCCGGTCCTTAAGAGAAGATCAGTATTTAATAATTTTACCAGCAGACAAAGGTAATTCCACGGTGATTTTGTCACGTGATGATTAACTGCGGAAAATTGATCTTTTACTTGATGACACAGCATACCGTAGGTTGCAGAATGACCCAACCGAGTGAATAAAAGAGTCGCTTTCACTGTTGAAGAGTTCCTTACCTGAGGACGAGCTCAAAAAACTTCGTCCCGGTGCCGCCGTTCCACCTAGATTGTACGGTCTGCCTAAGGTAAACAAGACTTTAATCCCACTGAGACCGATTGTGAGTAATTTGGGTGCTCTCACAAACTGGCCAAGTATCTGACGTATCTCAGCCCTCACATCAGTAAATGTGAGCATATTTCCAATTCTACAGTTTTTATTCAGCGGCTGAAGACTTTGCGTCTGAGCCCCTCTGATTTGCTGGTTAGTTTGTATGTGGCGTCATTTTACCTGGGTTCCTCTGGAAGAATCCTTGCAATTAATTAGTGAAATTCTGGATGAGGAGACAAAGGATCTTTGCCGCCATGTGCTGACGTCGACATACTTTTTATTCAGTGATCAATATTTTGAACAATCTGACGGAGTGGCTATGGGGAGCCCATTATCACCCATAGTCGCCTATTTGTTTATGGAAGAGGGGACACGGCGCTGAAAAAGTTTTTAAAACCTACATGTTTCTGGAGGTAAGTTGACGATACTTTGATGTTATGGCTACATGGGAGAGATGCTCTGAACCGTTTTCTGGACCATTTTAATTGCCTCCATCCTAGCATTAAGTTCACTATGGAGGTCGAGATAGATGAAAAGCTTCCATTTTTAGATGTCATGGTGTACAGAAATGGTGAAGGAACATTGGGACATAGTGTTTACAGAAAGTGCAAGTTGTCATCCACCTTACCAGCGCACTGGTGTCTTGCGTACGCTGAAAAAAAGAGCTTTTGCCATTTCACACGCTGAAAGTCTAATGAGATGGACCATCTGAAAACGGTTTTTCAAGAACAATGGTTACACTGACCAACAGATCTGCCGTGCTTTCCAGTTTGGACCGTTGCGGGAACCACAAGAAGAAATTTGCAAGTCGCTAGCTTTCCTACCATTTGCTGGAAGCATTTCATCTAAAATAGGAAGATTTTGAAAAGATACGACGTCCAATGCATTTTTCGTCCACCTGCCAAGGTTAAAGCGCTCCTGAGCTCAGTAAAAGATGACTTAGGATTGAGGAAATCCGGCGTATACAAAAATCCTTGTCACTGTGGAAAAGTTTACATTGGCCAGACAATCATTACAATTCAAGATCGATGTACTGAATACTATCGACATACAAGATTGCTTCAATCAGAGAAATCTGCAGTAGCTGAGCACTGTCTTACCGAGGGACATAAAACGAAATATGAAAGAAATGGTTGCTTCTGCGTCTCGCTATTGGGACTGCATTTTTAAAGAATCTATCGCTATTCGTCTTTCTGACAATATTATAAACAGATATAAGGTTTTCATTTGAGTAAAATGTGGAACCCTTTATTGTTTGACATAAAAAAACAACGGTCTCTGCTGAATAGCGATCTATCGTTTACGCCGGCTTCTACCACTGGCGGTGCTGAAACGTAGAGGGCAGAACTGTCAATTTTTGCCCTTACTAATAATTTACATTGTATTGGTATTTTGATGAAAATGTCCATCAGTGATACCCTTCTAAGCCCAGTATCCATGTGCTTTTATTAAAGGGATTAAAATCCTGGTTTTCAACAATAATTATCAAAATCCAAACCATTTACGCACATTTCTCATAAATGCACATTTAAATTCCTCCAACAGCAATGGACTGTCAGTGAACATCGAGTGTAATAATATACTGGTACTTATACTTACTTTATGCTCAGTTACATCTATTTCTGATCTCAGTTGTGGTTCGTCCTGCGTACCATCACTGAGGGATGAGCTTGCTGGAAGATCTTCAAGCATCTGGGGATAATAACGAAAAATTTCTGGGGAGACATGACGGCAGGAAACAAAGAGGGCACAATTTGTAGTTGTGAACGTAAGAAAAGAATTTTTTATTGAGGCCAAGAAGCCAAAAATACTTATACACACACACACACACACACACACACACACACACACACACACACAGAGGAGTAACTTGTTAAACATCATGGCAAGAAAATGTGAATATCAAATAACAGCACTAAATTCATTTCGAAAGGTCAAAACTAAAAATGATCCGGCTAGAAAACACAAAACAAACTATCATTACTCAAGACAAAAACAAACATTTATAAAAGAAAAATCCCTTATGCTTACGAGTTTTTTTTTTGTGTGGTTTTAGGGCGCACAACTTCTCAGGTCATTAGCGCCCAGATCGGAACAGAGATTTGCTATATCTCGAAAAAATTTATAACTACCAGATGGAGTATCAAGAAAGAGCTAAAAACGAAAGATAAACAATTAGAAGGGTTAAATATCCTTTGATAAATTGGCCATGTTGATAAAATGCAAAACTCGAGCAGCTGCTCTTGTGTCATCAGCTATAAGTTCCTCCAGAGTAGACAGAAAGTGAAGGGCTACACAGAGATGATTAAAATTAACACAAGACAGTCACACTGTCAGCAGTTCACCGCAGGAGCACAGCGGTGCAGGGTCGGTGGATAGCAAGTGACGGTGGCTGAATCGGCAGTGACCGATTCACAACCGGGCCAGGATGACCACCTCTCGCCAAGAGGGGTGTGAGGAGCTCCCCTAGCGGTCGGGATCTGTTTTACAATTCTCAATTTATTGTCGTGGAGTGAGAACCACGCACTGTGCCAGGACGACACAATACTCCGGCGAAGAGCCCGTTGAACATCGTCTGATGGGACGCAAAAAGTAGCCATGCAAGGCAAAAGAGCTGCTGCCTTGGCTGCTATTTCAGCGGTCTCATTCCCGGGCACTCCCACGTGGCCAGGGACCCACAGAAAAGAAACGTGACAGCTGTTATCTGCTAGCAACTGGGGGGAGCGTTCGAGTCGATGATGGTCGAGAAAGGGACCCTAAGACTCTGCAGGGCACTAAGGGAGTCAGAACAGACGGCATAAAAAGGATGGCGGCGGTGGCTGTATCAAACAGCCTGGGTGGAGGGCACAAACCTCAGCCGTGAAGTTCGAGCACCGGTCAGGGAGCTTCTATTTGTAACGGTTGTTCCCGACGACGAAGGCAGATCCAACACCGTCAGTGCTCTTGGAACCATCAGTGTAGATAAATATGGCATTATCGAACCGCGAACGGAGTTTAACAAGCCTCATTACAGCCTAGCCAGCCGTGGATAGCATATATGCAGTGACAACAACGCCCTTTCTCAAAATGCTGAATGTCTCTTAAGGGCCTTCACAGAAAGAAACCACCCACCCCTCCACCCAGACCTTGTTTGCAAACACAGATCTTCCATTTCATATTCACACATCCCCAATCCTTTCTCCGCCAGAAACCAACCACAAAAGAGCACACCCTTCATAACCAAATACTACCCTGGAATGGAACAAATAAACTTTATCCTTTGCCAAAGTTTTGATTTCCTGTCATGAACAGCAGTTAGAGACACCCTGCCCAAATCCTCCCCAATACTACTAAAGTGGTGTTCCATTACCCAACCCACCCACAACCCAGCCCCCCTGCCATAGGGATTATTTCCCAGTGGAATACTCTAATAGAAGACCTGCCCAATCCACTCACCCAGAACTTACTATTCCATTCCAATCATAGGCTAATCCTACCCCATCAGAGGCCAGGCCACCAGTGAAACAGCCATTTAATTTATCAACTGTGCTATAATTACTGCACAGCATTTAATATTGGCATGACCACTAATCAACTGCCCATTAGGATAAATGGCCACAGCCAAACTGTAGTAAAACACATGGTAGATCACCATGTGGCACATCATGCAACTGAGCATGTGTTATTTCAACAACTGCTTCACAACCCAGTGCATCCAAATCCTCCCACTCACCACCAGCATTTCTGAACTACACAGATGAGGGCTATCCTTACAGTACATTCTCCAGTCTCAAAATTATTCAGGCCACAACCAATGATAACCTCCTTTTCTCCATACCAATCAGTTCCTGCCTCTTCTATCCTAGACCTCTCCTATGACTGTCTCTCTCTCTCTCTCTCTCTCTCTCTCTCTCTCTCTCTCTCTCTCTCTCTCTCTCTCTCTCTCTCTCTCTCTCTGTGTGTGTGTGTGTGTGTGTGTGTGTGTGTGTGTGTGTGTGTGTGTGTGTCGGTTACTTCCCCTCACGTTTCTCCACTTCATTCTTAAGCTGCATGTCTTCCATCGACTTTTCCTCCGTAAGTCCATGCAGTATCCATCACCACCACTGCCTTGCAACCTTTCTGTCCCCTCCCATCTCCTCCACCCCCTCACTACAGAGTGTGATTCTGTGTGTGGAGAGCACAGAATGGCTGTGTACCTGTAAAGTGTGCCTGTGTGATTCTGTGAAGGCTGTTTTTTCTGATGATGTCTATGGACAATAACTAACACTTTGTATGTATGAGTGTCTTTTTTGTGTGCCTGTTGCAGCTCGTCATAAATCTTTGAGCTGAACTGTAAACTATACTCCATCACATTTTTTATGACTTTAATATTTCAGGCTTCTGCAGCACAACACCGTTTGTATCTTATCAGTCACTATAAAATTGTCAATGCCAACATTCATTTCAATAAACTTTTTAACATCAATCGTATACCTACACCTCATGTCTAGCAGCATAGGATCTATCTATTTAGCTATGGAGCCTTTGTGGGTAATTTTCTGCAAGAATCGTGCTGAAATTATTAAAAATATCTAGCATTCCGCCTTGCCAAATAACTACAGTCAATTGTTTTTTCTCTTTCTCATTTTATGTAAGGGTTAACTTAATTTTCCTATGAAAGGATCCACAAACCACCTTGCCCCACCTTGCCACAGAAATACATAGCAAAGAGAGCATGTTCCTCTTCCTGTATTTACCGAAATTCTTTCCAGTCCTTTGAAGACGTATTGTCATCCTCATAATTAAATTTATTTGGTTCAGTGATGGTATAATTGCTCCACATATTTTGTCCAATGACCCCAAGGCCCACTTCAAAATTATATTTCTTGTGCTCAGAACCATTATGGATCAGCTTGTCTTCAGTATGGCAACAATGAACTATGTGAAACTTCCTAATTGTGTGCCATATCAGGACTTGAACCTGGGACCTTTGCCTTTTGCAGTTATGAGGACAGATCGTGAAGCGTGCCAGGATAGCTCAGTCAGTAAAGCAGTTACACATGAAAGAAAAAGTACCCACCTTTGAACCCCAGTTATGGCATGCAGTTTTAATATGCCAGGAACTTTCATATCAGTGCACACTCCACTGCAGAGTCAATGTTTCATTCTGGAAAGATCCCTTAGGCTGTGGCTAAGCCATGTCTCCACCATATCCTTTCTTCCAGGAGTGCTATTCCTGCAAGTTCCGCAGAACTTCTGTGAAGTTTGGAAAGTAGGAGGCGAGGTACTGGCGGAAGTAAAGTTGTGAGGACAGATCGTGAAGCATGCTGGGATAGCTCAGTCAACAGAGCACTTGCCCGTAAAAGGCAAAGGTCCCAGGTTGAAGTCTTGGTTCTGGCACATTATTTTAATTAGCCAGGGAGTTTCATATCAGTGCACACTCCACTGCAGACTGAAACTTCATTCACGAACTACGAATCTCTCAAATTCTGAAACAAATAACTTATACATCCTGTTTCACATGGTCTCTCACCTTAAACAGCCATCAGCCACAGCTCACAAATCCTACTAACATTCACTCAAAGCCCCTCAAGAAAAGTGAAGTCCTGTAGAAAGAAACTTACTACACATTCATCTCATGAAACTAAACACATACATTGTCTACCAGTTACAATAATTGATGACTGCTTCATGAGGTTTCACTATTCATTACATAATAAACACAAAAGTACCTATAGGGCATTAAATATTTTTTTGATTTATCTAACTTTACCAATCACATCGGGGAGGGGGGTGGAATAATCATGTGCACTATATGCTGTTATTGTAATAATATTGGTATGTAACCATCATTATGCAAATCATTTGTCACACTGCTACATCATTTGTCAAATTTTCATTTACAAGTTTCTTGTATACACCATTTTGCTGTGATTTAATGCACTAGGCAGCACTAGACAGAGGCACTAGACTGTGATATGTGCTCTTAAGTAGGCCTCCTTCGCCCTTTTCAGGGAACTGATATTGAAAGAACTCCAATTTCTTCTAGCTACCAAATGACCTAACCACTTTTAGAATACCTCTTTTACTTTGAAACAACATCTCTACTGTTTACCTTTGTTTATAGTTGTGAGTAAATAGATCTTTCCTAAAATGCAGCTCACAACAGATTGTAACATACATGCACCATCCTGTAACACATTACCAAAGTAAGCAAGATCATTCCACAGAGTCTTCAGTTGTTCTGGCATTTTCTCTGCTCCATGACTTACAAGACACTACTAAGCAGGGATGCCAAAGCATAAGTGGTCCTGCCCATATCAGGTGGAAGTGCTCAGTCATACTACCTAGTTGTATTTTCAGCTGATACTATTAGCACCATCTGCATATGACACGCCAGAGTGGGTACAGTGAGATACTCAACAATTAAAAACTACCCAAATAACCTTCTCTTCTCATTTTATATAAAAATTGCAATCATCTTCGGGTAGAATAGATAAATACCATTTCAAAAAAACATCACTTATGTATCAATAAGGTTGTTCTGTAATGTCTTAATGCTTGTCTTATCATTGCGTCTTCCTGCTCTGCCTTCTTCTTCTTTTCTAAGATTTCTACACATTCCTCTCTTCAGTGTTATGCAGAAAACCACCGCATTCCTCATATGAGTCCACTTAATTTGAACATCATCCTCCAATAACACACATCAAATGCTTTGATCATTCCTTTAGCATTCTGCAATTGCATCAGTCCACTTTTAATTCTAATAATAATTTACATATCTTTCTGATTTATGTATTTTGGCGTATTTTAACATTCTACTTGCACCATAGAATCATTTTTCACTTCAATAACAGTGCGCTGCTGTACTGAGGCATCATACTTACACGTTCAGTGTAAATGTGTAAGCTGGTATTTCATTTCAAAAATTAACTCTTACCATATTGAGGTACAACCGCGGAGCATTGTATCGTATCTTAAGTTTTACAGGAGAAGCAAAAAACTGCTTACTCATAACCTGAAGAACATTCCAAAAATTTTAATATTTTGCAGTTTTATGTGAGGTGTACTTATAGGTATGTGAAAAAATAAATTTCCTGTTGTGCTCTTCAAATGTAAAGAAAATGTGTTGGACTTAGTATGCTTTGACCCAATAATTTGTGAAATATACAAATAAAAAACTATTACTGCGTTAATATATAACCAAGCACTTAATGTTATTCCATAAAGAAGCAAAAATAACTGCCTCTGATTTAAGTTGATGGGCATGTTTGGTTTTCTTTCCTCTCTTTCAGCTTCCCCTTGAATTATCACCAACATCCATTTCTTCTTGCATAATCGAAAAACAACTCTTACACAAAGCTCACAATATAACTGTCATTATTGAATGTGTAGCTTTCAAATTAGTGTGCCAGCTGTCAGCATAGCCAACAGAGCAAAGTGACAACACTGCTTCACGCTGTACACAATATGATTTGAAACACACACTACAGTGGACTGAATACGATTTGAAACAACAGCTACTTTACAGATGCAATTTATTCTGTTAGTGAATCTTATTTATTAAATTCTGATTTGACAGCATGACACAAAAAATGTATCAAACTCAATTTTGTCTAGGGGTGGACTTAATATGATTTGAAACGATGCTCCTCAACTAATGTTTCTGTCAGCTGGAAGCTTAGAAAAATGATGAAAACTATTTGGCAAGTACTTGGCTTATTAATACTAGTAGTAACACAAAAAGGATGAAAATAAAAGTAGCCATCTTCCAGGTGAGGGGAATCCTCCTCCTTATAAGAATAGAGAGGAATGAGAAATGGAGTAGAAGGTAATCTGGATTTACTTTACTCATAACCTAGGCTCTGACATAAGGATTGAGTGAAGATTGTTTAGTGGAGGTTAAAGATATTGTATGGAGATCAAAGATATTCTATTAAAACTTCTGCACCAAGGCAACTGCACTGTAGTGCAGAGTGCACACGCACAAAACGCACAAAACGCACACACACACACACACACCACACACACACACACACTGTTTATCACTTCTTACAATATCAATTTTGCACTCAAGTTTCCTTCCCCACTCAGTATTATTTAGTTCATGTCAGATCTCCTTATTTCTTAATCATCTTCTTCATAGCTGGTTGGAACAGTACTTGTCATGCAATATCTCTGACCTAAACTCACCACCCTTCACTAGATCTAATTAAAGCATATCCACCTCTCCTACTACTCCCTTTCTCCTCCTTCCTACCTCTTGCCTGAAGAAGGGATTTTATTCCAAAAGCTTTGATCAGTATTTTCAACTTTTTTGTGTTACTATTGGCGGGCCGGCCGCGGTGGCTGAGGGGACTAAGGCGCTTCAGTCACAGTCTGCACGGCCACTATGGTCAGGGGTTCGAATCCCCGCCCTCGGGCATGGATATTTGTGCCATCCTTAGATGTAGGCAGTTCATAAGTAGCTTGTAAGTTTAGGGACTGATGACCCCGTAGTTAAGTCCCTTAAGCTTAACAAACACTTGCACTATTGGCGGTATTGAACTGAGATAACTATTGTTCACCACCTATATCTATTCTTCCCCCCCCCCCTCCTCGTCACCTCTGTAGTAGAGTTTCAGTCTATCAATTACTAGATAAACAACTGTTTCGCATCATGATGGACATACAATTAAAAATTAAAAGTATAATGACAGTATAAAATAAAACAGTACTCACTAAAAAGCAACATGTGATTTGTGTTGTTTACCTTTTCATTTTTAATGTGTAATGGATCATAATCAAGGTGAAAATCCTGAGGTACCGAAACCTGGAAAAAAAAAAAAAAAAACCAGTATACGCAGACAAATAAAAAGAAAATATTATTGTACAACAATGAACTTTCCTGAAGTAGCAATTTATGCATCAGAAAAGTGAAGCTCTCCTTACTTCCTAGTCCTAAAACTACATCAACTGACTACAGGAGACAGAAACAATCTAAGTAAAGAACTAATGCCAATAACAGGAAATAATGATCAAATATTTAAAATAAGATACCAGCATCACTTCCAACTTCCTGAAAAAGACGATTGCTGAGCTCCAGACAGGCATATAAACCCCCATCCCGCCCCCCCCCCCCCCCACACACACAAGAGGTTTTTTTTGTTTTTTGTGGTTTTAGGGCGCTCAACTTCTATGGTCATTAGCGCCCAGCCAAGAACATAGATTCGCTATGATCTCAAAAATGGTGACTGTCAGAACATCAACAAGAGGCTAAAAACGAAAGATAAAAGACAATTAAAAGGGTTAAATATCCTTGGATAAGTTGGCCAAGTTGATAAAACGCAAAACTCTAGCAGCTGCTCGTGTGTCATCAGCTAAAATTTCCTCCAGAGTAGACGGAAAGTGAAGGGCTACACGGAGATGATTAACATTTACACAAGACAGTAAAACATGTCGCACTGTCAGCAGTTCACCGCAGGAGCACAGCGGTGCAGGGTCGGCGGACAGCAAGTGACGGTGGCTGAAACGGTAGTGACCGATCCGCAACCGGGCCAGGATGACCTCCTCCCGCCGAGAGGGGCGTGAGGAGGTCCTCCAAGCGGTCGGGATCGGTTTTACAGTTCGCAATTTGTTGTTGGACATTGAAAACCACGCACTGTGCCATTGTGACACGATACTCCGGCGGAGAGCCCGTTGAACATCGTCAGATGGGACGCAAAAGGTAGCCACGCGAGGTAAAAGAGCTGCGGCCTTGGCCGCTATGTCGGCCGTCTCATTCCCGGGCACACCTACGTGGCCAGGGACCCACAGGAAAGAAACGTGACAACTGTCATCTGCTAGCAACTGGAGGCAGCGTTGGATCCGATACACGAGAGGATGGTTCGAGAAAGGGCCCTTAAGACTCTGCAGGGCACTAAGGGAGTCCAAACAGATGGCATAGAAAGGTTGGCGGTGGCGGCAGGTGTACAAAACGGCCTGGTGGAGGGCAAAAAGCTCAGCCATGAAGTTAGAGCACCGGTCAGGGAGCTTGTATTGGAAACGGTTGTCCTCAACGACGAAGGCAGATCCGACACCGGCAGTGCTCTTGGAACCATCAGTGTAAATAAATATGGCGTTATCGAACCGCGAACGGAGTTCGACAAGCCTCGAGCGGTATACCAAATCCGGAGTGCTCTCCTTGGGGAGCGAACTAAGTTCAAGGTGAGTGTGAACCTGGGCCTGATGCCACGGTGGCAATGGGCTTTCGCTCAACCGAAAGGTGGAAGGAAGGGTAAAATTGAGCCGCTGTAGCAGGCGGCGAACCCGAACTCCAGGTGGAAGTAAGGCAATCGCAGACAACTGATATTGGTGATCGAGTAAGTCGTCAGAAAATAATCGGTAAGATGGATGGTTGGGCATCTACCGCAAGCGGCATGCGTACCGACACAAGAGTATGTCACGGCGGGTGGTCAAGGATAATACAGCAGCTTCAGCATACAGACTTTCAACAGGGCTGGTATAAAATGCACCCGGTCGCCAGACGTAATCCACGATGGTGGATAGAGTTGAGACAGTGGAGAATCGACGGCCGTGCAGAAGAGTATACAATGCTTCCGTAGTCGAGCTTCGACTGAACAATGGCCTGGTAAAGGTGAAGCAGGACGGTACGATCCGCTCCCCATGACGTGCCACTGAGGATACGAAGAACGTTAAGGGATCGGGCACAAAGGGCAGCAAGGTAGGACACGTATGTGGACCAGCAAAGTTTCTGATCCAACATGAGTCCCAAGAATTTCGTAGTCTCCATGAAAGGGAGAGCAACAGGGCCGAGACGTGGAGAAGGTGGAAGAAATTCCTTGTATCTCCAGAAATTGATACACACAGTTTTCTCAGTGGAGAATTGGAAGTCGTTTGCGATGCTCCAGGAATATAGACGGTCAAGACAGCGTTGAAGACAACACTCCAAGAGACACGTCCGCTGGGCACTGCAATAAATTGCGAAGTCGTCTACAAAAAGGGATCTGGAAACGTCAGGTGAAAGGCAATCTACGATCGGATTGATTGCAATGGCAAAGAGCGCCACACTCAAGACGGAGCCCTGTGGTACCCCATTCTCCTGGCAAAAGGTATCTGACAAAACAGAGCCCACCCGTACCCGGAACTTGCGATCCGCCAAAAACGCTTGAATGAAAAGAGGAAGGCGGCCCCGAAGGCCCCATGTGTGTGCAATGTGCGGAGAATGCCCGCTCTCCAACAGGTATCGTATGCCTTCTCCAAGTCGAAGAACACTGCTACTGTTTGACGCTTCTTTAGAAAGTTGTTCATAATGAAGGTCGACAACGTAACGAGGTGATCAGCAGCAGAGCGGTGTCTACGAAAACCGCATTGGATATTAGTCAGGAGGCGGCGAGATTCGAGGAGCCAGACCAACCGAGCGTTAACCATGCGTTCCATCACCTTACAGACGCAGCTCGTCAGAGAAATGGGGCGATAACTGGAAGGAAGGTGTTTGTCCTTCCCTGGTTTGGGGATGGGGACAACAATGGCTTCACGCCAACTTATGGGAACATGACCTTCAGTCCATATGCGATTGTAGGTACTAAGAAGAAAGCACTTTCCCGCAGGAGAGAGGTTCTTCAGCATCTCAATATGAAAGGAATCGGGCCCGAGAGCAGATGATCGGGACAGGGCGAGAGCACCGTCTAGCTCCTGCATGGTGAAGGCGACGTTATAATTTTCACGATTAAAAGACTGGAAAGAAGGCGGCCGTGCCCCCTCTACCTGTCTGCGAGGGAGAAAGGCAGGGTGATAATGGGCAGAGCTCGAAACCTCCGCAAAGAAACGGCCCAATGCGTTGGAAACATCAGCGGGGTCCACGAGGATTGCGTTCTCCACGGTCAGGCCAGGAATCGGGGAGTGGACCTTGATGCCGGATAAACGGCGTAGGCCACGCCAAACAAACGTGGAGGGAGTAAAACGGTTAAAAGAACTAGTAAAAGCAGTCCAGCAAGCTTTCTTGCTGTCGTTTATGATACGACGGCATTGCGCTCTCATACGTTTATAATGTATGCAATTCTCCAAAGTCGGGTGGTGGCGGAAGGTGCGTAAAGCGCGGCGCCGGGCTCTAAGCGCGTCGCGGCAGGCTGCAGTCCACCAAGGGACCTGGACACGATGTGGAGAAGAGGATGTACGAGGTATGGAACGTTCAGCAGCTGTGAGAATAACCTCTGTGAGGTAGTCGACCTGACTGTCACAGTGGGGAAAATTCTGATCGTGAAAAACAGCCATGGTAGAATAAAGCCCCCAGTCGGCTTGAGAAATGTTCTAACTGGTGGGACAAGGAGATGGGGAATGATGCAGAAAGTGGATGATACAATGGAAAGGGTCACTCGAGTACGTGTCAGAAAGTGCATACCACTCAAACCGACCGGCAAGCTGAGGAGTGCATATTGCGAGGTCTATATGGGAATAAGTGTGTGTTGTGTCTGAAAGGAAGGTTGGTGCACCGGTGTTGAGGCAGACAAGATCGAGGTGTTGGAAAAGGTCCACCAAAAGGGAGCCTCTCGGACAAGATGCCTGAGAGCCCCATAGGGGGTGGTGGGCATTAAAGTCGCCTACCAACACGAAAGGTGAAGGGAGCTGGTCAACAAGGTGTAGCACATCTGCCCTAGTAAGGGCGGATGACGATGGCGAATAGATATTACAGAGGGAAAAGGTAAATGTGGATAAAGTGATGCGGACGGCAACTGCCTGTAGGTGAGTATGCAATGAAATGGGATGGAAATAGACATCGTCTCGAAGGAGCATCAGAACCCCTCGATGGGCTGGGATACCTTCCATGGGTGGCAGTCGAACCGCACAGAGGTGTAGTGTGGAAAGTCTGCACGATCACTTGGACGCAACTTAGTTTCTTGGAGGCAGACTAGTAGCGGGCAGTGCAATCGAAGGAGTAGTTTTAACTCCTCCCGATTAGAACAAATGCCGCGAATATTCCATTGAAGGAGCGCCATGATAAATAATGAGATAAGAAATAAGGATAAAAACTAACAAGTAAGCGGGGTCACCTCGATGGCCGCTGAGGACCGGATTTCGAGGGAGCACTGCTATTGCTGTCTAGGGGCAAAGGGTCGTGGTCCATAGTTTCGACTGACGCGCCTGCCACCTCCTTGAGTTGATCAGGAGGGGCAGTTTCCACCGACGGTAAAGGGCCACGTGCCCGGCAGACGGAGCGTCCCGGTGAAACAGAAGACGGCCGAGGCCGGCAACTGTTGGACGGCGTGACAGATGGGTCACGCCTTGGCGGGGAAGGAGAGGAACTCTTTTTCTTGTTTGCTCTTCTCGAAGAGTGACGGTGAGAAGAGGCATTTGACGGTTGGGAAGCCTGAGAACGCAGAAAATCCTCACGGACGGGTTCCTTTTTCCAAAGTCCGGGCATCTTGTTTAGGTGCCTGCAGTTTACCAGAGGTTGATGAAGACTGTACTTTAGGAGCAGCAGGAGGAAGCAGGGATGTGGAATGGGCAATCTTCGGGCTGGCGGATCGCACAACTGTGTCAGCGAAGGTAAAATCACACGTCTGGGTACTTGAATCCTTAGTAGGTCGAGTGGAGGTGAGGACCTTACTGTATGTGCCTGCTGGGAGGACAGCAGGCTTTCGACTCGCCAACAACTTTCGAGCGGCAGATGTTGAGACCTTCTCCGTAACCCGAATTTGCTGGATGACCTTCTCATCCTTGTATACAGGGCAGTCACGCGATGAAGCCGCATGGTCACCGTGTCAGTTTAGGCAGTGAGGGGACGGAGGTGGGCAATCCCCCTCATGGGCGTCCCTAGCACAAGTGACATTTTGCTGCATTTGGGCAAGAGTCACGGGTATGGTTGTACCTGTGGCATTGGAAGCAGCACGTTGGGTTTGGAATATAAGGGCGGACAGAGAACTTCGTACCCCGCTTTGACCTTCGACGGGAGTTCAACCCTGTCGAACGTCAAAAACACAGTACGAGTCGGTGTCAGCTGGTTATTTACCTTTTTCAAAACCCTATGCACGGCTGTGACACCCTGATCTGACATGTAGGTTTGTATGTCTTCATCAGACAACCCATCAAGGGATCTCGTGAAGACTACCCCCCGTGACGAGTTGAGTGTGCGGTGCGCTTCTACCTTGACAGGAAACGTGTGTAACAGTGTAGTCCGGATTAGTTTCTGAGCTTGGAAGGCACTGTCCACTTCCAGCAACAATGTGCCATTGCGCTGACGTGAACAGGTTTTAACAGGGCCAGCAATTGCATTCACACCAATCTGGATGACGAAAGGATTAACAGACATGAAATCTTTTCCATCGGTGCGAGAGACAACAAGAAATCTCGGTAGATTAGGCAGAGTCTTCTTTTGCTGAGGCGAATCTAACTTACATTTCTGGGTCAACGTCACAAAAGAAGAGAAGGAAGTCATTGCGGAAGTGTCCCCCGTGATTACCGGCGTCTCCGATGGCGCGCTCCTTCCTAGTGGGGGCCCTCTCCGAGGGCTTACCCGCCTTAGGTGATTGTTCACACCTCAGGTCACACCTCCCGAGAACTGACGGAGGGACCAATCGGCACGTTCGGAAGGTACCAGCTCGGGTAATCACCCCTCCCTGGGCCTGGCCTTTACCAGGGGGTACGTACGTGCCCTACTTGTCTACCCGGGGCGGGGAATTACGCGTTACCCCGTCACCTGCTACGCATGATAATGCGTGGGTCGGCCTTCAGACACGCACAGGGAGGAAAGAAGAAGAATAGAGAAAGTGAAGAGGAAGGAAAGAAGTGTCTCAAATGCTGAGGCGGAGACTGATGAGAAGAAGGCTAGGAGAGTACAAGAAGAGAAAGACAGAAAACAAAGGGTAAGAAAGGAAGGAACCGAGGAATAAGAGAGACGACAACAAGAACCACCGTAACTCATGCATTTCGCCCATCTCCGGGTGAAGGCATAAACCGGGAGGGAAAGTGAAGCAGCCTGGGGCAGAAGAAAGGCTGCTCCGGCTCGGGGCCCCGTGCGCGCCACACACGTACCCACAAAAGGACTGTGGGCCCCCTGGGGGGACACACAGGAGGAGGGGGAAAGGAGGCAGAAAGCAAGGGTGAGGTAGAAAAATCCATGCTGTTTGGTGGAGTATACATGAAATGTTAGGTGGTAATGTGAGATGCAGTTTGGGATGAAATGAATGGAGGAAGAGGCAGAGGGGAAAGAGGAACAGCAGAGAGAAAGTTGAGGTGGGACAATGTTCAGTGAGAGCGTAACTATTCTGCCCTTATCTTTTGTAGTCTCGTTGCACTCTGTAGAGTTGTCTGGCCTGAAAATTGCTGATGTATGTATTGGGTTCATTGATGTTGGCGACACACGTTTTTATTTTATATGTATTATTATTGCAATTTGCGTCAACAAACACTATTGACGTTATTTTTGGCCAGCTCGGGTATCACACTAGGTATGAGCAGAATGCACACAATGTCCAAATACAGTGAAAACTTTGTTCATATTAGTTATCAAATTACATGTGGCACTGAGTTGATGTATAAGCACAGTCATGGAATAGTTGTCATTATCCTTTACTGTAATTGCACTTTAAAGAGCGTAAAAATATTTACCACAATTCAAAATAATCGTAACTCCTGAATATACTTTCAGTTTACAGAGACACATATTGCAATTTGGAACATAGTTGTTACTCGTCGATTACTTTGCCGCCGACTGACTAAAATAGGGCCAGAAACTGCTATTTATAGACCCGCGTAAGCATAATTTATATTTTTGGTATTAACAAAATAGTTTATAATGTGGTGCAGTACATATTTACCTTACATGTTAGACTAACTATTGCTAAAGACATCCGATTTATGGAAATGTTAATGTTTAAGAATTTATTTAAGTATCTGGAACCAATTGTTTTTCCACATTGTGGTTCCCCGGACTTTTATTTAATATGGCTTCCGGTAACAGAACTTTTAATTACCCAAAATAATTCAACTTTTTAATTAAGGAATCAATCAACTAATGGTGCATATCAGAAGGAACAGAAAAACTGATGCAACAAAAATATGAAGTCAAAGTCCAGAATCTAACAGTGGTTTGGGCATAATTTATAGTGAATGTTGGCATGGGTCTGAGACTTTAATTACAAATATTACATGAACTAATAAGTTTCAGTAAATTCCAGATACTTTACTAGAAAGGGGAGGCAAGCAGCTTTCAAATGATGTATGTTACAATACTTAAATAGGCCAATTTCCGCACTCTATATTTGAAATTAACTATATTTCGTAATTAAAATTGTTTCTAATTTAACTGACCACTAAAAATGTTTCAATTAGTACAAATAATGTACTGAATAATAAAACAAATGAAATAAAATGATATGAGCTTAATCAAGTATTTGCAATTTTGGATACTCAGTAAGTGTGCTATACTATATAGGGTCTTTATTAACGGTTGGAAAAAATCAGTTTCAATTATATAGTATGAAACACAGAATAAGATGGTGGGTGCCAATCTTGCTTTGTCACAAGACTCAAAGTGGGAGGAGGTATAGGATGGAGGGGGCAGGGATTGTCGAGTATGTGGTGTATCAACAGTAGCTTACCTCTGATTGAGGCCAGAAAGGCCTTGAGATCACAGATTCTGTTGTACGAATAACTGACAACAGTGCAGTTCAGAAGAACAGATGGTGGAGGGGAGGATCCAGATAGCCCAGGTTGTAAAGCAGCCAGAGAAATCTAGCATGCTACGCTCAGCTACATATCGCAATACAGTCTGCTTGTAACATTTCTTATATTGCACACTCCAAAACATTAGATTCCTATTGCCAAAATTGCAGACACAACCTTTTAGAAACCTTAAGTAAAAGTCTACCACCAGACGTGTAATTTGTAATATTCTCATACTCGGATTTGTACTACTATGATTTACTCACATACACACAACACTGCAAAGTTTATTTAAAGAACTTGGTAAATATTAACATCTCACTAAACAATATTGAGTTTTGATACTTTTGTAAGTAACAATCACAACCACTAAGAATACATTATGCACAGTTACAGGATATGCTGTTCCCATAAATTTGTTTACCAATATAAATTTAACAACATTACATGTTGTAGCATTATTACATATTGACCTTGTTTATAAATAAATTAGGGCAGATCATGTTACATATATATCACAGGATCCTAAATTTAATAGTAAGTAGTATTAAGTCTGTCATTTCAATAATCTGTCAGAAAATAAAAAGTTATTGCAGAACCTAACAAAAATACTATGACACTAAACAAATCCGTATTTAAAGAAAAGTAAACCACAAATTGAAACACATTAAAATTGTAAGTCTCAATAGCAGTACACCAAAACACTAATTACAAACCACAAACCTACACACACAAAAATTATAAACAATTGATAAACTGACTGGCTTTATAAATTTACATATTAAAGTTAAGTACATGTGTATTATTGGAATGACTAGTTTAAATTAGTGTTTAGTACATGTATCCACGTGGTCACAATAATTAATTTATTGTGAATAAAAACTAAAAACAATATTTATAACCTATTTCAAATATTTGTTTATCATATACATAAAAACTGTTTAATGTAATTGCTTCATGATTATGGTGGCAAGGATGGAAATGTTTGGAGAGAGGCCATGTAAAAGAACTTTGTACTTGACTGTAAAAGTGTGAGCAGCTCTGTAATCTGCTGCTGTGTTTTATTTGCATGCATGCAGTAACAAATGTCTGTGTTTGAAATGTTTCATTAAGATGGAAATAAAATCATTTCCACAAAAGTTTCATCTTGTTTTGTCCAGAACCCTACAAATATTTTTTACCATTTAGCGGAATCGCCAAATGCAACTTCAACGCAGTTCCGTCAGCCAATACGAAGATAAGTTATCTTTATTTGTAACCTACCTGAAGTATTTGGTTGACTAGATGATTGTTATAATAAACTAATTATCTGTACTTTAAGGGATCATTATTAACAGCTTCAACCCGCCAACAAGTGGTGGTGGTGTTACATGCTCCACCCCAATGCAACACCAATGCAGCACTTCCTATCATCATTGAGGATATAAAAGTAATTGAGCATAGGTCTTCAGAACACTCTTAGTTTACATAGTTTCTTCATAAAGAACTGTTTGAACAGTAGCACTTGAGGGGTGGTGGTGGTCTATCTCCTTTCACATACATACTCTACTAGCAAAGCTACACTGCATGGCAGAGAATACCTATATTACTGCAGGTATTACCTTCCCTGTTCCATACACATATAGAGAAAGAACTACTTTGTAATAGTTATTAAAGAGCCATGAATTTTTCTATCTTCTCTTCATAGTCCTCATCTTGGCCGGATCTAGGACATTTGCCACGATGGGCAAGCTTAAATTTGCCACCCCTTCTTTCACCCCCCTCCCTAAGAATCGACTTTTTGACACTAATTGGGTTACATATTTCTAAATAAATGTCACAATCTCACAACATGAAGTTATTTTATTGACTGAATTAAGATCAAAAGAAAACAGAACAATTTTAATACATACAAAAATGATACAAGATTACTCATCGTACAAAAATCAATTCAAAATTTCGCTTGCCGAGCTTCTTTTGCTGCAAAACTGTTTTATATATTATTGATAGATGTGAAGCATTGAATTAAAATTTGTGGTGCGGCCGGGAATCGAACCCGGACCTCTGTACTTACTAGGCAGACGTCTTAACCGTTAGACTACCACACCACTAACGATTAAGGCACCTTAGACTATTCCATGTACGATTTCCCTCCACAACACAAACTTTAATTCAGCTTCTTTGTGCCAAAGATAATTGCCACTACTGCCAAGGCTCTCCATGTAGCGGAATAGCACCTCAGCAATGGACATGGTGGAACAATCCTGTTATGGAGATATAAATATCAATTAATATGAATAAATAATTCCACCATGTCCATTGCTGAGGTGCTATTCCGCTACATGGAGAGCCTTGGCAGTAGTGGCAATTATCTTTGGCACAAAGAAGCTGAATTAAAGTTTGTGTTGTGGAGGGAAATCGTACATAGACTATTCCAAGATGCCTTAATTGTTAGTGGTGTGGTAGTCTAACGGTTAAGACGTCTGCCTAGTAAGCATGGAGGTCCGGGTTCGATTCCCGGCTGCACCACAAATTTTAATTCCATGCTTCACATCTATCAATAATTTCTTTGACATATTTGAGACGTAAAATCCGTCTCCGGGATTATTTATTCATATTAATTGTTTTATATATCATCATAGTTTAGAGAAGCAGCTCTTTGTCCTCCATGGATATTACACTCAGATTTGTTAAGCAGTCGTGCTCCTCAAGTGTAGTTAGTTAGTTTCATCTTGGTGAAACTTCTTTCTCCAGACAAAACAGAAACTAGAATGGTAAGATATATTTTAACACTTTACTAATGTTTGAATATCCCTCTACCAATTTATTTTTATAAATTAAGTTTAATGTTCATGATGCAGTGGAATCTTGCAAGGTTCTGTCTACTGCCAACGCATGTTGTCTGAAACTTTCAGCTACAATTTCTTACTCGCTAAGATGATCTGCCAGTTCCACTACTTAGGCCTTCATGTCCTCCACTTCCGTTTCTCGAATTTGCGCATCACACAGAAAACTAATTTTTGCACCAATTTTCTCAAGTGCGGTAAACCTGGTACTAAGCTCTGTCAGTTATTCCTTATTGTTTCTGTGAATGTTCGATACTTCATCCTCACAAAGTTCATCGGTCATTTCCTTCTTTCTTCAAATCTTTTTTTCGGAGAATACCATTGATAGATCATTATGTTCTGCTAGCACTTTGGCCTCAGAAATAGCTTCGTAGGTATAAGAATCATATGAAATATGAATATTCATTTATCTAAAAAAGGAAATCTATACAAATTAATAAACATTGTGCCTTTACTTAAGCAATAACGCAAACATCTCCCTCATTCTGGCTAATATCTAGTAGATTTTTAAAGTTTGATTAGCTGAAGTACCTGTGACAGGGCAACACTGAAGTCAGCAACCAGGAATTTTAGTTTTACTAAATGATTTCGGTGTTTCTTGCAGTCATTTACTTTTAATAATTGTGTCAGTTAATTTTATTAAATTATACCAGAGAGATACATTCTGCAAAAAATCTGCATGTTTATCTTTTCATGCAAGCTGTTATATTAATCGTGATGTTAAATTTTGCCCTTACTAATAAATTACATTGTATTGGTATTTTGATGAAAATGTCCATCAGTGATACCCTCCTAAGCCCAGTGTCCATGTGCTTTTATTGAAGGAATTAAAATCCTGGTTTTCAACTATAATTATCAAAATCCAAACCATTTACGCACATTTCTCATAAATGCACATTTAAATTCCTCCAACATCAATGGACAGTCAGTGAACATCGAGGGTAATAATATAGTGATACGCACACTTACTTTATGCTCAGTTACATCTATTTCTGATCTCAGTTGTGGTTCGTCCTCCATACCATCCCTGAGGGATGAGCTTGCTGGAAGATCTTCAAGCATCTGGGGATAATAACGAAGAATCAGTTAAATGTTAAAACAGTTTTGTATGAGAGTTTCTCTGGAGAGACATGATGGCAGGAAACAAACGGGGAAAATTTGTAGTTGTGAACATAAGAAAAGAATTATCTGTTGAGGCCAAGAAGCCAAAAATATTAACACACACACACACACACACACACACACACACACACAGAAGAGTAACTTGTTAAACACCATGGCAAGAATATGTGAATATCAAATAACAGCACTAAATTCATTTCAAAAGCAGGTCAAAACTAAAAATGATACCCGCTAGAAAACATACAGAAAAATAACTATCATTACTCAAAACAAAAAGAAGCATACATTTATAAAAGAAGAATCCCTTATGCTTACAAACGAGTGAAAGGGAGGGAGGAAAATGGTCAACCAATGACGACAAAAGAGACTATCAACCACACAGTGTGAAGAGAGGGAGAGAACAAGAGAAAGAGAGAAAGAAGGATATAAACAGAAATGAGAAAGAAAGCAAGGGGGCGCACGGGATAAAAGCGAGGGGTGGGGGATAAAGGCA
Organism: Locusta migratoria; assembly: GCA_026315105.1. NCBI lineage: Eukaryota > Metazoa > Arthropoda > Insecta > Orthoptera > Acrididae > Locusta > Locusta migratoria. The sequence goes on along the minus strand of CM048752.1, from coordinate 65,566,352 downwards.
AGGGTCGGATGATAAAGGTGACCTACCTCTGGCTGTCTCCCTGCCTCTCCGTCTCCCCACCTCTCCATGCCACAGCAAGGCAAGTGGATGGGGATGAAAAGGTGAGGGGGCGGAGAGTAGGTGGGGAGCTATCTCCCAGACACCTCAAGGGAGGGGAAGAGTAGAGAGAGTGGACTACTCTCAGCGAACATTGTGTGGAAAAATGTGGAAGGGATGGGCGAAGCTGGGGGGGGGGGCGGCAGAGGGCATGAGCGCTGGCAGAGAGAGAGAGAGAGAGAGAGAGAGAGAGAGAGAGAGAGAGAGAGAGAGAGAGAGAGAGAGAGAGAGAGAGAGAGGAGGGGGGGGAAGGGCAACTGGCTCCTTTGTCCCTCCCCTAGATCCGGCCCTGTCCTCATACTGTGTGTGCAAGTAGATATTTTGCAGTATTTTCGAAATGCAAATATCCACAACAGATGTCTTCTCTACAGAGAATCCTATTTTAATTCATAGCACATTTCTGTAATACTTGTGTGCTTATATTACTTATTGGTAACAAATCTTACAGCATACCAATGAATTAATTTTATGGCTTCTATCAGTACATTCTGTTGGGGATCGTAAATGTTTGAGCAGTACTCACGAAATGGTTGTTCATGTTTAATTGGTCTCCTTTATGCATGTGATAAAGTTTTATAGAAATATAACAACAACCTACCTGCAAATGACCATCTTTCCTGTAGCTGAGTGGCTAAGTGGTAAAGTGCCAGACTATAAATCCAAATGTTTCATGTTCAATCCATGGTCAGTAGGAGAGGTTTATCTGTAATTTATCACTTCTATTACGTCTGGCAATGTTGATGAAATGCTGAGCTGCACTTTGGTTCAGAAACTATGTTCAGTTTTAAGTCCCCCTATAACTTACTACGTCAGTCAGTTCAAAGGTCACAGGAAGCATCTCCAACAGGACCATGCCTTGTAAAGCACTGGTGCTCAAATCAATCTTCAGGTAGGTAGTGCTTTACCTTACAATTCACCTTATGATTTTGTTCCTGGTCTTGTTGCAGTATAAAGTTCAAGCAGCACACCACTAATTTTGTAATTGAACTTTACATTTGTTGTTCCTACTCGTGTGCATTAAATAACATTTCTACACACTTAGAGAAAGCTGTCATTTATCACAAAACATAGAAATTCTGTCCAAATCATCTCTTATCCTCTTAGCCACGTAATCTTTTACACCACAGCATCAGCAGCAGCCAACCTTAGATTGCACTTCTTATTATGTGAGAGACTGCTGCTGTATATAGAAAACAAGAGTGGTCCTTTCATACTCCCTTAGGGTATTCCTGACCTGCTATTGTCTCCAATGAACACTCACAATCCAGAAAAATATGCTGTTTCTATTTCTTAAAAAATCTTTCAGATACTCGCAAATCTGGGAAACTTTCATACATGGTTTGTAGCATATTATGTGATTCAAGGGTAAGCCAAGTTCATAGAAATGATACTTTCTGAATCTTTGCTCATTTTTGGACAGCAGCTTTTTTCTCTCAAGAAAATTTATTCTGTTCAGATTTAGAACTTTTTAAGAATTGTATTCCAATACTCATCTGTAATTTGGTGTATCCATTCTTTTGGGGCCTGGGTAAATTGCAGGTTGATAATTCCAGAGTGAACGTTAGGCAATGTTGGACTGAAACATGGAAAAAGAATTGTGGTTCTTTGTATAAAAATGTAGCAAGTGAAGTAGGCAAAAAGAAGTACACATGGCTGAAAAATGAGGTTGACAAAAAGACTGCCTAAGAAGTGGATTTCATTCTAAATTGTACATTGTGCTCCAGCCAATCTCTAGAAGCATGGTTCAGTTACACTGTTGGTGTTTGTATACTTCTAAGCAAAGCCTGTATCACCTACTGATTATTATATCTAATGTTACTCTCTTGACTATTCCTTGCTCAATTTTTCTTTTAGAAATGGTATCCTTGTTGCGTTTTTTTTATCTCACCTGTTATTTTGTAAAGGAAAATTTGTAAAGGGAAATGATTGTTCCCTTCTTTCTTTAACCCTCAAGCGGCAGCACTGGTGCAAATGTGCTACCACTTCTCTTTAAATGCTCACTGTTGTTGCAATGGAGATGCCATATTTCCGCTTTAGCCATTCCTCAATTTTTGCCAGGGAGCTCATCAATAGCTGATTTGCAGTGCACTGCCTGTCATGTAGGTAGATTTTTAATTGTTTTGTGTTGCGTCTAGTTTTCTTAGCAAAGGGATTTGTGGCAGTTTCTAGTAAATATATATTTATTGTATAAGTTTTACCCTACATATTAGAATGCTCAAAACTTTAAATTTCGTAAATAGAAGTTTAACTCTTGATAAATAGTCCTCTAGTTTCTCCTGATTAGCCATGCAGCAGTTTCCGTACTTCTTTTGACAAGTAATAAAGATCTTAGGGATTTTTGTCTAGATTCATCATCACATCATAAACAGGATACTATTATTTAAATGTAAATCCTAGTTCGAATCCAGACACAATGTATCTGGTACTGAAGACGGTACCACTCTGTGAAGTAAAACACAATACAAGCAGCACTGAAAAAGAATACAAAAATCTTCTGTGGTTCAAAAGGGAATGCAAGAGGCGTGAGGTCAGAAACGCAAGCTCTTTCATTAATGATAGATGATAATATGATGAGGTAATTATGTGTACTAAGATCCACATAAAGAAGAAAGTTGTCACTAATTTACCCAAGGGACAGGAACTACAGGGTAGCTACTAAATGATCAAAACGATAAAAGTAGTGTAATGCACAGGTAGAAATATATTTGTTAATGTGCATTACACTATTTTTATCATTTTGATCACTTAGCAGTTATATACTAAGTCTGTAATACACCGTAGTAGCAAATCTGCCCCGCGCTGCTGCTGAAGTTATAATAATTGGCGTTGCCGCCCAAGGGTTAAATTTAGAGGTTCTCTTATTGTCTTGTGCTGAGCATCTGCATGTTTATCTTTTCATGCTAACTGTTATCTGATGATAATCGTGATGTTAAATTTTGCCTTTACTAATAATTTACATTGTATTGGTATTTTCACGAAAATGTCCATCAGTGATACCCTCCTAAGCCCAGTATCCATGTGCTTTTATTAAAGGGATTAAAATCCTGGTTTTCAACTATAATTATCAAAATCCAAACCATTTACGCACATTTCTCATAAATGCACATTTAAATTCCTTCAACAGCAATGGATAGTCAGTGAACATCATGTGTAATAATATACTGATACGCATACTTACTTTATGCTCAGTTACATCTATTTCTGATCTCAGTTGTGGTTCGTCCTTTGTACCATCACTGTGGGATGAGCTTGCTGGAAGATCTTCAAGCACCTGGGGATAATAACGAAAAATCAGTTAAATGTTAAAAACAGTTTTGTATGCGAGTTTCTCTGGGGAAATATGTTGGCAGGAAATAAACGGGGAAAAGTTGTAGTTGTGAACATAATTCTTTTATCTGTTGAGGCCAAGAAGCCAAAATTAATAATACACACACACACACACACACACACACACACACACACACACACACACACACACACACAAAAGAATAACTTGTTAAACACCATGGCAAGAAAATGTGAATATCAAATAACAGCACTAAAGTCATTTCAAAAGCAGGTCAAAACTGTAAAAAACGATACATTTATAAAAGAAAAATCCCTTACGCTTACAAACGAGTGAAAGAGAGGGAGGAAAATGGTAAACCAATGCCGACAAAAGAGACTATCAACCACACAAGGTGAAGAGAGGGAGAGAACAAGAGAGAAAGAAGGTTATAAACAAAAAGGGGAAAGAAAGCAAGGGGTGCAAGGGATAAGAGCAAGGGGCGCAAGGGATAAAGGCAAGGGTTGGATGATAAAGGTGTCTCCACCTCTGGCTGTCTACCCACCTCTCCATACCACAGCAAGGCAAGTGGATGGGGATACAAAGGTGAGGGGGTGGAGAGTAGGTGGCGAGCTATCTCCCAGACACCTCAAGGGAGGGGAAGAGTGGGGAGGAGGGGGGGAAGAGAGCAGGGTGGTAGTGGGGGGGGGGGGGGGGGGGGGGAAGAGAGTAGGGTGGTGGTGTGGGGGGGGGGGAAGAGAGTAGGGTGGTGGCGTGGGGGGGGGGGGGAAGAGAGTAGGGTGGTGGTGTGGGGGGGGGGGGAAGAGAGTAGGGTGGTGGTGGTTGTGTGGGGGGGGAAGAGAGTAGGGTGGTGGTGGTTGTGGGGGGGGGGGGAAGAGAGTAGGGTGGTGGTGGTGGTGGGGGGGGGGAAGAGAGTAGGGTGGTGGTGGTGGTGGTGGGGGGGAAGAGAGTAGGGTGGTGGTGGTGGTGGTGGGGGGGGGGGAAGAGAGTAGGGTGGTGGTGGTGGTGGTGGGGGGGGGGAAGAGAGTAGGGTGGTGGTGGTGGTGGTGGGGGGGGAAGAGAGTAGGGTGGTGGTGGTGGTGGTGGGGGGGGAAGAGAGTAGGGTGGTGGTGGTGGTGGGGGGGGAAGAGAGTAGGGTGGTGGTGGTGGGGGGGGGGGGGAAGAGAGTAGGGTGGTGGTGGTGGGGGGGGGGGGGAAGAGAGTAGGGTGGTGGTGGTGGGGGGGGGGAAGAGAGTAGGGTGGTGGTGGTGGGGGGGGGGAAGAGAGTAGGGTGGTGGTGGGAGGGGGGGGGGGAAGAGAGTAGGGAGGGGGGGGAAGAGAGTAGGGAGGGGGGGGGGAAGAGAGTAGGGAGGGGGGGGGGAAGAGAGTAGGGAGGGGGGGGGGAAGAGAGTAGGGAGGGGGGGGGGAAGAGAGTAGGGAGGGGGGGGGAAGAGAGTAGGGAGGGGGGGGGGGAAGAGAGTAGGGAGGGGGGGAAGAGAGTAGGGTGGTGGTGTGGGGGGGGGAAGAGAGTAGGGTGGTGGTGTGGGGGGGGGGGGAAGAGAGTAGGGTGGTGGTGTGGGGGGGGGGGGGAAGAGAGTAGGGTGGTGGTGGTTGTGTGGGGGGGGAAGAGAGTAGGGTGGTGGTGGTTGTGTGGGGGGGGGAAGAGAGTAGGGTGGTGGTGGTTGTGTGGGGGGGGAAGAGAGTAGGGTGGTGGTGGTTGTGGGGGGGGGGAAGAGAGTAGGGTGGTGGTGGTTGTGGGGGGGGGAAGAGAGTAGGGTGGTGGTGGTGGTGGGGGGGGGAAGAGAGTAGGGTGGTGGTGGTGGTGGGGGGGGGAAGAGAGTAGGGTGGTGGTGGGAGGGGGGGGAAGAGAGTAGGGTGGTGGTGGGAGGGGGGGGGGAAGAGAGTAGGGAGGGGGGAAGAGAGTAGGGAGGGGGGGAAGAGAGTAGGGAGGGGGGGAAGAGAGTAGGGAGGGGGGGAAGAGAGTAGGGAGGGGGGGAAGAGAGTAGGGAGGGGGGGGGGGGAAGAGAGTAGGGAGGGGGGGGGGGGGAAGAGAGTAGGGAGGGGGGGGGGGGAAGAGAGTAGGGAGGGGGGGGGGAAGAGAGTAGGGAGGGGGGGGGAAGAGAGTAGGGAGGGGGGGGGGGGGGAAGAGAGTAGGGAGGGGGGGGGGAAGAGAGTAGGGAGGGGGGGGGGGGAAGAGAGTAGGGAGGGGGGGGGGGGAAGAGAGTAGGGAGGGGGGGGGGAAGAGAGTAGGGAGGGGGGGGGGGAAGAGAGTAGGGAGGGGGGGGGGGAAGAGAGTAGGGAGGGGGGGGGGAAGAGAGTAGGGAGGGGGGGGGGAAGAGAGTAGGGAGGGGGGGGGGGGGAAGAGAGTAGGGAGGGGGGGGGGGAGAGAGTAGGGAGGGGGGGGGGGAGAGAGTAGGGAGGGGGGGGGAAGAGAGTAGGGAGGGGGGGGAAGAGAGTAGGGAGGGGGGGGGAAGAGAGTAGGGAGGGGGGGGGAAGAGAGTAGGGAGGGGGGGGAAGAGAGTAGGGAGGGGGGGGAAGAGAGTAGGGAGGGGGGGGAAGAGAGTAGGGAGGGGGGGGAAGAGAGTAGGGAGGGGGGGGGAAGAGAGTAGGGAGGGGGGGGGAAGAGAGTAGGGAGGGGGGGGGAAGAGAGTAGGGAGGGGGGGGGAAGAGAGTAGGGAGGGGGGGGGGAAGAGAGTAGGGAGGGGGGGGGGAAGAGAGTAGGGAGGGGGGGGGGAAGAGAGTAGGGAGGGGGGGGGGAAGAGAGTAGGGAGGGGGGGGGAAGAGAGTAGGGAGGGGGGGGGAAGAGAGTAGGGAGGGGGGGGGAAGAGAGTAGGGAGGGGGGGGGGAAGAGAGTAGGGAGGGGGGGGGGAAGAGAGTAGGGAGGGGGGGGGGAAGAGAGTAGGGAGGGGGGGGGAAGAGAGTAGGGAGGGGGGGGGGAAGAGAGTAGGGAGGGGGGGGGGAAGAGAGTAGGGAGGGGGGGGGGGAAGAGAGTAGGGAGGGGGGGGGGGGAAGAGAGTAGGGAGGGGGGGGGGGAAGAGAGTAGGGAGGGGGGGGGAAGAGAGTAGGGAGGGGGGGGGAAGAGAGTAGGGAGGGGGGGGGGAAGAGAGTAGGGAGGGGGGGGGGAAGAGAGTAGGGAGGGGGGGGGAAGAGAGTAGGGAGGGGGGGGAAGAGAGTAGGGAGGGGGGGGAAGAGAGTAGGGAGGGGGGGGAGAGAGTTGGGGGAGGGGGGGGAAGAGAGTAGGGAGGGGGGGAAGAGAGTAGGGAGGGGGGGGAAGAGAGTAGGGAGGGGGGGAAGAGAGTAGGGAGGGGGGGAAGAGAGTAGGGAGGGGGGGAAGAGAGTAGGGAGGGGGGGAAGAGAGTAGGGAGGGGGGGAAGAGAGTAGGGAGGGGGGGAAGAGAGTAGGGGAGGGGGGGAAGAGAGTAGGGAGGGGGGAGAGAGTAGGGAGGGGAGAGAGTGGGTGCGATGGGGCTAGGCTGGGAGCAATGGGGGTACCTGATGTGTGCAATGTGATCTGGCCAGTATTTAAAGGGTATTGGTCAATTAGTCTGTTGATGGCTTTGGTATAATTGTATATTTACCCAAAGTCTTTCTTGATATATCTAGTGTTACTGTCTTAATTGTCTAGTTTTGGCCAATGTTTTTAATGTATTTTTATTGTGAAAATTTCCAATCTGAAGCTGCGCCAGATACGTCTGAAAACAGAAAGCGGGGCCCATTATTTTAATCTATCTAGGATTACTGTGCACATCTTTTGGGGCAGTACAATGTAATTGGGTCTTGTTTATTGCAAATGGTATTTATGTTATGTGGTGAGGTTTCATTCTAAATTGCACAGGGTACTCTGGCCAAATTGGAACTGTAGTCTTGATTATAGCACAAGGCAATTGTCTAGAAGCACGGTGCAGTTGCACTGCTGGTGTTTGTATACCTGCCTAAGCAAAGTCTGTACCGCCCATTGTTAATTATATATAGTGTTACTCCCTTCACTATTGCGTGCTCAATTTCTTTTAAAAATGGTAGCCTTGTTGTAATATTGATTTTATTCATTTATTTTAAATCTAACCTGTTATTTTGCAAAGGCGAATGATTGTTCCCTTCTTTCTTTACATTTAGAGGATCTCATTG